>QXTE01000039.1:6763211-6803211 GCA_003942145.1 Platysternon megacephalum
TTTGCCCCAGATCCCTAAATGGCCCCCTTAAGGATTGAACTCACAACGCTGGGTTTAGCAGGCCAATGCTCAAGCCACTGAGCTATCCCTCCCCCCAGGGAGGGATAAATAAATAAATAAATATATTTATATATATTTTAAAATATATATAAATGCATAAGCACAGTAAGAATTTTTAAGTATATTTTAGTGTGTGTGTGTGTGTATGTATATATGTATATATATATAAAATATATGTGTGTATGTGTGTATGTATATAATGTGTGTATGTATATAATATATATATAAAATCACCTGGATCGATAGGTCTTCAGCTGTCGTTAAGACTGCGCCGATCACACCATATCCGCCATTCTTCTCGCATTCTTGCCTTTCTTCTCCACGTTTGTCCGAAACGTTTAACAATGTCATCTTCCCATCTTCTTGGAGGCCGACCAGGTGGTCTTTTCTGTTCTCGCGGGTACCACTCAGTAATGATTGCGGTCCACCTATTGTCCGTGAACCGTACTGTGTGGCCCACCCATCGTATCTTATTATATCTGCTTTCCACGTGGAAAGCAGATATATATAATGTGTGTGTGTATATGTGTATATATATATATATAATGTATGTATGTGTATTCTTTCAGCCTGTGCATGCAGAACTCATTATATGTAGAACAGATATATCTGTATCTGTGTTTTTTGTTTGAAACCAAGGTGCAAGTCCAGTTTTTACATTGGTGGAGCATGTCTACAGTAGGAGTTTGGAGTGGCACAAAAAAAAAATCAAAAAAATCCAGTGTGGACAAGCCCTTAGTTGGTATGAAGGACTCCTGTGAAGAGATATGGAATGATGCTTAGGGGGAAAATAGCCTGATCCAGCAAACAGAGCTTAAAGGCGGGGGGGCTGTGACGCAGATCATAAGGGGTTGCAGGACCAGCTAAATAAATAAATAAATAAAAATAGTGCATCAGCAACACAGCTGAATCTTTCTTACTAAAGCTTCTGCTTCCAGACTGATACCCCCCCACACCGTTTTTTTCGAATCACTTTAAGCATTGCCTGCAAACACTGAAGCACGTGCATAACTCTACTCACATGAGCAGGCGATGGGACTGCTTGTACGAGAGAAGTTAAGCACATGTGGTATCTGTTTGCAGGATCAGGTGCTAAACATTTAACAAGCCCTGAACTTCTAGATTTACTATTAGATTAAATGATCTAGGCACCGATAAAAGCCCCTGTTTAGCAAAGCACTTCAGCACATGCTTAAATCCTAGGGTGACCAGATCGCAAGTGTGAAAAATCGGGACGGGGTGGGGGGGTAATAGGAGCCCATATAAAAAAAAGCCCCAAATATTGGGACTGTCCCTATAAAATCAGGACATCTGGTCACCCTATTAAATCCCATTTGAGTCCGTGGGACTTTAGCATGTGCTTTGTGGAACTGGGGCAATGGAGAATATATCTACAATTGTCATTACTCTTATTGCACTTGAATGGTGTTCTCTGCACTGCGCAATGCTCAGAAATAAACCCAGTCGCTGCCCCGATGAGCTCACAGTCTGAAGACCCCGGGAACGCTGGGGGCAGGTTGCCAGAAGCGCTACAGCTGTACCGATGGAGGGGCACCGCTGTAGCTTGTCTGGTGAAGATGCTCTCCCGTTGGCATAGCGCCGGTGTGGACAGCGCTTAGGTTGCTGTAACTTGTGTCGCTCAGGTGTGTCTTTTTTATTTTATTTTATTTTTTTTTCACATCCCTGAGCCACAAGCGCCGGCTTCCCCTGGGGGTGCTCAGCCCCGGGCCCCGCCCCCACTCACCCCGTCCCCTACACCCGCCCTACCTCTTCCCACCCCGCCTCTTCCCCATCTCTTCCTGCCCAGTTCCGCCCCGTTCCTCCGTCTCCTCTCCCCCCCCAGCGCCTCCTGCACACCGCAGAACAGCTGATTGCGGGAGGCGCTGGGAGGGAGGGGGAGAAATTGATTGGTGGGGCCGCTGGCGGGCGGGAGGCACTGGGGGGGAAGTTAGGTGAGCTGGCTGCCGGTGGGTGCTCCGTGCCCTGAGCGACGTAAGTTAGATGGACTTGAGCAGTAGTGCAGACTTGCCCTGGGAACCGGAGTAGTTAATTAATTAATTTTGAAGTCAGATGTTTTGAAGGGCTGATGTCAGCGGCAGGGAGACGGGGGTGAGGGGAATTGCACCTGTGTTTTTTTTTCCCTTCTATTTCTCCCAATCGAGTCTCTCCACTTAAACACAAGGAACGAAAGGACAACTCGATCCAGCAAGCTTCCTCCTGTAGTTATTGTACCTGCCAGGGGGTTTGCTTAAGCAAATAGGATCTGCTGGATGTCTTGTCATTTTGCAGGAGGCCATTTGTGCACGTCTTCGAGTCGTTTTGTTAGAGGCTTATGGTGATGAACTTGTTTTCAAAATAGTCCAACTTCAATTGTTCTGCCCCATGAGGGCCATGGTGGTTGGAAGCGAGCTGAGCCTCAATTGATCTTGGTTTGCTCTTGAAGGGTAGCTGTACATACGCAGACATGCACGTGGGGGGGGAAACACAACCAGGGACTTACAAAAAGCCACCGGGACCTTATGCTCTCATCCGCGTTTGCAAGAGGAGTAGCTAAAACAATCAGTATCATCCTTCACCTAGATAATGCTTTCGCTCTGGCTAATAGCTCCTTGTTCATCAAGGAAACGAATGTGTAGCGAGGTGACACGCTCTTCACCCGCTGCTCTTTGTTCTAGGGCCCCTCAGACTGATTGTATCAGCGCCAGCACTGACAAATATTCCCCCAAACTTTAACACTGCGTTCAATTGAGTTATGGGGTTTTAAGGTTCGACTCCTCTGGCTGAAGGTTGATTGTCTCCGAGAGATAAAGGAATCGCTACTCAACAAGAACAGAATCTTTGCCAATGGGCTAATTTCTGCTACTCAGCTCACGGCTCTCTTGATATGGTTAGAGCTTTTTCTGTTCGTGGAGGGAGGGGTGAGCAGGAGCAGCTTTGAAATTGGTGAATCGCTGCTCTTTCCCCCCCCCCCCGCCCGCCCGCCCCTAAGGTCTAACAAACACTCTGGCAGATGAAGTCGGCTGGACGTTTCAGGCAGATAGATCAGCTCCTTGAAAAGTCCCATCACCTAGGGCCTAGAAATTGCTGCTGCAAAGACTAACTCAGTTACCCTCACGATGGCACCTGACTGAGCAGGGTGAAGATGCCCCCTGTTCCACTGGCTCTTCAGTAGCCTGCCTGCAAGGAGACCTTGAGATTTGATTGTTGGGAGGGGGCTGTTTGTTAGAAAACTGGACCTTGCTCCACCAGCGATCCATTTTGGAGTTTATCCTGGGCCGACGGACGAGCTGGTGTTAATGGCAAACTCCACGGTGCAAAGTCCAGGTGTCCTTGTGCAACCCCATTTGATATCTGTTGTTTCTATTACAGTAGAACCTTGACATCCACTGTGAGGGCCCTGTTGTGCTGGGTGCAGTACAAACACGGTGCAAGAAACAGGCCCCGCCCAGGAGCGCTTACAATCAAAATAGGCAAGTCAGGCAAAGGGTAGGTAGGGTGACCAGATGTCCCGATTTTTATAGGGACAGTCCCGATTTTTGGGGCTTTTTCTTATATAGGCTCCTATTACCCCCCCACCCCCTGTCCTGATTTTTCACACTTGCTGTCTGGTCACCCTAAGGGTAGGAGAAAGAAAGAACGAACCCCATTTTACAGTTGGAGAGCCAAGGCACAGGAGGTGTGATCCAAGCCTGTTGAGGTCAAGGGACAGATTCCCCTTGATTTGGGTCAGGCCTGAAGAGATTAAGTGACTTGCCCAAGTGTGACAAAGGGTGAATTTCCTGTAATGTTTTCATGAAGACTTTCGTGCCTCAGTTTCCTTTTGTATTTTGTACTTTCTCCAATGGGTGCAAAAGGGTTAACTCTGCTTTTGGAGCGGAGCAGGAGTGATGAGGTCTGTGCATGGCCTAGCTGTCTGGGGTGGCATAAATGGGTCACTCAGGAACCAGTTGAAACTGACCCATTCTGGATCCAGAAAGACCTTGAGACCCCCCAGGACCAAACAATCAATGCCTAAGGGTATGTCTACACTACCTGCCGGATCAGCGGGTAGCAATCGATCCAGCGGGGATTGATTTATCGTGTCTCGTCTAGACGCGATAAATCGACCCCCATGCGCTCTCCCGTCAACAACTGTACTCCAGCGCCGCGAGAGGCACAGGTGGAGTCGGCGGGGGAGCGGCAGTTCACCGTAGTGAAGACACCGCGGTGAGTAGGTCTAAGTACGTCGATTTCAGCTACACGTAGCTGAAGTTGCGTAACTTAGATCGATTCCCCCCCGGTGTAGACCCCATGGAGGCCATAACAACTTGACTGGCTGATTGCACTGGTTTGGCCAGGATGGACGATCGCTTAACCTTTGCCCCTCTTTGCTAACCTAAGAAGGCCTGTCAGATTCTATGGCCAGGTGACTAATGAATTCCCACCTTGTTTTAAAAAAGCTGTTGCTGCAAATACTCCCTTGAGAACATTGCGCCCTGAAGGCTACAGTAAAAGCCTCCAACAGAAATCTTGGCTTTGGCTGGATTCATCGCAGGGAGCCACGGTCAGAGACCGGGATTGCTGGTGCCCAAAGACCCCGTGTTGAGTCACGAAGGGCACAGGCCTGCCACTGTGGAACTGTGCGAACCCTTGGGGTTCAGCACCCTAACTCCCCACAGCCTGTGGGTCTGTGACACCAAAGTCACACGGAGGGTCTGGGGCAGCACTGGATCCAGCAATGAATCCAGCTCTCCAGAGTCTTAAACCAGTGCCTTAAGCACAAGACTATAGAGTCTAATCAGGTCAGCTGGCAACATGGCTGCTACATTTCGCCATACCCTGTTTACTGGACTATCTTGGGTAAGTACAGGAAAGATCATGGTGATGGGGAACCCAGGAGTGTCAGGGGTTTCAGAGGCTGGTTCAGGAGTTTACTTTAGTTTGTCAACTTTAAGCTGATAGCATCTCACCATCTAAGAGGAGATGTCAGAGACAGGTTGAGATGTAGGATTGGATTAAGGGAATTGGGTCAGGAGAAGAAAGGCAGAGCAGAGAGTCATCAGTACATGATGGTTTTAGCTGCAAGAACCTATACAGTTGCCCGAAGAGGGGCTAGGACAGAGCCCTGTGAGACTGACATGGGGAGTGAGAGAGGACCTGATGAGAGACGCTCTCGGGGCCACTGGAGAGATGGGATGAGAGCAAGGATTTGCGAAAGCCAAGGGAGGGTAAGATTTAATGGAGCAAAGATCCTTATTCTCTTTGAACGCTTTCCAAATCTTGGAAAGTCCTTTCTTGTTTCTACTAAACACCTGTGCATGAGGTGTCGGGTGAGCAAGAGCTCCTGCTGAGAAGTATTTTCTGTCTCGTCTTCTAATATACAATCCAATGCGGATCTCTCCCATGTAGTATTTTCTCTAACGCTTTGCCCATTCTTGTTCCACGTACCCTGAGTGAATGGGACACTACCGCTTTCCTAAGGAAAGCGTTCCATGGCGTTTCTAACATGCTGAAGCCAATATCTGGCTGGCCGGCCTGGAGGTGTCAAGTACAATCTGCAAAACTATTATAGGTCTGCTCTCACTAGGGTCATGAAACTCGCCGCTCCAGGATATTGAGGAAGACTGTCCATTTTTATGGTTGGGAGAAGCTACTGCAGAATGAAATTATAAGGCTTGATAATTCCATGTGCTTCAAAGCAAAGATGATCCTCTTCTGTGGTCCAGTTGACAGGCCGTTGAACTTGGTGTCAGAAGATCCAGGTTCTATTCTCAGCTCTTTGCCCTCCTGAGTGACCTCGGACTGGTTTTCCCCACTCACCCTTTGTCTTGTCGGAAACATAATCCCAACTATACGTATAAAATGATGGGATCTAAATTTGCTGCTGCCACTCAAGAAAGAGATCTTGGAGTCATCATGGCTAATACTCTGAAAACATCTGTTCAGTGTGCTGGGGCAGTCAGAAAAGCTAACAATGTTAGGAACTATTAGCAAAGGGATAAATAATAGACAGAAAACATCATAATGCCACTATTTAAATCCATGGTACGCCCACACCTTGAATACTGTGTGCAGTTCTGGTTGCCCCATTTTAAAAATATATATTAGAATTGGAAAAGGTACAGAGAAGGGCAACAAAAATGATTATGGGTATGGAACAGTCTCTGTATGAGGAGAGAGTAAAAAGACTGGGATTGTTCATTTTAGAAAAGAGATGACTAAGGAGGGATATGATAGAAGTCTATAAAATCATGAGCGGTGTGGAGAAAATGAATAGGGAAGTGTTATTTACCCCTTCACATAGCACAGGAACCAGGGGTCACCCAATGAAATTAATACGCAGCAGGTTTAAAACAAACATAAGGAAGTATTTCTTCACACGATGCACAGTCAACCTGTGGAACTCCTCGCCAGGGGATGTTGTGAAGGCCAAAAATATAAACTCGGTTCAAAAAATAATTAGATATGTTCATGGAAGATAAGTTAATCAATGGCTATTAGGTATTGTGGTCAGGGATGCAACTGCATTCTCTGGGTGTCCCTAAACCTCTGACTGCCAGAAGTTAGGACTGGACGACAGGGAATCAATCACTCGATCATTATCCTGTTCTGTTCATTTCCTCTGAAGCATCTGGCACTGGCCACTGTCAGAAGACAGGACACTGGGCTAGATGGACCATTGGTCTGACCTAGTATGGCCATTCTTATGTTCACACGTTAATATTCCATTATTTTATGAGTGTGACATTTGATATAGTAATTGCGAGGTTCATCCTTATGTGCTTTTTTTAAAAGATGGGTATTGTGTTTGATTATTGTTTTCCCAAATCCTCTGGTGTCATCCTGGTTCTCCATTACTTTTCAAAATTAATGGCCAGTGGTTTAGTAATTTCATTATCCTAATTCCCTTAAGACTCGAGGATGCAAATCACCTGAACCTACAGATTTATAAGTATCCAGTTCTCCAAGTATTCCCTTACCTGCCCTTTATCAATAGCTCTATCAACAAGGCCTTCGTTACTTGCTAGTTGTCCTTAGGAAAGCGGCGTGGGTGGCTCTGATGATTTAGGGCCATGTTATAGCTGGACTGGGAATGGGAGGGGGATGCTGAGGTGGGGACTGATCCCCCCTCCTTCATACCTCCTGGGATCCTGGTCCTTCCGTTTGGAGTTCAGTGGGGCGCGGGAGATGGGAATGACTTCAGAAGCACAAAAGATTCAAATGGGGGCATGGCCAAAGCAACGGTATTTGCCCATCTCCTTCTGCACCAGCTGATACAAAGCCGGTAAGGGGAAGAGGGAGCAACCATTGCACCCCCACAGGGGAGCTGTAGGAGTCCTCTCTGAGTGCTGCCCCATTGCACCACCAGAGAGGTTCTGGATGCTCCGTATGCAGAATGCCTCAAGAAACTGGCTGTGGGCCCCCTGATTGGTTGCAATGCCAAGGTAGAACCTGTAGCCTCCTGCATGCCCTTGTTTATGGATGGGCCTGCTTTCTTCCTTCCCGTCCTGTTTATAAAAGCCCTTCAGCCCCGTTGACACAGGTTCTTGGATACTACTACACGCTGATGGGTGGGGCACAAAAACAATAGACTGGAACGTGGACTTATTCTGCTTTTATGCAGCCTGTATCTTTTCCTTGGCCCTTTCCTGCTCTGTTTCCCTACAGGAAGCCTTCAGATCCTTGCACCAAACCCTTTTGAAGCTCCACCAACCTCTTCTTGTTCTTTCCTTAGGATGTTATTCTGGTGGGTCTTGGATACTCACGGCACCTTGCCATGTGGCGTGTGGGATGAATGCTCAGCACCATTCTCATTGGGTTACTTCATGTCCTAAAACCGGCCAGGATTAAAGTAATACCTGTGTGCAGCTACAGTCTAGGGAGCCCTTTATTGAGTATGTTGCATACAATCAGTTTTGCGGTCACTGCTTGCGCCCTCCATTGGCTCTTTGAAATGGATAATAAGCCGTGTCACTTTGTCTGCTTCCTGGATCATAATGTGTCTTCCAGGTAGCTAAGTAGCCTCCTTGGTAATCCCACGTTTAGCTGCATTTGTCATCCAACAGATGTCTGGGTGATTGATTGTGTCTTGCAGCGAAAGGTGTAACACAATCCAATGGCTGGAAGTTGAAGCTAGACACATTCAGGCTGGAAATAAGGCGTAACTTGTTAATGGTGAGAGTAATTAACCATTGGAACGGTTGACCAAGGGTCACGGTGGCTTCTCCATCACTGACCATTTTTAAAATCAAGGTTGGAGGTTTTTCTAAAAGATCTGCTCTAGGAATGATTTTGGGGGAGTTTTATGGCCTGTGTTGTACTGGAGGTCAGAGTAGACTATCACAATGGTCTTTTCTGGCCTTGGAATCTATGCATCTATTAAAATTCCTGATGCGCGTGGCATCCTTTTGGTTTTAAACTCATTAGTTGGACCAGAACTTGTTTTCATCCTACCAGTGGAAGCTCCCTAGCCACCTTCGGTACCTCCTTTGCCTTTCTTTATCCTCTCACTTGCCCGGACGCTTACGAGGGCAGCACGTTGCAAAGGCCCAGGTCATAGTCCTCAGTATCGTGACTAGCAGTAGTTAAAAAATGGGAATTCTTTCCCGTGAAAAGTTTCCAAAGAAACTAAACATTTTCATTTCTGTCTGAGATTATTTCCCAGAATTCTCGATCTTTCCCTCCCCTCCTTCAGGGAAACCATTTGAAATGAGAACATTTTGTTTTGATTTTTTTGAATCGGAATGAAAACATGTTGGTATTTTTATTTTATTTTATTTTTTACCAAAGTTGAAAACATTTTTATTAAAAACACGCCACCATTTTTCACTTCACCAAAAAAAAAAGAGGAATTTTTTGTACTTTATGGAGATTTTTTTTCCCAAGGCCACTTTTTTTTTTTTTGCTTTTTTTTTTTTTTTTTTTAAAGAAACTAAAAGTTTTCAGCAAAAAACTTTCCACTAGCGCTAATCATCTCACCTCTTCCTTCTCCTTCAGTTCCTGGATGTTCTCTTTTGCCACTGTTCTTTGACATTAAAGCTCATAAAGAAGCATGCAAGGAAGAAGAGGGGCCGTTATCTTATAGACCCATTCTATTTGCTGTTGATAGCGCCTTGTTTTGATGCTGTAATTGGGCGGGGCAGAACTTGTAGGAGGAGATTGGGAGAGTTACCAACCTTTTAAAGCTTCCAGTTCAACCCCTGACGATGCAGATCAGCAGAGAGCCAAACTTCCTGAGTTACTGAAGCCTAAAAATGGTTCTAGTCTTGTAGCCAGCCGAGGGTAGCCCACATGGTACCCTTCTACACTAAATCCATGAGTTCGGGCTTCGTTCAGGTTGTGGGATTTTCTCCTTTTATCTTCAGTGTCTATTTATTGCAGTGAAGCTCCAGGGGATCTGAGGATGGCCTTTCTCACCAGGGACTACAACAGATGGACAGTTAAAACAATGAGGAGTCCTTGTGGCACCTTAGAGACTAACAAATGTATTTGGGCATAAGCTTTCGTGGGCTAAAACCCACTTCATCAGATGCATGGAGTGAAAAATACAGTAAGCAGTATATATATATGAAAAGATGGGAGATGCCTTACCAAGTGGGGGGTCAGTGCTAATGAGGCCAATTCAATTAAGGTGAAAGTGGCCTATTCTCAACCGTTGATTACTTTTGTAGTGCTAACGAGGCCAATGCAATCAAGGTGGACGTCGCCCATTTCCAACAGTTGACAAGAAGGTGTGAGTATCAGCAGAGGGAAAATTACTTTTTGTAGTGACCCATCCACTCCCAGTCTTTATTCAGGCCTAATTTGATGGTGTCCAGTTTGCAAATTAATTCGTTATGCAGTTTCTCGTTGGAGTCTGTTTTTGACGTTTTTTTGTTGAAGAATTGCCACTTTTAAGTCTGTTATTCAGCGTCCAGGGAGATTGAAGTGCTCTCCTACTGTTTTTTGAATGTTACAATTCTTGATGTCTGATTTGTGTCCATTTATTCTTTTGCATAGAGACTGTCCAGTTTGGCCAATGTACATGGCGGGGGGCATTGCTGGCACATGATGGCATATATCACATTGGTAGATGTGCAGGTGAACGAGCCCCTGATGGCATGGCTGATGTGATTAGGTCCTATGATGGTGTCCCTTGAATAGATATGTGGACAGAGTTGGCAACGGGGTTTGTTGCAGGGATTGGTTCCTGGGTTAGTGTTTTTGTTGTGTGGTGTGTAGTTGCTGGTGAGTATTTGCTTCAAATTGGGGGGCTGTCTGTAAGCGAGGACTGGCCTGTCTCCCAAGGTCTGTGAGAGTGAGGGATTGTCCTTCAGACAATGAGATATCACAGCACCTATCTGCCTGACCCAGTGCTGGCTCTTTAATTCTGGCCTTCCTCTTGGTTCTGACATTTAAATTAGAGAGGACGGAAAAGGACTTGGGCGGAAAGAACTTGCCTGGGTTGACCTTGCACACCTGTTCTTCCCTTTGCTTCCCTTCCACCGCCCTGTATAACTTCTTTTCACGGATGTGGTGCTCACCTCATGGCTGGGAGAATGTTTCACCCCAGGGTGTGGGCCGGGACTGGGGAAAGATGAGAGCAGCCCTTTTCCCCGTGTTCGCTCTTAGGTTATGAACCTTTTTGCGATTTGCTAAATTATTTTTTGATTGCCCAAGACAAATGAGAAGGTTAAGGAGGCGGCATTTCTCACTGACCCTGAGTGTCAGTGGCTGCTGCTGTGTGTGTGTGTGTGTGTGTGTGTGTGTGTGTGTAAATCCTTAATGGGATCTTTTAAAATCCCGTTTGGAATATCTCCAGTGCTTCTGAATGGTAAAGAATCTCCAGCTTCTCAGATTGCCACCTAAAGCTCTTGAGATGATTTTACTGTAGGTTGGGTGATCTTTGCATTTTTGGTACTACAGATGGAAAAGGCTCCTGTAAAAGGGTGGGAACCACGTTGCTTTAATTTCTTGCCTAGGGCTGGGTTCTAATCCGAGTCATGCACCCCACCCCCGACCACTGGAACATCCAGATTTTTTGTGTGCCGGTATTAATTTGTGTTGCAGTTGTACCAAGAGGCAGCCAACATCCGAGACCCATTGTGCAGTACATACATCCCCGAAGAACTGGCAGTGTAAATAGACGAAACAGATTAAGGGGTGTGAGGGGGGAAAATGGAAGAGTGGGTGTGTGAAGTGACTCGTCCACGTTTACACAACAGTTCAGTGCCAGAGCAAGAAATAGAATCTGGTGCTGGGTTCACTAGGCCACGGTTTCGCATTCATTTACATGGTGGAGAGGCCATGTAATATATATCCTTGGTGCATTAATAGGGCCAATTTCATAAAAATGAAAACAATTATGAGCCAAATCAGCTGGGAGAAGAATTTAATCAGAAAAATGTGAATGGTAATTGGGACTCATTTAAGAACACCTTACTAGATGCCCCAAAAGCCACAATCCCACAACTGAGGAAGAAGGCTGTGTTGGTTAAAAACCCAGTCTGGTTTAGAGGGGAAGTGAAGATCGCTATAAAATATATATGTAAAAAAAAAACAAATGGAAGAAAGGGGAAGTTGACTAATGAGTATAAATCAGAAGTTAGGAATTGTAGAAAATTGAGAAGGGAAGCAAAGGGATACAAGATTAAATATAGGGAGGTAAGGACAGCAAAAAGGTGTTTTTAAAATATATGGGGAACAAAGAATCCTGACAATGGTATTGGTCCATTACTAGATGGAAATGGTAGAATTATCAGTAAGGCTACGATTTAGTTACAGGTATTTTTAGTAAAAGTCATGGACAGGTCACAAGCAATAAACAAAAATTCATAGGCCACAGCCCGTGACCTGTCCATGACTTAGACTAAAAATGCCTGTGATTAAATCTCGGGGGTGGGGCGCTGGAGGGTGGGATGGGGCCGCTGCTGGGGGGAGACGCTGGGGGGTGGGGCCCTACGGGGGGGTGGGGCCAGCGGCGGCAGCTACCCAGGGCCATTAACCGCAACTGCTCTGGCCGGCTGGGGACTGCTACCCAGGACCGTGGACTGCGGCTGCTCCAGCTCTTTGACTTCCGCAACCTCTGTGACAGACACGGAGCCCTAATGATCAGTAATAATGCAGAAAAGGCAGAAGTGTTCAATAAATATTTCTGGTCTATATTTTGGGGAAAAGCAGGCAATGCAGTCTTATATCATGATAACACTAGTGTTTCTGGAGGAGGTTAAACATTTTTAAATCAGCAGGTCCAGATAACTTGCATCTAAGAGTTTTAAAAGAGTTGGCTGAGGAGCTCGCTGGACCACTGATGTTGATTTTCATTGTGTCTTGAAGCACTACGTAGGTTCCAGAAGACTGGAAAAAAGCTAATGTTGTGCCAATTTTTAAAAAGGGTAAATGGGTTGACGTGGGTAATTATAGGCCTGTGACCCTGACGTCGATCTTGGGCAAGATAATGGAGAGGCTCATATGGGACTTAATTAATAAAGATTTAAAGGAAGGTAATGCAAATCAACATGGATTTATGGAAAATAGATCCTGGCAAACTAACTTGATAGCTTTTTCTGATGAGATTACAAGTTTGATTGATACAGGTAATAGTGTTGACATCATATACTTTGACTTCCGTAAGGCCTTTGGCTTGGTGCCACACAGCATTTTGATTAAAAAACGAGAATGATATAAAAGCAACATAGAGCACATTAAATGGATTAAAAACTGGCCAACTGATAGGTCTCAAAATGGGATTGCTTGCGGGTGTGTCCCCTGCAGGGACCGGTTTTTGGCCCTATGCTATTTGTATCAATGGCCTCAAAGAGAACATAAAATCATTGCTGGTAACATTTGCAGATGAGACAAATTTGGCTGGGTGGTAAATAATGAAATGGACAGGTCACTAATACTGAGTGATTGGTAAGCTGTGAACAAGCGAGCAAACAATTTGCTTTTTAATACAGCTAAATGTAAATGTATACCTCGAGGAACAAAGAATGTAGCCATACTTACAGGATAGATCCTGGGAAGCAGTGACTCTGAAAAAGATGTGGGGTTTGTGGCTAATCAGCTGAACATGAACTGCCAATATGGCCGAAAGAGCTCATTCAATCCTGGGATGCATAAAAAAGGGGACTCTTGAGTAGGAGCAGAGAGGTGATTTGACTTTTCCATTTGGCACCGATGGGACGGCTGCTAGAATATTGTGCCTGGTTCTGGTGCCCACAATTCAAGAAGAACGTTGATCAATTGGAGAGGGCTCAAAGAAGAGCCACAAGAATGAGAAAAGGCGTACTGCAGGTCTACACTACAGCGGGGATCGACACTCTGAGATCGATCCACCAGCAGTCTAGTAAAGACCTGCTAAATCAACTGCAGATCGCCCTCCAGTCAACCCCTGTACTCTATCCCCAACAAGAAGAGTAAGGTAAGTCAACGGGAGGTACGTAGCTGGAGTTGTGTAGTGTAGGTCGACTTACCGCGGTAGTGTAGACATCGAAAACATGCCTTCCAGTGATAGACTTCAGGAGCTCAATCTGTTTATCTTAACAAAGAGGAGGTTAAGGGGTGACTTGATTACAGTCCAAGTATCTACATAAGGAACAAATATTTAATCGTAGGTTCTTCAATCTAGCAGAGAAAAATAGCTAGAATCTGAATGGCTAGAAGCTTTAGCTAGACCAATTCAGACTGGAAATAAGGCATACATTTTTAACGGTGAGAGTAATTTAACCATTGAAACAATTCACCAAGGGTTGTGGTGGATTCTCCATCACCGACAATTTTTAAAACCAGATTGGATTTTTTTTCCTAAAAGATCTGCTCTAGGGATGATTTTGGGGTAGTGCTCTGGCCTGTGTGAGAAAAGGAGGTCACAACTAGATGATCACAATGGTCCCTTCTGGTCTCGATGAATAATGCAGCTTTCCTTATAAGAAGGCCCTTAGTTTTCCAGAAGGAAAGTTTTCCTTTGTAGAACAAAAATAGAGGATTAGCGGTAGGATTGTGTAACTGCTCCATCGGAAGAAAACAAGGCCGCTCTTTCGAATTCTGTAGCTAAAGCCTGACGCTTTCAATGCGAGAAGTGCTTAGAAGCCAGGCGCTAGAGAGCTCATAACCCAAAGGGCATAACGGAGTCTGAAAGGAACGAAATACCAAAGGGGAGGGGGAAAGAGACAGACTAAGATGGAAAACCTGCTTTACAATAATTAGAACAAAATTGGGGTATCAGGAATACAAGGGTCAACGTCTGTTCACACCAATATGGTTTTCACCTTGTAGAGAGAGGCCCGCACCAGGTAATTAGGTCAAATCAATGATTATATATCTTTAAGCGAAGTGGAAGGGACTGTAATTGTGATGAAATTTGTTTGAAGAAGGGAAAGCATGGGGAATCTTGTTTTAAAGGTAACAAGTTCAAAGGGTAAATTAAGTTCAAGGTTCAGTTCCTGTGCACTCCAAACGGGCGGGGGGCAGAGACAGGAATCCAAGCAGCCAATATTTCCATCAGACTGTGTGTTTTTGTCCTTTTTAGGGGGGAGGGGCGAAATGGGATTGTATCCCTGTAGGAAAATTGGAATTAAAAAAGCGACAGCGCCTTAATGGGTCCACCCCCCCCCACCCCCCCCCAGAGCAGGGTATCATCATCATTTTGCTTCTTGGCTTATTTTTTCCTCCTTAGCACATGGGTGTATCCAGCCACCCTGCATGCAAATACCCGGCAACTCTACAAGGGGCTTGAATAGAATATGCAAATACGCAGCTTGTTTACAGGAACTTTGCATCATGATCTGCAGGGAGATATAGCCGGCATGTAGGGTTCAGGATGACACAGTGGGCGAACTTGCATGCATTTGGTTGTGTTTTTTTTTTTAAATTTTTTAGCTGGGGTTTCAGTTTCCCTCGAACTTGACTAAAGTAGACCAAAAATGGATTTGAGTTCACTCTTCTGAAACAAGGAATCCATTCTCCTTTCGATAAGTGTATAACTTCCTTCAGGGTTAACGAGCGTCGGGTTTGACAAACTATAGAAACAGTGTCTTCTCCAGACTGATCGCGAAGCACTTCAGTAGTGATGGGGTTGGGGAAATAAAGCTGTGTGGTCTCTTTTTTTTTTTTAAAAATTGCTTTGGCTTTGAGCAGAGAGGAAGGATGGGTTAGTGGTTAAAAACAGGGCTAGAAGTCAGGCATTCTGGATTCTTTTATTAGCTTTGCTTCTAACTTGCTGTGTGACCTTGGAAGTTGCCTCGGGTCATGTTGTCAAAAATGGATCCTTAACTTTAGGTGCTTCGGTTTGGGGACTGATTTGTTTTGGGGGTGCTGCACTGCTGTGGCCCCTTTTGACATCAGCGGGCGGCCCGGGTGCTCAGCACCTCAAAAAATCAGGCCCTATGTGTCTAACGTGGGGTGCCCAAAAATAGAGGCTGCTCTTGAAAAATGCTCACCCTCACTGGGCCAGAGTTTCCCCCCCGCATCTGTGAAATGTGGGTGATGATACATCCCAAGGGTGTTCTAAGGCTTAGTCCACTGTTCGTAATAGGCTGATCCTCAGATGGGAGGTTTAGCATTAGGACAAAGGATTAGTACGTATGTATGTATTCCTTACTTAACAGCACCCCTGAAATAAACGACAGTATTTTGTACTGAGCCATTTACAAAGGAGAACAAATACCGAAGCAGGAAAGGTTTTTAATCAAGAAACTTCAAATCCCGGTGAAAATAGGAGGAAAAAGGGCTTTTGTTTTAAACAAGAAACAAACAACCCTATAGATTCCTTCTTTGTATTTGGCTGCATTTCACTGTGAACTTGGACTACACCACCGCTGGCTATTGAGGTGGTGGTTGTCGTGCAGAGCAGCTCTTGTTGTGTGTGACTTGTCCGTCAACTGTAATATATACCTTGGGGTTTTTTTGGTTTTTTTTAAGGTTGAGGAACAGTCTGTGACATGGGTCTTGATAGATTTCTTTTTGAGTATAAACCATCCTATCAATAGCCGAGTGAATAGAGTTTGGCTTCACGGAGGGATGGCTGCGGTCCCTAACCGGAGCGGCGGGCGGGGTGCGGAGGCTGGCTTCTCACCTCTGTTGAACGCCAGCGACAAAAATTTCCACGCCGACGAAATTTACTAGAAGTTCAAGGAACAACGTTGCAACAATATTAATGACCTCGGAGGGCATGTAAAGTTCAGAGTTCATCTTCTGTTTACCCCTCCCCTTGCTTTTTTCCTTCTCCCCCCCTTCCCCTCCCCGCACCCTTCCCATCTTTTCATATATATAGTTTTAAAGACCATTGGGACACTTCAATCTTGTTTAATTTTTGGACAGTGGAAAATACAGCAGCTTTGTATTGGTAATGGATTGAGTTAGGGTGGGGAAGCCAGGGTGCTGAGGTGGAGTGTGTATATGTGGGGTGGGGGGGGGGGGAGACTCTTGTGTTCAGTTCAGGGTTCATTCTTTGTTCACATGTAATAAAAAGTCTTCAGTTATCAGGTATTTAAACCCAAATCAGCAGTTCCATATCCGTAACCTGAGCTAAGTGTTCCTCCGTCTAATGGCCATGCTGCTGTCGTTTGCCGTGAGTTGGGTGACACTCGATTTGTACTCTCTGACGGGAACAGATGGGCCTTCATTGTGAAACTCCGCCTGTATGCAAATGTGAACGGAGTTTCACCCGATCCCGGGGCCTGACCTGACCAAGCACATACATTTACACAACGCGGCTCAGCCTGGGGGGGCGGTGAAGGGGGATAAAAAATGACAATCGGATAGTACCAGCGGCAGGTCAAGTTTACCATCCGTCTTTCAGCGGGACCAAGATGGGAACACAGTTATTTAGTTTCAGTGTTGATGTTCGTTGCAATAAACTCCATCATTTCACCTGTTTATGAACCCAACCTCGTACCAGTTCTCTGCAAAATCAAACCAGCTTGGACAATTGACTCCCTTTTTTTTTTTTTCCACCCAGATGAGGGGAGATATTGACTTTTTTCCCTCCCTTAATAAGCTTTATTTTATCCCTGGGTTGAAATCCCCCTCTTCCTCTTTCCCTCCCCCCCCCCTCTGATTTTTAAGTTTATTTATTTGTTTCTTTGTAAGGAACAGAAACCCGTCTGTGCTGGAACGAGCTTTTTTTTTTTTTTATTTAAAAATTGAGAAAAATGATAATCGATGTCAGAATAAACAAGCAGCATTTTAGGCGTCAATTAACAGTTTTGCATGTACACAGGCAGTGTACAATATATAATAAATCTTACCATTTAAATGTGCAGCCCTTCATTAGAGTGAAAATATGAACAGCTGTAATAGCACATTTACGCAGGCGACAGAGAAGAATCTGGTTACAGTTGTAATTTTTCATGCTGATGAAGAACTGGAAGCAGGTTCTAAACACGGGTGACTCTCTAACTATGTGGAATTTTATTCCTTTCCCTCCCCCCTCCTCCCCCCCAGATACAGTAGTGTAGCAAATCAGTGTCTTTTCGCTCCCAGCAATGCTCCATTTTATTTTACTGTTCAGCTCATCATAAAAGTAGATTTCTCACGCCAGCCATAGCCCTTTTGGCCTGGCACTCTTATGGGACTGACCCCCCAAACTGTTGTTAGAATGAATGGTTGCACTTCCCCAGGACATCTGTTCTTCAAGGGATTCTGCTAGCTGGAGTCTGGAACTGATATAAAAGAAACAGTCACTACAAATACAGTAAAAGCTTCTTGCTGCCGTAAATTTTGTTCCTGGAACTTGGCTTCCAGCAACCCGCACGTCTTGGGCGGGAATGAAATGTCTGTTTTGCAGAATCGGAGACTGAAATGTATTAGCTAAACCTTTATGCAGTGTCTTTAAAATCTTTCTGCCTTGCTTTATAGCTTTTTGTTCCTTCTGCAGAAGATGCAGAACCCCGTATATTGTGAAAACCTCCTCTCAAATCATCGGGAATAGAAATGAATGGCTAGAATTTGAGCGAGTGTTTGTCCAGTCAGGAGGACTTGTCATGACTGACAGGGAAGATGAAAATAAGGAGCTTGTACATTATCGAGAATTTGAGGGCTTTTGAAACAGGTTTTATTCCCCCGTCATGTTAGTCGTTTGAAAAGTGGGTAGATCGTTAATTCCATGTCCCAGAATAGAGAACTGATATGAACACGTAGAAGGCTTCAGACGTGCACAAAACACATGCTTCTGTACTTGGATGGATGATTAGCATTTGACCTAATATTCTTACCTTAATACACCAAGGCCCTTATTAAGTCATTACTTGGGCATTACTCAGAGACTTCAGTGCATGAGGCAAAACTCTCATCAAAGACAATAATTATTAATAAAGCTGAGTATGGACTAAAGGAGTTGCCCCCTTATTTGCAGCCTTAAAATTGCTCCCTGAAGGAATTGGGTTTATATTTTGAGGTGTAAAATTCTTGTCTTCTGACTTCAATGGGAACTTGACTAGAAGCTCATTGAGGCTGAAGAATTTGTAACTGAGGTCTTTTTGGAGGGAGGAATGGGGTGGGGGGAGGTGGGATTGGAGATAAAATCACTGATAACTGGAAAACTAGCTGCAAACTCTAAAAGCAAGCAGCTGGCACTTTAAAATGCCAAACTTCTGTTTAAAACAAGCCGCTTTTGCGGAGTGTTATCTATCAAAATAGGCTTAGGGATCAATATTTTGTGGTCATTTTTCAGACTAAAAGCTGCTGCTTGTGCTTTTGTTCTTTTATGTTTCTATTTTTTTTTTAAATCCTAAGAATAGAAAGTTGGGACATGCTGCTTGCCACAGAGGCGCATATGTACTTATTACAGCCCAATGCCCTTTTGGAAAAACCAAAAATGATGGCCATAATGGTCCAAAGTGCTGCGGCTTCTGATTAATGTAGAAGACTCGAGGACCCCTCTTAAGAACTGTGACTCTGTTTCTCATGAAATGCGTTACAGAAATAATCCAGCTAATTTCCCCCTAAAAAGCTGTGCTGTGTTTCTGAACGTCCCCCACCCCCCAACGTTTCATTCTTTCTGCCTAATCCTGCAGATCCTCGCTCAGGGGAAATGCTATTTGAGTTTGGAAGGAGGGATGCAGGATCAAGGCTTGTGGGTAGCTCTGAGGTTAATTTATAGAAATCTAGACCCCACCACCACCACCCAATCTGGGGAGCCTGAAAATTTCACTGCGTTCAGGGGGCTTCGACTATGGCCCCAGTGAGTCAGCAATTCAGAGGGTGACTTACAACTTGATTCTGTACCTCTGCTGCATGTTTCCATTGGAAACCTTTTCCCCTTTGCGCACCTGTGCTCTGCAATGGCAATTCCAGCCCATTTGGCCGTTCTATTACATTATTTTTCTGCTATTTCTTTAAATCAAAACAGGAAACAGAATGTGTTTTCCCGTCGAGGGAGAAGGGGATTTGGAGAGAACGAGTGGCAAGAATAGCGTGACCAGATGTCCCGATTTGATAGGGACAGTCCCCATATTTGGGGCTTTTTCTTATATAGGCACCTATTACCCCCCCACCTCCGTCCCGATTTTTCACACTTGCTGTCTGATCACCCTAGGTAAGAAGTGCTGAGGTCTCTGTTCTTTCCAGCCGGTATTGCATTGCAGTTTATTACACCAGTGGATATGCTGTGGCCCATTTAGTTCACAATGAAAATACACTGCATTTATGGAGCAGTCAGATCCGGAACAGTTATTGTTCCATACCACGTAGCCAAGGTAGATGGGCTGTTCGGTGAGGAGAAGGGGTGTAGGGAGCCATCTTGTGGGCATTTTAGGATGCCGCATCCGCTGGAAGGGTTTTGGTTTGAAGGTGGGTATCAAGGAGAGGAAAGAGGGAGGACTGGACCCAAATATAAATCAAAACGATCAATCACGAGAAATCCAGAGAAAATGGCACTGGATATAAATAGAGGCTATAACAGCAATGACACCAGGGCTGCAGTTGTAAATACTCATTATCTTTCTTAATATGACACAGTGTGGATTGGGAGAGCTGGAGAAATTACAAAGGATAAAATAAAAAATCAGATTGGATCCAACATCTTTAAAGCTAAAATTGTCCGGTTTTTTTGTATGTGTGAGTGTGTAATACAATAAAGAAAATCCATGAGCCATATTTTTAAATTTAGTGTATTTCCTTTCCTCCCTAAAACGGAGAGCGAGCCTCCACAGACATCTGTTTGCATACATTGTGTGTCAGGCAACATCAGATCTGAATGGAATTTATCTAAATTTTATATGCATGGCTTGATGTAAATTGAAATAAATTGTACAGCATACTCTGCATGGACATATTGGTTTTTGCATCGCTGCTTGAACTTTTAACCTCGGGGTTTGAGCCGGTCACACGCTGACCCGTCTGAACTCTGCTGGTAGACCCAAGTCTGGAAGGCTGACCTTGCATCCATGGCAACCATAAAGTGTAGTCCATACTTCTTCTTTCGCTCCCTTCCCCCCACGTCCCTTAAAAACAAAACAAAATCCAAAACAAATTGGCCTATCCACTAGCAGACCGGTCAGCTCATCTTTGTACGTTACTGCAAAGATGCCGAAAGTTTGGTTTCCCCCTCTCATCCAGCCCTGTGGCGAAAATCTCCTGTTACTCCTTAGCAGCTTGTACGAGCGCAGAACGAAAACGGCGTCCGGAGTTGGTCTTAATGACAGGCGGAGTTGTTTCAGCGCAGGCTGGTTGACGGCCCACTAGACAGGAGGACGTTCAGATTCTGGCTCCGCCACTGACTTGCTGGGTGACCTTGAGCAAGTCACTTCCCCTCTTTGTGTTTCCGTTTCCCCATCTGTCATGTGGCCATAATGAACCTTTATCGCTGTTTGCAACGTGCTTTGAGATCTATGGATGAGAACTGGGGAATTAAGAGCTGTGGATAACGGATCGATGCGTGAGATATGTAAAATACCAGCGTGAACTTGCACACAGTGGGGATGCGTGTATATTACACACGCCCACACCTCCGCTAAGCACACCTTGTGCGTCTGCACGTGTGGCGGGTTAGAGCAGAAGACTGGAAGCTGAGACCTGGTTTTACTCTCCAATCTGATGCTCATTTTGTGGCCCTGGGCTTTCCTCTTCACCTGTCTGACTCCAGCTGAGTAAAATAGTGATCGTCCTTATTGCCACGCTCTTTGAGAGCCTGGCGCAAAGGATGCTGTACAAACCAAAGTTTATACACAAGGCTCTGTGTCCTGTGCAGCATGTGAGACCCAAATGACGCAGTACGACCCCCAGAATGATAATATAATATATGGATATATACCTATCTCATAGAACTGGAAGGGACCTTGAAAGGTCATTGAGTCCAGTCCCCTGCCTTCACTAGCAGGACCAATTTTTTGCCCCAGATCCCTAAATGGCCCCTTCAAGGATTGAACTCACAACCCTGGGTTTAGCGGGCCAATGCTCAAACCACTGAGCTATCCCTTCACCCCTCCATAACCACCTGCAGAGGTGCTGGAACTAAGGGTGCTGCCACACCCCCTGGCTTGAAGTGGTTCCTATCATATACAGGGGTTGCAGTTTGGTTCAATGGCTTTCCAGACCCCCACTATACAAATTGTCCCAGCACCCCCGTCCCCCTGTCCATAGCAGTCCAATTGATACAGCAAACCTTGGGGGTTTTTATATTAAAATGCACTTATTTTCCACTGCCCCAAACTTTCAGAGTGCTGCAGATTGTTACGAGCAACATGACTGCATCATGGCATCTTTCAGGGGAAGCAGGTGAATTGGACAGCTGAGGGGAGAGGGGCTGAGACTTTCGGCACCTCGGGAAGGCATGGTGTGTTTTGGCAGCTGGAAGTCAAGCGAGGCTTTGGTCCTGGATCAGGGGGTGTATTTCGTCTTCCCCCTTTTGAGCCGGGGTGGGATGTGACTTTAAACTTGGGAAAGGAGGATTGGCTTCTTCATTCTTCACCTCAGCAAACTCTGACAGCCGTTAGCTGCCACTGCATCCACTAATAGGGCAATGCACACGCTTGATGTGTCCGCCAAAATGAAGAAAAGAACTAGTGAAATATGCCATTCAACGTATCCTACTTCAGCTTCCGATGGAGTTCGTCCTTCTCTTAAAGCTGCTGTTGCAGGCTCTCTGCAGACTCAGGCAGATACAGGTTGAAGTTCACTTAAGGTTTTCTTCAGAGCCATAAGTGCTAGGAACTTTAATGTTTGCTTTGAAATGAAAATGTCGATGGTGGAGCGCAATCGCAGGGCAAATTCGAAACAATGTGGCAATTTACACCACGTAACAGCATTTTCTTATGGTGGGTGGGTACAAATGTTGTCCTCTATATGCAGTATATTTGCAATACGGGCACATACTTTGAGTTGCTTACTTACTCCGTGCAATCCTACCCTAGACACAGGAGTTTTGCCAGAGTAAAAGATAAATGGGGATTTGATCCGATATACGTTTCCATTACACATACACCTAGGGGTGGAAGTATGTTCACTGTGCATATTATATGCAGTGTGGGATACTGGACTGGAACTCGGGAGACTGGAGATAAATTCCAGGCTCTTCCAGGGACCTTGGGGAAGTCCCTTCCCACCCTTTCATAGGTACTGACTTCCTCAGTTCCTGGGGGGTGCTCCACCACCACTCTCCCCCTTCCCCCAAGCCCCCTGCCCCTGCTCCGCCTCTTCCCACCCCTGCTCCGCCCACTCCCTGCCTCTTCCTGCCCCCACTTCTCCCCCTCCCCCCAGCAGCACCTCCTGCACGCCGCTGAACAGCTCATCACAGTGGGTGGAAGATGCTGGGAGGGAGGGGGAGGAGCTGGTCCATGGGGCTGCCGGTGGATGCTGAGCACCCACTATTTTTTTCCCATGGGTGCTCCAGCCCCAGAACACCCCTGGAGTCGGCACCTATGCACCCTTTGGCCTGTCTTGCCTCTTTACCCTGTAAGCATTTCAGGGCAGGGGCTCTGTTAACCCTGTGTACATACAACGCCCAGCTAGGGTGACCAGATGTCCCAATTTTATAGGGACAGTCCCGATTTTTGGGTCTTTTTCTTATATAGGTTCCTATTACTCCCCCACCCCCGTCCCGATTTTTCACACTTGCTGTCTGGTCACCCTACGCCCAGCCCAATGAGGCCCAGATCTGGGTTGACGCATTGGGGTGCTACCTTAATACAAACAATAAGTCTAGCATTTGTAGATACGTTTTGGTCTTTTACGCTATGTAGGGGTTTAGTGTGTGTAGGGGCTTTGGCAGGTCACTGCTACGTTCTGCCACAAGGGATGGGATTTTCTGGTGCAGATTCGTTCCCTTATTCTGAAAAAAATCCTCATAATCCCATGGGGCTGTAGCTATCGGGCTGGGATAACTTGAGCTGATACAAATTTGACCTGAAATCGGATGGGGGATATTGTCAACTTCAAATTATAAAACAAAACAAAGGAAATTGTTTCCCCCCTCCCCGCCCCTCAGGACAATGGCTATGTATTTAAGTGCTTTCCTGATTTTCGGGGCCTAAGAGTATCATCTACACTGCTGTCCCATGCTCACCTGGCTAAAAATAGCAGTGGAGATGGGGCAGCCCCGAATTCGGTACAGGCTAGTAAGGTCAGTACGTGTCCCAGGTGTCTTTGTACAGCCCATGCTGAATCCTGTCCTGCTGTATGTCCACTGCTGTTTTTAGCAGTGCTAATGAGGCCGCGCTTTAGATTGCAGGGCAGATGTACCCTCAGACCCGAGTGGCCACTGCAAGGTTTAAAGATTTCAAAAACAGCTGCAAAAATTCCGTCTGTCTAGTGCAGTGCTTTTAAACCTCTTTTCGTTTGTGGACCCCGAAAAAAAATTCAAATGGAAATGTGGACCCCTTTGGAAATCCCCCGGGGTCTGCGGACCACAGGTTGAAAACCACTGATCTAGTGCAATGAAAATATTAATTGTAGTAACCGTGCAAGCAAAGTCTTTTTGTAGGATGTTCTTGTCCTGGCAGCACGATCGACTCACGATAACATCCTTTGCAAGAGGCCTTGGCAAGTGAGGCCAGTCCTGGCCACATTAGCTTGGTTGGGAGCAGACTTGATATCAGTGAAGAGTCTCTGTAATAACGGTATGTGGCCCAACATGGAGGAGGTGTCGTCAAGAGGTTAGAGTAGCAGAGTGGGAGTTGCAGGGCGTGGGGTCTGTTCCTGATTATGCATGCGACCCAAGAGAATACTCACGACCCACCTGTGCCTCAACTTTCCCCATCTCTAAAATGGGGATAATTATACTTAGAAGTTTTTAAAGTGTATGAGCCCTTAGAGAATCCTGGACGAAAGGTGCTAAATAAGTTCAATGCATTATTTCCTCATATTAACTACTTGTGACATTACTTTGTGTTCCCAGAGCGCCATACATAGGCATGGCGCTTTACAGACAACAGGATTTGTCAAGGATTTATTTAATGGATACAGCCAAGACATTCCTGCCAGCTAACCAAAAGTCAGTCATATTTCATCATCACAAAGCAATGGGAGGGCTATAGATCCTGGTTTTGTCACAGCCGTGAAATATGACTTCCAAGTGTCTCGTTTTTCAGAACCCGCTTCTAACAAATAGTTTCAGGGCTGTAACTTTCAGATTAATACTGAACAACTTTTACAGCGTTTGTACTAGTTCAGTGCAAATGAGCTCTGGTCCAGCTTTTATCATGCAAGGAGTTCTGTGTGGCCACATCCTTGTCCCTGTTGCCGGCTTGGGATTTATGGGGGTTAGTTGTGAGATCTGGGATACTACCGTCTGTACTGGAGTGGCATTTAGAAGGATCTTGGCACCAAACCAAAACCCAAAACAATCACACGTGTTTCTTTATTCTTTTGATCTTTCTTGTTTTCTTGTATCATTAATAAACCAAATCTTACAAACCCACTATGCAGGGGAGCACACAGTAAATTTTATCTATGGTTTAATCACTAATGCGTGCACATGTACTCTCTTACTGAAATCTTGTCACCCTTCAAATATGTACAACATGGTGGAGGAAAACTGAAAGCAAAGCTGTACACCCTCACGCCTCTTGGGGCTTTGACATCATTGCAGACCACTGGAGCTCAGCTACCATCTTGAAACCAGAACCCCTTGATGTGTCCGTATGGCAGTTTCTTTACTATCATAGAATATCAGGGTTAGAAGGGACCTCAGGAGGTCATCTAGTCCAACCCCCTGCTCAAAGCAGGACCAATCCCCAACTAAATCATCCTGGCCAGGGCTTTGCCAAGCCTGACCTTAAAAACCTCTAAGGATGGAGATTCCACCACCTCCCTAGGTAACCCATTCCAGTGCGTCACCACCCTCCTTGTGAAAAAGTTTTTCCTAATATCCAACCTAAACCTCCCCCACTGCAACTTGAGACCATTGCTCCTTGTTCTGTCATCTGGTACCACTGAGAACGGTCTAGCTCCATCCTCTTTGGAACCCCCCTTTCAGGTAGTTGAAAGCAGCTATCAAATCCCCCCTCACTCTTCTCTTCCGCAGACTAAATCATCCCAGTTCCCTCCTCATAAGTCATCCCTCCCCCTAATCATTTTTGTTTTATTGGATATACTCTTGTAGTGGTGGTGAAGAGGAAAGTAGCTCCCGGAAGCTTTGATCAAGGATCAACACTCCATTCTTTCAGGCACTGGTCATGTGTAGCAAAAAGACGATGCCTGACATGAAGAGCTTGCGCCCAAGTAACAGACACTAATATAGGTGCAGCAGTGCAGGCCCCTAACTCACACAGACCAAGCTGCTATAAGATATGGTTTAAACCAATGCCGCTAACCCCTGCTTGACGCCAGGTGCAAATCAGGTCTTGTGGTTTTGCCAGCCTAATGCACTACAGCAGTCATGAGCATGGCATAAGAACCTATATAGAATAGGGATGTAAACAGCGTTTTTTTAAAAAAGTAACCATTTCAACTATTAAAATTGTATCAGTTAAACATTTAACTGCTAACGAGCTCACAAGACAGGCATGGGAACTAGAGGTGTGGGTCCCGGCTGCCGGCCCCACACATGAGGCATTTAAATATGAACTGAATACATTACCGGTAAAACTGATGCTTATCGGGTAACCGGTTAACATTTTACATCCCTAGAATAGAATACACTAGTGCAGTGGTTCCCAGACTTGTTCCGCCGCTTGTGCAGGGAAAGCCCCTGGCGGGGCCGGGCCGGTTTGTTTACCTGCCGCGTCCGCGGGTTCGGCCGATCGCGGCTCCCACTGGCCGCAGTTCGCTGCTCCAGGCCAACGGGAGCCGTTGGAAGCAGCAGCCAGTACGTCCCTCGTCCCGCGCCGCTTCCAGCAGCTCCCATTGGCCTGGAGCAGCGAACCGCGGCCAGTGGGAGCCGCGATCGGCCGAACCCGCGGACGCGGCAGGTAAACAAACCGGCCCGGCCCACCAGGGGCTTTCCCTGCACAAGCGGCGGAACAAGTTTGGGAGACACTGCACTAGTGGTTTGCACTGGTGCCGCTGTACCAGTGGCTGATATCCGCGGGGTAAGCAAAGCTTTATTTTTCCTGGATATAGCAATGCAGCAGCTGTTTGTATCTCCAATTGCTCACACGCCGAATGGTATCACATCTACTCTTCTAAACACTGCACAAAATGAATTACTACTTGCAACATAGCCCGGGGGTGCGAATTCTTCCCGTTTTGCAGACGGGAGGGTGGAGAATTGAGTCCGAGAGAGGGGAAGTGACTTGATCAGTGCCACAGAGGAGTCAGGGATGGATTAGAACATCAGGTTTCCCAGCACTCAGGCCCATGCTCAGGCCACTGGGACAGGCTGCCTGCTCTAGACCTCATGTGCACTGTCTGTATAAACACCAGATAGACCCGTCTAATAGGGGAAATGTACTATCCATAGATTGCTACACACCAGACGTGTGCTGTGGAATCCAGAATTTAGTTAAAACCTGCCGTGTTGCTCTGTGCAACTTTGCTCCCATCCTTTTTTATTTTTTTTTGTAGCAATGCTGACGAATGCGGCATTCAGGAGCATCTTCAGTGCAGCACGAAGGACGAGGCAGAGCGGGCAGATACCAGTCGAAATCATAGGGGGAATTTTAGGCAGGCAAAAATGTAAATACCCCAGTCAAACTTGGGTTAAACCACTAACATTTTTTACCCCTGTAAAACAGATCCTGAGATCACCAGTGACCACTAGCGGTCCTGATTTCAGTGGTACATCAAGTCTGAGAGAAGATACACCCCTGGAGCACAGAAGCCCTTTGCACCAGGCTGGGGTATTGGTTCAGAACCCACATAATGGGATGAGTTCCCCAGTCTCACTTCCTGTAGCATCCGGCTGTTTTCTTCGGAGGTCTCTGATCTAAGTACTGACGTGATATCCAGCAAGGTGATTCTGCACTCTTGCTCATATGTAGCAATACGGGCCAATGTTGTATTTTGTGGATTGCAATTTCATGTCCTCTCTCTCCACCCTCTTCGTTGCAGAACTGGGCAAAGTCATTAGTATCCGTCCACTGCCTGCTGGCAAACTCTCTAGCTGCGTTTGTGTGATTTCCCACCCTCCTCTCGCCCATTTTGATTGTGGACAGTTTATAAAATGTGCGGGAGTTCAGCAAACCATATGAGTGGCCCTTTCAAGTTCACCGTGAGGTCATTTTCAGGGCACTTGGGGCTAGGCTACCATTCATTTACCGCTCTCAAAATGGTGGAGGCTTGGAGAGGTAGCGGGTAGGCGTGGGCTTGAGTTTTCTGGAACTGCCAGTCTTTGATTAAAGCTGCCGGAATGCAAATATTCCTCAGAGCTATAGGCACCGGGCATTTCTTTTAATACCCTGGCTTGTTTTCAACAGGAAGTTCCATTATCAAAGGACAGGGTTTGGGTTATGCTCGGCAAGCTGAGATACAGTAGATTGACTCTGGTATATACCCCCAGCTGGCCATACGGCTCTTTCTTCCCAGCAGGATCTGAATAAAAACCTTCACTCTTTAATTGAATAGTTCAGAGGCCAGAGTCAGAAATTTGGGGTGGCTTTTGTTTTGTTTTGTTTTGAACATAAATGTCCGTGTTCCAATAGATTGTACGGAGAGGCTTGACTTTACTCTGATAGAAAATATAAAATCTCGACTTTAAAATACATCCACTCTGCTGCTCTCGTCTTGTGGGTATAATTTGAATTAGGTTTCTGTTTGTGTGTCTGTTCTTATTGTTACTATTTGAAGGTGGGGAATGGGGGGAATCAGAGCCTTGCATCATTTTCTTTGCTGTTTGCAACCCTTCTCAATAGTGGAAAACAATGCGATTAATTTTCTCCAGCGCAATCATGCATAGATTTAATAAGCATCCAAAGGTAGGATCCATCTGTAAAGTATGCGCCGCATGCTAAATTACTTCTCTTCTGCAATTTTTTTTCTTTCCAAACCTTAATTAATTGAAGAAAAAAAATTGTTTATTAAAGTGGGAACAGGGTATGCTCTGTCTCTCCATCTCTGGTTCAAAAGTTCATACAATTCCCTGAAGGCTCATCTGTGTGTGTGTGTGTGTGTGTGTGTGTCAGAGACACACACGCACACACACAAAATCTCTCTCCCCTATGGTAAGAGACAGCTGTCCAGAAAGGTGTCTTATTTTATGCAAAGGCTGTTTTTCAAGGGTAATCTGAATTCTGTGTCATCTTCCACTCCCGTTCCCGCTCTCCTTATCCTTTTCGGATCAGAAAGTTTAAGGCACTTCCAGTTGGCATCTTCAAACAGCGGTGGGTAAAAGGTGTCATAGTACAGAGGGCATAAAGTCAAATTCTACAGGTCGATGCCCACGGGAAGTAACGTGCGCATGAGAGAAATAAGCAGGGCCCTCATGAAAGGAGAGGGATTAGGGAGTGATGGGCACATGTGGGAAAAATATTAATATACTGAGCCGCGCCGGGTAAGTACAACGTGACGAGATTAACCTGTACTGCCCTACCCTGCACTCCCAGAACATCGCCCCCTGCTGGAGTCCCTGATCACCTCCTCCATCACTCCTTCATACTCCTCCTCTTCAGCTCTAAGACCCTGCACAGCTCTGTTCCAGCTGCATTTCGTCTCCAGGGGGTCGGCTGACTCGGCTAACCTTGATGTTCCCTTTATCTTCCCCTCCCACGGGCAGCTCTGTGCCTGCTTCTGTGTTCTCTGGTGCCCTCTCCCAGGCTGTAGATCATGTGGCTGGTCTCCCCTTCGAAGCTTGGTCCGGTCGGCCCTGAATGGCTGATCCCCCACCCGTGGAGGAGCTAACACACATAGACTCATAGAATCTCAGGGCTGGAAGGGACCTCAGGAGGTCATCTAGTCCCACCCCCTGCTCAAAGCAGGACCTAATCCCAACTAAATCATCCCAGCCAGGGCTTTGTCAAGCCTGACCTTAAAAACTTCTAAGGAAGGAGATTCCACCACCTCCCTAGGTAACCCATTCCAGTGCTTCACCACCCTCCTAGTGAAACAGTTTTTCTTAATATCCAACCTAAACCTCCCCCACTGCAACTTGAGACCATTACTCCTTGTTCTGTCATCTGGTACCACTGAGAACAGTCTAGATCCATCCTCTTTGGAACCCCCTTTCAGGTAGTTGAAAGCAGCTATCAAATCCCCCCTCATTCTTCTCTTCTGCAGACTAAACAATCCCAGTTCCCTCAGCCTCTCCTCATAACTCATGTGNCACATTTGATCTTTTTATGGTCTCTTGCTTGTATAAATATCTCTCTGCTCTACTCTTCTTCCTTTGTCATCCCGTCCTGGATTATGTCTAAAATGGTGAGCACCTTGGAGGAGGAACCTACAGTACCTCCTAGAGGTCCCAATCAAGATCGGGGGAGGGGCTCCATTGTGCTAGGTGCTGTACGAACACATAGCAAGAGACCATCTCTGCTCCGAAGAGCTTACCATCCAGGTTGGGAGGGGAAACAGAAGCACAGAGAGGGGAGGTGACTTACCCAAGGTCATACAGCAGGTCAGTGGCAGAGCTGAGACAAGAACCAGGGGCACCAGTCCCTTTCCACTAGTGCTGACTTCATCCTGTTGATTGTATTGCCTGTACTGACAGAATTCCATTTTTATTGCCTTTTATTTTTTTAGATTTTTTTGGTCTACTTTTAAATTTTCATCCTTGCGGGAAATTGGGGGATGGGGTCAAGCATTTAGCTAATGACCGACGCTGAGAGGCAAAAAGTTTTAAAGCTTTATAAACTTTATAAACTGTTAAAATGCATGTTTGACATCACATGTCAAAATATACAAAGCGGGTCTCCTTAAATGAACAAATCATACGTGTTTTTACTATTCATTTGCTGGCCCATTTGTAACCAGCCTGCTTCAGAAGTCTAAATCCACTAGATTTTGCCTCTAAGAAGGTCTCAAGCAGCATTTTTCTTCCTTTTCCTCTCTGTAAATTTTGATGATTAATGACGGAAATATTTTTCCGTCGGTATGTGTGTGTACGGTGAAATCCACATTTACCCGATTTAAAAATTGAATCCTTCCAAGCCTGTAAAGCAACGTGCTTGCCCGCAGCACTCAACAAATAATAATAAAAGGAACTCTACGTAGAGTTATACAGAGGACAAGGATGGTCTTACGGCTGAAACACAGGACTGGGAGTCAGGAGATCCTGTTCTCAGCTCTGTGCAGGGAGGCTCAGTCTCTCCATCTGCTGCAAGAAGATGGTAACAGCGCCCTCTCTCGCGAGGGAGTTGAGGCTTAATTCACTGCTTGTAAAGCGTTTTGACGTCCTCGGATGGAAGGCAGCAGAGTGCACAGTGTATATTGTAAGCAGGAAGCAAATAAGCGTTTTCTGGGCCGGGGTGGGGCTGTTAGTAGCGGTCTAAAGTGATGTCTAAAGAAATGGTGCAAACGCTTTTAATCCAGTCCAGGTAAACTTGTACTCAGCCAGACAAGACTTTTTTCTAGGATTCGATTCCTGCACCCGATGCCTCTGAAGTTCGATTTATTGCCAGAGTGCTCTGATTTTTAAAACAAACATCCAAAATCATGTTGGGTGCTGAAAAAGAGTGACCGAACCACGTGCTGCAGACGCAAAGTGTGGTGCCTTTGTATTACCCACGCCAAAGAAATGAACTTGTAGGCCAGCGGGCTGCCTGATTTCAGAGCATGGGTGGGGGGGACTCGTCAGTTGAAGGTAAGGTTGTAACTTGTTCAGAGCCGGATTCTGATACCCTTGCTCACATTAAGTAACACCTTCCTTCACAGGTAGGGCCATTGCTTTCAACTGAGAGCTGGGTGCTTCTGAAAATTTTGACCCACTAGTGCAACCCCAACTAGGAGATTTAAAAAAAATACTGGGTGTTCTTCTTCAAGTTTATAAGTCTTTAAGGTTCGTGTTTTTAAGCCTTCTCCTCCCCCCCACAAACATGGAATCACCTGACTCCAGGAGCTGAGGCTTTAAGAAAAAAACCCACCAAATGCAGCAAGACCTGCAATAAAACTTCAAGACTTGGCAATGCTGCTGGGCCTGTATCTCTAAGGCTGAAACTAAGCGTGGATGAGAACACACCCGAACTTTTGTGGGTCGGGCCCATCTCTGCCTTGAAAGTAGTTGGATCCCTCCATGTTAACGGCTTTGAGAGCTGTAGCCTGGGAGCTGAACTGCCTGGAGCTGATAGAGGTGTGTGTGTGTCAGGTAAGAGCTATGACTAAGAGCACGAAGGCTTTAGGACCATTGGCAACTGTTGCTAGATCTCCCACTGATTGGATGTAGTCAGCTGCTGACAGCAGTGCCAATGCACGCTGGGTCTGCTTCCGCCAGGGCTGCATTTGGCTCATTGTCTCCATCTCTCCATCTGTGATTCTAGGGCACTTCTACCCCGGAGCGGGACTGGGGAAACGTACACGTGCGAGCTCTGATCAAAGTAATGCACTAAAAGGAGCCACGCGGGGCGACGGCCGCTCGGGCCTACCGCTCAAGTGTGTCCTTCGGCTCTCAGGCGACTAGTCCGAGCTGCCGTCAGAGCTGGCCCGTGGACGTCGGCCGCGGCTGGGAATGAAACCCGCCAGCTGCGGCGGTGACGTGCCGTTAGAAGAGCCGACGTTGCTCTCCGATCTACGGAGTCTCCGTGTTACGGAGATTTGGGTAACTGAGATTTCAGGTTTCAGAGTAGCAGCCGTGTTAGTCTGTATCCACAAAAAGAACAGGAGGACTTGTGGCACCTTAAGCCTGGTCCACACTAGGGGGAGCTATCGAAATAAGATACGCGACTTCAGCTACAGGAATAGCGTAGTTGAAGTCGAAGTATCTTATTTCGAATTACCTCCACTTACCTCGCGTCCTCCCAGCGCGGGATTGACGGCCGCGGCTCCCCCGTCAACTCCGCTACCTCCGCTCGCCCTGCTGGAGTTCCGGAGTCGATGGGAGCGCGTTCGGGGATCGATATATCGCGTCCAGACGAGACGCGATATATCGATCCCCGATATATCGATTGCTACCCGCCGATCCGGGCGGGTAGTCTGGACGTACCCTTAAGACTAACAAATTTATTTGAGCATAAGCTTTCGTGGGCTACAGCCCACTTCTTCGGATGCATAGAATGGAACATACAGTAAGAAGATATTGATACATACAGAGAACATGAGAAGGTGGAAGTAGCCATACCAACTGTAAGAGGCTAATTAATTAAGAGAAGCTATTAACAGCAGGGGAGAAAAACTTTTTGAAGTGATAATCAAGATGGCCCATTTCGGACAGTTGACACGAAAGTGTGAGGCTGCTTCAACGTGGGGAAATAGATTGTCCCGCACACATAAGCATCTACCTGTGAGGCCCCATCTAGACATCTTCCCCCTCCCGTAAATACACTTGCTCTTATTAACCCGCCCGACAGTAAGCAGCAGATCATCCTCGGCGAGCTATTCACTGTCAGCTGAGAACAATTCCCCTTTGCACAAAACAGGCTGCTGTGCGTCTTCGGCGCTCATGCTACGGCACTTGTGCTCAAAATTGCTAGTTAAGAAAGAGGGCGGCCGTGGGGAGGAGGTGGCGGGGGCGGAGGGGAGGACGGTGTTCGGGGAGGAAAAAAAAAATGTAGAGGCCGGTGGCTGTAATCATCCTTGTTGCTGTCTATTTCCTCAGACTAATAGCAGAGCGATCAGAGCCTGGGAGTTCAAACAGAGGTTATCTTTCCCAGGTACCATCTCGTCCAACGAGAATTTGATTTTTTTCTATGGGACTTTACTCCATTAGATTAATGAAATTTCAATGGGAGCCTGGCGCCCCCCGAAGCTTTGTTAACAAAACAAATGGTGATTCTGTAGGTGTGACAGCTTGCTAGGAGAGTTACGAGAAGGTGAATACATCCTCTCAATCCGCCCGGCCTGCAACACATTGATCTCTATTTAAAGCACCAATCGGATTTTTGTTAATTATAAATGATTGATCTGCAGGTTCTTCCCCCCCCCCCCTTCCTTCTCCTCTTACACGTGTTCTCTCCCCCCCTAGCCCCCCAACGCGTACACACTTCTGACTTCTTTGCATGCTGCATGTGGTGCTTTCTGTTTAAAAAGACAGCCGTTGATAGCAAATGGTTGCAACACCCAATAGCAATATGTTCACTTTACTGTTACTGTCAGCGGTTTCATTGCAAACCGCGTGTTTTTCATGGATTATCAGCTGGACGTTGAAATTAACTCCAGGCCCAGAGCGTATTTTATAGTTGTTGGGAGTTTAAAAAAAAACAAAAACCAAAAAAAAAACCTTTAAAACAAACCAAAGTGCAGTAATTAAACCAGAAAATACATTTGGCTTGTATTAGATTCCGATTTAAAATCGACAAGAGCCAGGAAATGGAGCTGCCAGGCTTAAATCACCATTTTAAGTCTAGGTTTTATGGGGGTCATCGCAGGGAACATGGTCTTACATACAGTACAGTGTGAACCAATACCTAGTTGAAGGTGACGTTTCAACCTTCCCTGAATCGTCTGGAAAGTGTGGGCCGAATTCTGCTCTGGTGGAGCTTTCTACATTGTTGGAGTTGCTGCAGAAGAACAAACAAAAGTAGAATTTTGCTCTTTATGGGTTGGGTGGGTATGTGGGGGGGGGAGGTTGTTTGTTTTTGTTTGTTGTTTATTTTTATTAACACTGCTCAAATACTGCATATATTTTTGTGGCTTAATTTTGCAAACTGTTTGAAACTAGTCACCAACACGAGACACGTGGACAAGTAACAGTATTGCTAAGGACTAGCTCTGGAGGCCAAAATAAACATCGTCAGCATAGTCCCTCTCAGCCGACCCAGGAGCAGTATTTGTCCGAGAAAAATTCTTACGTGGAATCATTTCATGTCACAATTGTCTCCTTTTTGGTTTGTTTGTTTTTAAGCACAGATATTGAGTGGCGGGAATGACCTGGCATAAGGGGGACCACAGTTGAGAACTGAAATATGACATTCACCCACCACCAAAGGATGCTATTAAATGCATACCAGCAGCTGTATGGATTACAATAATATGACATAGGGCGTAATTCTGCATTCCTTGTGTGCCAAAAATCTCTCATTGCTGTCTATATTGAGAGCTAGTTTGCAGGACACTCTAAAAAATCGAAACAACCTCCCCCCCACCCCCCACCCCCGTTTGTTTAGGAAGTTGGAACTGGTTTATAAATACCGGCCTTGTAAATAGCAGAGACAAAACACTAATCATTACAGCAGTGAGGTTTTGTTTCGAGAAACATTATACAGTAATAGAATCATCCGATCTATTTAACAGGCTGTTACCATATTACAGAAGGAGCGTCTTTACGCTACCCAGGACATGACTCCCTTCTTAATAACAGCCTGCAAAATCTAGGAGGTGGGGGTAGGTTGGGTTTCTTTAGTGGCCTGGTTTCTTGAAAAACGTCCTGAAATCCTGTTCCTTTCCCAAACGCTCTTTCAAAGGCTGGGGTGCTCTGAATGCGCAGATTTTTTTTTTTTTTTTTTTTAAATGGAAAGACCAAAAATTTTGAGTTTAAAAAAAAAAAAAAAAAAAAAAAAAAAGCCAGACAAAAGACGAGTAACTTGAATTAATGCGGCAACATGTGCGGTGGTATTGATATGGATGGGGAAGGTGTTATTAAAGATCTCCCTCGTGAGATACTTAGCGGGGGAGAATCTGAATTAAACCTGCAGTTTTTATTGCTTAATGTTCGAATAACAACCCGACGCAAATGTATTTAATTTTCCTCTCCGCCCCTCCCCCGCGCACACTGCTTCACTTTGCCGTAGGTGGGACCCAATCCTGTTCCCCAGGGGGAGTTTTGCGTTCAGCAGGATTTGGCCTTTATTTTTTTTATTTTTTTAACTGTAATTCCTCAGATTTCCATAGCTGGATCACATGTTCTGTTCTTGAAGAAGACACACGGGTGTTTGACATTTATATCTGTAATTGGAACTAAATTCTGCCCTATTGATGGTGACGAAAACGTGGTGTTCAGTAGAGTCTGCTTGCTTTAGGAAGGCAGCAGAAAAGCTTTTAAGGGGACTCTGGAAATTGGGGGGGGGAACGTGCATTCTGCAAAAATCTAATATTCGATTGCCTCAGCCGTGACTCTGTTGAAGTCACAGTCAATGGTAGTCCGAGAAAATGGCTGAGTGCCCTGAATGATCAAATCTCAAATTGGAAAGAAAAAAAGTTGATTTTAAAATATATTTAATTCTGTTCCTGTTGTCTTTTTGAATAGCCTAACTAATGATTTTCATTAGTGTGGCTGTAATTTATGTGGTCCCAGTGGGCTCTACCAAGGTTAAATAATTTAAAGAAATAAAAACCCTTATTTGATGTAATATAGCTAATGAAGTATATTAGACATTTTGCACCATTGCCTCGTGAAATAGATCTCTGAAGCAAAACAGCAGCTTTGGCGCGGGGACACAAATCTCGACATAAATATCCAAATGGAGCAAGATGTTGCAAATTTTTAAAGATATGCCATAAAAACAGATTAACGCAGGGATGCAGCCCCTGTTTTCCTGAATTACAAAAGGATATCATGGGATTGCGAGTGACATTCCCATAAATAAAAAATCAATGCTCAATGATGAGGCTGTCTTGTTTTAGCGCATTACCCAGGTTAAATGGGAGCACGCAGAAACATCAAGTCCTATAAGACTAGTGGAATCATTGTATATTAATATGATTTAGAGAGCTGCATACCTCAATGGAATAATTGTTATTATATCTATACGGCCAGATGGCACTTGGTGTAAACAGCCATTGAGAACCTCAGACACAAGTGCTGTCAGTAGATCTTTCAGGTGTTCTCTCCACGTCCTGCTTGCTCGTCTTATCGTTGAAATCGCCATTTCCGTTTGGGGGAAAATGGTTAAAGCCTGTGAAGTAGACACACTTTTTTTCTTTTTCAGCCTTGTCCTCTGGTTATTTATTTAATCTCTGCTATGTGTCACTCTTCCTAAGTAAACTTACAGAGGATGACAATGCTGCTTGGCCAACGAGCGAATAAAGACTGCAAATCCAGCCCTGGCTTTTTATTTTATGTATTTATGGAGGCGGGTGTCTGGTACGTCCCTTAAACTGAGCACGTTTGGACTTCCCCCTTCCTCCTCCTTTCCAAAATATGGGAAACGAACATGCAAAAACTTCCGTGAAGGTTACAAAATGAAAAGTCAAAAGTCAAGTTGTGTAACAATGATAGCCCATAATAACAATAACTTGGTTCCCATGCACTCTTGGTGTGCGCTGTACATGAATGTCATTTTTTTGCTTGTAAGTTGCTCAGGCTTGAACAGAGGTTTTTAAAAATGGAAAACACTTTATAAGCAGGGGATTGTGCATGAGTTTTTATTCTACGACACACCCACACCCTTCCTGGCTTTTTTTTAATGCCTTGCAAAGGCATTTTGGGGGGCTGAAAAAACAAGAGTCCTGGTCCTCATCCAGGAATTAAAATAACATGAGGAATTTCACATTATTTTGTGCTTTGCAAATATCTGCCTCATGCAAAAATAGCCTATGGGGGGAGGAAGCAAATGCTGAGGTACGCTGGTTTATTTGGGTTCACCTTTATGTATACCATATATAACGGAAGTATTATTAGTATTTATTATGGTTCTCTGGCACCTGTGGCAGGAAATAAGGTCTACATATGTGTTTCATATATACTATATCATATTTTTATATATGTTACATACATGCATGGACTATAATATAAGGAGGGACCATTTTCCTATTAGTTCATCTACCGGTCAAGGTACAATCTTGAGTTAAGTCTAATATGTAAAATACACGCTACTAACCTAGCGTCCACATATAAACTTTATAGGTTCTTTGTTTAACGTGGGACAGAATGACTTTGATATGGATTTTTACATGTTTTCAGTAAAACACACAAGACTCTGAGATTGCTCTATCTCGAGAGAATCGGAGGAAGAAAACAAGAGGCTGTTTTCTGTTGATATTGTAGGGTTCTGAAACGCCCTGTGTATTTGTGACCCTGGTCAGTCGCACGGTGCTATTGTTTCGGTGATGGAGGGGACTGTCAGCTTTTGAAATATTGGCCAACGTGCCTGGCTTTCCTGTTTGAGGGAAACAGGAAAAAAAACAACCCAGAGACCAGAAGAAAAGTGAAATCCTTTTGCACCATTTACATCTTTATTTACTAGTAGATAATTTTTTCTTTTCCTCGGGCTCTGAGAGAATCATCCCTTGAATTCCACCCTTCACTTTAAGGGGGAAAAATCCATCTGCTTGGAAAGGATCTTTCTTTTTCTTTTTCTTTTTTCTTTCACTTGCTCTCTTTTTTTTTTTTTTTTTTTTAGGGCACTCTTAAAGTTAAGCGTGTGTGTTTGTTCGAACCAGCCCTGCTTGCGACATGCTCTCACATAAAACTGAATCCTCGCATCCTCCCGCTATTCCTGTTCCGCAGAGGGGCAGATCCTCAGCTGGCGTAAATTGTCACCGCGCCGTTATAGAGCTGGGACAAATTTCTACCAGCTGCCTCCAGGAGTTTTGCCTGGGTAAAGGGAGGATTCAGCGCGTATCTCTGCGACCCTGGGCATTGCAAATGTCTCAGGTGCTATATGAAGCATACAGGGTAACATCTCGCAGGCGTCAAAGTTCAATGGGATGAGGCACTGATAGATTTTTAGCCTTAATTCTGAATTTCTTGGCTTCTGTGGCTTTTTTTTTTTGCTCTGCTTTGGTCCTACTGTTACTAGAAGTTGTTACTAGGTCATTTAATCTCCTCCCCTCTTATGGTTGTGTTTAAAGTTTGCAGCAAAATAACTTTGAGAACTGCTATGGGGGCGGGGAGGTGCATACTCCCAATTTCCTCACCATCCCTTGAAGCATGGGGAAACCGAGGCACGGAGCCGTGAAGTGCAAGGTCACATAATGAATCCTGGAATTGTCAAGACCATCTGGGTTCTACTTTGAACTCCGAGTCTTGCCACCTCCTCCTTATCACTGATGTCCCGATTTATACCCACCAGGCTGGTAGGGAGAAGCACCCCCCTTTTAATTAAAGGTGAAAAAGACATAAAATCAGGGATGCTGCTGTTTAGCTCATTAAATCCCGCTCTGCCTGCAAATAACCAGTGGATTTGTTTAAGGTCTGTATCCCGAAGCATCACCCTCACCACCACTTCTCTGAGATAAGAAATTCCGGGAAGGTCTGTGAATCAGACATCCTCACCATTGAGGGAAAGCTTTTGATTTACAAAAAGGCAGGCGGCTTGATACCTCCAGCTTTGTGATGCAACAAGAATTGTTTCTCCTCGGCCCCGCCCCCCTCCTGGATTTATTTCTCAAGTTCTTAGAAGGATATGCTAACTGTGGCCTATTCCCCTCTCTTTGTGCCCCTTTCCCCCCCTCGCCAGTAACTCTCCCTTAAAATTGTTCTGGTTAATTTATAATATTGTATGAAACATTCACACAGGGACACAGCACTTTAAGAACCTAGATCATTCAAGCACTTCTAAGCATACCACGGCTAGCCCTGCTTAGCTCAATAGAACTACTCAGCGTTGTAAGTCCTGTGGCAAGTCCCATTCAGCAAAACACTTCAGCGTGGGTTTAAGCCAATCCCTTATTCAGTAAATTGTCAGTGGGGCTGGGGGTGCTGGAACAATTTGTACAGTGGGGGTGCTGAAAACCCTTGAACCGAGCCGTAAACCCTGTATAGAATAGAAACCACTCCCAGCCAGGGGAGTCGGCAGCACCCTTCGTTCCAGCGCCTATGAGTGGGGCTTTGTGTGTGCGGAAGTACTTTGCTAACTAGGGATTGTCTCGGAATACGTGCTTTCCGGAATCCGAGCCTATGCCTGTTAAGGCCTTGTCTACACACAAAGTTGTACTGGTTTAAGTATACTGGTATAGCTAAAATTGGTACAGCTCCCCCTAGTGTGCATGCAGTTATACAGGTACAGGTCTGTCTCATCTTACGCTGGGGTTACGTTCCGCAGTCAGCGCGTAAAGCGAAAACCGCGTATAGTCAAAATTCCATTGAGTGTAATGGCGGGCAGAATCGCCCGCACCACAGAAACAGTATTTAAATTGTTATTTTTCTTTTTTTGTTTTTGTTTTTTTCTTGTTTTTGCCGACCGCGTAAAGCTGACATCGCACATGTTAAATGCGCCTAAGATGCGACAGACCTGTATAAAAGTGCCTTATGCCAGTATAGCTTATGTCCATACGGGAAGGAGAATACGCTATACCCGGGGTTCTCAAACTGGGGGTCAGGACCCCTCAGGGGGTCGTGAGGTTATTTCATGGGGGTCGCGAGCTGTCAACCTCCACCCCAAACCCCGCTTTGCCTCCAGCATTTATAATGGTGTTAAATATATAAAAAAAGTGGTTTTAATTGATAAGGGGGGGTCGCACTCAGAGACTTGCTATGTGAAAGGGGTCACCCGTACAAAAGTTTGAGAGCTACTGTTCTCTACCAATATTAAGGCACTTTTATCTTGGTATCCACCCTGGAGCCATGTCTACGCTACGGATTTCTGCTGGCACAGTAATGTCGGACGGGGGTGTGAAGAGGTGTGATCTCAGACCAACATAA
>QXTE01000039.1:6808211-6904905 GCA_003942145.1 Platysternon megacephalum
GTGTAGGTGTAGGAGGCCAGGTGGGACTTGAGACTTCAGTTAATCTGGAATAAAGCGGGGTGTGAATTTAAAGTGGATTAACTATACCTGATTAACTCCATGTGTGGATGCTTTTGTTCCAGAATAAGAGTGCCTTATTCTGAATGATCTTAATCCAGTTTGGAAGTGGAATAAACAGGAATGACTGCTCCAGTGTAGACAAACCCTTACTTATACTAGTTATTTTTACTGGTTGCTTTACAAATATTTGTACTTAAAAGATCAAAACAGGAGGAAGTGTTTACAGCACTCTTCTCTGCCTGTCTAGAAACCGGTCCCTTTTATTCTTCTTGCTTATATTGTGTCATCTAAGGGGTGTTCTGGCCCCACTCTGCTTGGATTCCGTATGATGTGGCATTGCACCCAGTTATATTGTGGCAGTTACTTTTCAGGGTATGTAGAGACCTGTAGGCTTCCTGCTTGTGGATTGTTGAGATTGGGTGAAGTGTTTGGCGTACCACATGTTTGCCCCTAGGGCAAGTGCCCGGGATGGGCTGAGCTCAGCCACACCTCCCTGGACGGGGTGGGACCACTCCACCAGTGCATGTACCCAGAGGGTACATGTGCGCTATGCTGGTTTAGTGCATGGGATCATGTCTCCCTCTAGTGGTTGTCTCTCATGTGACTATAACAGTCTACTACTTATGGACACCTACTGGAGTTCTCTCGAGTGGTAGGGGCTTGTGCTTTAAGAACATAAGAATGGCCATAGTGGGTCAGACCAAAGGTCCATCTAGCCCAGTATCCTGTCTTCCGACAGTGGCCAGTGCCAGGTGCCCCAGAGAGAATGAACAGAACAGATAATCATTAAGTGATCCATCCCCTGTCGCCCATTCCCAGCCTCTGGCAAACAGAAGCTGATTTAAATGATAGGTTACAAACTAGTTAGTAGTTGTGCAATTTCACATTTGAGTTCCTTCAGAACTCTTGGGTGAATACCATCTGGTCCTGGTGACTTATTACTGTTTAGTAATACTGTTCCGTTTGTTCCAAAACCTCTTCTAATGACACCTCAGTCTGGGACAGTTCCTCAGATTTGTCACCTAAAAAAAATGGCTCAGGTTTGGGACTCTCCCTCACATTCTCAGCCGTGAAGACTGATGCAAAGAATTCATTTAGTTTCTCCGCAATGGCCTTATCGTCCTTGAGTGCTCTCCATCGTCCAGAGTCTTTGGCTAGCTGTTCTTCAAATTCTTTTTTGGCCTTCCTAATTATATTTTTACACATCATTTGCCAGAGTTCATGCTCCTTTCTATTTTCCTCACGAGGATTTAACTTCCACTTTTTAAAGGATGCCTTTTGGCCCCTCACTGCTTCTTTTATTTTGTTGTTTAGCCACGGTGGCACTTTTTTGCTTCTCTTACTATATTTTTTAATTTAGGGGATGCATTTAAGTTGAGCCTCTATTATGGTGTCTTTAAGAAGTTTACATGCAGCTTGTAGAGGGTGCTGTACCTTTTAATTTCTGTTTCACTTCCTCATTTGTGTGTAGTCACCCTTTCTGAAATTAAATGCTACAGTGGGGGGCTGCTGTGGTGTTTTCCCACCACAGGGATATTAAATTTAATTATATTATTGTCACTATTACCAAGCGGTCCAGCTGTATTCACCTCTTGGACCAGATGCTGTGCTCCACTTAGGACTAAATCAAGAATTGCCTCTCCTCTGGTGGTTCCAGGACTAGCTGTTCCAAGCAGCAGTCATTTAAGGTGTCAAGAAACTTGATCTCTGCATCCCGTCCTGAGGTGACATGTACCCAGTCAATATGGGGATAGTTGAAATCCGCCATTATTATTGAGGTTTTTTTTATTTTTATAGCCTCTCTAATCTCCCTGAGCATTTCACAGTCACTATCACCATCCTGGTCAGGTGGTCGGTAATATATCCCTACCACTATATTCTTATTATTAGAGCATGGAATTACTATCCAAAGAGATTCTATGGTACAGTTTGGTTCATTTAAGATTTTGACTTCATTTGATTCTACGCTTTCTTTCACATATAGTGCCACTCCCCCGCCAGCACGACCTGTTCTGTCCTTCTGATATATATTTTTAGCCTGGAATTACTGTGTCCCATTGCCAGTCTGGGGGACATGAGCCGTACCAATGCTGATCAGGGGGTTTTCTGTTGGAATATACGTCACACATTTATGGCGATTCTGAGCATCAGGGCAGATTTCTGCCAGGCCCAGCACAGCACCCTGGCTGACAAGTGAGCGTGTCCTATGTACCATAATTACTGTGTCCCATTGATTATCCTCATTCCACCAAGTTTCTGTGATGCCTATTATATCAATATCCTCATTTAATACAAGGCACTCTAGTTCACCCATCTTATTATTTAGACTTCTAGCCTTTGTATAAACTTGTCACTTTTTAGCTGTCTGCCATTACATGATGTAATTGAATGGGACTCTTTTTCATTTGATTGTTTCACATCAGATCCTACCCATATTTTATCATCTTCCATCCTCTCCTCTTTACTGGGACATAGAGAATCTCCATTAATAGATCCTTCCTTAAGAGAAGCTCTATCTGAATGTGTGCTCCTCCGTGCCTGTCTGTTTCCCCCCAGCTCTTTTCTGGTTCATTTTGGTTTAGGTGGAGCCCATCCTTCCTGTATAGGCACCCCCTTTCCCCAAAGTTTCCCCAGTTTCTAATAAATCTAAACCCCAACCCTTTTGGAGTTGACCATGCTGGGTTTGTGCTAGATCCGGTCAAAATGATTTTGTCAGGATTTCTTTTTTTTTTTTTAATTTTTGTTCCAATTCAAAATGGCTTTACAACAAAATGAAATTTTTCAGTTTGGCTGACCGTTTCAGGATTTTTTTTAAAATGGAAAGTATGGTGTAAAAACGAATACGTGGAGAAATAGTGTCCCAAATTGCAGCCTAGAAACTGGACTTGGTGGTTGCACTTTTATTTTATTTTTTTAAACGTAACCTTTTTATTCTTAAATGTTTATAATGGCACAAAAGCAAAATAGGCCATTTTTTCCCCTTCTAAAAATTGCTGCTTCTTTTTTTTTTTAAATAGATCTTCCTGACACATAATTCATAGTGTGGCGTAATCCCTTTTTTGTATTAAAAGCAGGCGAGGTAAATGGTCCTGATGTTTCATTTCCAAGCAGGTCACAGTGCAAGAGCAGTAAACTTCCTCATGTGAAATTTCATGAGGTTTCTTAGCGTCCGGCCTCATTGCTGGAATACGACAGCTGCATCGATCCAGTTTGGAGCTGTTACTGTCTATCGGATCAATGATCAGCAAAGTAAAAAGTCACTTAAGCTCCTGTGACACGGGCTGCATAGTTAGGCCCCGCCGTGTCAAGGAGCCTCGTTTTATTAACTCTGTAATTACCTGTTAAGCTAAACCAGCCAGTTTTATTGCCCATTTTCTCCTACCTGAGTGGGGACCTTTGCATTCCTATCAGAACCTTGCACGTCCCCTCATTTTTCTCAGCGTCCTCGGGGCCCCATGCTTTAATCGCCGTCCCCTTTGGCTGAGAACAATGAGATGAGTCTTTATCTTCTGCTGGGTCTTTCTTACATATAAGCAGGCGTCTACCCCTCCTGCCTGGGGCTCCTGGTACCTGCCAGTTTGGATGATCTGCCCCTGCCTCCAATGCTGCTGCAATGGGTTTATGCCTTTTAAATGGGGCTTTTAAGTTAGGCCATGTGGCAGAGGGTGCTGAGTGCTCTGTCACTCAAGAGGCAAGAGAATGGGGCTGGCACCTGGGTCTCCCTGATGGCGGTATCAGTACATACCGTTAGATGGGCCCAGGAGCAGGTCTGTTTCTTCACAGCCTTGGAGGCTGGTCAAGCCCATGGATTTTTACAGACTGCGCTGGTGCGGTCACACCTGATCTCCTTTTCTAATTGGGGTGGGAGACTGGTCCGGTGGTTAGGGTGTTTGCCTGGGACTTACAAAGCCTGGGTTCTCTTCCACTGTAAGCTTCTTTTGTCACCCTGGGCAAGTCTCTTTATCTCTGTACCTTCCTCACTTGCTGGTTTGACGTAGAGAAGTGGTTCTCAACCCTGTTCCACAATGTGTTACGTGGGCTGCAGGCTGAGAACCACAGCGCCCCCCCCCCCAAACCCCTCAACAATCCCCTATGCCTAGCGCCCCCTGCCCAGAGCGGGGCCAGGAGCAGAGTCCTGAGTGCTGGGCCGGGTAGTCGGGACCCGGCCCCCCGTGTGGGACCGGGCAGCTGGAGCCTGGGCCCTGCAGCGGGGCCAGGCCCCGGGTTGAGAACCGCTGACCTAGAGTAAATGGTGGATCCTCTGTAACTCAAATTCTTTAAATCAAGAATTGAGGACCTCAGTAACTCAGCCAGAGGTTATGGACCTATTACAGACGTGGGTGGGTGAGGTTCTGTGGCCGGCGATGTGCAGGAGGTCAGACTAGATCAGTGGTGGGCAACCTGCGGCCCACACACGGCCCATCCGGGTAATCCGCTTTCTGGGAACGGCGAACCGCGACCACTGGGAGCTGCGGGCGGCCGTGACTGCGGACAGTCAATGTAAACAAACCGTCTCGCAGCCCGCCAGCAGATTACCCTGACAGGCGGCAGGTTGCCCACCATTGGACTAGATGATCATGATGGTCCTTTGTGGCCTTAAAGGCCATGAGTTCCCCATCTGTAAAATGGGTGTAATAGCACTGCCCAACCTCTGGGGTGTTCTGAGGATAAATACATTAAAGATTGTGACGTGCTCGAGGTGTTGATTAGCTCGCCGGTTGCTGCCATTAGCTGTTAGAATGTAGCTCCTGGCAGTACCTTGGAGGGCTCTGCTACCAGCAAGGTCTTGAAAACTTTAGAGAGAGAAAAAAAAACCCATCTCAAATAAGGGCAGGCTAGGTTGTTAAATGAAAGATTTTGTTTAAGAAATCCATCCTGGGGAATTCAGCAGCTCATCATCCAGTATAACATGTAGAAAACTAGATATTTTTATCCCTAATCTGTGCCCTGGGCATTCGAGAGGACCTAGGAGCTGCCGACCTGCTGTCATTTATGGATGAGCTAATTCTTGCTGTGCTAAAATTAGATGGTAAAGTAGTCCCGGTTTATACCTAGCATGCATACAGAATTTCTGTTCGGGAGCCAGCTGCGGAGATAGAAAACCGGGGAGCTCAGAATTAAATTTCTCTCTCAGACTCAAGGGATTGCAGCAGGATCCTGCAAACAGCCCACACCACGAAGAGCAGCTTGCAAAAAAGATATTAAAGCTTTTGCTCTTTGCCTTGGATGCTCTGGCCAGGCAAAAAACCAGGATCTGGTAATGCCGGCAAAATCTTGTTAGAGAGTTGATGGTTCGGTTCAGTTCCTGAGGAACAGGGCGTCAGGCCTGGGCCTTGTGTTTTCTGGGATTGTATTAAGGCACATATAAATGGGGGAGGGATAGCTCAGTGGTTTGAGTGTTGGCCTCCTAAACCCAGGGTTGTGAGTTCAATCCTTGAGGGGGCCACTTAGGCATCTGAGGCAAAATCAGTACTTGGTCCTGCTAGTGAAGGCCAGGGGCTGGACTCAATGACCTTTCAGGGTCCCTTGCAGTTCTATGAGATAGGTATATCTCTGTATATTTATTTATTTGGAGCATAGAATATCGCCATCATGGCGCTTTAGATAACGACATTGGTACGAAGATCAGACATGTCTATAGATGAGGGGTGTTGAACTTTCTAAAGTGACTCCTGATTTTGGAAGGCTCCGTTCTTGTGTTCTGCATATTTACATCTGATCTATTCACTGAGCAGCAGAGTTTGAGCCTTAACTAATCCCGGGAGAAATTTCTGTGGCAGAATTAGGAAGAGAACCAGAATTTCTGGCTCAGTCTTGTGCCTTAACCCTACCACAGTTGGCCGTCTGCCTTTTAAGGTTGCGGAAAGTTACTCTTGATCTCCCTTCTAGATTTTGGCCAGACAGAGAATGGCTTACGGTGCCGGTGACTCCATCTCCAGGATCAACGGGGTTTGATTGTGGCAGTGCTGTGAAATCTCACACGATGACGAGTCCTGGCTTTTAATAGCTAGGCAAGGGGGAGGCTACAGCCAGCACTGAACAAACTTGCTGTGGAATAACCCGAGCTGCCCACCCTTGAGTGTTTACTCTGAGCATGTTTTAGTGCTGCTGGGGTCATTGTCGCTGACCCAGGGACTAGTCTATCTAGCGCTGATGTCAAGAGACTGACATCCATAAAAAATGAACTGATTCCCCGCGCACCTACAGGCTGTTTCTTGTCCCAAAGTCAAGACAGGAAGAAAGGGGAAAGCAACCGAGGCAGAGTGCCAACGCAATAGCCCTACACTGGTACGCGGACTCGTGAGGAAGAATTGGAAATCTGAAAAGACCATTTTCAAAAGCAGTTGCCTTAGGCAGGGCTGTGCTAATCATAATGATGGTGGCTTGCTTCAGTGATTTGTGAGCAATCTGGAAATGAGGACGGAATGCAGTAAAAAAATCTGGACGGTAACGCACGTGTTGAGCCGCATGAAATGCAAAAACCACCTTGCCCCTCACATGTCCCTGTATTGAGTCTATGGCAGTGGCACTTAGAGGCCTCACTCCACCGTGATGGGTGCTCTACAGACACACAGGAAGGGTGACCACCTGTCCTGCATTGGACAGGCCCCAAATGCAGAGTTCATGTCCCAGTCCGAATGACTGCGAGGTAGCATTGGTTCCAAATTCCCTGGGGTGCCGCTCCACGCCTGCCCGCTCAGGGGCGGTGCCAGTCTCTTCCCAGTGGTGGGAGGGGGAGCTGAGGTGGGTCTTAGGCCCCCCTTGCCACGAGGTCCTGCCCCCTGCTCCTCCTCTCCTCCCCCTCCCCCAGCCAGGCCAGAAGCCAGAGCCAGGCAGTAGTAAGAGCCACCTGGGCTGCTGTGGGGAGCCCCAGACCCTCCACCTGCTCTGGGCAGTGCGCCCCAGGGGGCGGAGTCATGGGCCAGGGGCTGCTCTCGGGCCCCCTGGTCTCCCACCCAGGGTAGATGCAGGGTTCCCCACAGCAGCCCGGGTTCCCTGGGTGGCTCCAGCTTCAGGCCTGGCCAGGGGGCAGGGCCCAGGGGGAAAGGGGGGTGGGGCCACAGAGGAGGGCGGAGCTCCTGCATGTGTCCCGTTTTGCTCGTTAAAAAGGTGGTCACCCTACACCAGGGGTAGTCAATAGGTGGACTGCGAGCCACATCCGGCCTGCCAGATGCTTTTGAATGGATTGCAAAATCTCTTTATTCCCTTATTATGATCATTAGTGTCATTTTTGTGTTATTTTCTCTGGAGTACAGACCTTGACCAAGAAATTTGGACCTTAGCAAAAAAATAGATTACCCCTGCCGTACATCTGCACAGCAAAAAAAAACAACCCCGCGCGCGTTCGGGCTGGAACCAACAGCTCTGAAACCTGGTGAGTGGGGAAGGTCTCCGAGCCTGGGTGAGAACATCTACGCAGCTATTTTTAGCCCCATAGCATGAGCCAGATGATTTGGGCTCCGAGACGTGCTGCTGTGGGTTTTGGGCGGGAGGGGGCAGTGTAGACATACCCTTTATAAGAGACACTCCATGCCCCAAAGAGCTTACAGTCTAAACAGACAAGGTAGAGAGAAGTGACTTGCCCAAGGTCATACATAGGGAGGGAGGGATAGCTCAGTGGTTTGAGCATTGGCCTGCTAAACCCAGGGGTGTGAGTTCAATCCTTGAGGGGGCCACTTAGGGATCTGGGGCAAAATTGGTCCTGCTAGTGAAGGCAGGGGGCTGGACTCGATGACCCTTCAGGGTCCCTTCCAGCTCTAGGAGATAGGTATATCTCCATATATTATTATTATTACAATAGGCCAGTGGTAGAGCCAGGAATAGAACCCTATTCTCCTAACACCTAGTCCAGTCCCATGTCTACTAGACCCTGAGTTAGGGCCATGCAGACCCTACTGTGCATCATCTGCGTTTCCATAGGCTCTTAAGGTGGATCTCAAGTGGTAGGAGGCCTTCTCCTAGCTAGTCCAGGGCTCGGATCCTGTTCTCATGGTAGGGAATGGCAGGATCTAGCCTCCGCTCTCCTAGGTAGCGTGACCGTTAACACATGCTCCCACGCTGTGTCTTTGCAGTCATCCTCCCCTTTCTCTTTTTTTTTTCTTTCCCTCCCTCTGCTTAATGGGCTTCCTACCGTAGGCTAACCGGGGCTGTTCAGCAGGGCTGGATTTGCAGAGCGCTCTCAATGATCTGTAACATACAAGCCCATCTCTGCTATAGTGTAGAGCGTATTCAGCCGTTTGCAGGCGATGAATCTGCAATTAAAACAGTTCTAGTTAATTTAAATAGTAGAAAATGAGGTTGATTTAATGCGTATTGATTTGATAATGGGAGCCTGCTGCATGTGACCCACTGACTCGGGGTCACAGCCATGCGTATAAAATACCGTTGCTCTTTTTTGCCCTTCCTACCCAAAAACGAAGTCCAGCTTTTACGGAATGATAATCCCTAAAGTTAATTATGGAGGGTTGGTTCAAAGCCATAAGAGGGTTGGTGTCTCTTGACACATGCAGGATTTACATGCAGGTTTCCAGTGGTAATTCCTAGTATAAAACCCCTCTGCATATCAGTGGAAGGCTAGACTATCCGGCCCGGCTAACCAATAGCAATGGGAAAAATGACCATGTTCAACATTAAAGTGGAGTGTTTTTAATTAAAATTGATTTTGGACTAAGTCCCTAACTACTGTTTCTAATGGCTGCTGTTTTTTTTCTTTGATTGCAAAAACCTGAAGTTAAAAACAAACCAAAACAGCAACAGTCAGTTACAAAAGGAGGAGTGGTGAAATCAGTTTGAGCTGAGAAGGAGCCTTTGGTTATTGTCTTCCAGTGCCAACGTGTAACGGGCTAGCGTTCTGTAGGGATCTGCTTTTGTAATTCAACTTCACTTTCCCTGCATAAAGTTTTTATAATATCTGAGTGCCCAGCATGCGGGGGAGAGAGATTCGGTTAAAGGTATGGATTGTAGACGCCTGGCTGTAGGCCATAAGAAAGGAAGCCTTTATCTGATGCCAGTCCCTTATGGTGATGCCGCGCTGTATTTTTCTGGGGTTGTTTTAAAAATGATTTAAAAGGGGACAGGGCAATACTCCTTAGCAAGATGCTTTTGGTTGTCAACCACTGGAACGGTTAATTCTGTGAACACACAGAAGATAATTCTCTAGTTACTGTGCATCCCAGACTGGCAGACGTGCAGCTGTGTTAGCGAAAGCTGGAGATTTTCAAAGTAGCCGAAGGAAGTTAAGCCCCCATTTCCAAAGTCAATGGGAGTTCGGTGCTTTTCTTCCTTGGTTGCCTTTGAACCAATCCCAGCCTAAATCTTAAGGGCTAATCCTGCTTCCATTGACCTCCATGGGAGTTTTTCCTAGGTCCCCAACGCCTAATCCTGGAAGGTGCAGTGAATATTCAGCTTCCATTGACATCAATAATTCCACCCTGCACTGCTAGTGCTTTCCTGAGGGTAATGGAAATCAGGACTTGCGTTTGTTTTTAAATGTTACTCATCTCAATGGAGCAGAGAAATAGGAATTTCTCGAGGGCCGTTGAATGTGTGTGAATGTTTATGCTTGTTCCTTAAGTCATCTGGGGATTTGTGACAGCGGAGTTGAGGGGAGGGGAAAAGATCCCACGTTTGCAAGGTATCACAAGTAGAGAAAACAGAAAGACGGTGGAGCAAATACGAGCCGTTCCATAATTCCACTCTCCTCCTTATTTTAAGAGGAAGCCAACTCTTTAACGTGCGACGGACTCGCCATAGTCTAAAGCCCAGCCTCTGTTTTTGCGGGTGTGGTGTGGTGCCGACAGAAACGAGGCTTGCATTTTTGGGGTGCCTCCACGTTTCACTGCAGTTGCAAATAACCCTCCTGTGGCTGATCCCTGTGCTGATCAAACAGGGTCTGGATTTCCAAGAGTGGCCTCTAACAGTTTTGACGCTTTGTTAATGCTCCTATTGAAGTCGGTGTGATCCTGGTACAGTATGAAGAGTGTTACAGTATTTCTCCAAGAATCAAGGCGCATCTTTGTCTGGATCGAAAGAGAAATGCGCATAGACTCCCGCCAACCGCTCGTTCATGTAATATCCCTCATGATCACAGTTTATAGTCAGTAAACGGTGCATTTGGACAAAACTAATTTCTTAGATTGCTTCTTAAGTAACACCAGCAGCAGCTTATTACCCGCACAATGGTGTCAGCAAAACCAAGCGTTGACAAGGACCGAGGGGGAAAAGGGGAAAGTATCCCAGGAGAGAAATTAAGGTGCAGGTTTAACCGTCAGTCACATCAGGGTAAATTCAGTGTAACTCACGTAAATCATCAGAGCCACTCCGGATTTGCACCGGAACGGAGAGCCTAAATCATAATCAGCTTTGATTAAAATGGGGAAAATTCCCATCCCTAGGTGGAAAGGGTTAATGTAAGTGTGTGTGTGTGGGGGGGGGGGAGCATGTTCCACTACAAACTTGGATAAAGACTAAAAAATGCAGATGGAGGGTCTTGGAGGCGGCATTCTGGGTGCAGGCCAGCTGCCTTTTCCACATGCCGCAGGAATTAGTCTTCGGACAGATGGAACTCCAGGGTCACTCCGAGAAAACTCTGGTGAAAAGGTTACCTTCTGGGACCATTAGCCACACCTCAAGCCGGAGCCCAGGGGTCATGCCCATTCTACTGTACAGCCAGAGCAGCCTGCGGAACATGAGGGGCGGCGGGAAGCAACTTTAAAAACAAACAAATAAATAAATAACGGCTCTGTACACTTTCCCGGAACATATAGCGCACTAGGCATAGCACCGGGGTTTAGTTCTGACTCCTGTTAATAATAAAGGGCTTCTGTATTTTTTCATTTCCCCCGGCAGAGCCCAAACGGCGGCAAAGGAAGTTGTGTGTTTAAATGGGCATCGAGTGGCCTTTGAATTCCAAACCCAGACTGGGAAATGCCATTAACAAGCAGCCCCCTAATGAGCGTCTGCACCGAATAGCAGGGATGATCCAGGGCTTGAAATCCCACGAAGCCCGGGAGCTGCCTTGGCGGCTTCAGCGAGGCTGTTTCCCCCGGGAGAGCTGCTCCTGTGAGAGTGGCACTCGTGAGTCAGCCTTCGGTGCCCAGTGCCAGGTTTAGGAAAGTCAGCTATTTCCTCCCTTCGTGCGGCGGAGTTTGTCGGTCGTCCCCAGAGGGAGATTAAGATAGGTCTGGGGATCTGCAGAGACGGAGGCAGCCACTGAACATGGAGACGGACGCTTTAATTTTTATGTATGTATTTTTTGGTGTGTGTTTGATTTAGGTACTTATTCCCGCGTTGTATTTTTAGAGCGAATAAATCGTGCCTTGGGGGGGAGGGGGGTGACGTTTTCTTTCATTCCCTCTCAACCCCAAACACACGTTGTTGTTTTTCTTTCTAGCAGAATTGGCCCTTCTAAGTGATCATTCGGAGCAGAGTAAGATCGCTCAATACAATGCCCTGTATTTATATATTGCTGGGTGCGCTAGGTGCTTAATAATTTGTGCTTCCCCAGCCACAACGTGAACCTCCAGAGTGTTTCGCAGACGTAATTCAATGGCTATTAGCCAGGATGGGCAGGGATGGTGTCCCTAGCCTCTGTTTGCCAGAAGCCAGGCATGGGTGACAGGAGATGGATCACCTGATGATTCCCTGTTCTGTTCATTCCCTCTGGGGCACCGGGCATTGGCCACTGTTGGAAGACAGGACACTGGGGTAGATGGCCCTTTGGTCTGACCCAGTCTGGCCATTCTGATTGTTAAGGGAGAGGGATTAAATATTCTCCTCCTTTTGCAAGTAGGGAAACTGAGGCACATGTGGCGTTCAGTGACTTGCTTAAGATCACACAGCAAGACCCTGGCGAAGCCAGGAAGAGAACTGATAGCTGGGCTCTGTTGAAGTCAATGGCAAAACTCCGGTGGACCTCAGTAGGGCCGGAACCGCAGGCCTAGTATTTTAGGGTCTGATGCAAAGCCCATTGAAGTCACAGCGAAGGCTCCCGTTGTCCTGTCCGGGTTTTTGGATCAGGCCTTTTTAGTCTGCCTGTTCTTTAACCTCAGGACCACAGTTTTCCTAACCTTTGCACCACTTGATTTTGCTGCGGATTAATAGGTTGTTCTGGGCGATTAGCAGCAGGGCTCATTCGCGCTTTGCCTCATTTTGCATGAAATAATAAGACCCAAAATGATGGCTCCACACACGATAGAGGCAAATTAAACATACTGGAGTCTCGCGGTCCCTGGCAAAGCAAGCCGGGAAGCACAGCCGGTACCAAACAGGATCCTGACGGATGTTTATCGTTTCATTTGCTTAGAAAATAAATAGCATCAGAAAGCACAAAGAGAGGAGACTTGAAATATTTCCTTTTGTTGCTCCAGACGTGCAGGGCACAGCGGTGAGAACGGAGAGCTGTATACAATCTTTTTCTAGGGCCTGCCTTAGTATGATTTTTTTTCTCAGGCTTCAGAGAATGCTTGGGGTTCGGGGGCTCTTTGTGCTCTGAATTCCCCTAGCCTTAGACCCATAACCCAGCGGGCAGGGTCATGGCTGGTTTAGATGGTGCGCTCTCTGCGAGCGAGCGGAGTGATGTCTGTGTTTCAGGAAAAGAATGTGTGTTTAAAAGGACTAATGGTCCGACTGTCCATCAGGCTGGGCGGCCCTTCAGGTCATCTGGCGGTCAAAACCAAATAATTCCAGCTTGTTCCCGAAGCCTGATGCTGCTGGCTGGCTGCCTCTTGTTCACTGCCTCTTGTTGCTTCAGGAGCCTCTGAAACCTAGCAGGTTTTTTTATTTTAATTATAATTTTTTTGGGAGATGAGAACGGACATATTTGCTCCTTAGCAACTGTGTTTGCACAATGCTCACGATTCAGAACTGGCTTGGTCTTGCCTGTGCTGAAGCATATTCAGCGTTCACCTCTTCAAAAAAAAAAAAATCTCCCAGCGCTTTGTGCTGATGAATAGACAATGGGTCTAATCTCAGGATCCATGCAAGTCTTGGGAGAGTTGGGGAATGACGTGTGTGTGTGTGTGTGTGTGTGTGTGTGTGTGTGTGTGTGTGTGTGTGTGAAGGAAGTTTTTATTACAAAGAAAAGCATTTACAATGGAAAGGAATCACTTCCTCTGCTCTGCCCTTTTATAAACGTGCAAAAAATGTTAAGCCATATGAAATGTTACATTGTCGGACAGTGCAGAATTCTCCTGTTCGTGTCCGGGATGGAGTGGATGAAAATGGAGGCAGTGGCAGCTCCACTTTTACCCGCGGGGGGGGTGGGGGGGGGAATCTATACTGTATTGTGTGAGTCTATACAGGTCTGTCGCATCTTACGTGCATTTAACATGCGCGATTTCGGCTTTGCGCGGTCGGAAAAAACACAACAACAACAACAAAAAGGAGAAAAAAAGCAATTTACGTACTGCGTCTGTAGTGCGGGCGATTCCGCCCGCCATTAAAGTCAATGGGATTTTGGCTATACGCGGTTTTCGCTTTACGCGCTGACCGCGGAACGTAACCCCCGCGTAAGATGCGAGAGACCGGTATCTCCTAGTGGGGGATGTGTTTTCTGTGCCTCATTTGCCTATAGCGCCCCCTGCTGGCAGTGGCGGAAGTTTTCATCTGCATTGCTAAAGGTCTAGGCGGCTCTTCTGTCATGAAGGCGGATAGCAGAGCTAGGCCCGAACAAAAGTCAGGAGACAACCATCAGCCTGATGGGTGGAGGTGTTTGAAATCCAAACCTGGATCTGGATCCAAATTTTGCCAATGGCCCCTGTCTTTCAAATGGGCCAATCCAAGCCTCTGGGAGCCCAGCATGTTTGCAATGTGGATCCAGATGCAGATTTCACATCTGACGACCTCTAATAGATCTCTCATAATCAAATCTCATTTAAATCAGCAGAACTTCAGAAATTGACACGTTGTCATCATCCCCCTCCTGTTTCAAATTCTGGAACTCAATTATTTTCATTTAGCACTGGGCACCGTTATAGTCAACAGACGTGATGTGCCACGTCCCCCACTGCGTTGAAATCAAACAAGCAGACGGACAAAGTTGCTCTGCAGGTCCTGTGGACACGCTCCACCCGGGAGTCCTTATCTGCTTGAGGAGTTCCATTGACTTCTTCCGTGGGGTGATTCAAAGAGTAAGGATCATTCGTCTGAGTGTGTTCAGGAGACTCTGGCCTGTGATAAAATTTAGAATGAGCCATGAAAATGGAAAAACAAATCTAAAATGCCAAAACTTAAAGCTGTTCAGATGCAAGATATAAAAATGAGGTTCTGAGCACTTATGACCATTAAATATCCTATGAGAAGACCCAGGGGCCATAACACTGATTTCCTGGCCAAATTCTGAATCAAATAATTATTTTTTTTCCTCCCTAAATGCCCCCATGCATCCTTCCCTTCCTGTCTTGAACTGCTCTGCGACGTTACTCTTTTCATGTCGTAGCCCAGAAGAGGCTGCATTCCCATGGTGGGAGGAAGTGGTCCCTGCATACATGTTCTTTACCCATCTCTTGCGTTTAAGGAACCTTTGGTAGAACAGACAGTAGGCGTACGGTGAGTTCATCATTGGATTCCGTTCTTTAAAAGGGATAGTGAATTACACAATGGATTAGAATACAGCCGTGGTTTTCAACGGGTGGTCTGGGGGCCTGCAGACTAAGATTTCCAAAGGGGTCTGCGCCTCCATTTGAAATTTTTTAGGGGCCCGCAAATGAAAAAAAGGTTGAACAGCACTGGAATACAGTGCGGCCTCTTATTGTAAAAGGACTGGTATTAATTAGGATTAAAATTGAATTTATGAATGTACTGGAATACACAGGGATTACATAGAAGAAAACCCCACTATTGTTATAGTAATACTTGGCTGTCCAACAGTGCTGTGTGTTTCTTCCCATAGTACTCTTAAAATGTTTGTCCAGTACTTTGAAAACACCATTAATCCTCAAAACCCCTGTGAGCATGGCAGCATCCCTCTTTCACACAGGGGGAAGCAGGGGCTGCGAGGTTTCCATGCCCTGCCCCTGCTTATGAAGAGCTGCTAACTCAGGCAGCGAAGTATCGCTTTAACAAAAGCGGTACGTGGTCTAAAGTTGTGCGATTTCATCCGCTTCCTTTTGCGCCGTTTTAGCTCCATCCTTCCGCTTGAACCATTAAGCCTCCCAAATCCAGGATGGTCTTCCCCAAGTGTTCAAAAATTAAGTCATGTGTCCCCCCCCCTGCCGCCACCCCCAAATAAGCTTGGCTTAAAAATCATGAAATTTAAAAAGAAACAATGTTGGGTCTTCGTATCTGCCTTCTCATTTACGAGCTTCAAGGTCTTCGTATCTGCCTTCTCATTTACGAGCTTCCTATTTCAAGCTTTTCTTTGCAACCGCAAGGGCTAAACCCGTCTATATGTATTTAAATGGAAGCCAAGAGTCACGTGACTACAGGAGGCGGGCCGTTAAGAAAAAGCACCAAACATGATGAGCTTGCAACACTGCAAATCTTGTCTCCTGATTCGCCTGGCTGTGTGCCTGAGGACCTTCCCCGGGGGCTGGGTGAGCCGGGTCCTTCCCGCCAGAATGGGTAGCAGAATCAGAGCTGCTGGCCAGTGGCAGAGAGGGAAGAACCTCTGCATTCCCCTCTTATCTAGAAGGCCTCACCTCTTCCTGGGGTTGCTCCATTTAGCAGTGGATCCGCTATCTCCGTGGCCCATGCGTCACCCTGCATTTCCCGCAATGCAAGCTGGTCTCCATGGTGCACAGGGCTTGCTCTTGTCTGCGCAGAAGAACTGTTCCAGTTTTGTGGGCTGGACCCCTCTGGGATCGAGAGGGGGAGGCGAGAGCAGGATGTGCCCACTGCAGTGTCTTTTTGGTTTCCTTCTTGCAGCATATCCAGTCAGAATGAGGCAGGGCTGCCCCTTTAATTTGGTCCCGGGCCAAAGCCCAGACAATGAGACCTTCCCCTGGAGGCTGCTTTCCAGAATTCTTGGATGTCACTGGCAGACATCCTGAGTTCTCTCCCGCCTGCTAATGCCAGCGGGTCGCGTCATCCCGGAGGCAGCTTCCTTGTCCTCTGCTCCTGGTATTTCAAACGCCTTCGTCATTAACATCCAAACAGGCTAAATGTTGTTAGCCACCTGGCGTCCTGGGAGTTGTGACTCTCCAGATCTTCATCTGGAGCATGCTGCGTGCGGGAGGATGCCATCCATTCAGCGCAATATACAATGGGAGGTTTATGGCCTCCCTCCTCAATAAGCGCACACGGTATCGTGCGCGAGCATATGTTCTAGGGGGTCTGTAGGACTGGCAGCCAGGACTCCTGGGTTCTATTCTCGGCTCTGCTGCCGAAGAGTCACTTGCGCTCCGTGCCTCAGTTTCCCCATCTATGAAATGGGTGTGACAACATCCCCATTGCCAGGGTGACGTTTGTTAATGTTTATAAAGTGCTTTGAGATCCTCGGGGAGATGCTAGAAAAAAGATGAACCATCATCAGCTGGAGAAACGTGCCCGCTGTTAGCAATCCCTCAGAACCCTCCCAAGGCAGGCGTGGCTCCAGGCTGCTGAGGAGGGGGGGAGTTCTGCGTGGGGCCTTCTTGTCTTTGCCAGGTGTTCGTTACTTGCCTCCTCCTGCGGCAATGCAGCTACTGGAGGTTGGCCCGCTATTCCCCTCCCCCGAGAGCCTTCATGCCCGTGCTGCAGGCCTTCCTACCAGGCACCCGCTTCTGCTCACGTAGCCAGGACACTCCAGCTGCGTGCAGCCCCTACTGCTCGCTTAGGACAAGTTCTGTAGCTGCTGCAGGCTGTCTCTCTGTGCACCCATTAAGACTGGGGACAATGATTGCTAAAGACTTTCCTGCCTCTTGCTTGCGTAGGACAGGAGTTTCCATTATACTTACATTGCCTTGGTCTTGCTGTGCGAATGCTCGGCCTTACCTAGTTGGCTGCAGCCCACTTTTTCTTTCTTTCCTCTCCCACACCCTCAAGCTGTACCTATTCTGCCAGTCCACCACTATGTCCTCTTAAGCCTGGTGCCTGATCCAAAGCCTGTTACAATCAATGGAAAGGCTTCTGTTGACTTCAGTGGTCTTTGGATCAGACCTTAATAAAGGAACCTGATTCCCACACTAGCTCTCCCTAGAGAACCTCTGGCACCTTGTCTCCTATCCCATCAGTCGTCCTCTTTTGTCATCTCCCTGTCTGCTTCCCACTTCTCCTTATTCTTCTGTCCCATTCACTGCAAGTCGTCATAGTCCAGGACAAAGACCATGGTCAACTGGGTGATGTTCACAGCCCTACCGCTGGCCTGCTGTGTGAGCTTGGACAAATGACTTCCCCTCTCTGGAGGATGGGAGATAATGGTATTTAACCTCCTCTTTCTAGCACATTATTATCTATGGATAAACATGCGCGACAACAGCCAAGAATTATTCATATAATCCCCAGGTTGCGTGCGTTGGCTTGCTTCGCGTACCTGTAGCGGTACCCGTTCCCCGTTCAAAGATCACATTCTCCACCCTCCTTTGGCCATTTTGGTAGCCCCGTCCAAAGACATTACTTCCTGCCGCTCATTTTAGCCTGAGAACGTGTAATGAGTTTTCAACTGGTCATCAGTCTTGCGCTTCCCTCTCCACTTGCCTACCAGCGGCACCTTCTGCCAATTAAAACAACGAGCGAAGTTGCTCTTCAGATAATGGAGGTGGCTGTGTTACTCTTCCGTTAACACTTGTTCTGCTCATCACATGGTGGTTATTATATGCGTGGTATATCTTTCCCCTCTGTCAGTCCATTTACCTGTCTCTTCTTGTCTCCTGTGACAGATATATGTTGTCAAGTGTGTCCTCCTGCTCTCTCCAGTTTCCAGCCTGACGTCCACTAGCCTATTCAATTAGACTGAATTGGGAGTATAATTTACTGACCCCAGTCTCTCCTTAGCAGGTAAACTAGAAAATCATATACATACATCTCCTGCACTCGCTGACCTTGGAAGGCAAATTTAAGAGGATTTATTGTCCTCGGCTGCAGGCAAATATTGCAAACGGTACATTTTGTTTGGAGAGAATGCTATATTTGTACGTTTGCATTGTTTAATAACATTTCACTTAGCCCATTATAATTAATTCAATTGGTATTAATTACGGAGCATTATAAGAGCACAGCCTGTAATGCTTTGTCATATGGTTTTCCATGGATGAATCATTTAAAATATGGCCTGTTGCTAATGGGTGCGTCTTAAAAATGGTAACCAGTAGTTATAATAGTTCTGCTATGAGCTGTTTCTCCCCCTCCTAGAGATGGGTGACTCACTGCAGACTCCACTTTTAATTTTACAGGAAGCAATTGTTCAAATCTTCTGACCCCTCCGTTTCTCCAAATGGTGTGAAAACCAGCAGATCACTTTTCATTTCTGCAATTCTCTTTATTAGGGGTGGATAATATCTTGGGTCCCTGCAGACAGATATTTTATTAGCTGTTAACAATGATCTGATACAGGGAAAGAAGTTAACGTTTCGAGTGGTTATTTATTTTTGTATGTTTGTTACCGTTGGAGGATTATTTCCCCCCCCCCCCCCCCTCCTTCTCCTGGTACATTTCCTGCTGAGAAGACTCATCCAGGAATGTCTCCACTGCCACCTACTTGCGGTTTGGAGACTGACAAGCACCTGGATTTTATTTTTTCATTGCGTTCCTGCTTTCCCCAAAGCAGTAAAAATTCTGTGTGCAGGATGCTTTGAGTTAGCACTGTAGACGGATCTCTTGGTTTTAAAGGTCAGAGGAAGTAGTGATGGGCAATATACAAAAACCTTAAGAGAGTTAACTAGTTAGATGATATTGGACAGATTTTGTTTAGGAAAATATTCCCCCATTCTTTTCAAAAACTGGGATGAAAAACTCTTGGATTTAGGTTAATAGGAACTAGCAGAATTGTGATGAAAATATCTCCTCTTCCCTTTTCTCCNGGGACGGTGAAAGTGGGTCTTAAGGGTAATGATGAATGAACTGGTATTTTACTCTCTCTCCCAGGGAAAAAAAAAATCTGGATGTCAAAATTTTGCAAGGCTGGGATACATTCAGGGAGATGGAGGTCTTTCGTCCAAATGTGCATGCGTCTCCTATGTTATTTATAACGCTACAGTGTTCCCGGTTAACAGTTTAAACGGAGGGGCCATTTCTTAAATGCTTTATTCATATTGTACAATGATTACCAGCTATAGCCATATTCCTTAATAACCTCTTATAAAGCACGTTATAAAATCCATTAGTGATGTTGCTAGGAAAAGCTGTTACAAAGCATAACACACTGTAATGAGGCCGGTTGCAAAAGGGACAAAAATGTTTGTAGTTTCATGCCGAGGTTTGTAGAAGAGCTAACTAATTTCTCTATTCTTTTGTGATCTCGATATTTTGGGTGGGGTTTTTTTTTCCACAACATGTTTGCAGAACCAGCTTTTGAACATTGAAAGAGAGCACGTTTTGGCAGTTTAATCAAAATCAATTTGCACTCAGAACATTTAAAGGAAATATTGATTTTTTTTTTAAGTTTTTTTTTTCCCCCTCACCAAAATAGAATAATTTGGGAGTAAAATAAAAAGACCCTTTTCCCTTTAAAATGGTTCTATTTTAAAGCAAAAAAAAGAACTTCTTATTTTGTGAAAAATTTGGACCATTTTCAAAAATTTGAAATTTCAGTTTTTATTTCAGTGTTTTTCATACACTTCTAGATGTAATATGTAGGAACGCTAAAACCATGCATCTGTACATTTAAAAATGGCTTTATGCTATTGTGCACCTTCGTTTCATTTTTAAAAAGCCCCAATGTTTATAAACCTCTCCTTGATCCTTGAAGGCAGCTGCACCTCTTGAACTAATGAGAGCCTTGTTTTAGGTGTTTTCGACTTGTAGAAATCAAGATATAAAAATAACACGGTGGAGTTTCAACTGGGTTGAATCTAGACACAGATGCTGGTCCTGATTATATCTGTGTAAATCAGGAGCAGTGCCGTGAACGAAATTAAAACCAGTGTGAAACTGATATAAATGGAGACAGAATCAGGCCCTTTGAGTGGTGTATTCTGAGTTTCAGTGGGAACATGAGAGATGCATACACCCCCATCCTCAGTGGATTTAGCTGGAATTGTTTGCGGGCTGTATTCTTTTAGGCCTTCCAAACATGGTTGGGGAAATGTTCCGAACGGCCAGATTTCTGTTGGTAGCAACAGCACACGCAGGTAAGATTTCAGCCACCCAGAGGCCCAGTTGCCCATATCCACAGAAAATACAGATGCAAAATTGGCAGGGTGGAAATCACACCCAAAAATGGGAGGCTGGCCAGGCAAAAATGCCCCCCTTTGGGCATTTATAAAGATCCCTGCTGTTCTAATGTCTCTCTCCTTCCAAACCCAAATGTGAATATAAACCCTCTGGTTGTTTTAGGCTGGTTTTGGTTGCTTTGCGTTGATTGGGGGGGGGGGGCGCGCAGGATTTTCAAAAATAGGCACTAAAATTGCTCTCCAGCTAACTGCTCATGCAGGTTAGGGATCTGCATGAAACTAACGCCCTGACTTCCCTCCCACACAGATGCAGCTGTTTGGACAGGCAGGTTGGGGTTTGTGCATGCACAATTGAGCCAGCGGGAGGTAAACTTTTACCTTTTAGTGAATGAATGTGTTAGTGCACCTGTGTAAAGTTAAGCAACTTACCCTGTGTGTTTTGGAATCCGAAGAGGAGACAAAGGGAGGGGAGTGTCACACTGTTGTTGCTTTATATCCCATTGGTCCTTTTTGGACTAAATTCTGCTGTCAGTTACACAGGTATAAATCTGGAGTGACTCCTCTGAAGTTAAGTTGGAATTACTCTGGATTTGCTCCTGTTTCAATGAGAGAAGAATTTGGCATCCTAAGTAACACTTTTAAAACAGCTGTACATTTGAATAGCTGTTTAGGATCGGTAACTGCAGCAAAGTGCCTGGGAGAGAATTATTATTTTATTTGCAATGTGACAGCAGCTAGGAACCCTAGTCACAGATCGAGACCCCATTGTGCAAGGCGCTGGACAAACACAGAACAAAAAGACAGTCCCTGCCCCAACGACCTTACAATGTAAGTGTAAGACAAGGGACAACAAATGAGACGGGGAAGCTTTGAGCAGGGAGTTGGACTACATGACCTCCTGAGGTCTCTTCCAACCCTAATCTTCTATGATTCTATGAAGGAAACGCTGTTGGTCAGCAGGACGGGCAGTGGTCTCAGCTTGTTAGCCAACAAACCATTATCAAGTTTTTTTAGGAATCACGGCAAAGGAGAATCTTTAGTCTGGTGCTAAGACGGTACAGTGAAGACTATAGGATGGTCAGATACCAGGTATTCTGTGGCTAATGATCTGCTGAAGGTTAAGGGCAGGTGATGGTTAAGGTCCCTTTCACATGCTGCTATAAAGCTGCCTTAATGTAAATGAGAATCAGGCCTGTTATTTTAAAGACCTTCTGTCTGCTTATATGGTGCAGACTGCGGTGAGGTTTTCAAAAGAGCCCCAACCAGAGAAAGTGCTGGTGGGTGGATTCTCTTCCCTGCAACACTGATGTATCTAAACCCTGGAAATATTCTTCACGTTGCAGACCTCCCAAAGCGAAAAGATACTAAAAACCCCCTTTGTGGTGAAAGCCTCTTGGAGTGCAGCATTCAAGCGTGGAAAGAAAACTCTGTGTGCGTCTGCTTGCAAGTGTGTCTGTGGCCAGGTTTCTTGGGTTGTGTGTGTCTTGCCTATGGTAGGGGAGAACTTCATATAGCAACACTAAAACACAGTAAATGCCTGCTACCTCTAGGGACAGGGCTAGCTTTTGGTGCGTGGTGGCACAGTAAACTGCTAGATCTTCAAGTTTTCATGATGCAGCATATGGCTGGGCGGGGGGAAATTAAGCTGTGCAATATGCTCCATTGGTTTACAGCTGTGTTTGGGTGCACGGTCTTCAGAACCAAAAGCACCAGCCGTAGAGGACTGTACTACTGGGAGTAGCATCCGTTCCTTACATGGGGATGGGGACCAACGCTGAAAGCTGATTCTGAATTTTTCCTGGGTTACAAGACCATCACTTTGTACTGGCATTGGGAGGCGGGTGAGGGTCCTCTGTGTGGATCTCTCTTCCCCTCCCGCTTGTGTTCTCTCCCACCTGGCGCGGTCCCACAGCATCGTCCCTGTTTTGTGAGCGTTTAAACATCTCGGGTGCATTCAAGAGCGACAGAGGCAGCCCCTGAGTTTCTCCTTGTCTGCTACTGGAGAAACAAAGAAGCTGCCTCCACCGCGGTCATTTTTAAAGGGCTGCAATATGTTACAGTTATGGGTCATTGCGGGGATTTTTTTTTTGATACTGTTATTACCATTATTATCCTCTCCAGCAGTAAAAATTGATCGGTGGGATGAGCGGTGTGTGAGACCCTCTGATTCTGGCTGCGGGACTGAATCTCGCTCTCCGGGTGCAGCAGAGGAATGAGAGAGGCAGCCCTTCCTTTCCCCCACCCCTCCACGGGACTTTCCTTTGCATACATATATTTGGTTTGCATCCACGTGAAACCCTAATGGTTTCAAAGATCCAAGCAGCGAACCTGCTGCGTGTAGCTGCCAGACAGGTGTCGGGGTCTCGTTTGCCCAGGTCCAGGCTGAGGTCAATCAACAGGAGTTGGAGCAAAAACTGAGCAAGAATGTTAGGATTCAGTCCAGAATTTCCAAGTCAATAAATAAGGCGCCCGTTCTTGACGTATGTTTTGTATTTGTAATGCAGGAGTTACATGCTTTGTGTGTCTGTCCACACACACATGCTCCTCCAAGAGAGAGAGAGACTGAAATGAGGTTTGAATACCAGGAGGCGGAAGCATTGTGTCTAGTGGGTCGAATATTCCATCTAGGGATGTCTCTAAGTAACAGGGTGTTGCAATATATCCCCTATAATAATAATTAGCATGTATGCAGCATATTTTTATCTGTAGATCAAAGGGTGGTGAAGCATTATCATCACTGGTTTATGATGTGGGGAAACTGAGAGGCTGACTGACCTACCCATGCTCAGATGGCAAATCACTGTTAGAGCTGGGAAGAGAACCCAGGAGTCCTGGCTGCCACCCCTCCTGCACAATCCACTAGACCACAGCTGCCGATGGAATTGAGGCGTCCGGCCTCCTCCTCTGTTCTCTCTATACCAGTGGCCTCCTACAAAGTCAGAAGATGATAGTATCCGTTCTGGTTTGTTCTCCACAGACTCCAGCGGCATCAGGCTGGAGCAGGAGCTCTCTGCGGGGCCGGCTCTAGGCACCAGCAAGCCAAGCAGGTGCTTGGGGCAGCACGTGTTCAGGGGTGGCATTCCGGCCTTTCTTCTTCTTTTTTTGGCGCTTGGAGCCGGCCCTGGCAGCAGCAGCGCGTCCTGCCCGGGGGCGCCCTGGGGCCGCTGTGGTTCGCGTCGGGGAGCAGCGCCCGCACCTTATGGCCGGGCGGGTTCCGAGCGCGGGACACTCGGGCAGGGAGCTGCCTGCAGGTGCCGCAGGGCGGCCGCCCCCCAGCACCGCAGCCAGGGCTGGGCGAAGCAGCCCGAGCCGCCCAGGGACTGCGGCAGGGCGGCCAGGAGCTCCTCAGCCCCCTGCCAGGGCGGTCCCCCGGCTCTGCCCTCCCGGGTCCTGGCGGGTCCTGGAGGCGGGAGCCCTGGCTGGAGGGACCCTGAACTGAGGTGTGGCCCGGGAGCCCCGCTGCTTACCCCGACCCTGCCAGCGCCGGACTGGCTGGAGGCGAGGGGGGAGCGGGCGGAATCAGTACTGGTGGGGGGAAGCCCAGCGCTGGGGCAGCAGGGAGTGCAGGTGGGGTGGGGGGAAGAGGGAGCCCAGCGCTGGGGCAGCAGGGGCGGGGGAGAGCCCGGGGCTAGGGTGGGGGGCTGCCAAAAATTTTTTTGCTTGGGGCGGCAAAAAACCTAGAGCCGGCCCTGGCTCTCTGTGTGTACAATCATTCCCAGAATGTGTGATCCAGCAAAGTATAGACCAGGGGTCGGCAACCTATGGCACGCGTGCCGAAGGCGGCACGTGAGCTGATTTTCAGTGGCACTCACACTGCCCGGGTCCCGGCCACCGGTCTGGGGGGGGGCTCTGCATTTTAATTGAATTTTCAATGAAGCTTCTTAAACATTTTAAAAACCTTATTTACTTTACATACAACAATAGTTTAGTTCTATATTATAGACTTCTAGAAAGAGACCTTCTAAAAACGTTAAAATGTACGACTGGCACGCGAAACCTTAAATTCGAGTGAATAAATGAAGACTCGGCACACCGCTTCTGAAAAGTTGCCGACCCCTGGTATAGACTAAGTAACAGGTACTCTGGGCATGTGGGGTCCTTCCCTGATCATTGCTGGAGATTCCATCTCCAGCAATGATGGCTTATGTCTGTGCCCTATCGAGAAGCCTTGATTATTTCTCTTTTTGGTGGTGTGGGGAGGAGAGTTTGCTCCCTTCCTTGCCAGCGTTCTGGGGAATGCTCCAGTTTTTCTCCTGCTTATACTGCAGTGTCCAAGCCCCACATCACGGCCACCAGCACCATCTTTCTGCTGAATGGGATGGCTGTGGTTCTGGGCTCTCTTCAGTTTGCTTTTTAACTGGTCCGGAGAGTTGCTACTTATCTGAGTGCTCTGCTTCAAGAGCACTTTTCTCATCTCTAGCTGCAAGGCGTGCTGGTCCTGGGAAGTCGTCTGCTGCAGAGGATAGTGCACCCCTGGGTTCTCTTCTCAGCTGTGCCACTGACTCACTGTGTGGTCTCGGGAAAAGTCAAGTCGCTTCGTGCCTCCGTTTCCCCACTGTAAAATGAGGATGGTGGTACTGCAGTCCCACCTTTTTGATGTTCTGGGGACATGAAACAGTAAGTCAGTTCACCCCTGGGGCAACTTTCAATGGACTTAGACCTGGGATGAATTTGGATCCCAATTCAGCAAAACACAGCCTGAAGTCCCTTTGCTGTCAGGTTAAAGATAAGCACATGCTCAAGTGCTTTGCTGAATCGGGGTCTTGGTCCCTGGTCAGGAAGTCTGGTGCCAGGCAGGGAACCAGAGTTAATCGTCAGAACTGTTGCCCTGTGATGGAGGTGTATAATCCGAGGGGATCATGGATTCATTAGCGTGGATACTATAGGACTGTGCAAACCCTTCTGATTTTGTCATGTTATTTGTGCAACCTGTCCAATTGAGGCCAAAGACACCTGTTCAGAGAACCATCACTTCAGCACCTATCATAAGTATCAGAACACAATTGCAGTGCAACACTAACATGCTATTTGAAAAGAGAAACCCCAATCCCGAGCAGTGCGGAGTACCTTCAAATGCCACAGTCCTTAATAGGTGTTAAGGGCTAACTCATTATTTGCAAGCTTGGGCTGTAATTTTTTTTTTTTTAACCTTTATTGTCCTATTATTGGAAACGATCCTAGGAAACGAAGCAATCGTCAAACAGTAAGGCATGTGTCCTCATGAAACATGCAAAGTCTGGTTGTTATGTAACCATATTTGTATTGATTTGAAAAATATACCACACAGATACCTTTCTCTCTTAGCTCTTTCTCCTGCTTTCAAATAAAATAAAATAAACGGGGAAAACCTCAGGGAAAAATCTCTGACAGCGCTGAGTGCTGCATGGAGACGCCGGCTAGTTAGGAAATATTGCCGTGTCAGTCTGATTTCATTTATACAATTTATTTTATTGAGAAATATTGGCTAAAATAAATTTCCAAAACAAATGTTATGACTTTCCATCCTCCTCCGGTGAGCTGACTGGATTTCTCATCAGCTGAGAGTACAGATCTCTCAGAAGGTGGAAATGTGGGGGCTGAAATAACGGCACCTCTCCTAACTAGGCAGAAATGGAGAGAAGACGAAAGAGATTGGGGAAAGTTAGAATAACACCGGGGCGCGTTCTTTAAGGATCATGCTGTTTGATCACACTATTATTATTACTTTTATTAATATTACCACCGAGGGCCATAACCTAGAATGCTGTAGATGGAATGTGTTGCTGCCCTAGCATGGGAGAATGGCTGAGATAAATTTCCTTTTAGAGGAATCACTTTGTGTTTATGTGCATTCCTCCATTCACCTAAGCCCATATCTGTTCACTTTATTTATCTATACATTTGTATTTATAAATATGGATGCATACTCGTGGCTATGGGATACTCTTATTTTCATGAGACGGAAGATGGGGAAAACATGAAGTAATGGGGTGTGGGAGGAACTGGAGCACGTGAGAATGTATTTCTGCACTTCCTGACTTCAGTGGGTTTTGTGGTGACTCAACACCCCCTTAGAAAGTGCTCAACACCTTGCAGGTTTGAATCCGGGGGGGGGGCAAAATTTCAAAAGAGCTCAGGGCCAGAGTTTTAAGGGGGCAGCTCCTCCGCCTGGATTGTGAGCACTGAGCACCTTGGAAAATTCTGGCTTTAGAATTTTTTTTTTTCCCCTCAACTCCTCCCTGTTGAGCAGAAATTCTCCCCGTCTCTTAGTTACGATAATTGAAAGTTAAGCCTAATTAAAAGCAGAAACACAGAAGGGTTTTCATGCCATTTTATATTCAGCTTCTTTGTAATACAGAATGAACTCCCATCCTAGTCTGCCTTTAAATAACATTTTAAGTAGCGCTGGATCCAGAACAACACCTAGGTGTGAAGGCCTCTAAACCGTCGGGAAGTTTGTACGATGACCCATGTGAGTATTCGGCATTTACAGCGGGGTTTCATCCATCAATTTCAAAAAGCTTTAAAGGTAGGGTGACTGGATAGCAAATGTGAAAAATCAGGACAGGGGGTGGGGGATAATAGGAGCCTTTGTAAGAAAAAGCCCCAAATATCGGGACTGTCCCTATAAAATTGGGATATCTGGTCACCCTATTTAAAGAGTATCATAGCCCTCATTTTTAGAGACCGAACAACTGAGGCCCCGAAGCAACTACACGCATAACTTTTAAGCGTTGACTTCAACGGGACCATTGCGGTCTGTTGCTTAAAACTTCCTAATGCTTCAGAACCCAGCTCTCCTCTGCCCTAACCTCCAAACCACAACTGCCTTGTACCCAGAAGTTGACGTTGCTCCTTTCTGTCATTTTAAGTGAGGAGGCTAGTTCATCTGCAGAGTGAAGCTTATGGCTCTGACTTAGTTTTGGGAGGGGCAAGGTCTCTGTCAGATGTAAGGCTCACTTCATAAATGAATGGGCAAGAAAAGACATTCTCAGAGGGTTACCAAGCCAGGCCCGTTACATTTAAAAAAATAACCTAGGGGTTCTGGAGTCTCTACTCAAAGCGTGGATCTAGTTTAGGGTGGTTCTGAGTTCAGATGCTACTAGCCAGGATCTTATAGCATTTGTCTGGTGGTAGTTTGAAACTGCAGCAAGGTGGAGGTAAATAATGAAATCCTTGGTTGGTTTAAAAGGAGCAGGATCTTTTTTTAAAGCGGTTCCATTTATCCTGCAATTTAATTCAGTGAAGAAAGCTGCTGTGTCTGTGACACTTATCAATGATGAAGGCTAATAATTCTGGCTGGGATTTTCAGAGGTGCCTAAGGGAATTGGGCACTTCTCTTAGGCTGGGATTTTCAGAGGTGCCTAAGGGAATTGGGCACTTCTCTTAGGCTGGGATTTTCAAAGGGGCCAAACTAAAACCTTGACAGCACGTTTCCCCACCCCCCCTCCCCAATATCCTGAAACATATATAGGTGTCTGGCTAGGCAGGGAATCAGATCCAGATTGCTTCCACCAATGTAAATCCAGAGTTTTACTTCACTGGAGTTACTACAGATTAATAGTACTGTAGCTAAAAATCAGAACATGGCCCAAAATTGTGTGTGTGTGTGTGTGTGGCATTTTTCACACACGTTGCACGGGTATGAATGATTTACACAAGGTGCAGGTCAGAGAAGAATCAGGCTCTTGCTGAATAATTCAAACCTAGAGAAATGTGAAGACATTTAAAAAAAAAAAAAAGTATGCAAACCATACTGAAAATCCGATTAATTAATTACAACCAGAGGACTAAATTCTGCTCTCAATTAACACGTGCAGCCCCACTGAAATTAATGGGCTTGCACATGTGTGAGGGCAGAAATTGGTGTGATAGGTTTATTACAACCAGTAAATGGCAATTAATAATAGCCCTCCTTTTATACATTCTATTATAGCCTATTCATATTTCCAAACCTTGGAATCGTACCGTTACCACGACAGCTGTTGTGAATTAGGAGCTGGGGGAAACCCTATTTCCCCTCCCCGCCCCCCCCCCCCAATGAAGTTTCTGTTACCAAAAGTTTGCCTAGTGTTGTTTTTATAGCCGAGTGAGAGAGAATTTACAGGGAGCTGAAATCATTGAAGCTAATTAGTTGAATGGCCCTATTATTTATCCAGGGACACGTAGTACAATAATTGCTATTGCAGGTTTGAAGCATCTCAGGGATATTAATTCCAGAGCTCTCATGTCATCTCAGTACAGTAAAACTTCCTAATGGCACCCTGAAGGTGCATAATCTCATTTTAAACCTACTTTTTCTTCTTTTTTTCTGAGGGAACTGGCAGAATCTCCTTCCATAAAAGCTGAAAAAGGGGAAGAACTCATAATATTTTCCTCATAAGAAAGCAGTTATATTTTCTTATTATTTTTTCCACTCTCTGACCTTTCCTGCCTCCCGATGATGGGCTTTGCTCTGGCACTTCATCAAAAGTTTCCCTGAACTTTAATCCTCCGCTTCCCCACTCGTGCTGTTGGTGGTGATGACAGCTTCTCCACCCCCCCATAGGGGAGGGAGAGGGGCGGTGGGAGTGGCATTCTGCCCTGTATGCTCCGTTTCAAAGATGAGGAGGAAGGCTGCACTGAGTTTGGAACCCCTCGTTAGAGGGACGCAGGAGGGTTCGGCTCAGGTGTGGAGAGGCAGTTGCACCTGTGCTGGGTTATCTTCTGCATTTGGAGGTCCACCTCAATCCAGGTCCCCTTGGAGGGTGCAACCTTATCGGGCACTCTGCCAACTCGCACTGAGGAATGTTAAGCCATTTGGGAGCGAAGCGCGTGAGCCGGTGGGACGGGCCACCTCGACCACTCTGTGCCACCACACCAGGATTGCTACTGTCCACATGGGCCTCTTCAAGCTGTTGGCACCAAGGACAAAGCTCTTGGGAGCTGGAAGCGAGGTGTGAGGTGCGCCAGGCGGTGGAGCGCCCGTAGGATGAAGTCCTATCTCATGTCTTCACTGCCGGGGGCAATGCAGGATGCATCTTGTGACACGGGCCTTTGCTGGCCTATTGTTTGTATTACAGAAGATGCCTCAACCAAGCCTGAAGGCCCCTTGTGGAATGTGCTGTGCCAACACATAATAAGAGAGAGTCCCTCCACCAAAGAGCTAATGATCTAAGTTTCCAAGTCCAAGAGGGGAAATGACTTGCCCGGCAGATCACCAGCAGAGCTGGGACAAGAATCCTAGGGTTACCTAGGGAGGGGGTGGAATCTCCTTCCTTGGAGGTTTTTAAGGTCTGGCTTGACAAAGCCCTGGCTGGGATGATTTAGTTGGGGATTAGGTCCTGCTTTGAGCAGGGGGCTGGACTAGATACCTCCTGAGGTCCCTTCCAACCCTGATATTCTATTATTCTATGATTCTATGAATCCAGGTCTCTTGAGCTCCAGCCTGGTGCTCTATCCACTAGGGCACACTGCTTCCCGACGGAGGCTGCAACATATTGGCTGACCATCTTTCTCCTTCCCAGAGTTGTCTCCCTCTGAAGCAGGGCCGTGAAATAAAGCTTCCCTGAGAGAGGACAGGAGCTGTGATGCTGAAACATCTTAAGGCTTTTATTTGGCACTGACATGCTGCCATGGCTGGTCCTTTAGAAATAGGTGCACAGTGGAATAGTGAGGGCATATGCTGCGTAAAATTCCTTCCTGCAGTCTCGCCAATGCACCTCAGTCCTGGCCTGGAAAACCACCCTACTGTCCTCTTGCGCTGAGCCTCCTCCCGCTGTGTCCAATTCTAGCCCCCACTCTTCAGGGAGGAGGTTGATAAATTGGAGAGGGTTCAGAGAAGAACCATGCGAACGATCAGAAGATTCGAAAACCTGCCTTGTCGTGCGTGATAGACTCATGGAGCTCCATCTGTTTAGCTTAACAAAGAGAGGGCCAGGGGGTGACTTGCTTCCAGTCTAAAAGTATCTACATGGGCCACAAATATTTAATAATTGGCTCTTCGACCGAGCGGAGAAAGGTCCAACACGGTCCAATGGCCGGAAGTTCAAGCTCGACCAATTCAGACTAGAAATAAGGCAGACGTTTTTAAGAGTGAGAGTAATTAACCGATGGAAAAATTCACCAAGTCTCATCGTGGTTTCCTTTTTGTTGGCGATTTTAAAATCATGACTGGATGTTTTTCTAAAAGCTCTGCTCTAGGAACTGTTTTGGGGGAGTTCTCTGGCCTCTGTTATACAGGAGGTCAAACTAGAGGGTCACAATGGTGTCTTCTGGCCTTGGAATCTATGAATCCTCGATTCCCAGGGACATGAGCCACGGGAGGATTGGGCCCCATGGGGTTTTCTTTGTTGCAGCCAAAACAGTTTTTTTCCCCCGCACGTTGTGCCCAAAAAAAAGTCTGCTCAGAGGTTTGAGACCTCGTCCTCTTCTAGGCCCAAACTCTGGCTGCTCCTCTGTCTCTGACTCGACAGGCCTGCTACGTGAGGAACGAAGAAGTAACTCAGAGCCCTGGCAGGATAAGTGGACAAGGCCAAGTGCCATGTAACAGTAGGGCTCCTAGCTTAGCAGTGTGCTGTGGCTGTTTGGGGACAGGACTCGAGGATCCTCCAGTCGTTCCTTACCTGTTTTCTGGAGAGGTGGGCTGCAGGGCCTACTCCTTTGGATGGATAGAGGTCCCCTCCGCCGCTAGGACTCAGGGTTTGGACAATTGGCTGGAGTAGAGCGTTGTTGTTTTTTAACCAGCCAAGGTTTGTCATAAAAATGCTGCTAAGCCTTGAACTGTAACCATGTGAATGGCCAGGTTTGTGCTTTAATTCCATGTGATTTCTATGAGACTGGCAAGCTAGATGCACTTAGAATCATAGGGTTGGAAGGGACCTCAGGAGGTCATCTAGTCTAACCCCCTGCTCAAAGCAGGGCCAATCCCCAGACAGATTTTTGCCCCAAATCCCTAAATGGCCCCCTCAAGGATTGAACTCACAACCATGGGTTTAGCAGGTCAATGCTCAAACCACTGAGCTATCCCTCCCCTCCTTGGGGCCACCCTGCTTTGCACCAGCTGAGGATCTGGCTTTAAATGGATTTCCCTACACTTTGTTTGAACCCGACAGTCTTTACAACCTTCCATTCAGGCTCTCCACCAGGCGTTTCTCCTGCTGCAGGAGAGGGTTCAGCGGAAGAAATAAAGCCGTGAAGATTCAGTTTTCACTTTGTTTCTCGTAAAGACAGTCAACCTCCAACATAAACAACAATTTACACCCAGCATTTATTCTGGAAATTACAGTATCGTGCAGCTAACGCACACAGATAAATAATGTTTTATGGGATTCTGTGGAGTTCTTTCAGGGTAGCGGATGTTTAGTAGAATGAGAAGATTTAGACAACGGAGAGCGTTGGTTCGAGCTGTTAATCCTGGAAAGTACAAATGCAGAATAATCTCCTGCAATTAAAAAGATAAAAATAAATTCCTCAATATCCTATTTACTTTTTTTTTTTTTTAAAGCCCTCTTTATTAAATACTGTGGGGGCAGGAACTCAAACCTTGTAGCGCAGCAAGAGACTCAGGAAGTGAAGAAGAAATTGTAAATGCAAATACTCTGTTGAGCAGCTTTGTCACAGATCGATGTGCACAATTATATGATGCCTGTGAATATTCCCTCTCTCCTGTCCTTTGTGTGTCTCTTTAGATTGTACATCCTCTAGCAAGGCTGGTTTACCTCTGAACAACCTCCAGCCTGTTGGGGAGGAAGGGATACTGGTTGGAGCTGTTAGGTGCTACCTGAATAATTATTAACAACACTGATTTCATTTGCACCGGTTTTAAATGCACGTGACTCCGTTGACTTCAGTGACGTTATCTTAATGGACACCAGGATTACTTGTAAGCAGAATTGGGTCCTTGGTGCTTGAAATGCTGCCGTTTGCAATCAAAAGTGTCTGAGTCTGGCTTAGTGTTCACTGATGGGTGGGGGGAAGCGTGCATTTATACTGAGGGTATGTCTACACTACGAAATTAGGTCGAATTTATAGAAGTCGATTTTTTTAGAAATCGATTTGATACAGTCGATTGTGTGGGTCCCCACTTAAGACCATTAAGTCGGCGGAGTGCGTCCACAGTACCGAGGCTAGCGTCGACTTTTGGAGCGTTGCACTGTGGGTAGCTGTCCCACAGTTCCCGCAGTCTCCGCCGCCCATTGGAATTCTGGGTTGAGCTCCCAATGCCCGATGGGGCAAAAACAATGTCGCGGGTGGTTCTGGGTAAATGTCGTCAGCCCCCCCGCCCCGTGAAAGCAATGGTAAAAAAATCGTTTCTCGCCTTTTTAGGCTAACTTGAGTCGGTTCTCTCATGTAAAAACCTAGTGGAGACCAGCCATAGGTGGTTTTTTTATCTTGATGCAGACAGCAGAGGACCTGTAGCCGTGTGAGTCCCAGGAGATTGGAGACGCAAGGTGGGTGAGGTAATATCTGTTATTGGACCAACCTCTGTTGGTGACAGGGGCAGATTAGGGTTTTGTGGGGCCCTTGGGCCAGAGCAACTGGGGGCCCCTCCCCACCCCTTCCACCTGCAGACTCTCCTGCCATGGAAATGGAGTCAGGGCACAGGGGCTTGCCTGCTCCGCGCCAGTGCCCCGACCCTGCTCCCCGACTAGAGCGCTCGGTGGGCGGAGCGAGGCCAGTCCCCGTGCCCCGACCCCGCTCCCCGGCTGGAGCGCTGGGCCAGCCCTCACGCCATGACCCCGCTACCTGGCTGGAGTGCCTGGCAGGCAGAGTTGGTCGGGGTGCAGGGGTGCCCATTTTTCCCGGGGCCCCCAAATTGGCCGGGGCCCCTGGGCACAGGCCCCATTAGTCCGCTGCCTAATCCACCCCTGGTTGGTGAAAGAGACAAGCTTTTGAGCTACACAGAGCTCTTCTTCTGGTCTGGGAAAGGGACTCAGAGTGTCACAGGTCAATCCAAGGTGGAACAGATTGTTAAGCATAACACCTCTGCAGAGGTGGGACAAAGGAGGGTTAGTGGGTTACAACCCATGTGTTACCTGCCCACAGCAGCGTGTGATTTCGAGGTTTGTCTCTTTTGGCAAGCGTTCCCCTGGTGACTGGGTTTCAAAATGTCCCTGGTTATGTAGGGACGGCCAGGGACATTTTGCAGGCCTAGGTACCTAGGTACGTACTCCGGCGGCTACCTCCTCCCGCCACTCTCATCACCCTGGCTACCTGTCCGTTTTTCATGGGATATCTCGAGCTGGAAATCCCACCTGGTTTACACTGTAGGAGATGAATCGGGGGTACTGATCCTCCTGACTGTAGTTCAAACAGAAGTGGCGGGCTTCATGCAGAAATTACCAGCTGAGGTTCTTTTTGCAGGAGATCAGACGAGATGATGCTGATGGTTCCTCTTGGCCTTAAAATCTCGGAAGGAATTGATGCACTTCTAACTATAGTAGGGTGACCAGATGTCCCGATTTTATAGGGACAGTCCCGATTTTTGGGTCCTTTTCTTATATAGGCTCCTATTACCCCCCACCCCCCGTCCCAATTTTTCACATTTGCTGTCTGGTCACCCTAAGCTATAGGCAGCGATGGCCAGACGCTGTGGGGGTTGATGCCTTATGAAGGAAGACTCTTGTGGGACAAATCCAGAAGGACCTCGGGAAGAGGTAATTTCCAGCTTCAGTGGACTGGGCTGTGAAAAATCGGAGTGTGAGTGGCAGGAGGGGGTAGCTGCCTGGGGTCTTGGATGGGTTTGTACTCGAAATGGCTAAATCATCCCACCCACCCCCCTTGCGCTGCTGCAGCTAATTTTTGGCGCATTAACTCGGTGAGAGTTAGCACAGGTATGGCTACCGGCCATGGAAATTACACCTCCAGCTCCAGTGTAGCCGTATCCCTAGTCAATGGCCCTATGAGGGCAGCTTCACTGCAACCAGTATTGCCGCGCGTGTCGCATGCACCCATTGCCGCGCGTGTCGCATGCACCCATTGCCGCGCGTGTCGCATGCACCCATTGCCGCGCGTGTCGCATGTACCCATTGCCACGCATGTCGCAATTCAGGACATTTAGATGAAGAGCTACAGAGAGCTGAAAATGACGTCCATTAATGCTGAGTTGGAACATCCAGTATTAGGGCTTCAGTGGGCCACTTGTTATAAAACACCCTCCCCCCCCCCCCGAACCCTGCACCCGGTTAGCCAGGATGCACACAAAAAACAATATATGTAAAATCAAAGGTCAGGGCCCAGCGTAATAAACCGGCACAGGGGCTTCCATTCTCCAGGCAGGATGAAGCAGCCTTTAGTAAACTGCTGTTTAAACAAGAGTCCACTTGTTCTAATTAATGTCAGCCTGTCACTATTATTATTAGTTAGGGAGTTTTAACTGCTTTGCCAGAATTTGTTCTTTGAAGCACAGTGTCTTACAGCTGATTGCAGCTTTGTTGTACAAGGGTTCCCTCCTCTCCACAAATATTGCAAGGGTCAAAAGCGTGCTGTCTTCTGTCAGGATTGTCCCGTTTGCTGGACGGTGGAGAATGAATGTTACCCGTGTTTATGCTTGGGCTTTGCTTCCTGTTCGTTTGTCAGTGGCCACAGAGAGGAAGCATTGTCTGACGGCTAGGATAGGGATTCCTGGCTTCTGTTCCTGACTTGGTACACAAGTCTCCCTATGTCTGTGACTCAGTTTCCTCCATGTCTAATATGGGGCTCTGGAGAGGAGGGAGTTGGTAGTATCGTATCCCAGTTCCACTCAAAATAGCCAGATATGTTTGCCAAAATGATCGGCAGTGAAATTAACAGTTGATGCTTTTGTTTTGTTGACATAGTACATCATTCACTTGTGGAACTCACTGCTATAAGATATTGGTGAGGCCAAGCACTTAGCCGGACAGACAGTTATCCAGCTCCAGAACGTGGCAGTGTGCAAAACCTAACATGCACTTAGATGTAGGCTCCTGCAGTTTCTGCAGCGATTTTAAGCTTTCGATACCAAAAAATAATTCTAGTCCTTGTGGTGGAAGAGGAAACCGTCTAAGCGTGGCCTGGATGCAGAGCTGCTGGCCTGAGTCTTCAGACAGAAGGACCAGGTGGAAGGGAGTTGTGAATTTTCCCCACTCTGCTCAATGGGGTATTAATTCTGAAAGCTGCAGCTGTCCGTTTCAGCAGGGGAAATGAGAATATAAAATCTTCATGACAGACACTGTCGTCTTGTGTTTGTATGGCACCAAACAACGCACAGACCCTGAGCCTGATTGAGGTATTTGGGTGCTTCTCCAATGTAAATAATAATAGGAACCTGGGGATTGCCCCGCTCTCTGATGGCACGTCAGCTTAGTTCAGTGACTTGTCTCTACAAGTGATCCATACCAGCTGCTTTCGAGAAAGGTGCAAGAAACCCCATAAAAGGCAATGATGGACTAACTTGCCCATAGTACAGATTTCTTTCTCACCCTCCTCGCGGATTGGCTTATGACTTGAAGCGTAAAGTTTTACAATCCTTATTACTCTTTTATCCTGTCTGTTGCAGCTGCAGATGTTCACGCTCTCCATGTAAATGTCAAACCCGTATCTGAGCTCAGATTCATCCCGGTGACCTCAGTGAAGTTAACTGGGGGTGGATGTGACCCTTGGGTTGGATAATGATCCTTTTAATCAGAAGCCACCATTGTAGCTGGCTGGCTTTCTAGGCCCTGGCTCCACTGCCATGGGAACATCAAACATTGCCTTTTAAATATGAAACTCAGAGAGAACGCACTTGGGGACACTTCATATATTGGGTGCGGGGGGGGGGGGGGGGGGGGGGAGGACGCTTCCTTCCTCCCCCTTTTGTTTTTAAGATCCCACTCTGATTGCACCCCCTTTTCATCTCTGTTGTTTAAAATGAACCTCAACAGGAAGTAAACTGGCCTGGCACAGTTGTGAAAGATGGAGCGAGAGGTATTTACGACCTGACAGAAAGATAAAGATAAAGATGAATCTGAAGCTGCTGTGGCTGTTAGCAAAGGGAGGAGGAAATGTTTATGGCCCCATCTGCTGGCGTTTCAATAGGATGGAACCAGCTTTATGGCATCAGCCTCCACTGTGACTTCCTTCCCTTTGGGGACCGATATCTTATTTCAAGATGTTCTCACGGGACTCAGCGCTTTGCCCCCTTTGTCCAGGGACGAGGACAGGAAGGAAGGAAGGGGGGGGTTGTGTTATTGGGATAGCTGGACTGGATGTGGGCACTATTTACATTTATAGCCCGGGATGTAGAACAGGCTGCTTTTGAGATTAGAGCGCCGGCCCAGAAAAACTTGGTTATTTTTCTGCTCGTTTCTTAGATTCCAGAACAGGTTCGGAGGCTATTTGTGTTGGAATCCACAAGCAACACGGGCATTTCCCTGAACAGCCCAGAGAGAGTGAGGTGGCTCCATCACTAAGAAAACTGGCCTGTAGTTTCTCGTCGTTTTCTCCAGACCGATGGGTGCTCTCCCATTCTGACCTGTGAAATTTACACATGAGGCCGATTAACACAAATTGAGCCTCATGCTAATCCAAAGGATATCCTGAATAACCTGGGATGTTGAAGGTGCTTCTATTTGTGATCATATTAGAAACATTTTACCACCATTTCTTACTAGTTTTACCATATAGACAGTCAAGGCTTAATGGGAGCGGATGGAAATTTCTGTTCCTAAATCACCTAGGCGCTCTTGATCAACCCACTTCGAGAGCTTTTTCCATGCTGCATCAAGAACCAGCAGAGCTTCTGTCTCTTTGCTTCTAAACATATTTTGGTTTTTTATTGACCGATGGTATTTGATTCTCCAGATAAGGGGAATTGCACCTTGGATGGAACTGCTTCCTTTCTACATGTGAAAGAGTCCACGCCTTTCTCTCTTTCTCTCTGGGGATTTCCCCATAATAGACGCCATAAATTTGGGTGAATGAGGCCCAGCCCACAGTGTTAGATTCTCTACTAACAGAGAAGATTATGATAACACAAGAGTATTCGTGTCTTTCGTTCAAGGATATCAAAGCAGTGCGCTGTTTTGTGGTTGGGGAAGCTGAGGGGGGCAGAGAGAGGTTAAAAGGATTTTTTTCCAAGGTCAACGGCCGAGCTGGGTTTAGAACCCAGAGTTCTGACTTCCCGCGCTCTGCTCCAACCACCAGAACGCTGGCTAATAGTCTAGTGAGTTGAGTTTCCCTTGAACAATGACTGCAGAGTTATGAGATGCAGATCCCGAAGCAGGGCAGAAAACTTCATCTGCACCAATCCCTTCCTTTTGAAGGGCGGTTGTCACCGACCCTGGGGCACTGAATTGAAGCCTGTTAAACATCACCCCAAACTATTGGCCGTTCGCTTGTGTCTTCTGCAGAAACCTTTAGAATCATAGAATCATAGAACTTAAGATCAGAAGGGACCATTATGATCATCTAGTCTGACCTCCTGCATGATGTAGGCCACAAGAGTTGACCCACCCACTCCTGAAATAACTCTCACCCTTGACTCGGCTGTTGAAGTCCCCAAATCATGATTTGACGACTTCAAGCAGCAGATAATCCTCTAGCAAGCGACCCCTGCCCCATGCTGCGGAGGAAGGCGAAAAACCTCCAGGGCCTCTGCCAATCTACCCTGGAGGAAAATTCCTTCCCGACCCCAAATATGGCAATCAGCTGAACCCCGAGAAAAATGTTCTGCGGCTTCCTCCAAGCAGATCACCCGCCCGCACCCCAAAGGGCTGTCTCTTTGCTTAGCCCTTGCAATGGACTTGACTGCAGCTTCCACAAACATTGACTCAGTAATATTATTAGGTGCCAAAGAGACGCAGAGCAGCATGACAATCCCAGGGAGAAACAATTACAACACACCTGTGACTCCCCCCCCCCCTTAGTAACCATGGTGATAATCTTTTATATTGCAGGGTTACTCGGCAGCTCTTCAAAGAGGTTTGGGGCTGCATCGCCAAGGGCCCAGTCCTGCCCAGGTGCTGAGCACCCTCAGTTCACCGGGCAGCTGGCAGGAACAGAGCCCTGAATGGTTTTCAACCACATAACCTCCCACCTTGTGGTCTCAGCAAACCGTGTGTGTGTGTAGCCCTCCCTTGAAGTGGTTAACTCAGCTGTGAAGCCTTCTATCAGCCGTAATAGCTTCAAGGTGGGGAATAAAAAATGGAGAGTGTTTAAATTGTTAATGGGTTTCATGTTCTTGTCACTGTTGAGGGTTTGTTCCCTTTTATAAACTCATAGTTTTTGGTTGACATTGCTTTTATGTGAGCCATCAGCCGGTTGGTGATGGTGTTCCTGTGTTAGACCATTACTGCCGGATTGTATTTGCAGTAAAGAAAGAGAATGGAGGCTGTAAATCTACAGCCAGAGATTTAGGGGCCTGTTACTCTGCAGTTTAGGCCCGTGTGCTCAGGAAGTCCATTCTCCTCCGGCAGAATTACACCCCTCAGAACATTCCTTCTCAGGCACTGATCGACGATGTTCATTGCCTGGGCCGCTTTGAGGCACTTAATACAGCTAATTCAGTTAAAGGAGCCTGGAGGACTGAGGGAGATGGGCCTCTTTTGCAGCGGGAAGCCAAACGCCCGGCAGGTTAGCTGCCGTCCGCTGTTTTATTCCTAGGTTCGCTGTCTGCTAAGTTTTAGACGTGGAGGGGACTGAAATCATAGAGGAGAAGAATCCAGAGACCAGTACACCTGGAGTTGCAGGCACGGGGGCCAAGTGGTGTAAATCTAGAGTGACACCTATTGACGTCGGGGAGTTACTCCACATTTGCACTGATGGAACTGAGAAGATTAGAATGTGGACGGTAGTTCTTAATGATCCCTTGGGCAATGCTTTAACTGAAGCATTAACCCCGATAGTGTGGAGCAGTGTGCCAGAGAAGTCCAAAGGACACAACCCTCCCACGTCGCAGTTGTGGATGCTGCTTATTCTGGGTGCTCCTGGGATATAGGCACCCTCTGGAAGGGGCAGAAGGATCAATAACAAAGAGCAAACTGGATAGCCCCAAAAGGTCCCGCCATAGAGGGGGATATAGGACTTGTCTAGTCACAGCATTAAGGGTCATTCCATTGACAGGAGAGCAGGTAAACCTCCCGTGATGGACGACCAGGCCAATCTCGTTCCTTACCGGATCTTCAGCACTGGACGATTTTAGACCAAATCGTGTCCTGGTGTGTGTCCATTGCACAGCCACAGCGGCATAATGGGCAGTCCGGAGCCGGGACCCAAGAACTCCTGCGTTGAAACCTTGGCTTTGCAATCTGACTTGCTTCACCTCTGTTCCCATCTGTAAGGGGGATGTGACGGTATTCATCAGGTTACCGCGAGTTCTAATTGAACACGTGGGGCCAAGTTCTGATCTCCGTTAGCCATAGGCAGACTTAATCTGGATTTACACTAGCACGCGTGGGATTAGAATCTGGCCTGTTAAATGCCGTCCTATATAAGTGCTCAGTGTTCTAAGTGAGGGCAGAATCGGGTCCGGTCTGCAGGCTGGTGAAGTGGGCGTCCCAACACATTTTCCCCCAGAGCTGAGCAGGATGCTCAGTACAGAACGGTCCCTGCTCTCCCTTCTAGCACATCTGGGTCTGCTTCCCCCTCTCTCTGTGTCAGCTGTCTCCCCAATGTGCATGATTTAACTCCGCACAGCCCCTGAACCTGTGTTCGCCCATTAAGGGCGTCAGATGATCTCTTCATGAGCTGTCAGTCCGAAATGAGCCTAAAGTCTGGTGCTTAAAAGATCTAATTTTCATAATTACCCAGGACTGTCACCCTCTCCCCCCTCCTTCTCCCGCCCCTCCCATCCACACGCACAGAAGGGCACGTTGTCAGGGGACTCATTGCTCCCTTTGCCTAAAGATGCATCAGGGTTCATCCAGGGGTCAGGCCCAGGTTCTGCTTCCTGTTTAGAAAGCATGGCATTGCAGCCTGGTCTGTCGGACCGGAGCTCCTGCGTTGTCAGGGATGCGGTTGGCAGAGAACCGGTGGTTAAGTAACCAAGTGGCTTTTCGGGAAGGAGTCCCCTGTGGGTTGAAATACCTCAATAAAGCCAGGGGTACCAGTGCCACGAACGCTACTTCATTGTGGTAAGGGTCTCGGGTGATACCACGGCAGTGTTGCAAAAGTACGAGTCGGCCCTCCCTCCAAATCATGAGATGGGCTTAAAAATAATAAATAATAAAGAGATGGGCTTAAAAATGGGTTTTGTGCCTTTTGCTGTCGCGTTTTTTCTCCTCAGGCACAAGTGCTGGAAACTTTTTTTGTTGTTGTTTTTAATGAAAGCTGAGATTGCCACATACTCCCGGGACTCCAGGAGCTGGGGCTTTAAGAAAAGCAATAACTATTGCAAGATGTGTGGTAAAGTCGTGAGGTTTTGCAGCACTGCCACAGGGACGGGTGCTCTGGAATTACTGGTAGATGCTTGTTCAGCCCTGGTTTCAGGGTAATTCTGGGCATTGCTCCCCCCCGGAGGGATTTGTCATATCACTAGTACCCCTTAAGGGTCCAGTTAAAGTAAGAGATGCTTATAGATAGGGCCCTACCAAATTAATGGCCGTGAAAAACGCATCACGGACTGTGAAATCTGGTCTTTTGTGTGCTTTTACCCTATACTATACAGATTTAATGGGGGAGACCAGTGTTTTTAAAATTGGAGGTCCTGACTCAAAAGGAGTTGCGGGGGGGGGGGTCACAAAGTTATAGTGGGGGCATGGTATTGCCACCCTTACTTCTGCTCTGCCTTCAGAGCTGGGCAGCCAGAGAGTGGCAGCTGATGGCCAAGAGCTCAGCTCTGAAGTAATGGTGACAATACCACGACCCCCCCCCCCCAATAACCTTGTGACACCCCAGCCCCTACCTTCTTTTGGGTCAGGATCCCTACAGTTACAACACTGTGAAATTTCAGGTTGAAATACCTGAAATCACGAAATTTACAATTTTTAGAATCCTATGACCGTGAAATGGACCGTGAATTTGGTAGGGCCCTACTTACAGATTTCAACCCTCCCATACTAGGCTTGTCTGTACTCCGAGGTTGGGGTCATTTGTACTACATCAGCAGTCGTTTTTGAGGACTCACGGGTGGTCATTGGAGTAGTGCAAGAAGCATGTTATGCCCGCTGCAGACAGGGAATCCCAGCTCCTGCTCCCCAAAGAGCTGCCCACAAACGCCAGGAGAGGTGGATGGTATATCTTACGCGCTTAGAGCCCCGCAGGCGTTAGGCATATCTCCTACAAGCAGAGGTCCCTGAACCCGCTATGATTTAAATGCCTTGTCTAAGCCCAAGCTGAGTGTATTTCCAATGCTGGCACTCAGTCGCGGTCTGCCCGCCAAGTGTGGGCGTTGCAGGTGAAGGTCCAGCAGACAGAACCAGGGTGTTTATTTCTGGCATTTACTGCTCTTTCTTCCTTTTTTTAATTTGATTTTTATCGTTAAGTGAAGGCCGAGGACGTTCCGCAAACCTCAGCTTTCCCCCGAAGTCCGTTGTTTACAGAGACCGTGTCTGTCCCTGGGGCCCTCTCTCTCCCATAAAACCTTCTGATCGTATATTTCAGGGTATAAGCCTCAGATGGCAGGTCTGGAACGCTGTCTCCAAAACAATGGCTGCCCTTGTTTACCCTCCATTTTTTTTCCCCCCTCTGGTTTCTCTTTCTGCTATGGTTTTTATTTTCCTTACGATGCTTGACTTTTACAGTGACTCCTTATCCCTCTAATGAGGCAGGAAGTCCTAGGAGGCTGTTACTGGACCCTGAATACCTTTCTCAGAACCCACGAAAGCTTTAAATACTGCACAGATGTTGCGAGCACTAAAGATTCTTCTGATTTCCTCCAGCGAGGCTATAGTCTGGTTTGCGTTGTGCTTAGCGTTAGACGCAGACTTGGTCAGTCAGTGGGGTTGCTCCTGTTTTACCCTGAGATCAGAGCTGTCATTTAATGCATTTATTTCTACTCTCATGTAATATTACTGGTGCCCAGAGTTGACTAATGCGGTCCCTCCTCCCAGCTCCATGTTCATGTTATCCATAACTGTTATTTAGTGATGCTGATTTTTTTTTTCCCCCTCTGCTCTTTGCATTATTGTCACCGATAGGTTCCATGCTGCTGGTTTTCTGTTGTTTTATTGTTGCCGATGACCAGAGCTCATTGATGCTCGCGTTTCTGTTTTCTGGGGGATATGCCTTCATTGATTCTCTCTGCTGATACCACAAAAAGAGCTGAGATCTCTCTGTATGGACTGACAGCCTGTCTTCCCTCCATAGAAGAGTCATCCAGCATTATAATACAGTAACTGCAAAAAGACACCTCCCCCCCCCCCACCCTGTTTCATTCTTTTTCTTTCTCTTTTCTTAATTCACTGTCTAGTGAGTTTCTGATTGACTCAAAGACCAATTAAAGTAAAATTTAATGGGAGAATAGATTACCTCCCTGAGGTTTCCCTGCCATCCATCACTTTTTTATAGCAGGAGCTGTGTAGAAGCTCATAACTTCATGCTGTGAATGTGATAATAAAGAGGGCACGGAGAGGATTCCGATTTACTGCCGGGCTGATGTGCACCAGGATGGGATTTACTGCCCCCCGGTCCCTTCCCCTTTTTATTCAGGGGGAGGTCACCGGATCGGCACCGGCTCGGGGCCGCTGAAGGATGGGGTGTCAGGTTGCGATCTTTTCTCTCCATGGCAGGAGAGGAGGGGGGAAAGGTTGCATGTAAATGCAATTTGTCCGGCGTCCGGGGGTGCACAATATTCCTCTTTATGCTCAAGAGGCTGCTGTTGCCCCCGGTCAGGCTTGTGTAAAAGCCCCATTCCTTGTGCAGAAATTTGGGGGTGAGCTCCACGTTTGGCAGCTTCTGACTCACCAATGACACTTCCGCCCCCGTCCCCCACCCCCGGTGATTGTTTGCTAAATTAGCTGAGGTTAGTTGTCCAGCCTGCCCTTTTCATGGCGTCATTAACATCTCTGAGCAGCTCGTTTGCAGAAAATGAGACTCTGGAGTCAGGAGATTGCAAGGAAATGCCAGGAGCATACATCTGTGTTTATTAATATATAATATACTGTGTGTGTGTAGTCAGAGTCTGGGCCTTTAAAACTCCTCCTGTTTCCCTTTTTATTTCCCAGGATCTCAGTGTGGTTCAGTGGAATTCACCCTATAAGAGCAGAGGGATTTTAAAGGGCCGGGACCATAAATCAGCTTAAAACGTTTCTGCCAGGGGTGTGATTTTTTTTTTTTCTTCTTCCTGATTTTGGGTGTTGACCCTGTTGAGAATCTTTTCCTCGGGACCCTGTTTGTCAAGCCTCCTGCAATGTTAGGGGAAAGATGAGCATAACAGGCTGAGACAGCCGTTGGGGGCCAGGGCCCGTTTAAGGGCCAGCTGAGGTCTGAGGTGTTGGCACTGTTGAGTTGCTAGTATTCACCCATCACGATTTGCCCACAGTTGCCACCCAGGAGCATGTGAAATCCTACACTTGGATCCTTCCCGAAGCATAGGGAAATGCTAGGATGTCCCTTCTTAATCCAGTAGCGCCCTACGAGAAAGCCGGTAAATGTTGGCTTCTCGGTGGCAACCACTGTGTTGGTGATTACCAGCCGCAGTGCTCCCAGCTCTCAGAGCCTGCCTTTCCCCGCGGGAGTAAAAAGAAAAAACAAAACAAAAGTGCTGAGCGTCGTTCTAATAGCACCAAGTGATGGCCAGAAGGCGTGCCCCCGTGAGTACCACACTGGCAATTTGTCAGGTCCGAGCTACGCCGCCCTCCCCGGGAGGGAGACAACTGCCAGACTGGATCAAACCTGAGGCCCCTCTAGCCCAGTATTCGGTCTCACACGGTGGCCAGGACAAGATGCTTCAGAGGAAGGAAGCCTGGCAGTCGGCGGAGCATCACCCCACACTCAAGTGTCCTCCTGATTGCTAATAGTTCGAGACCTCTAACGTGTTGAAGGGTAGGGTAGCTACAGGCTGTATCACGGAGCTCTGTTGGCTGCATTCAGCTCACGGACTGTACTTTATCATTATTTCTATTACAGCAGTCCCCTGAGGGCTCCAGCTGAAACCAGGACCCCCAGTGTGCTAGGCCCTGTACAAACACATGGGGGCAGGAACTATCTCTTCCTGTCTGCGTCGGTGTGCGCATCAGGGGCAGGGAAATAAAGGCACAGAGAGGGGAAGTGACTTGCCCCGGGTCATGCATCACAGCTGGGACTAGACCCCAGGTCTCCTGACTCCTAGGCCAGTGCCCTTGCCATTGGACCATACTGCCTCTCAGCCTTTGGCTACTCCTGGTCCTATGTGTGGCGTAGGGGATGCATTTGTCTTAGCTGAGGGGCCAAAGGGAGTGAGAGGGTTGTGAAAAGCTGCGTTTCCCCCTTGGGTGGTTTATAAGGAGCCGGGGGCTCCAGGAAAAGATGCATCTCCCCTAGTGAGTTTCGGAGAAAAGGTCTGTGTATGAAACGGCGATGAACCGACGAAGGGAGGAGAATTTATCTGGAATTAATAGAAACTATTTGTTGGATTTTCTAGGCTGAAGATCTGGAGTTAATCATTATTCCAAGAAACCCTGAATGATGTTTCTGGCGGCTTCCCTACACAGATAGTGCCCCGGTGGGAGCACCCCTCGCGGTATTTTGTCAGGCACTATCAGCAGTATTGAGCCAACCTGAGCACCCTATTATTAATCCTTTTCTCCTGATGACATGACGGCAATCGATGGCTGAACAAGCTATTGAAACTGCAGCAATCAGCTGGACTCCCGTTCATCCAATGGGATGCAGACTCGGGGCCGGGCAGCGGGACAGGGAGTTTAAGGAACTCTGTACTGGTTTATCTCTGGGACTTTATGCCCATGATATTGAGCGCCGCTATGCACAACTCAATGCGTAGGAGGGACAGTGTCCTGCAAAGTTGGAGAGTTGCGGAAGGCGATGAGGCACGTTTGCAGCACTGTGAGTGTTGTCCTCATTAACGTGCATAGGCTGCGATGCATTTTGTTACCCCAGCGGCAGAGAAGGAGAGTGGGGAGTCTGGGCCCATGTGCGGGTACAGGGGAGCACGCTGTGGATACAGACCGGTAGAAGCTGGTGTGTACCAAGGTACCGTGGGAGGTGGGTGCGTGCCAGGATGCATTCCGTGATTGCAGTTGTATATGTGCCAACGTGCCTTCTGCCGCTGGAGGTATGCATGAGTGCCTGCCCTTATAGATGGGAGGTTGTGCCAAAAAAAAAAAAAAAAAAAGAAAGCGCCACCTGCTGGTGAATTGTTTTATTTTTAACTTTGGGATTTCAGAGCCTTAGAACCAGCTTTATCCCCTTGGCTAATCATTCATGCACATCCTCTCCTGTCAACACGCTGGCTGTGTGGACTCCCTGCTACTCGGCTCTGTCCTCGCCCCCAGGTGCGGTCGCTGAGGTCTCTGGACGATCTCAACGGACGATAAGTCCACCCAGCAGCATTGAAAGAGGGGGAGAGAAATGAGAATCGTCATGGCAAAAGCTTTTGCGAATCGGTTCAGAACTGTCCTGCTTTACATGGAGACCTGTATCCAGGCTGCTTCCCTGCAGGTGTATCAAGTCCTGGATGGACGTGGGATGTATTTGGTCTCCCTTGGTCAGAGCAGTTCAGTCCCCGTTGGTCTATTCGGTTCCAGGCTTCTGCTGAGGCCACCAGCAAACGGGAGCAGTTGTGGACGTGGTATTGGCAGGGTGGACGTAGAGTGAAATTCGTCACTTATATTCAAAGGGGCAGTGCGAAGCGTGTGCCTCCCTTAAGCCCTCTAGGGGGTTAGGGTCCTTGGGAAGTCCCATGTGAGCACTTAATAGAAACTATTTGTTGGATTTTCTAGGCTGAAGATCTGGAGTTAATCATTATTCCAAGATGGGGGGAGGGATAGCTCAGTGGTTTGAGCATTGCCCTGCTAAACCCAGGGTTGTGAGTTCAATCCTTGAGGGGGGCCACTTAGGGATCTGGGGTAAAATTGGTCCTGCTAGCGAAGGCAGGGGGCTGGACTCAATGACCCTTGGGGGTCCCTTCCAGCTCTATGAGATAGGTATATCTCCATATATTATTATTATTATTAAGTGGTAGATAGGCTTTGAGCTGGCCCCTTGCATACAATGAATTTCACCTACTGTACCAAGATGATGAACTAAGACCCACCAAAGGTTTATCGCTCTGAGACGCCTTTAAAGGGGCTTGACGTTCAGAAAGGGTTGAGCACCTGGCCTCTGACAGTCAAGATGGGCACCCAAAACCTAGTCACCTTTGAAACTTTGGGGCATATATAAAACAGGAGGTACTCTACGTTGACAGGTGGCGAACAGTTCCGGCCTGTGGCGGTGGCGGAGTTGGAAACACGTCCGGGAGGGCCCTTCACGTTTGGAATTGCTTGGTGACCTCTTGATCCCTGTTCTATGTAACTTGCACACATACCAAAAACAAGTAATAAGCACGTAGGCATTTAAAAATGTCGTTCGAACATCAGTGCATCGAACGTCACCTGCCTGCTGTGAGGTTGGGCTGGTAATATAATATATGGAGATAGACCTATCTCATAGAACTGGAAGGGACCCTGAAAGGTCATCAAGTCCAGCCCCCTGCCTTCACTAGCAGGACCAATTTTGCCCCAGATCCCTAAGTGGCCCCCTCAAGGATTGAACTCACAACCCTGGTGTTATTCCTCCCCTTATCAGGCTGGGAAACTGAGGCCCAAAGAGGTGATGGGACTTGCCAGGGCTGCTGAGAGAGGTCAGTGGAAGGGTTAGAACTCGGAGGTTTGTGGTTCACACGCTCAATCCCCCACATGTAACAATAAACCGAGCAGGGCATGAAGTCGACGCTATTCTAGAGGCAGGTGTGCATTTCACGACTCTCTTCTCGGTTTGGTTTTGCTCCGGCGCCTTGAACAATGGGGTCCCGGCTCACGACGGGCGCTCCTAGGCACTACGATCGTACTTTTACCTGCCGCAATTGGTAGACACGCTCACGCAGGCGCGGGGAAACCGGGGGAACGCGCTCCCCGGCGAGTAGCCTATCCACGCACCCGACGTAAGGGATGGGCGCCAGCCTGTGCTCTCCCCAGCAGCATCCTGGGTCAGAAGCAGTGCATTGTGGGGTTCAGCGGGAGGCTCCCGCACGGCTGGACGCGCTCAGGCCCGGAGAGCGTTTACTAATCGGACTGGCCATTAAGGTGGGTCAGTGATGGATGNCTACTGTACTAAGATGATGAACTAAGACCCACCAAAGGTTTATCGCTCTGAGACGCCTTTAAAGGGGCTTGACGTTCAGAAAGGGTTGAGCACCTGGCCTCTGACAGTCAAGATGGGCACCCAAAACCTAGTCACCTTTGAAACTTTGGGGCATATATAAAACAGGAGGTACTCTACGTTGACAGGTGGCGAACAGTTCCGGCCTGTGGCGGTGGCGGAGTTGGAAACACGTCCGGGAGGGCCCTTCACGTTTGGAATTGCTTGGTGACCTCTTGATCCCTGTTTTATGTAACTTGCACACATACCAAAAACAAGTAATAAGCACGTAGGCATTTAAAAATGTCGTTCGAACATCAGTGCATCGAACGTCACCTGCCTGCTGTGAGGTTGGGCTGGTGCCATTCCTCCCCTTATCAGGCTGGGAAACTGAGGCCCAAAGAGGTGATGGGACTTGCCAGGGCTGCTGAGAGAGGTCAGTGGAAGGGTTAGAACTCGGAGGTTTGTGGTTCACACGCTCAATCCCCCCACATGTAACAATAAACCGAGCAGGGCATGAAGTCGACGCTATTCTAGAGGCAGGTGTGCATTTCACGACTCTCTTCTCGGTTTGGTTTTGCTCCGGCGCCTTGAACAATGGGGTCCCGGCTCACGATGGGCGCTCCTAGGCACTACGGTCGTACTTTTACCTGCCGCAATTGGTAGACACGCTCACGCAGGCGCAGGAACGCGCTCCCCGGCGAGTAGCCTATCCACGCACCCGATGTAAGGGATGGGCGCCAGCCTGTGCTCTCCCCAGCAGCATCCTGGGTCAGAGCTGCCAGGTGAAGCAGTGCATTGTGGGGTTCAGCGGGAGGCTCCCGCACGGCTGGACGCGCTCAGGCCCGGAGAGCGTTTACTAATCGGACTGGCCATTAAGGTGGGTCAGTGATGGATGGAGTGTGTTCTCGTGCCCTCGCCCTGTGTGTGCTTTGACACTCCCTGACCAGCAGCTGTTGTCCTGGCTGCCTTGTTAAGGGTGTCGCTCGGTGACATCAGCTATACATCAACCTGGCTGATGCCTTTGATTATTTGGACAGCTCGTGGCGTGATGAATTGTTGGGATTGATCTGTCTTCGTTTCCCGTGCGCCCCTCGTCCTGTCCCTCCCAACTCTTAAACCACGGATCCTTTAAAGGTTCGCTCCTTCCAGGGTGTCCCAGTTGAAGATCCCTGGCATGTAAAGTGTGATGGTGAGAAATCTGAGAGAAAGAGAGAGAGACACCGGACTGGAATTGGAGGAAAGCATCTAGAGCGCCTAAAATGACTAAGAGGCAGCCACGGGGATGGAGAGAATCTTGCAGCAGCTGAAAACTAAAGGGGAGAAACTTTTCCTGTGGTTGTAGAGAACTCTGGGTATCGGGGGTGCAGACTTGCTGGCTTCTGCATGTCCCCGCAATGGCAGTGGGCAGCACAGAACAATCAATTAATCAGATTCCCATTGCCTCCTGCAGTCTAGGGAGAATAGCACACAAAATTTGTTCCGTTACCTCCAAATTCCTTTCAGGTCTCTGTTATCCCTGAACTTTATACACCTCCAGTAAATATCCCATTATGACAAAGCTCGTGTGTTATTTCCTTGCCAGTTATAGCCTTATATTGGCACGTGTCTTCCTATCAAAGCCCCAGTCAGGGGCCCACTACGTTAACTGAGCATCCCACGTGGGGACAAGGGATTTCCGTGGCAGCTGTGGGAATCTCCACTCCTGGCGGTGAGAGTGGGAGTCGTGGTTTGCCTCTTAGCAGGGCAAGTGGGGTTCTCGGAAAGACACNAAGAGGCAGCCACGGGGATGGAGAGAATCTTGCAGCAGCTGAAAACTAAAGGGGAGAAACTTTTCCTGTGGTTGTAGAGAACTCTGGGTATCGGGGGTGCAGACTTGCTGGCTTCTGCATGTCCCCGCAATGGCAGTGGGCAGCACAGAACAATCAATTAATCAGATTCCCATTGCCTCCTGCAGTCTAGGGAGAATAGCACACAAAATTTGTTCCGTTACCTCCAAATTCCTTTCAGGTCTCTGTTATCCCTGAACTTTATACACCTCCAGTAAATATCCCATTATGACAAAGCTCGTGTGTTATTTCCTTGCCAGTTATAGCCTTATATTGGCACGTGTCTTCCTATCAAAGCCCCAGTCAGGGGCCCACTACGTTAACTGAGCATCCCACGTGGGGACAAGGGATTTCCGTGGCAGCTGTGGGAATCTCCACTCCTGGCGGTGAGAGTGGGAGTCGTGGTTTGCCTCTTAGCAGGGCAAGTGGGGTTCTCGGAAAGACACGGTCCCCTTTGGCCCTGTCCGGGCTATAGTTAGAACCAGCTGAGTCGAAAAAGGCCCTGAAATGCTCATCTGCCAGTTATGTTTACAGATAAGTCCAGTGGAGCAGTCCATAGAATTGGATAGAGAAGTACGTACCCCTCTATCGGATGGTGCAAAAACTCTCATAGGAAGGATACCGTCCTCTATTAAATTCTATAGGCTTTTAGAGTAATTTCTACTGAACCCTATTAAACATCTAGAGAGCCCCACTGGGTTCTCTCCTACTAAATTCTATAGGGCTTTCCCATAAGGGATGGCTTACGCATCCCAGTTTGTTCACTGACCAGCACCAGTTCACCTGGTGCACCAGTGCTGGCTTGTCTCTCCTTGCCAGGCTGCATTGAGGCATTATGGGAAAATCTGGACAGTTCTCCCATCCTCCCTCAGCTGCTGGTGCCAGGGGCAACGCTGGGGGGGGGGGGTGCTTGATGCATTTTAGGCTGGCCAGGGAAGCAGGTTAAGTCACTCCCAGAAGCCTGTCTGCACAGCGGCCCCACTGTGTTAGGACCCGATGATTGTGCTCACTGCCCTGCTCCAGTAATCCCCCCCCACGGTTAGGACTTGCGTGTGGACCCCTCTGGGTTTAAAAACCTGGTTACAAAGGGCAGTGAAGCAAGGCCCCTTGCCGGAGTTCGTCTCTGCGCAGAGACTCCCTTCTCTGCGGGCTCCGTCCTGCAAAACGGCGACTGTCCTCAGCTCCTCTTCGAGTCAGCGACGCTCGGGGAGGCTCGGCAGCTCGCCGAACCGAGCCCCTTGCTCGGCCTTGCCCCTTCAAGCAGCTCACCGGGCCCCGTTCGTGCCGCCCGTAGCCAGGGTGAGCTGAGCGACCCGGCTCCTGTTCTGTTGGGCGCTGGGAACTAGCCCCTCTGCGGAGCCGCAGCAGGTTGCGGGTTGGCTCATGGCCTCATTTGCACAGCTCTGAACTCTTCTCGGTGGCGTCTACTGATCCTTGCTGGGGCAGACATCGGAGGCCCATGGTGGGGCCAGCTGACCTTTCCCTCGTTCATTAAGGACCTGCTTAGTGCTCCGTAGGACAGACGCGAGACAGCCGGGAAAAGCAGCATCGAACGCTTATGGCCGTGGGATGCAAACCTCATCGATAAGCCTCCGGATGCTGACGCAGAATGGAAATAGCATTGAGATGACGACATTAGCCCACAAAAGTACCCCTTCCCCCCACCCCCCAAAAAAGAAAGTTAAGACAAACTTTCTTCATGGCCCTGCTGTGCCCACATAAGATTTGTTTGCATGGCAAAGTTTTTAGGGATACCTCTAGTACCGGGGCAGGGCCAGTGAATAGAGCAATTGGCTGGAACTCAGGAGACCAGACTCAGCAAATCTTTCCCCTCCCGCTCTTTGTCCATCTTGTCTGCTCAGACTGTTAAGCTCTCTACATTTGGACTGCCCCAAGCACAACTGGGGGGGGGGCCTGCTCAGTCTGGGCTTCCGTCACAGGCGTCCTCTGCGACCTCAGGCATGCAATTTACCCTCTCCATGCCTGACTCTCCTCCTCTGTAAAATGGAGATACTGATGCTGCCTTTTCCCGGAGGGATATAAAGTGCTTTGAGCTCCCGTGGGGGGGAAGGGTTGTATGAGTGCAAATATACTTATCATTGCAACCTATTATTGATGTACTGGCGGCTTGTGGTGGGTTTTTTCCTCCTTGCTGCCAATCGTGGGGAGCATCACTGAAGAGGCTGGACTGCGACAGTCTGCAAAAGTCACGTTGGACTGTCTTTGATCGGCGGACAGTGTGGAGAATGACATCACAGGCCACGCTTTGCATTGTGACCCAGTTACTAATAACTATGCAGATGCGTTGGCAGTGACTGCATGCAACTGGAACTCGAGGGGGCCGGGGGGGGGACTCAGACGTGGCTACGCTCACAGCAGGAAGGCGGGGTCCCTGTCCAGCAAAGTATTTCAATGCCATGAACTGAGCATGACTTGAGTGAGCTGCTGAACCGAGGTTCCTTGGCTCGGAACGTGTGTGTTAGATTCCCCCCACTCAGGATCACTTGTTCTGATTTTCGGTCCAAAGGGAATTGAGGGCGGGAAATGCCCCCCCCCCCTGAAAAAAACTGGCTGTGTAATGGAAACAGCCTTAAACTATCGTATTTCAAGCATAACGCCATAATAAAAGTAACAGGATAATGATTTTTTTTCAGTGCAGATATTAGAGACCTGGATATTGATTGGTTGTTTCCCTTGTCGTTCTAACCTCTGATGGAACTGCATTTTTTGACAGAGAGTGCAATAAAATGTACAGTTTCCAATTTGAGAGCCCTATAAATGTCATCTCTGCATGCACGGTTACAAATTCTTCATGATGTTCCCTTTCTCTCCCCTCTGTACCGAGAGGATCTTCCGAGATCAGAGCTGTGGTACAGTACGTCTCTTCCCGGAGAAGAAAGTTCACATGAACTGAAAATCCTTCACACCATATTTATAGGCAGTGATGTTCCAAAATAAAACAATAGCACGTCTCTCCTTGGCAGCTGCAGGGAGTTCTCTTGGCAGTGGGTATTTTAGAAAAGAACTAGCCTATGGAATTATTTTATTATTTGAGCAGTATAAATACATATGGGACCAAATTATCAAGTTCCCCCACAAGGGACCAAATTTTGCAAAGACAATAGGGCTGAACACTCATGGTCAGTGAGTTCTTCTGAACCACTTACTCTGGTGTTCAATGGGCTCTCAGCGCTTTTGAAAATCTGACAGTGGGCGTCACGAACGGGGAGCCGCTGGGAGCTTGAGCTCTTTGGAAGATCTGGCCCCAATTGTGGATGCTAAGATCTTGCCAAGCACTGTAAAGACGTTTAGGAAGATAGTTCTTCCATGAAGGGCATGCAATTGAAATCGCTCAGGGCTGGTTTACACTACAAAGTTAGGCAGTCTTAACGACATGGCTCGGGGCTGTGAAAAATTTCACTCCCTGTGTGATGTAATTAAACCAACCTAAGCCCCCGTGTAGACGCTGCTAAGGTGCAGAAAGAAGCAGCGTCTTCCTAAATGATTTGGATAACGGCCCAAAGAGTGCACTTACAAAGTTTGCAAGCGCTGTGGAGGCCAGGATTAGAATTCAAAATGATCTTGACGAACTGGAGAAATGGTCTGAAATAAATAGGCTGACGTTCAATAAGGTCGGAACCTGTAATAACGTTCCTGTCTCATCTACAAGCAGTGTCTGCCCTTGAACATTGCAGCTTTGTGACATGGCTGATTGGAAGCTCTTAGGAGCAGGGACCATCTTTTTGTTCTGTGTTTGCCCAGGCCCCTAGAACCAGGGGATCCTGGTCTGTGACTGGCGCTCCTAGTGCGCTACTGAACTATCAATGGAAAAAATAGTCATATCCTCTTTGAAAACTAGCTTGAGGCCACCAAACTCATTGCACTTGTGACTAAAGAGAGGTGTGGGTCTAGTGGGGAGGGATAGCTCAATGCTTTGAGCATTGGCCTGCTAAACCCAAGGTTGTGAGTTCAATCCTTGAGGGGGCTACTTAGGGATCTGGGGCAAAAATCAGTACTTGGTCCTGCTAGTGAAGGCAGGGGACTGGACTCGATGACCTTTCAGGGTCCCTTCCAGCTCTATGAGATATATAGATCTCCAGAGGAAGGCAAGCTGTTGTGTTAACCCAACCTGCCTCTTGTAAAAATTAATCCATTTTATATAAACGTCCTCCACAAAGACCTGAAACCACCAGCTACATCCCCAAGGTGCACCATGACACAACGGCCCGCATAATCCGCACAGTCGCCCTTTGTGAGCTCAAGCTGTGACCTTCCCTTAGGTTTAATGCAAGCTTTTTATTTATCTCCCATAACTCTCCAGTCAGTCTGCGCTCGGCCAGACCTCAGATTACGGTCTCATAACCGGGTTTGGTGCCTTTATTGGTCTCGGAGGTAGCTGGAGCTGTTAAGTCCGGTGTTTCGATTTGATGAGAGACATTTCAAGGGTCTCAGTGTCTCTCCCCTTTTGCCTAAACATTTCAGCCCCATCTACACTGGGACCGTGACCGCATATGTCAGCTATGGGTCTCTCTGCTTCCCATCAGCCAGGCTTGACATTCAGAACCTGTTGCGTTCAGAGCCTGTTACAAAAGTGGCACTTCGTCACGTCCCCTGCGATGGGTGTTGCATTGGTTTGACGTGGTCTTTTTCCAGTGCCCAGGCTATTATTAGCCAAGTATAACAAAGGCCTCCTGGTGAATATGAAATTCATAGGCAAGAGGGATGCTGGGAGATTCCTCTGAAATTTGGGGAAGTCACCTCAGTCTTGCCCACAAGTTCTGAAATCCAGAACGAGCCTGGATTTGTAGCCGGGGACCCATGATTCTCACCTGATTAACCACATTTGGTGCCTTTTTATAATAAACTCCTGATCTATATGGTCCTGGATTTATCACTGCTGGTGGGTGACGGAAAGATAATAAGAAGATGCTGGGGTTGGTTTTTTTTTTTTTTTTTTTTGAGCAAGCATTCTTAATACTGCCCTGTCACTGTCTTACATCTCCAGAGGTGGGATACAGCGAGCGCGATCAATATTTTATTTTATCTCTTTTTACCAATAATTTTTTTTTTAAATCAGAGAATCATTCTCTTTCCCTATCCCCCCAGCCTTTGGATAAATAATTGGGAGGGAAGCTGTGCTGCGTTCAGCACTTTTTAGACAAGTCTGCAGAGGAAAAGGCTGATGTCAGGGAAAGTAGTAGTCCGGGAGAAGGAAGGCCAGGCCTCCGCTCTGCTTTAGCATCCTGGTCGTGAGGGGAATTGGAAGCCGGAGAGTGGATGAGTGTTGGCTCAGGTGACTCATAAGAACGGCCACACTTGGTCAGACCAAAGGTCTTTGGAAGCCTTCCAGAAGGACTCCTCCAGTATGCATAAGAACAGCCAGACTGGGTCAGACCAAAGGTCCATCTAGCCCAGTAGCCTGTCTACCGACAGTGGCCAATGCCTGTTGCCCCAGAGGGAATGAACAGAACAGGGAATCAAGTGAGCCATCCCCTGTCGCCCATTGCTAGCTTCCTAGGGAGCTGCTGCTATGGCTTGATCACATGTAGCCTAATGGGTAGGACACCAGATTGGGAATCAGGAGACCTGAGTGCTAACCCCCCCTCTGCTAAGTAACCTCAGGTAAGTCATTTCCCTCTGAGTAAGATCCCCAGCTGGTCTGAGTCAGCTGACAAGGGGGTTTGAGCGGGGGGGGTTGGACTAGATGACCTCCTGAGGTCCCTTCCCACCCTGATATTCTATGATCCTTGGTAGCTAGCGTCATGAGAGAAGTCTGTGTGGCTACAGTGTCGAGGGGGCGACCTATAGCTGGGGAGGGGATGTGAGATGTGGGCCGTGGCAGGCTGGGAGAGAGCAGGGCAAAGCATTGGGGGGCAGCTGCCTGCGTCGCTGAGATTGCAGCCCATGAAACCTACTCAAACGTCACCTCCTTTGGAACAGCAGCAAATGGCTCTCATGATGCGGGCAGAAGGGGCTGTGGACAGATTGGCACTGATTGTGGGGCATTTGCTTGGGCTTTTATTTCTTCCCGTCTCTGTGAACCCCTGGGAGGAGTGTGAGCCTGGGCGTGGATACGCTCCCATGTGCGCTTGGAAGGGGGATTGTGGGAAGGCGAGTTTCCCTGACCCTGCGGCCCATTTCATGCACGGCTGGGAAAGCAGGATCGGTCCTAAAATCAGCAGCAGGGTGGGGAGCGAGACGAGTATCTTAAATCCTGAGCTTACGCTGCTTCCCTGTGGCCGACCTTGGGAACTGCACCTCCCCTCTGCAGGCCTCTCTTTAGACTTGCTGTGCCGGACCGAGCAGGCGCCCGCTGCCCCAGGTTGGCAGAGCCCCGGTTTCAAAGCCGTTTGCGCTGTCCGCCTCGAGTCCCTGCTTCCCCGGGCTCACCAGAGAGAGACACTTCACCCCTGGCCATCCATCTGTTGACCTTTGCCGGGCCCTTTATAAGTCAAAGTCAGATTTCCATCTGAGAGCTCTTTCCTAGTGCCCATAAATAAGTCTGGGAAGCCAATGGAAGCGCTTGATTTTATTCATACGTGTTTTTAAAGACCTGAAACGCAGCCCCGGTGTCAGGATGGGAATTCATGAGATCTTTATGGCACAAACCTGTGTGTTTGGGGTTTTTTTGCCCCTTTCATCCCAATTTAACTCACGTGCAGCTTGGAAACAACCAGGATTGTGTTATGCATGACGGCACTTCCCCAAAACTGGGGTCTGTCTCTCTCTTCCCCCTCCCTCCAGATCATCAAAAAATCCTTAGACTCTCTGCTGGCCCGTGCTTTCTCTGTAGAATTCACGCTACGATGCCCGCACTAATTGCTCTTGACCCCTTCTGCCAACCCACCCTGTTCAAGTATTTTGGGGGTGTTCTTTAATCGCCTCCCACATAGGGACATGTGCCTGGTTCCCCCACACACACACAGGTTTCCCTGATTGGAGAACTGTCAGGTGGAAATCGGGAGATAGGCCCCAGTGGTGCAATGGCACGGTCCACCGGGGACCTGCAACCTAGGCAGGAACGTTCAAAGTAGAGTGTGATGGAGAAGATTGTCTGGTCACGTCACACCATGTGTCCCAGGAGGGGTGGGAGAGGGGGTTAGAAATAAATGGTTCCTTCTGTGTCATGTCTCGGTAAAGAACTGTGGTCGGGGGATGGGGGGGAGTTTTGTGTTTGTACAGCGCCTAGCACAATGGGATCCTGGGATCATCATCCATGTCTGGTGGAGGAAGAGGGAAACGGGTTATGTAGAGGCATGTTCCACACAAGATCTGTGAGCAGCAATGGGTGGGTAGATGCCACAGGATTACAGCTTCCAGGCAGCCTGTGAGCAGGGATTCTTGCTGGAGGGGAGGGGGGGTGAAGCTGGCATCCCCGGGCATGTCTCAGCGACCCGCCATCGCCCTCCTTCCCCCCACTCGCTCGCCCGGCGGCTGCAGGGTGAAAGCTGAAAGTTGAAGAGTCCAAAACCGTCAACCCCCCGGCGCTCGGCCGGTGATGGGAAATGAAAATATTTGGATAAGCCGCGATACAGAGCTGCTGCTATTTACAAATCTTGATCCCGCCGCCGGCACATCAAAAGCTCGCCTTTTATACAGCGGGCTTGGCACTCCCGGCTCTGTTTTCAGGCTGTCAAGGGCATTATTTGATGTTCCTCTTCTGTTTGTTTACATTAATTAAGACGGTCAGATCCATCATTGTGATTTTCTCCCCCCAACCCCCGCCTCCTGGTAAAAGCGTGGGGAGGGGGGGGCGCTGAAGGGGCGCACGCCTGCCGCAGGTGTTAGGCTGCTCTCGTTCAGCTGGTGATAAAACACACATTTGTTCTCCGGGGTGTGTGGACAGAGTGACGCTTTCTCGATTAAAAACCCTTCCCCCCCCCTCCGCCCAAAGTGACGAATGACGTTCTTATCTGGAACAAGTCAAAGCGGTGGCCAAGCTTCATCCCCACTTGACATACGGGGTTGCAAAGACCGCGTGGCTGGCGCTGCGTCTCGGCCAGGGTCCTGATGGGTGGCTGGATCTTTCCGCTAGAACAATCGGCGAAATAAGAAACGTTCTCGGCGTCGGGCCCCATCCTCCGTTGCCTTGCACTTCTGTGTAGTCGTTGGCAGCAGTGCAAAGTGGCTGTGGCACGCTAGCATTTCACACTCACTTGGCAGTGGTGCAAATAACACCCAGGGACAAGGCAAGTGGAGAAGGAGGCCCAGATACCTGTCATTGTTAGGGTTCAGAGTTAACGCTGAAGGAGGCTCGTTCATGCTTCTGTCAAGCCAGACTCAGTCACCCAAGCACTGTGTCGGGGTCTTGTTTGGGAGGTTTTCTCTGCAACTATGAGCACTAGAAAGCTTAAACACTGAGCCCAACAGAGAAGTGACGGGGCATTGTAATAACAGTAATACCTAACTCTGATATAGGTGCGATGTTGTAGCCACGTTGGTCATAGGTTATTAGAGAGACAAGGTGGGTGAGGTAATATCGTTTACTGGACCAACTTCTGTTGGTGAAAAAGACAAGCTTTTGAGCTTGCACGGAGCTGTTCTTCAGGTCTGCCTGCAGAGCGGCAGAAGTCTCGTGTTCTGGTCCACTTCCTGAGCTTGTGTTGCACGATGTTTGCACTTTCCGCTCTCTGTATAACTGAGCACACACACACACACACACACCAGCAGTAGCACCTCCCATTCCCTTGGTTGCTAGTAGCCTCTTGCTAGGGTGACCAGACAGCAAATGTGAAAAATCGGGACCGGGGGTGGGGGGTAATAGGAGCCTATATAAGAAAAAGACCCAAAAATTGGGACTGTCCCTACGAAATCAGGACATCTGGTCACCCTACCTCTTTGCAATTGTTACTGGCTTTACATGTAAGCTCCTCAGAGCGTGGATCACGGGCAGTAGCGGCGCCAGCTTTGCCGGCGCCCTAGGCGGCGGAAGGTCCCGCCCCCGAAATCCCGCCCCCAACAGCGGCGGCGGAAGGTCCCGCCCCCAAATTTCTACGGGTGGCGGGGGCGCAGGCGCCCCCAAAATAGCAGTGCCCATGGCGACCGCCTAGGTCGCCTAATGGGAGCGCCGGCCCTGATCACGGGCCACATACAGCTTGAAGGAAGAAGGGCAATCCATGGGTCTTCGGGACAAATTGGTGGTGAGGTAAATGGTGCTGGAAGTTGTTCATTGGCTCGGAAAGCCTGTGTAAGCCACACAAAGAGGTAACGTGCACCAGTTTGGCACCTGGTGGGCCTGATTCTCGTATTCTGGCAAGTTTACACCAGTCTCCTTCCATTGGCTCCTGCCTCACGGGACTGTGTGTGCAGCGCCTGACACGACCGGGTCCTGGTCCGTGGCTGGAAATCCTAGGTGTTCCCACAATACAACTAATAACCAATGATGCTCGTCTGGCCCTGGGGGTCTGCAGATTGAGTGTGACCATTTGGTTAGATGGCAGTGGTGTTCTGCAATTGTGCAGCCTGGTAGATGAAGCATGGAGGGAGACTCAGGAGACTTGGGTTCTGTTCCTGGCTGGGCCTGCTGGATGAGCTTGGGCAAGTCACTTCCCCTCTCTGTGCCTCAGTTTTCCCATCTGTGCAATGGGGATAAAGATCCTGACCTCCTTTGTAAAGTGCTTGGAGATCTTCTGATGAAAATTGTATTGTTGTTTTTAGTTTGTTATTAGTTTCTAAACTTGGGCCTCCTTCAGGTGCGGCTGAGCCCAGCTCTGACTCGGTCCTAGGTTCGGTGTTGTAAAAAGCCATAATTCCTATTGTTGGAGCTGCAGCCACGCTGCGCCCAGCCCTGGCTTTGCCCTGGATTGGGTGTCAGAAGTAACGATAGTTCTCTGCAAATGCAGGACAAATTTAGGACATTGCTGAGCTTAGAAATGATATACAGCCGCACTGACCGGTCATGTTAATGGAAAGAGGAGAGGCAGCATGGGGTCTCTGCCAGTGACTTCCTGGGTGAGGGAAAGTCACTTCAGTTCTCTTTTGAGCGTTCTGTGCCTTAGTGACCCCATCTGTGAAATGGGCCTAATAAGATCTGCTCCCCTTCACCAACAAATGGTGAGATGGAAGTCAAATCCCCCTTTCAATCTGCCCCATTGCTATCGTTTCCAAGGGAAACCCTGGTGCTGTGATGCTTGGCGCATTTTTTTTTTCCATACGCCGCTTTACTAGAAATTGATTGAAAAGGGTCCAGTCCGGCTCAAAATTCCAGCCATTCCCAGCGGGAATTCTGAGCCCCAGCAATTCCAAGAGGAAACGGCATCTTTTTTTTTTTTTAAGGGGGTAATTGGCACTTCATTTATCTGGGAGGTTTGTTATGACTCCGAGCTAACAGATAACCGCACTTAGCAAACTCTCACTCTTCACTAATGGAAGATACTTTAATCTAATAGCCATGTATCATCTGACACAGGGGGCCTCTGAGGAACCTCCTCCCACCATGCACGCAATGTTCTTCCTTCCCTGGAATGAGTCCCGGCCTCACGGGGAGATTTCCTGACTTCCCAACTCCAGAATGGCTTGATGCCCGAATTGGGGAGTGTAACTGGCGAAGGAGATTGGAGCAGATGAGTCGAGGGAAAAGGCGGGTGCTGTAATGAGGCGAATGCTGCTGGTGGTTTAGGCGACGAAGAAAGGGGAGGTTTAAAATAAGAGCTGTGCTAGCAGAGGTGGCCAGATAGCCGTGTCTCTGCGGACGTGTCCCAGGTGTAGTGCTGGAAAAGTCCCAGCCGATGCCCTACAGCAGAGCTGACTTCAGCTTGGTGGGGAAATTGAGGCTGATGCCTTGTTTTTACCTCATTCTTGAAGCCTTGTTCCTCTTACATGGCGCCTCCGGTTTCCTTGTGGTGCCTGTCTCTCTCCACTGACTAGTACCGTCTCCTGTCCGCAGCGCAGCCCAGCTTGGCATCTGACACCCGGGATCTTTTTCCTTCTGCTTCTGATTTGCTCTGCTGCATTTAGGGTCCTGCTGGCTCCTCCTCCCTGCCCTGGCCCGCTTTCCGGATGGATGCTCAAGATGAGCCTCTGCCTCTTGACTTCCACGTTTGTATCTGCCTCAAGGCTCTTGGTCCTGCGTCTCAGCGCTCACTCTGCTGGGACAGTAACCACCCGAGATGTTTCATCGCCTGGGCTCCCAAATGCAGGAGCCCGGGGCTTGAAGCAGAAACATCTTTGTCCAGGTCAGGGCAAAAGCTGCTAATGAACTCCAGAGACATTCACACCACCCTCGCTTGCACCGCCTCCCTGAGTTGCACGAGAAGCAAGGAAACTGAGGCAAGCCTCGGAAGAGGCTCCCCCAGCCCCGTTCTGTTTATCCTGGCTGCTTCAGACATGAAGATCTTGGGCATGCGCATACTGCAGTCCCAGGGTGTGAGTGCAATCCAGGTAGTCATAGCTGAGCTGGCTTTCATCTAGGTACTGGAGCAGTGACGCCACGGCAGCCCGCAGGCCCACCCCGGGCTCGGGGGTAAGTACTTGAGTGGCTCGCCCTGCTGCAGCCCGCGCTGCTGCGGCTTCATAGAATCAGAGAATCTCAGGGTTGAAAGGGACCTCAGGAGGTATCTAGTCCAACCCCCTGCTCAAAGCAGGACCAATTCCCAACTAAATCATCCCAGCCAGGGCTTTGTCAAGCCTGACCTTAAAAACCTCTAAGGAAGGAGATTCCACCACCTCCCTAGGTAACCCATTCCAGTGCTTCACCACCCTCCTAGTGAAAAAGTTTTTCCTAATATCCAACCTAGACCTCCCCCACTGCAACTTGAGACCGTTACTCCTTGTTCTGTCATCTGGTACCACTGAGAACAGTCTAGATCCATCCTCTTTGGAACCCCCTTTCAGGTAGTTGAAAGCAGCTATCAAATCCCCCCTCATTCTTCTCTTCTGGAGACTAAACAATCCCAGTTCCCTCAGCCTCTCCTCATAACTCATGTGCTCCAGCCCCCTAATCATTTTTGTTGCCTTCCTTGCTCCAGTATGCAAACTAGCTAGATTAAAGCGGGTAAATCTACACAAACTGCAGCCGCACCTCCATGAGGCTTCCTAACTTCCTCCCGGGGTGAGAGTTTTCACCTGAAAATACGGGGCATCCATTTGGAGACGTTCCTCGGCATGGTGGTTCCTTGATGATGTCCCCGTAATAGAGCAGAGAGGGTGCAGCCCTGTCTCGGGAGCAAGGGAAGCGAAGTACCCTAGTCATCCAACAAAAGTGTCTGCTTCCCCACACCGGTTAGGCCTCATCTTTAACTTCAGTGGGCGTTCAGTCAGGCCGCCACTCTATGAAGGCCTGGGATGCACACGGATTTTGTCCCAGTATAACTACTTCAGTTAGGGGCGTGATTATTTCCCCAATATAGTTAGAATCATGGAAGATTAGGGTTGGAAGAGACCTCAGGGAGGTCATCTAGTCCAACCCCCTGCTCAAAGCAGGACCAACGCCAACTAAATCATCCCAGCCAGGGCTTTGTCATCCCAGTTTTTGTTCTACCAGTACAACTCCCAGTGTGGACACAGTTATAGCAATACTCCAATCTAAACTCTCCATGCTGGAGAGGTTGGACTGCTTTAACTATACAGTACTGGGGTTGTTACAAAGCAGCACAACGTCCGTACGTAAAGAAGCCCTAACTTAGGTGGAGTTACTCCTGGTTTGCACTCAGGGCCGGGTGGGTCTAGACCAGGGGTCCGCAACCTATGGCACGCGTGCCGATTTTCAGTGGCACGCACACTGCCCGGGTCCTGGCCACCAGTCTGGGGGGCTCGGCATTTTAATTTAATTTTAAATGAAGCTTCTTAAACATTTTAAAAACCTTATTTACTTTACATACAACAATAGTTTAGTTCTATATTATAGATTTATAGAAAGAGACCTTCTAAAAACGTTAAAATGTATGACTGGCACGTGAAACCTTAAATGAGAGTGAATGAATGAAGACGCGGCACAGCACTTCTGAAAGGTTGCCGACCCCTGGTCTAGACGAACGGCGCTCGTTCCGTTTAGATCGGACCTTTTTAACATCAGTGGAAATCAGCTGAGAGGGGACGCCCTGGAGATGGCCCCAGCATTTCAGTCAGGCTCCCGTCCACACTTACACCCACGCTGCTGCAGCCTCACTGCTCCAGGAGTTAGCTAGAGTAGAGCCAACCCCATGATTGCAATGTAGACGTGCCCTTTGGTCTAAGGAGCACAAAGAACAGCAGTGAAGCCATGGCAGCGCCGGCCAGACAGTCCATAGTTATGTCCACATGGGCTGCGGTCGCCCTTCCGATTCCAGCGTAGTTCTGTCCCAAGGGCTCGTGTACACTTGAAACGTTACAGCCTTAGTGCTTCGGTATCGAGCTGCCTACGCCAATAGGAAGGGTTCTCCCGCTGGAGTAGGTAATCCAGCTCCCCAAGAGGCGGGAGCTAGGAAGAATTCTTCCGTCAGTCGAGCACTGTCTACACCATAACTGTGCTGCTCAGGGGGGTGAAAAATCCACTCCCGACCCCTGAGCAACGTAGTTGGGTCAACCTAACTTTTTGGCGTAGACCAGGCCTCAGCTTCATACTCTGCTTGCCTGGGGCTAGGCTGCTGGGCAGCCGCCCACTGCGGGGCGGTGTTAGGGTGACCAGACAGCAAATGTGAAAAATCGGGACAGGGATTGGTGGGGTAATAGGAGCCTATATAAGAAAAAGACCCAAAAAACAGGACTGTCCCTATAAAATCGGGACAGCTGGTCACCCTAGGCGGTGTAGTTACAGTCTAGCCCAGGGGTGGGCAAACTTTTTGGCCCGAGGGCCCCGTCTGGGTATGGAAATTGTATGGTGGGCCATGAATGCTCACGAAATTGAGGGTTGGGGTGCAGGAGGGGGTGAGGGGTCCGGCTGGGGGTGTGGGCTCTGGGGTGGGGCCAGAAATGAGGAGTTCAGGGTGCGAGAGGGGGCTCCAGACTGGGGCAGGGGGTTGGGGTGCTGGGGGGGGTGAGGGTAGATGGTAGACAAGCAAAATGAGCGTAACTTACACACCAAGATCATGTCGAGGGTAGAGTGAGTCGCAGAAAAATTTACTAAGAGGAGGGTGTGAGATAAATGATACTCCTGGGGGAATTCTGCGCCACTGCGCAATGCAGAATGTTGCAGAAATTAATGTTGTGTGCGCAGAATTTCCTTTTCCCCCGCACAGAAATGGGCTCTGGGGTGGGGTGGGGATGAGGAGTTTGGGCTCTGGGGTGGGGTGGGGATGAGGAGTTTGGGGTGCAGGAGGGTGCTCCGGGCTGGGACTGAGGGGTACGGAGGGCGGGAGGGGAATCAGGGTTGGGGCAGGGGGTTGGGACGTGGTCAGGAGTCAGGGGTGCAGGCTCCGGGCAGCGCTTACCTCAAGCAGCTCCCAGAAGCAGCGGCATGTCCCCCCTCTGACTCCTACGCGGAGGCACGGCCAGGCGACTCTGCGCGCTGCCCTGTCCACAGGCGCCGCCACGCAGCTCCCATTGGCTGCTGTTCCTGGCCAATGGGAGCTACGGGGGTAGCTCTTGGGGCAGGGGCAGTGTGGGGAGCCCCCTGACTGTCCTTACGCGTAGGAGCCGGAGTGGGGACATGCCTCTGCTTCCGGAAGCCGCGCGGAGTGGGGCAAGACCCCGAACCCGCTCCCCGGCTGGAGCTCGAGGGCCGGATTAAAACATCTGGAGGGCTGGATGCAGCCCCCGGGCCGTAGTTTGCCCACCCCTGGTCTAGCCGTTCCATTGTGTGACGACAGGATTGTTTGTTCGCAGCGAAGTTTATGGAGAACCTTTCCACAGAGGTGACCTGACCTGCTTTTTTAAATGAAATAACTCGGCAGCTAAACTGTAAAAGCAATTAGGCCTAATTACCCTTCAAAATTTGTTTTTACAGAAGGATGCTGGGTTTGAATGATGAAATAATGACCCCACTTAGCACTTCTGTGGGGCTTCCCATTTGCAAAGCCCTGTTCAAACATCCGCTAATTAACCCCTACAGCACCACCCTCCCCTCGCCCCCTGGGCGGTAGGTGCCCATTTTACAGATGGGGAATGAGATGAGGCAGATTCGGTCAAGCGCTGCTTGGAGTCAACTGGTTCGAGTCCCAAGGGTTCCCTTTGTCACACGGTCACCTCTGTGCCCTCTACCATGCAGCTTTCCCGGGCCCATCGGCAGTGTCCCAGCTCCCCAAAGACATTTCGGTGCCTAATTCCCATTGATTTCCTGCTCCCTTGGAATCGCTCCTAGAGGCCCACTTCTGCTAGGCTGCTTATAGTGAATCCAGTTGATTTGTATGTAAATTGTCGGTGTCTCCTTGTCTGCCTTTAGACTGAGAGCTTCTCAGAGAAGGTCCCTGTCCTTGACTGTCTGCACAGCCTTTCGAGGGTGCTACCGTCCGTAAATACATTTGTAATAATAAGAATAATGGAAATGCGTCAGGCTGGGCTCATCTGGGATAGAATTGTCAGGGGAATGTTGGAGACACAAGGTGGGTCAGGTAATATCTTTTATATTACCTGACCCAGGGGTGTCGGAACAGGGGGCCATGGCCCTCTCCCTTTTTACCAGCCGTAAGGGCGAGCAACAGGGGGCAGAGAGGAGAGAGCAGGGGGTGGGGTTTTGGGGGGGAAGAGGTGGCGCAGGAGCAGGTCCTTGGGGGAAGGGGCGGGGCCTGGGGCGGGACCACGCCCCCACCCACTTTTAAGGCACGTCCGCCGCTCCTGATTGGACCACATTCTGTTGATGAAAGAGACGCTTTCAAGCTAAACGAGGCTCTTCTTCGGGTCTGAGAAGGCTTCTGTGTAGCTCGAAAGCTGCCTTTCACCCACAGAGGTTGGTCCAAGAAAAGGTACTGCCTCTCCTACCTGGTCTCTCGAATATCCTGGGACCAACGTGACTGCAACAACACTGCAAAGAGGTGCCTGTTCATCAGAATATCTCATCTCACTCAGTCAACTCCTTCCCGTTGCAGGGCCCTTGGACACTGGTGCACCTCAATCCCTCCTGCTCTCTGCCTGGCACCCACAATAGTTTAGTCTCCTGGGAGTCGTGATGCTTTGGGCTTGTCGTGTGGGTGAGGGTTAGTGGAGGTCAAACGAAACAATCTGGCCTTAAACTCTATGGCTTGCCCTGGTTTGGTAGATGGTAGACAAGCAAAATGAGCGTAACTTACACACCAAGATCATGTCGAGGGTAGAGTGAGGCGCAGAAAAATTTACTAAGAGGAGGGTGTGAGATAAATGAGACTCCTGGGGGAATTCTGCGCCACTGCGCAATGCAGAATGTTGCAGAAATTAATGTTGTGTGCGCAGAATTTCCTTTTCCCCCGCACAGAAATGGGCTGCAGGGATGTTAGCCGACACTAGGGACCACTGGGCGAGGCAGAGCCCAGCTCGTCAATAGAAGAGAAGGCCAGGGGGAGCGGGAGGGACCTGGAGGGTTCCCAGCAGCTGCAGTTTCTCAGCACACCCCGAGGGAAGGCGGTGTTGGTGGGCAGGGAACTCCATGCCAGCCCGGGACCCAACATCAGGTTGTTCCTCCATCTGGATCCCTGGGCTTTGGGAGGGGAGGGGGGGTGAGTGTCTGGGCAGGAGGCCCCTGCAGCTGGCCTCTGGGGGGCAGGGTGTGTGAGTGTCTGGCCCCCGGCTGGGCTCTGAGGGGGAGGGGACAGAGAAACAGGAACTGGGTTGTCGTAGGGGTTTCTTTAACTCTCTACTCCTGGGGGAATTTTTGTGCGTGTCTGTGTTGTTACAGACATACTTGCTGACAGGGATTTTGAAATAAATTACCAAAATACTTGAAACTGGCATGATTATCTAGTGTGATTTTGACAAATAAAATTTGCAGAATTTTAAAATATTGTGCACAGAATTTTTGGTGCCGAATTTTTTGGTGCGGAATTCCCCTCGGAGTAGATAAAGCAGCTTCCCCACCCCTCCCGCGAGAGAGACACTCTTGAATGTCTCCTGCACCATCCCCTACGTCTGATGGGAGTGGCCACAATTCCCATTGACCCGAGTAGGAGCTACGCTCTTTAATTATCCCAAGGACTCTGCCTGCTCCCCACCTCACATCAAATTGGTGTAAATTACTCCCTTTAACTGCTTATGCCCTTACACAGGTTTTCTTGCCCAGTTCACACCCACCCTGCTGCTTTTATGAGTAGCCTGACTGCTCTCTGCTGGTGTAACTCTTTGCCGTCAGTGGACTTGACACTGGAGATCAGAATCAAGCCCCCTGAGACCGCACGTGAGTAAGGACTCGCAGGACACACATGGAACCTGTATAACTGGATGCCTCCCAAAGGGGTTGAGTGACTGTCCCTCAGACCCCACGAATGCCAGAGCCGGGATAAGAACTTGGGGGGGGGATTCCTGACTCCTAAAGCCGTTCTTGTTGCTAAAGCCCACGTTACCCCTATAAAGCCCAAGGAACCACTCGCTCTGCTGACCAGCGGGATTGTTTGCTTAACTCAGGAACGAGCTATTTGATCTGATGCGATGGCTTCTGATCTGCTGCAGGCTTCCAGCCCAGTAGGAGAGGGAGGTTCTGCAGGAAATACAGTCAAACCTCTCAATTCCAGTGGTGTGATGCAAAAGGGACCAGCATAGAGTCCTGCAGCACAAAGCATGGACTGGAATCAGCCCATTGTCCAGTCACTGTTTGGTTTTTGTTCTGTGCCCCTCTCCAAAAAGGTGGAAGCTGGTTGCTTGACTTATTTCTATAGTTCATTCTATACACAAATTGAGGTCCCGAGGGACAGCTGTTCTTTATGTGCACCACGGCTCTACGGTTACAGGAGAGAAACCGAGTAACAATCAAAACCCTCGGGGAAATCATTTAATATTTCCAGCCTTCTCACATGGGTTCTTGACACTCGGGTCTGCGGAGGGGAAACACTGATTTATGCCGTCAGTCATTAGACAATGTAGAGGTGAGGTCAGGCGCGGGCATTCTTCATCTCTTCTCCGGTGCTCAGAGATCCCTTGGGCAAGGTGGAATCAAAGCATTTCAAATGGTAGAGGTCATGAGAGTGACACTGTAAGAGGTAAAAGAGCAGAGCCTCCTGCCTCCTCCTGTATGGTTGACACCTATATATCTTCATATTGCCATTGTTTCCGCTTGAAAAATTGCATGTCATTTGTTTCACTTTTTCCTACCCTCCTCTGTCCTTAAATCCTCTTGATTTTCCACCATGATCTATAGGAATCGTTTGTGTCAAGGCTGACGATTATGTGCTACAGAATTTTTATAGAGATGGGCTTTAGCCAACAGGTGTCTGGTCTTTTGTGGCCTGGCAGAGGCCCTGTAAATTAAAATCACGTCCACAACTTTGGGAATTTTTCGGCGTTGATTTTGTGGTTGCCGATTTTCCTAGCAGAGAAGTGCCAGGGGCTTGGCCTCTGCGTTCCGGTAGACAGTGCCGGCCTGCAGGAGGACAGAACTCATGGGGAGGTACGGTGCGATCCAGAAACTGGTGAAGTTTGTCAGTTCCCGAAACCCAAGTACATTTCTGCATGACCTTGACTACAGCACAGCTCTCAAGATAATTACTGCTGGTAGCCTAGCAGCTCCACTCCTTGACAGTCCTCTGCTTTCTTCCCACCTCCAGATTTTCTGTCTGTCCATTCAGAACAAGCCTTGGGGAAGGTGGGGGGCCGAGGGATAATTTGGGCTTGTACAACACAAGGCTAGATTGTGACGGTATCCTGTTACCGTTCCGCGCCCATGTGACCACTACCGTAGGAGCACACCGCCGCAGGAGATTCTCATCCAGTGGGACCCGCTTATCGGGCGAGTGGTTTAGAATAAGTTCTAGAGATGGCCCTAAGCCGTGACGTTGGGACTGGGATGAAACTCCTCCAAAAGTCTGGGGCTGTTTGGAGCCATCAAAACTGCATGGTTCCAGGGTGAAACTCAGGAGGGCAGAGCATCTCCATGGAGGATCCCTTAGCCGTTGAATTTGCTCCCGTTAGGGATCAGGATGAGCCCGAAACCAGCCGCCTTCTGAGTACATTGTAAGACCCATCTGTATACTTGGTCCTGTTAGAGCCACGAGAGGGTGTTTAATGAAGCCAGAGAACAGCCAACGTTCCTCTGGGCAGGAGGAGCCAGTATTGCTCAGCCGCTCTCTGCGTCGGGAACCATTAGCGCGCTAATTCAGGAAGTGGAGGATTCGAGTTTTGGTTGCTTAGTAGCTGAATTGACTCTTCCTCCTTTATGGACAGGGTACCAAGAGACTGTGGGTCTGTCTCTGGTCTCCTCAGGTGAGCTGGTCCTGATCGGCACCAGGGGAAAGGAGAGGAGAAATGGTTCCAAAGAGCCCCAAAGCAGATGTGGGGTAGAGGGTACGAGAGGCAATCGTCAGGGATCAGCCTTTTGTTCTGTGCTTGTACAGCACCTCGCACCGTGGGAGTCCCGGTCCGTGACCGAGGGCTGCTGTGTGCTACCACAGTACAAAGAATAGCTAATGGATAGGGGGTGTGCAGGTGTTACCTGGGTGTATTGAGGGGCCCAATCCTGGGGCAGCTCTGCAGACCAGACGCTGGTAGACCTGAGCCCAGTTCAGCCTTAATTGTGAGCAAGCCTCCAATAACCAACTCCGGGGCATGTATGATGATGAGGGGCCAGATCCTAAACTCCCGTGGAAGCCAATGGGTGTTTTTAACGGAGGAAAGACCTTGGGCTTTGGTCAATAATTAATAACCTTCTTATTATTACATGCTTTTCCTTGGAGAGAGGGTACTATACAGGGAACTGCAAGCTCCTCTCTGCTCCTTTGAGATGGGGTGAGAGAAAAAATTCAGTAAGGCCTCAGATTTCAGGCTCAGGTTTCCAAGGTGGTGGTGGAACCTCAGTGAGAAGCAAATATTTGGCCAAGTGCACCCTGAAGCGAGCTGGTATCCGGTGTAACTTCACAGCTTGCCCATATGTTGTTACTTATACATCAGCCTTTTTGAGTAATGACGTACGGGGCCTGGACGAGAGTTGGCTTTTGTCAAGCATATATTTCAGTGGCGTTTAAATAAACCCATCGAGCAGCCCGTCTCGTGAACTTTTTTCTTCCATCCATCTGCACCGAGCCGCCCGCGAAACGAAATGGATGAGGCCTTCATGCCTTCTTCAGTCCCCGGAAAATGAGCCAGTCCAGTTAACAATAAATGGTGGCCAATTGGAACACACATGACTGGTCTGGTGAAGAAGAAAAGAAAGTTGAGCAATAATGAAGTCCCTGCGTCCGTGTCCCTGTGCGTGGACAGGAAAGGACGGGTGGTTTATAACTGTTTATTGGAGTTAATGGTAATAAATTCCTCACTTGTGAGGCATTAACTTTAATGTTTTCATTCTGTGATGATTTAGGTTTTCCCTTTTCACGTTGTAAATCATGCTGTCCCGGTAGCACAGCAGGTCGAGTGGCTGACATAATGTTATGTTTGGGGGAGAGAAGTAACAGGGGAGCGAGATATCTCTCTCTATATATGTGTATATAAAAAGAAGACTTGTTAAAAAAAAAAAAAAAAGTGTCCTCATAAACTCCTCGGACGGATGGACAGACGAACAAACGCACCAGAGCAGAAATGCGCAAGTCTCAGTTGCAAAGCCGGAGCAAAGGGCTGGTTTCCATAGCAACTTCCAAAAGGTACTTGGTGCTAAAGGGTTGTGGGTTTCTTTTTTTTCCACCCTCCCTCTTTGCTGAGTATGAGCCCTGAGCTAATGAGCTGTGCAAATAGATAGTGAGATTTAGTGTTTTTTATTTTGCAATTATAGACTTAGTGGTTTGGATGGAAACTTTTGGGCCAAAGGCGCTGCCTCCTTTCTGGATTCCATTTTTGCTTTTTGCAAAGTTGGTTTAACTTCAGACTTGCCGTGAAATTTTCCAGGCAGAACAACAGACACTGTGAGTCTCCTGACATGCCCCAGGTCAGTACTAGTCCCAGCTGAAATCAAGGAATTCTGTCTGTTCTGTCTTGTTTCATTGTCAGTCATAGATACCACAGTCATGGACTTCTTAGGGAAACAAACACTAACTAGCTAGCTCTCTAGATAGAGGTCTGTCTCTGGCTGGCTGTCTTTCCGATCGACAGATATTATGCCAATAACTATGTGGCATCTACAAGAATTTCAAAGCACAGCATTGTTCCATTAGGACAATCTTCCATTCTTCGGTGGGTTTGTAACTTCCTAGGATGACTTCAGTGGGACTAGCAGTTAGTCCTTTATGTCAAGAGTTGTCATAGGAACACAGAAATTGCCATTAGCCATCTAGCCTTGGATCCAGGCTTCAGTGTTGACTGGTAGCAGATGCTTTAAAAGAAGATGTATAAAACTCGCACCGTGGCCAGTTCTGCTGTCACGTCCCCCTGAGGACCCTTTTTTCTTGACCTGTCTCCGACTTTGAATGCAAACTTTAGATGGATTGTTTGTATTCAGACAAAACAGCATTGCAAATTGGGATACCATGCAATATGTTAGGCTTTTGTAATTGAAGAGAACAGGACCCGGGTCTGAGCCCTCGGAAATTTCACTTGATAACTTCCTCCATGTGATTTGCTGCCTTTGAATGTAAACTTGCACCTTGGTTATCGGCCAACTTTCATTCCAGGTAACTATCCTAAGGTAGATGCCTATCCTTTGAACTTGACTTACTAGCCTCTTATGAAAAGTCTTATTGAAGCCCCAGTAAATCACCTTCACTGCCTTCGCTTCATCTACTTTCTTATTAACCTCCTCAAAAAAAAAAAAAAAAAAAGAAGCAATACAATTAGTCTGGCACAAGATCTATTTCAGATGATGCACGCTGACAATTGTTTAGTTTCCCATTTTCTCTGAAACAATTGCTCATTTCATTCCCTTTTTTATATATATATATATATATAAACGATTCTAAGTTTTCAAGGCACTGAAAAGTTAGACCAAGTTCCCGAGCTGGGAGACAGAGAGAAGCATGGCTACAAGAGAACAAAGGGCAAGGAGGAAGAGACTAAAGAGAACAATGGGATGAGGAGCAGCAGCAGGAGAGAAGAAAGAGAAAGCAGGGGACATGACGCTGATGTTTTGATTAAACAAAGGAATGGTGGAGGGCAAGGAAAAGGTGCAAGAGATGAGCTTGAGGGTGCAGAGAACACAGGCCAACATGATGCCGTTTTCAACCAGCAAGCTTGCATGAAATTTGCAGGAGATTTTTGCGTGCCACTCATTAAACCACGTTCTTTTCCTGGTGTAACTCTGTTGACTTCAGTTGAGCTACACCAGGTCCAGTGTTGTCGGCTCTCCTGCTGCTTCATCTTGCGAATGGCCTCTCGTGGGCCCCCTCTTCCCCCACCATGGGGGAGGGATAGCTCAGTGGTTTGAGCATTGGCCTGCTAAACCCAGGGTTGTGNAGTTCTTTTCCTGGTGTAACTCTGTTGACTTCAGTTGAACTATACCAGGTCCAGTGTTGTCGGCTTAACTCTGGCTCTCCTGCTGCTTCATCTTGCGAATGGCCTCTCGTGGGCCCCCTCTTCCCCCATCATCTGTTTTCTCTACACACTCACACACACCTGCTGCTTGACTCGCCAGGTGCTCCATTCTGCAGGCCACCAAGGAGGGCTTTATGGACCACCATCCTCCATGGGCCTGTCTCTTAGCAACATGGGGCCTCCTACAGAACCCTCTTGAGTTTGAGAGAGATATGGAGGGTCAGCAGCTTAAATAAGGGGCGACTCACCATCTTATATGGGGGCCCATAAGATGCTGACTGAAAGAGGGGTTTGATACTGCACAGTGTCTTGCAGCAATGGTCCCAAATACTGCAGTGAGGTTCGTGTAAGCTGCCATGCTTGTACCGTCAAATCCCGTCGTACGAGTGGGCGAAGTTGCTACCGCAGTCAGGTCCTCCATGTTGGCCTAACTCTGCTCAACAGCAAAACTCCCATTGACTGCAATGGGAGTCGGTAGGTCACTGCTGAGCGCTTTGGAAAATCCCACCTCTAGATTTATTTTAATACGGTTGCTCTCAGTACAGTGCCTAGGAGCAGGCTCCGGGCTCAGCACGTCTACCCGAAGTGAGGGAGCAGGAATGACGAACGCTCAGGAATTAACTGCAATAGCAACATCTCCACCTTCCCTGCCTTTGAACGTGCAGGTAACATGGGAGTGTGAGGGCTGCCGTGTCCGCCAGGCCTGCTTGGCTGTAGCTACCGTGACGCCTGGGATGTGATTTCTAAAAGAAGGGTGGGGGGGTGTCTGGTGTGAGCACAGATCCCCATCTCAGATGAAATTAAGATGCACATTTTGAACAGGGAATGTTAATCATTGGGCCAGTTGCCAAAGGAGGGGCTAATTTCTCTATCGTTTAGGGCTAGTCTACGCAGCTAATGGCAAGCCAGGCTGTGAGTCTACAGCGCACCAGCTTGCCGGGCAGCGACTTGCCATGTGGCCTTTGCTACTCACCCCTGCAGCGCCTCCTGCTGGTCCGGTATGGGAATTAGCTCTCCAGCCTTGGAGCGCCCTCTGCAGGCCAATGTCCCGCTGTCCCTGGCCCCGTGTCCCTCCCGGACCCCGGTGCCCCTCTCCCTTGGGTGCTGCCCCCTGGCAGTACCCCCACTCTCTGGGCTCCCCTCCCAGGGGAATCCCCACCCTCTATCCCCACCTTGCCTCAGTGTTCACTGCCAGTCCTCATCTAGCCCCTGCGCTCTGGGGCAGACTGCAGTCCATATCACTCATCATCGGCAAGGGGGGTTTGAACCTGCCGCCTCCACCTANCTGGCTACTTCCACCAATCAGCCCCAGTTTTCCCCTACCACAGCCCTGTCCCAGGGCTGTTTTAAGCCCTTCAGGGCAGGAGCAGGGAGACCACCCCACTACAGTCCCAGAGTGTGGCTTAGCAGACTAGTAGCTAGTTTGGGGACTCTCTTTGCACGGTAGCTGTGTCCACGTGGCGAGTTACTGCCCGGCAACCTGGTGCGCTGTTGATTCACACGCTGGCTTGCCCCGCTTTAACCGGCCCCGTCCTTTGGCAACTGGCCCAATGATTAACATTCCCTGTTCAAAATGTGCATCTTAATTTCATCTGAGATGGGGATCTGTGCTCCCACCAGCCATACGAGCGCCCGGTCTCTCTCTTTCCCCTCTAGACAAGGCCTTAGTCTTTAAATTGAAGCTCTGGTTGATTGGCCAAGGTGTTCGGCCTCGACGCAGGAATTACGGGGTGAAATTCTCTGACCGGGAGCGTCGGACTAGATATGTTGTACTGGTCCTTCCTGGCCTTCCAATCGGAGCTGCTTGGCTCAGCGTGTGTCCCTGGCTCGTTTGTGACTAGCTCATTAGGTTTGTTTTTCTAGGGCATGAGAATGAACTGGGGGCTTTAAAAAAAAAAAAAAGTTAAGCAAAAGGTGAAAAGAAAAGAAAAAATCCCCCTGATTTTCTTTTCGGGATAATTTAGCCATCTGCTGCCGTATTGTTCTGTAAAGACCCCCATGTGGCCTCTTGTGTTCTTATCCCCGCGGCCTGGTGTTGCCAGCTGACTGTCCCGGATTCTCTTTTCTCATTGAGCGAGAACACACCCGGTGAAACAGGCCGGGACTCCCGTAGGCTCCGGCGTCTCTGCTTCCTTGGATACACAATGCCTGCTGGGGAGCCCAAGTCCGTGGTTGGCTTGGAGAGTCACGGAGGTGCCAAGAGATGGAATCCCGCTCAGCGCTCGAGTGGCAGATCTGGCCGCAGGTGCTCGGGGCGCGTCTGGAGGGAGGAAACGCTTCTCTGTGTTTCCCCCGATAGGGCAGTGGGTGCGGCACTGCCATGTCCTCTGCAGTAACGTGCCTCGCCGCCGATTTCATCTGTATGGCGCCGGGTGTGTTGCGAGGGCTGTATCCGGGAGGTTCCGACAGCGATGTTTGTCTTGTGTGCTGCAGTCATAAGGGCATTTAGCCGTTAATGTTTCCGTGGTGGGGTGTGTGTGTGTGTGTGTGTGTGTGTTTAAGCTAAGCAGTCACATTGCATTTACAAAGGAGGGTAAGTATCACGATTCCTATTTTACTGATGGGGAAACTGAGTCCCAGAAAGGAGGTGTGTCTTGCCCAAAGAGAGGCATTATGATTTATTAGTTGTATTGCGGTCGTGTCTAGGAGCCCCGGGCATGAACCTGGTCCCCACTGCGCTAGGCGCTGTACAGATACACACCAAGAACATGGTCCCTGCCCCAAAATGCTTACAATCTAAGACAAGAGACGACACAATGCGGATACAGTGAGTCCAGTGATGGAGCTGGGTTACGCATGGATGATCCTGGCTCCCGGCCCTGTGCTCAGTCTTCTAGGCCATGCTGCCTTGTTTTTTCCCTCTTCTTGGGGGTGTTTGATGGACCCTTTATAGCTCCCCAGAATCCTCCTCGACTCAGGAGACCTCAGCAAAAGACAGTGCTGGTTCTGCTTGCCCATGAAGGACCAGCACAGGGGGCAGGAGCGGACTAGAGAGATCTGTAACTTGCAGATGGCCCCTGGAGTATGCAGGCAACCCTTCTCTGCAGCCTTGTTTCTTGGGGGGGGGCTGAGGGAAGCCCCATGCTGATAATGTACTGAAAGTAAATGAAATTAAATAAGCAAACCAGCGCTCGCTGCTCCTGCCTTTCCCCCTGGGTAATTCAATTCAAACGCTCGTACTGATGGGATCTCACAGGGGCTGCCTGCGTCACCCTGCTGGGGCCTGGAATCTTAACGTCTAAATAAAAGTTTCACTCGAGCATTTTTTATGCTCCTGCCAGCGGGATCAGTGAGCTGGCATCGGGCACGCTAATGTAATATTCATACTTGCGGGTTCCCCCTGTGTACCAGGCAGCGTCAGCCCATTTTCATAATTATAAATGTCTCATAAAATGACATTTAGATTTGCATTAACGAAAGGGGCCTGGATTCCGATTTTTTTAAAAAATGCTTACCGTGCCTTTTTTTTTTTTTTTCCCTCTCTCTACAAGTCAGAAGTTCAGCATCTCAAAGTGAAAAGCATATGATGTGTCTGTAACAAAGGTGCTGCTCCCTGTGTGGGTGGGGAGCAGAGAGGCCAGGCCGGGTGGCCCCTGCACCACGGTTCTGAGCGACCCCAGTGTCTTGGAAAGTCGTGGATTCTGATCAGAACTGCTCAGCCGTGTCAATAACGGGCTTCCTGCAACAAAACCCCATGTCCCGCTTTAGAAACGTAGGAATTGCTATAGTGGGTCAGACCAGTCCAGGGTCCTGCGACTGGCAGTGCCTGATACCATCTGCTTCAGAGGAAGGTGCCAAATTTCCACCGGACACCAAATAGTTATCGGTCCGGTTATGCCCTGAAGCTTGAGGCCTTATATCCCTTCCAAACAGATGTCCAGTCTTGGTTTTGAATCCTGCTGTGCCTCAGCAGTATCTTGCTGCAGTGAGTTCCACGGGTTAATGCAGGAAAAACATTTGCTTGAATCTGGTTTTAATTTGCCGCCTTTCTGTTTCATGGGGAAAGGCCAGGCCTACTGAATAGGGGTGAAATTCACCCCTGGCCAGAGGGCCGACGTGAGGCCGATGCACCACCCAAGCCTTCAAACTAGAATTTAAGCGATGGGCTTCTCCCCAGAGGTGAGCTTCACCCTAGGAGTCAGATCCTCACCTGGTGTAAACTGACCTCAGTGCCGCTATGGATCTGCCCCTGCCGATGGCGCCGATTCCCAGGTAATAATGAGCACAGAGGGGGGTGCTCACGTAGGGGGGATGTATGTACAAAACCAGACTTTGTGCCTTTGATGCCGCTCTCGTGTCTGGCGTTCACGCCGAGAGCCGTGGGCGGGGATTTATAGCAGCCCCCCCCCGAGTTTGCAAACTATAAAACACAAAAATGAAAAGAGTCTGCAAAGGAGGGAGCTGACACCAGGGATGGATTGGGCCAGGAGAGAGACACGCTAAGAAAACAGGAGCAACCCTTCTGGTCTGGGATTCTGGGAAGTTACTCATACTTAAAAGGCTGCCAAGCTCAGGCACTGGGGAGATGATTAGTGGCGTGCAGTGAGTCATTTTTTATTGTGTTTCAGCACAAATTATTAAGACACAAGGCAGCGGGGCGGGGGGACGCTCTCAGTGGCAGGCCCTGGGCTGTGGAATTCCAGGCTGGATTTTGGGGCTGAGGTGCAATCTGGTCAGTTTCACAGGGCGCAGCCTCCCCTCCGTAAGTCTTGCAACCCGCGAGGGGTTTGGCCTGGATGCCAGTCGCTGGGCGAGGGTCTCCGGCCCGAGATATGCAGGAGGTCAATCTAGACGATCGCGATGGTCCCTTCTGGCCGCAAAGTCTGGGAATAACGAGCTTGATCCTGCCAGGTGGCAAAAGTCTCCTACAACTTGCTTAAAACCCCGGAGCTCTCACTGTGGGGCCAGGGGCTTAGCACCTGACATGAACGGCTCTGCCCCGAGAACCAGCCTTAGCCTTTTGGGGTGGAGGAAAAGGATCCTGAGCTGCTGGAGCCTGCCTGGGGGGCGTGGCACTGCTGGAGGCTACCCCTGGGAGGCTGGTGTGGGGACCACGACTAGCTGCTCACAGACGATCCACTCCAGCCAAGACCTTCTGGGCACGGAAGAGGGCTGTTAGGGGAGCTCACGGCTGAGTCACCCCCATATTTCTAGATCTCCAAGGCAGGTGGCAGCGTGCAGCTACAGGATTCGTGGACCCCAAGTGTCCGCACAGCGTGGGGCCGGACCCAGGGTGACGGGAACACGGCTAGTGGGCCTGATCCTCCTCTTGCTAGGGCCTAGCCCAGAGCCTGATGGAAGGACTCCTGCTGACTCCGGCGGGCTTTGGAGCAGGCCCTAAATGAGTGATGGCCCTGTAGTCAATGTGGACACGTCTCTGGTGCCCGACCCCTTGTGCAGAGACTGACGCCAGGGCAAAATAGCCGCGCAAAGTGCAGGGCAGGGTGGGCTCGTTGGTGCGAAAGCAAGAGGACCCAAAAGAGAGCACCCTGCTTAAGATCGCAATGGAGATGACGGGAAAGGTGCCATCTGGGATCCTGCCGGAGAGGTTCAGGACTTTAATTTTTGCGGGGGGGGTGGGGGGGGGTGCTTTGAAACGACAGGGTTGGGCACAATAAAAGGGCATGAGATAGAAGGAGCCGAGCGGCAAAACGAACGGGTGCATGTGCATGAACCGTAGGCGTGGTTATTGACACTGGTGTTTGGGGCTAGCGGTGGGTGTTCTGCGGTATGGTGCTATGTCTTCAGCGACTCCTGGAGTCCTGCAATATTCTCCCTTAGCGCTTCCTTTGTTTTCTACCTGTAAAATTCCCCCAGCAGACTTGGTGGTGTTCTGCGTGTTACCGTGTTTCTCCTGCTTTCTGCCCCCGTCCCTCTGCCTCCCTCATGTACAGTGACATTAAAAAGCCCTAGTGGAGGCAGATGGATGGACATCTCGATAACCTCAATAAAGTTTGGTCCAACAAGGTTCGTTGCGAGCCTAGTTCTTAGAGCAGCCTCCTGCGGATAAAAACTGATGTCAGTGCTGGGATGCCTCATAGTTTGGAAAAGATCTGCTGACCCTTCTAGCGGGCTGGAGTATCCAATTTGGGTGTGATGCATACAGAAGGGTGCATATGTGAGTCCTGGTCATGCATGTGTGTGCGTGCACATTGGTTGCATAGATGTTTGGCCAGGCATTGTGTGTCTATGGTTATGCCTGGTTGAAGCAGAGCGCAGCCCGCAGATAGGAAATCTTTTGTGTATTTCACAAGACTTTGCTTTGATCTCTTTAGGATCAGAGGACGGCATACAGAAACCTGCTCAAGAGCTGGGGACTGTTTTGAAGCAAGGATACTTGGAGAAGAGGTCCAGAGGTAACAGTCGAATATACCGGTTTAAGGTGACCTGCAAAGCAGGGTGGGTGGGTTTATGCCCCTTTATTTATGCTGCTTAATGATGATATATAAATAAGTCTGAGAGTGGGTGGTGGTGGTGGTTGTGGGGGTGAAAAAGGTTTATTTGCTGCTTGTCTTTTACTTGGCAAATTCAAATCTTGTCTCTGCGGATGACTGGAGAACTGAATAGGTTCACGACAGCAGCGATACCAAGATGACACCTGATAAACCGAAAGGGAAAGACTTTTAGTCAGGTGATTTTAAAATACCATGGGTGGGATTTTTGAAAAGCACCCGAGTGATTTAGGCACTCATGTCCCATTGAAAGCCAGTGGACTTATGGCACCTAAATCACTTGGGCATTTCCGAAAACCCCAGCCATTACTCCCTGTTAATACCTACTGTATTTAAGTAAAGCGCGTGGGAGGAAAGCTCTCTTCGTTAAAGATTCAACACCACTTAAGAGCCGGCAGAAGTCTCCACCGTAGTATGAGTCATCCAAGGAGCTCTCCAACAAAAATGGGGGTGGATAAGATTTGAACTCTTAATTATTCTCAAGGTGAAGAACAAGCAGGAAAAAAATCTTTTCTGCAGGGAGGGGTGTGTGGAATCTCCCAGGGTTTGTTTAGGCATCATAAGTAACAAAGGGTGCACCTTGTGCAGGTCGTCATTCTGCTCAAAGAGCAAAGCCCAGAAATGGGATTAACCATTAAGGCCTTGTCCTCACTAGGAAAAAAAGGTGGGTTCTTCACTCAGGTTAGCTCCCACGGGATGAAATCTTAGGGAAGACCAGGCATTTGTAGCTTTCACACATGTCAGCAGGTCGAGGAAAAGATGGTGCAGGAGGCTAAGGTTTGCTTTGACTTGCTAACGCCTGTGAAAGCTACAAACTGCCTGTCTTCACTAGGCTTTTACCTCATGTTAATTACCATGTGTTCGCTAAACTGGGTTAAGAACACCTTTTTTCCTAATGAAGACATACCCGCGGGGGTCAAAGGCGTGGGACAGAGTCTTGGGTCATCAGCACCATATCTAGTGCTCAGTTCTGAGAGTTGACTCTGGATTCCAGCCCCCTGATGCTATGAGGGAACCTGTGGGATTGTGCAGGGACAGAGGGCTTATACTGACTATAAATACACAAAAGAGGCCATGAGACCTTTTCCGCCGTGCTCTTAACCCCCGCTTTCTTTCCCGTTTCCCCACAGACCATGGTTTCTTTGGCTCAGAATGGCAGAAGCGATGGTGCGTCCTCAACAAAAGGACCTTTCTGTACTATGCAAATGAAAAAAGTAAGCGGCAAAGCACCTGCCGTGGGTTCTCCAAGCCGCGTCTGGTGCCTGGGAGCTCAAGTGGGCTGGGACGAGACGGGGCGGGCCCTTGTTTAACGCTAATGCCTCATGGGAAGATAGTTGCGGAGCATTCTCTCTTGAAGTCCCTGGGGAAAAAATTGGCCCCAACGAATTGCAGTCATTCCTTAGCTTGCGCTATTGAATCCTGTCATTTTCTGTTATTTGTATTACAGTATTGTCTAGAGGTTCTACTGCGCTAGATGCTTGTTGGCTTATGCCTTGCAGGAAGGTTGATATCCCTTCTGTTTTTCATCCCCTCTTACGTAGCTGTGAATGTTCTCATTAGCCATACAAATCACTAATCTCTGGAGGAAGGTTTAACCCTGCTCAGCTCTTAGCCTCAATGATGTCTTGTGGCAGCGAGTTCCACAGGTTAATGATTATGCCTGTGCACCAATTTCCTCCTCTTCGTTTCGCTGCCATTTTCAAAGGTGCCTCAGGGATTTGGATGCTCAGTTCTTCTTACGATTCATCTCTCAGTCCTGGTTTCCTTAAGAGTCCATTGCTTCCTGCTGTCTGTTGGTTTCTCACCTGAAGTTCCGACTTCTCATTTCACCCAGCGGGTAAATAATGATGATGTGCCCGAGGGTGATTGATGCCAGATGAGGCATCAGCGGCAGGCATATTTAGAAAGATCTTGGCCTTGTTTTATTTCAATATACTTATTGGTAAAGAAGGAGAGAAGAGAAACACAGGAGTGGAACTGTGTAAATAAAATGCTGAACCAAGTTTTCCATTAGGCATCAGCTGGGCTTTAACTCCCCAAGTGACTGTATATAATCCATGTGTCAGTGTATATAAATATTTTGCAGTTATGGTCCATCAGGTACATATAAACACACAGCTAATACCTCCAACAGAGTTTGGCACGGGTAGATATATGGGCTTCGTTATACAGTTCCGCCCATCCAGAAACGCTGCATGCTGACAGCTTTAACGCACGCACATCATATTCTTCGTTTTATGATGACTCTTCTGCTGCTAGGACAAAAAGAAAATCTGCTGACTCTCACTGACGGGGATGATTTTGTCCTTCTCTAGCACCCTTCTTCTGGATGGAGAGTCTTGCCCGCATGCTCGGGGTTCAGCTGATCACCATATTTGGGGTCGGGAAGGAATTTTCCTCCAGGGTAGATTGGCAGAGGCCCTGGAGGTTTTTCGCCTTCCTCCGCAGCATGGGGCAGGGGTCGCTTGCTGGAGGATTATCTGCTGCTTGAAGTCGTTAAATCATGATTTGGGGACTTCAACAGCTGAGTCAAGGGTGAGAGTTATTTCAGGAGTGGGTGGGTCAACTCTTGTGGCCTGCATCATGCAGGAGGTCAGACTAGATGATCATAATGGTCCCTTCTGATCTTAAGTTCTATGATTCTATGATTCTGAGGACCTCAGAGCACGTTAACAAGATTAAGCTTTGCCACCCCAGTCACCCAAGGGAGTAGGTCTGTTTTTAAAGAGACACTATTAAAGGCACAAGTGCAAACTATCCTAATGCATAGGAAAGATAAGAAGTAGGGTAAGAGCCCACTCTGGCCTACCCAGATCTTCAACGACCTGAAACTCAAAAAAGAATCCTCCAACAAGTGGAAACTAGGTCAAATTGCAAAGGATGAATATAAAAAAACCAACGCAAACATGTAGGGACAAAACTAGAAAGACCAAGGCACAAAATGAGATTAAACTAGCCAGGGACATAAAGGAGAAACATTTTACAGTAAGAAACGAGAGGAAGACCCAGCACAGGGTCAGCCCTATACTCAATGAGGAGGGAAAGACAATAACAGAAAATCCAGCAATGGCCGAAGTGTTAAAGGCCGTTTTTGTTTCAGTTTTCACCAAAAAAGTTAGCAGTGATTGGCAACTAACAGAGCCATAGGTGCCGACTTCCTCTCTACCCGGGGGGTGCTCGACCCCGACTCCACCCCTTCTCCCAAGGCCCCACCCCTACCCTGCCTCATCCCGCCCCCCGAGCACACCCCATCCACGCTCCTCCCTTTCCCTCCCAGCACCTCCTGCACGCCGCGGAACAGCGCTGGGAGGGTGGGGGAGGAGTCGATCAGTGGGGCCGCCGGCAGGTGGGAGGCGCTGGAGGGAGCTCGGCTGCTGGTGGGTGCTAAGCACCCACTAATTTTTTTCCGTGGGTGCTCCAGCCCCAGGCACCTATGAACATCAGTGTCAGTGGGGAGGATCTGAGGCTAAAACAGGAAAATAACAAGTTAAGAATTACTTAAACAAGTAAGATGTCTTCAAGTCAGCAGGGCCTGATGAAATACATCCCAGACTACTTAAGGATCTGGCTGAAGAGATCTCTGAGCCATTAGCAGTTGTCTTTGAGAACTCATGAAGGACGGGAGAGATCCCAGAGGACTGGAAAAGGGCAAATATAACACCTATCTATAAAAAGGGGAACAAGGACAACCCAGAGAATTGTAGACCAGTCAGCTTAGCTTTGGTACCCGGAAAAATAATGGAGCAAACAATCCATTTGTTAACACCTAGAAGAAAATACAGTGATAAGTAACAGCATGGATTTCTCAAGAACAAATCATGTCAAACCAAGCTAATATCCTTCTTTTGACAGGGTAACAAGCCTTGTGGATAGGTGGGGGAAGCAGTAGATGTGATCTATCTCAGTTGTAGTAAAAATGATTTGAAATAAATAGGATGAAATTCAATCAGGACAAGTGCAAAGTACTACACTCAGGAAGGAATAATCAATTGCACAAATACAACTACAATGCAATACAAATACAGAATGGGAAATGACCGCCTAGGAAGGAGTACTGTAGAAAAGGATCTGGGAGTTCTAGTGGATCACAGACTAAATATGAGTCAACAATGTAATACTGTTGCCAAAAAAAGTTAAAGTGATTCTGGGATATATTAGCAGCGGCGTTGTAAACAAGACACAAGAAGTAATACTCCCACTCTGCTCAGCACTGATAAGGCCTCAACTGGAGTATTGTGTCCAGTTCTGGGCACCACGCTTAGGGAAAGATGTGAGCAAACTGGAGAAAGTCCAGAGGAGAGCAACAAAAATGATTAAAGGTCTAGAAAACATGACCTACGAGGAAAGACTGAAAAAAGTGGGTTTGTTTAGTCTGAAGAAGAGAAGACTGAGCGGGGACATAACAGTCTTCTAGTACCTAAAAGGTTGTTATAAAGAGGTAATAAATTGTTCTCCTTAACCACCGAGGACAGGACAAGAAGTAATGGGCTTGAATTGCAGCAAGGGAGATTTAGGTTAGACATTAGGAAAAACTTCCTAACAGTAAGGGTAGTGTGATGGAGCAAGGCCGGATGGCTACAGGAAAGTACTGAGGAACAGGTATATTAGCCCCAGGCTAAGCAAATCCCTAGTACCATGGGAACCAAAATGGCAGTTACTCCAGGGTAATCAAGGCACCTGGGGCCAATTAAGTACTTTCTAGAAGGCACCGGAGAGAGCTACATTGATTGGAGCACCTGCAGCCAATCAGGCCAGGCTAATCAGGGCACCTGGTATAAAAAGGGGAGCTCACTCCAGTCAGGGGAGGAGGAGCCAGAGGAAGGAAGTGCGTATGAGGAGCTGGGAGCCAGAAACACAAGGGACTAAGAACTGAGAGGGTGTACTACTGGAGGATTGAGGTAACACCATACAATCAAGCAGTATCAGACACCAGGAGGATCCTATGGTGAGGATAAAGAAGGTGTTTGAAGGAGGCTATGGGGAAGTAGCCCAGGGAGCTGTAGCAGTCAAGCAGCAGTTACAAGTAGCACTATAGAGACTGCTGCAATTCACAGGGCCCTGGGCTGGAACCCGGAGTAGAGGGCGGGCCCGGGTTCCCCCCAAGCCCCGCTACTCCTAATCGGACAGAGAAGGAGTTGATCCAGACTGTGGGTTTCATTCAAGGGGAAGACCACTGAGGGGAGGAAATCCACCAATAAGCGCAGGACCTACTAGAGGAGAGGAGGAACTTTGTCACAGTAGTTAAACCCTGGAATAAATTACCTTGGGAGATTGTAGAATCTCCGTCATTGAAGGTTTTTAAGCACAGGTTAGACAAACACCTGTCAGGGACACAGGCGCCAACTTTTTTCTGCGCTGGTGGGCGCAGAGCACCCACCAATTTTTCCCCGTGGGTGCTCCAGCCCCGGAGCACCCACGGAGGGTCAGGGATGGTCTAGATAATATGTAGTCCTGTCTCAGTGCAGGGAGACTGAGCTCGATGATCTATCGAGGTCTCTTCCAGTCCTACATTGCTATGATACTATGTATCACCACCCTCATTTTACAGATGGAGAAACTGAGGCACAGGCAGGTGGCATGACTTGTCCAAGACCTCCCTGAAAATCGGTAGCAGAGCCAGGAATAAAACTCCCGGTCTTCTCCTGTCTCCACTAGATGTGCTTTTTCCTTTGACTCAAAAAGAAACCAGCTAATGGCCAGTTACAATAAGGAAATGAGGGGCGGGATCCGCAGCCGGTGTATATTTGGCGAAGTTCTGTTGACATCAATGGCGCTACGTCAGTTCACCCCAGCTGAGGATCTGATCTAATATGTGCACATGTCTGCATGTCTCCAAGTTTCCAGAGGCAAATTGTCAAAGGCCTCACTAAATAGTTTCTTCTTTCTCTTCGTATGCAGCAAGCCGTTAATCCTCGACCAGCAGCGGAATAATCATTTGTATCATATTTCCCCAAGTACACCCAGGTCTCTGCTTCATTACAGGCAGCTCGTCTTGTGTGTCCGTGTGACCCTAACAACCTTTCCTTTGCTCTTACAGTCCCGCAAGTGTTATTAGCAGGGCCTCCGCTTTGCTGGTCCTTCACCTAACAGGGAAAATGCTACAACCCTTCCTTCTCCTGGGGATACAGATTCTCACACCAGGGGGCTTAGGAGTTTTCTGCCCATTTCCCACTTGGGCTGGTCACGGCTCTGTGCCTCAGTTTCCCCTATCTGCGAAATGAGCGAAACACCCCTTCTGTGAAGCACTGTGAGCTCCTTCAAGGAAAGGTGCTGCAGCCACACACAGCCAATATTATTATTTATCATTGTAGGCAAGCAACCGAAAGGGACTTTTCCCATTGAGAGCTACAGTGCCCAGCTGGCTTTCCACCTGCGCAAAGACTCCCGAAGAGAATCCTGTTTCAAACTCATGAGCCCCGGCAAACGCAGCTACGAGGTAGGATCAGTAGAAGAAACGGTCCTTTTTCTGTGCTCTCTGAGCCCCGGCCGCTTTGAGGGTGAGAACGCTGCGTGTATCATACAACGGGGTGCACCTGGAATGTTGCTATTTACTGTATAGTCTGCCTGGCCTGGTGTATCTGAATCTCTGAGTGGGGTGAGACCTTTTTCCATGTCATCGTCCCCCAAACCCGAATCCGTGGCCAGAGAAACAAGGCCGGAAGGCTTTGGTGCCCCTCATTCTTGAAAGCTCATCTGGACCCAAACATTTCCAAGTGTCCCGTTGTGACCTGCTGCGCGGTGTTCGACCGGTCCTGCTTTGACAAGATTGACAGCCGGCAGCAACACTGACCTCCGTTGCCGATTGGATAGGCTGCTTCTCCACAGCCTTGCATCTTGTACGGCCCTTTATACCGGTACAAAGCAGGTGTAAAACGCAAGCAGAACCGAAGCACTTTGCCCTCATCTGGCCCAGCGGCAAAGGAGAATGCAAGCTGCAAAGCAACAGAGAAGTTGGGTCTGGAAGGTCTACTTGTAAAAGGAATGTCACAAATGGCCTTCACGCTGTTTGGAAGGGGTTAAACTCAGGGCCGGTGCAAGGAAGTTTCGCGCCCTAGGCGAAACTTCCACCTTGCGCCCCCCCCACCCAGCTAACCCTGCCCACCCGCCCCTCCCACCAGAGGAGCCCCCCCCCCCCCGCGGCAGCTAACTCCGCCCGCCACCCCCCCACCCGGGGAGCCCCCCCGCTCTGCAGCTACCCCGCCCCCCCCGCAGCTACCCCCGCCCGGGGAGCCCGCCCCAGCTCACCTTCGCGCCGCCTCCTCCGCTGAGCACGCCGGCGCCACTCGAGTTCTCCTCCCCTCCCAGGCTTGCGGCGCCGATTGGAGGAGAATTAGAGCGGGGGCTGTGTGCTCAGCGGAGGAGGCAGAGTGGAGGTGATCTGGGGCGGGGAGCGGTTCCCCTGTGCGCCCCCCCATTACTGGGGGCGGCCCTCCCCGCGCCCCCCCCCCGCCAAGAGCATTGCCAGCTTTTCCGCCGCCCCCAAAATGCCACCCCCGACAGAGGCGGCGGAAGGTCCCTCCCCCAAAATGCGCTGACGACCGGGACGGCCGGCGCCCCCCAAATCTTAGCGCCCTAGGCGACCGCCTAGGGCACCTAATAGGTTGCGCATCTCCGGGTTAAACCAGGTCTACAACTCCCTGGGCTTCGGTGGGCAAGGCTGGAAAGTGCTGTAATAGAACTGATCCAAGCCGTAAAGTTTGGATCTGAACTTACGTGAATTTCAAGGGCGGGGGGTGGATCCGGAGTGGTGGTTCAGACTCAATAATAACACCACTTATCTGATGAGACCAAATCACTTGAATCATGAATTCGGCCTGACAACCTTCTCTGCAGTAGGTCAGCAGCATTATCCCCATTTTACAGATGGGGAAACAGAGGCCTAGAGAGGTGACCCAAGGTCACCCAGTGGGTGAGGGGCAGAGCCAGGAACAGAACCCAGGAGTCCTGAAACCTAGTCACCCGCTCGAACCACTAAACTAGCTCCCTGGGCCAAAAATAGAATCCCGGCGTTCTGGCTCCCGGGCCCCTGCTCTAGGAGCTTGTCTACACGACCTCTGCTTAAAACATTAATGACCTAACAAATGAATTCCCTCCCTAGTTTACAGCTTCCAGTCCTGCAGAGGCTAAAGACTGGGTGGATCAGATCCAGTTTCTGTTAAAGGGTGAGTAGCTATCGGGGGAGTGCTGTAGCCAATGTGATTGACTTTACAGTTCATTCAGACAGCCCGGGGCCATTATCTGCAGACAGCTTTGCACTTCTTTAGCTGCCTCCATCCCTGGATCTCAAAGAACTCCCCAAATACTGAGGAATTAGACCTCGCGGCCCCCAGGGTGGGTATCTATATTATTGTTATCCCCATTATACAGATGGAAAAGTCGAGAGAGGTCTAAGGTCAGAGGGCAAGTCAGTGTCAGAGCTGGGAAAAGAACCCAGGAATCCTGATTCCCAGTCCCCAGCTGTAAAACCAGATAATATACCCCCTCAGACCTGGGACTAGACCCCCGTCGTCTCCTCTCTTGGTCCCGGGCTTTTACCACTAGCAAATCCTTCCACTCTGCTTCTCCTCCTGGCACTGATGCCCTTAAACTCTTCTCCGCAATAAGCGAAGGCGCCCAAATGAATAGAAAAGCAGGATGCGGCCGAGGCAGCCCATTGGCGTGGGGCAAAGAACATGGGGGGGGGGTTCAAACCTAATTCGTTACGACTCTTCACCAGTCAAACTTCACTGAGTGGGTTGCTGAATGCCTGCTCTTACGGCACCCTCTGCTGGCCAGTCCGGGGGGTTGGCACTGACCGTGGGGTGTAGGAACTATAATCAAATATGGTAGAGCGAGCGATGCAGTCATCCCTGGGCAGAGCGGGCTATTGACCCTATCCAATTGTCCCACAATCAGCTAGCGCAGCCGAACGTACGAGGAGGGAGATTGGAGTAGGGGGGAAAGGGCCCAGTCCTCCAGCATCGCTTACTGGACTGTGAGCTTTTGTTGGTGGAGAGAAAGATGCTGTTGTTGTTTGAAGGACAAGGGCTGCCGATTTCACTCTATATCTCTGCGACCCAGAGAACCAACCACTGTGATTGATTGATTTTTTTTTGCAAGAAGCTTGAGTAGAACTTGAAAAACAGGGATGGGCCCTGTTCTGGGTTCATGCCACTCAGGGCCAGATTCTGAGCTCAGTGTTACTGGTGGAAATCTGGAGTCGCTTCTCTGACTTCACGGAAGTTACTCCAGATTTACACCAGCATAGCTGAGACCAGAAGCTAGCCTGAGACGTGCAAACCTCCTAAAGAGTTTAGTGCACCCGATCCTACAATAATGTCCAGTCTGTCCGTTAAAACCTTGGCCCTGCTGGCAAATCAGTTCCATTACATTGTCCGAGACAAGTCCACTGACCACGTTTCCTTTCCTCGGTGCTCCGCTGAGGTCAGTCTGTCTTGCAGAGTGTCCTCTGGGGGTGGAGGTAGGGCTCATTAAGAAACCCACCATCCTATTTTCCTGCTTGAAAAGAAGCATAGCTTTGCCTCCCCTTCCCCAGGGTTTCTCATCCCCCTTCCTGATCCTCATCCCATGTGATCCTAGCCCATGTGTTAGGCCAGACACCCATGGACTGTAAAAGGGGGCGCTCCTCCCCCCGGTCCCGGTTCTGTGTTATTGCAGAACAGGATTGATGATGAGCACTGCAGGATGGTTGCCTGACTTTTCTGGTAGATTTCAGCCCATGACGGAAGCACCAGCATTTAACGCGGTGGTTTTTGTTTTCCTTCGATTCATTCCTTTCTTTTCATCGTCCCTCCTGCCAGACATGAGCTCCCTCACCATCCCGTACGATGAGGAGGAGGAGGAGGAGGAAGAGGAGGAAGAGGAAGAGGAAGAAGCTTACGATGACATCGACGGCTTTGGCTCGCCAAACGCGAAATCCCACAATAACCTCAACGTGGAGGAGGTGGCAGCGGACAGCGGGGAGGAGGAAGAGGACATCTATGAGGTTCTACCAGGTGAGCAGCCAAGCGATCAGGTGAAGAAACACCCTGGGCCACTCGCAATGAGCTGCAAACGCAGCAGAGGGGTATTTACATCCCCTCAACAAACCACTTTCTTTGGAGTAAAAAGGGTTGTTGCATGGGAGCGTTTCTACTGAATATAACGTGTTCTGACCTACGTGGCGTTTCCCAACTGTGTTCAGCTTGGTCCACCACGGACCACGAGAGTTAACCCATTTCTCTCCCAGTGCAGTAGCTTCTCTGGGACTTGGAGTCTCTTAAATCAAGGTCAGTGTCTGAAACACGTGCTCTAATTTAACCGACACAAAGCAGGCATCTCTGGCCTGCGTTCTGTGGGATGATCGCCATGGTCCCTTCCGGCGGGCTTAGGATCTGCAACTGTGATGCAGCATCTGGTCTTGCAAGGGACAACATAGAGTGAAATTAAAGACTTGGCCCTCACTTGCCAATGGTGCACCACGCATGGGAGTGAACCAAGCTGGAGCAGCCGGTTGAGGAACTCGGGAGCAGCCCTCCTAGTGCAAAGTCGTACAGTTCAGAAGGGCAACGCCCTCTGCCTTGTTCCTGACCATAAAAAAGCACCATGGGACCTGCCCCGGCGCCTGCTATGAAGTGTGGCAAGGCTGGAGAGGTGGCTGCGCACACCGTTATTCCTTGGAGTTGATTTGGCTGCGGTAGCGTGTCCGTTCTGATTTCAAGAGCTACTGAAAGTTGGAAAATATTCTAGTCGGAAACAATTCTGCCATTGTCTCTTTTTTATTCCTCCCCCCCTCCCCCCCCCCGCTCTGTCTTCCCCTTGGCTAGGAGCATTGGCATGAAAATAGGTCCTTGTTTCCTTTTATTTATTTTTGGAGCTTTGCATTTTTAGCGATTTAAAAACTAAATTAAAGACGCCAGGAAGTTCCACCAGGCAGCAATAAAGAGCCCAAGCTCTCGGCCATAAGGGTCTGTGCTCAGTCGTTTGGCAGCAAGGTAGAGGTGGCTGCAGCACCGGATAGATTCTGTTCCTCGCTGTGCCACTGACCTGCTGCATAACCTTGGCTGAGCTGCTTCGCTTCCCTCTGCCTGCGTTTTTCACGCCAACCTATTGTTTATTTAGCCTGGAAGCTCTCTGGGGCAGAGGCTGTCTCGGGCCATGTGTATGTGCAGCACCGAGCACGACGGAGCCCTGATCGCAGTTGGAGCCTCTCAGTGGTGTTGTAACCAGAGGCGATGCATGGGGGGGGGGCCGGCATGCGGGGTCACATGCCCCCTCCCCCGATTTGCTGCCTGGCTTGTACTGAGCATGCTCAGTAACACTGCTGAAGCCGGCTGCCCTCACTCTGCCCCCTCGCTATCAGCAGACACGGGTCATTTCCGGTTGTAACCGACATTATAACGACACCTGTGCATCCCTGCCAGGTTCCTGCCCAGAGTGCAGAAAGGCCTGGGTCCAGGGTGCTGGTTTCGGCTGGACTTCTGTGCACAGGGGGGGGCGAAATCCATCCTTACCCGGCGGCCTTTGCCCCACTTCTGCAACTGCAAAGCACTGTGGGAGTGAGCGGCTCATGGCACAGGCGGGGAAATCCTTGAGAACCGCGGCACTCGGAAATGCCCTCGAGAATCCTGTGACCTTCACCGTGTGCATCGAGAAGCTGCTGCCGCAGCATCTAAATCTGCCTGACCAGCCTCCGGCAGTCCCTGCCCGATGGCCTAGCTGATTCTCTTTCCCTGGGACTTTGATCCTTCTCTCGTCTTGGCAGGGAGATAACCCAGCATAGGGACAGGGGAAGACGCTAACCCCTCCTGTGTTGCTTACCGGGTCTCGGATGGATGCGGGGAGGGATACGCTGAGCTTTGTCCGGGGAGAGCCAGACCACCCCACACAACCCTGTTGATGAGCACTTTCCTCAGCAGCTCCAAACCGCATTCGTTATCGGCACTGACTCCGTGGGGGCTCTGGAGCTCAAGCACCCATGGGAAAAAAAACAGTGGGTGCTCAGCACCCAGCAGCCACAGCTGTTCGTCAGGACCGCCGATCAGCTGTTTGGTAGCTGGGAGAGGGCGGGGAGCAGTGGGCGGGCGGGAGCCTTAGGCGAGGGGTTGGAGCGAAGGTGGGAAGAGGCAGAGAGGGGGCAGGAAGAGGCAGAGCAAGGGCGGGGCCTCGGGGCGGAGCACCCCCAGGGGAAAATAAAAGTCAGCACCTATGACATTCGCGATTGCAGGATGGGAGGGCAATATTGGTCTGTTCCCAGTACCCACAACCAGCTCCATAGCAATGAACTGTGACGGCACAAAGGCGGGTTTCTGACGACAGGTAGTGGGACGACCAGCAGGAGCAGGCGAACCTTGGAGCTGCAAGGATCTGATTGTTGTACGAATGCCCCGAAGTAATAAAAAGAACCGGGGAGGGGAACTATGAGAGCTAGGATTGTCTGTCTGGAAATAGGTCACTTTGCAAAACTTTCCCTGAGTTGGTAGCCGCTCTCCCAAGGAGCACTGTATCCACCGACTTCAAAATTATGGGCCCTGTTCTCCGCTGCCTTGCAAGCCGTGTGGTGTCATTTACAAGGAGGATAAAGGTGAACGTGTGTGGAGGAGCAGGGGGGCGTTTAAAATGCCACCATACTGATCTAGGTAGCACTTCGCATGAGTGAGGGGAACCTGTGGACCAGAGGGTGGTGAAGCACTGGAATGGGTTACCTAGGGAGGTGATGGAATCTCCTTCCTTAGAGGTTTTTGAGGTCAGGCTTGACAAAGCCCTGGCTGGGATGATTTAGTTGGGGATTGGTCCTGCTTTGAGCAGGGGGTTGGACTAGATGACCTCCTGAGGTCCCTTCCAACCCTGATATTCTATGATTCTATGAAATCCTCCATTGTCCTGCATCCACCGTAATCATTCATACCAGTGCAGAGTGGAAGAAAAATGCAACTAAATCCGAACGGTAAAGATTTGCACCCACATTGCGCTGGTGCGAATAACCTCCCAGCCTGCAGGGAAGGAGAGAATCAGGCCCCAGGTTTCCTTACATGTGCTGCTAGTAATGCCTACGATAATTAAACCTCTTTTCAGCCTTTCTGTTGTTCCCCGGAACAAAGGTTGGGCCGGTTGGCTTCCCCGGGCGAGGGCTGGGGCTGGGACAGGGAGATGTCCTTGGGCTGCTTGTTTTGCCATTTTTGCCTCCCTGAACTTGGCCGAGGAAGCCAGTTTCACATCTGGTTTTCCTCCATCTCATTTTCTGAGAGCACGGGGCTGTGACGGTCAGGCTGCAGCGCGCCACGGCAGAACGTTTGAAATCCAAATAAAACCCTCTCTTTACCTGGGCTGGTTTTAGAACACGCTTCATGCGAGTCACTTTGTTTGTAACAGCTCGCCCAAAAAATCCACTTTGGGGCCTAGGTCAACCCAGTATCTCCAAAACTCTTGGCCCCTCCAGGCGGTTCCCCACCTTGCCGCTCCTGGCGCTGCAACAAAATATTGGTTGGAACTGTTATATCCTTGGGGGCAACAGTTTTAGGAAGAAATCACTGGAGACAGAGTGCTGTAAACCTTGCAGCAGCCATTTATTTCCACACTCAACTAACCAACAGCCGTCCGAAGCTGGCTGGGCTATCCCCTAATAATCTCAGTTGCCATAGCAACACAAGGTTCTATTGCCACGACAACCAAATACACAACCGGAACCCCTTGACCTGGCCATGCCTTTCCAAGGCTCTGCACGCCCTGGTCCTCTTGCAGCCCAGGTGTTTTACAAGCAATGAGCTCAGGTCCAGTTCACCAAGTATCCTATTTTCTCCTCCTGCTTCCCTGTGCATGGATGGGAAGCAAAAAGCGTCGCAGAGGCACCGGTTCGGCTAACTGGCTCCCACCGCGCAAAGTGTCATGATGGGAAATTATCTAGTGGCTCCTGCTCCCAGCAACTCGGGCTGGGCGTTGTGGGTGGATGCTCTAGATTCCCAGAATGCACCAGCTGAGAAGAAACGCCAAAATGGGTGCCACAAGAAAACAGTGTTGCTCTGCGGGATAGGACAAGTGAGGATTGGGCCAAAAGAAATCTGATGAGGTTCAACAAGGACAAGTGCAGAGTCCTGCACTTAGGACGGAAGAATCCCATGCACTGCTACAGACTAGGGACCGAGTGGCTAGGCAGCAGTTCTGCAGAAAAGGACCTAGGGGTTACAGTGGATGAGAAGCTGGATATGAGTCGACAGTGTGCCCTTGTTGCCAAGAAGGCTAACGGCATTTTGGGCTGTATAAGTAGGGGCATTGCCAGCAGATCGAGGGATGTGATCATTCCCCTCTATTCGACATTGGTGAGGCCTCACCTGGAGTACTGTGTCCAGTTTTGGGCCCCACACTACAAGAAGGATGTGGAAAAATTGGAAAGAGTCCAGCGGAGGGCAACAAAAATGATTAGGGGGCTGGAACACAGGACTTATGAGGAGAGGCTGAGAGAACTGGGATTGTTTAGTCCAGAAGAGAAGAATGAGGGGGGATTTGATAGCTGCTTTCAACTACCTGAAAGGGGGTTCCAAAGAGGATGGATCTAGACTGTTCTCAGTGGTACCAGATGACAGAACAAGGAGTAATGGTCTCAAGTTGCAGTGGGGGAGATTTAGGTTGGATATTAGGAAAAACTTTTTCACTAGGAGGGTGGTGAAGCACTGGAATAGGTTACCTAGGGAGGTGGTGGAATCTCCTTCCTTAGAGGTTTTTAAGGTCAGGCTTGACAGAGCCCTGGCTGGGATGATTTAGCTGGGGATTGGTCCTGCTTTGAGCAGGGGGTTGGACTAGATACCTCCTGAGGTCCCTTCCAACCCTGATCTTCTATGATTCTATGACAGCGTGTCCCCTTCCTTTGGTGCTGACCCCTGTGACACGTCTTTGCTAGCCCAAGGTGCTGGGCTGCCCCTCCTCACCTCACCTGTGCTCCCCCGTCCCCTCTGCAAACTACAGCAGAACCTGCTGGTAACAAACTCGGTTGAAAATCAATATCCGTTGGAGTGTGCACAGGAAGAACACAGTCGTTATCGCTAGAGTATCCTGGGGGAGGGCAGGAGAAGGCAAAAGAGGGATTGCTGGGTCCCAGCCCTTCTGACGGGAACAGCTGCAGGAAGCATAGATGTGGGCTGTCCACCTTAGCAGCCGTTGTCCCTTGCAACTTCCAGGGGTGGGTGAAAAGCTCCCGGTGGCGCTCTTACCAGACAGGCCATATGGAAACTGGGATCATAAGAGAAGTCTTGTGGCTTAAAGCCACTTCACTACGGCGCATGTCTTGTCTGCACGTGGGCCTGGAGGGTGTCAGAGACAGCAGACCCACCACCGTTCCCCCGGAGAGGGTTCCGTCAATCCAGCTCCGCAAAGCCACTGCGCACCTTTCCCTCCCAATGGTGCCACTATTGCTCAGCGTTCTTTGGAGGGGAGGGGATTTTTGCCTCCCCCGCTGGGTGATACAGGAGGCAGGTTTCGGGGGACTGTAAAGAGAGGAAGGATGGTCCAGTGGTTTAGACCGTAGCTGAAGACTTCTTCAAGACTTCCTGTGTGAGCATGGGCAACCCACTGAGCCTCTCCGTGTCGCCGTTCCCCATCTGTACGGAGAAAAGAACAGCCTTGCCCTGCCCCACAGGGGCTGTTTTAAGATTAAATACATCAAAGATTGTGAGATGCTCAGATCCTGCAGTACGGGGAGCCAGATAAATACCCAAGAGAACTAACCGAGGAAGCTTCTGCTTTCTCCAGCCTTGCCTTCCCCGGGAATCTCCATGTTGTGTGTTTTTTATTATGCAAATCACAATCTCTGCTGAGGTCGAGCTATTTTTTCCTCTTGTCCCAAGTTTAAAAAAAAAAAGGGGGGGGGAGGGAGATAATTTCCTCAGCAAGTCATCGTCGTTAATGAAGTTTTACAAAAACAGATACAACCAAGGAAAAATAAAATTTCACAGGTGATAAATTTTTCCAATTTCCCTGGCAGAATTCGATAGGATTGTTAAATTAAGAGTGAAGGTGTCTGTTAGGAAGCAACGAGCAGTGATGGGTAATTTTATAGAGTGGAAAATTGAATCAAATTGCTACATTAAAACACAGCTCCTCTGAGAATCTGCCCCTCACGCAGGCTGCTCCAGCCTAGCATCAGGGCTCGGTAGCTGTGCCCGGTGAGGGGGTGGGAAAGACCGATTTCCCCGGTCTCTTGGAACCCGGGGCTGGGCAAACAGTTTTCCCCTGCGGGGGTTCAGAGGGGATCGGGTTTGCAATCCAGCTGTGGTGGAACGTGCCACATCAGTGCCTCATTAAAGGCAGCGTGTTCAGCCTTTTCGGGCACTGGTAGATTCCATATTGGCGGGGGGAGCGAAGCTGGAGGGAAGCAGGATCAGAAAAGACCCATCAGGCTTTTGCCAGTGGGTGTATCTTTATTTTTCAGCGTTCCCTTATTCCCCAACTCGGTAGTATCTGAGACCAATCCCTGCCCTAGAAGGCAGAACTTTTCCTGCCTTCTCTTTTGGGCCTGTCTGCACTATAACCAACTCAGGGCACCTGGTCACAACAGGGTGAAGGGGTTACAGTGTCAACAGCCTAACTGTATCCACAGCACCGTGCGTGGTACCGAATTTTAACTCTCTCCCAGGGACCGGACAAGACTGCAGGTTAGAACTGTGCTTGAGCCAGAGCCACTGATGGGGTCATTAAGGGCATGTCTACACTGCAAAGAAAAACCCTCAGAGCCCCGGTCAATTGACTGGGACTCGCAGGGCTCAGGCCGCGGAGCTAACAAGAGCAGTGTAGACATTCGAAGACTAGGGTCTCCCACCTGGCTGCTCTTCTGGGAATCTCCGAATCTCCATACTGCGACTGCAGCCAACCTTGCTTAGGAGCAAGGGGGCTGGGTCAGTTCCTCCCCCACCCCAGCCTCCAGCACTTGGGGCATTTGCCTGAGCCCTGGGTAGAGGCGGGTGACCTGCCAGCATGCACCAGCTGGGAGCAGTTTCAGTGGGTCCAGTCGAGGGTGCCATCCCTTGGGATATTTGCTCCTGGGCATTAGACAGGAAAGGGTCCCAGAGCACCGGCCGGGGCAGCAGGCACCACGAAGCAGGGTGAATGGAGCCTGTTATTGGGGAAGTCCCCCCCCCCCAGCAAGCTGCTCCCCAGGAACATTTTCCTGGGGAAAATCCAACCAAAGCATGCGAGTTCTCTCCCTTCCTATAGAGAGAGAGATACCTATCTCATAGAGCTGGAAGGGACCCTGAAAGGTCATCGAGTCCAGCCCCCTGCCTTCACTAGCAGGACCAATTTTGCCCCAGATCCCTAAGTGGCCCCCTTAAGGATTGAACTCACAATGCTGGGTTTAGCAGGCCAATGCGCAAACCACTGAGCAATCCCTCCCCCCTTCCTAAAAGCCTCCATCCATCAGAGCCCTTCTGGGGCGCTGTGCAGCTAGGAGACAGGCTGGCATTTAATTATGATATTAATGTTTCAGTTCACGGCTTCCAATCCACTCGCTCAGCCTGCCACTTGCGGGCTGGCACCAGGCACGGGTCGCGCCCCCGCACGGCAAGGGGCAGCCCGCTGGGAATGGAATTTAGAGCCCTGAACATGCCAGCGTCATGTGAGGCAGGGTCCCCTCCTCCGCCACACCGTGGAGCTTGCTGCTTAGGGAGGGATGTAGCCTTGGCATCATGTGGCTGGTGGAATTGCGTAGCCCGGCGCGTGTCAGCATCGGGTGACTCCATGGCCCTCTGTGTTGTGCAGGGGAGCGGTTTGACTCACTGGGGAGATGAAGCTTTGACACGTGTGTGTGTCCCCCAAATCCCAGTGTGGAGTGTTCAGTTGCAGTGTGGCAGCAGGTGAGGCTGAGGATTTGAGCTTCGGGGTAGGGGAGGAGCAGCTGACGGATGCTGACGTCGGCCTATGCGGGTAACAGCGTGTGGCCTCCACTTTCTGCTGTGCCATCTAGTCTCCTTAGAACATGTAAATATCCCGGTAGGCGATTGCTAACTCGGTCCCTCGGTGCAACAGGACCTGTGTGGAGTACAGACGCTGCATGCCCAGCTAGCATGGGAGAAATAGCAGCGTAGAAGCTGAGGCACTGCTCAGACCGGAGGTTCTCGAACTGGGGAGCACAGAATGTACAGTATTCGGAGGGGGGGGGGCGGCGTGAGAAGCTTTAGGGGGGAAAAAACAACTTACTGCGCACGTTTTCCCCACAGCAACGAATAACTCTTGAGGTTTGAGGGGAACAGGGCATCCATCTTAGACCATGGCACCTTAGGCCCTTGCTTCTGCGCTGCTGCTGGCCGCAGCGCTGCCTTCTGAGCTGGGTGGCCGGAAAGCGGCGGCTGCTGGCCGGGCGCCCAGCTCTGAAGGCAGCACCAACACCAGCAGTAGCGCAGAACCGAGGGTGGCATGCAGGGCCGTCCTTACCCATACGCAAAGTACACAGCTGCGTAGGGCACCAGGGAATCTGGGGCACCAAATTGCCTGGTACCCTGCACAGCTGCGTGCTGCTCCAGTCCCTGCTATGGCTCTTCCC
>QXTE01000039.1:6906700-6973292 GCA_003942145.1 Platysternon megacephalum
CCCCCCCCCCCCCCCCCCCGCGCATACCGAAAGTCACGTAGAAGAAATGCTCCCCTTGGAATGTCATGTGTTTTCCTGCGCCAGTGCTGGCTGATGGCTTCCCAAGAAGGGAGGAGAGGCCAGAGGGTTTGGGGAAAAGGGCGGCCCAAGGACTGCTCGGCTCAGATGAGGGCAAAGCCGTCCACAGGGAGCAAGCCAGGATGCAGTTGAGGGTGGGTGGAGGCTGCAGATTGTGGTAGATGAAAGGCACAGACTGCAGGTCTATGGGGTTGCAATTAGGCGTGTGCAATGAGATAGATGAGTAAACATGGGTGTGTGGGGAATAGATGGGGGTGAAATCAGGCCCCCACAGATCATAGGGGGATGGGGTATAACCACATATAGGCCGGGTGTAGGTTGGCAGGTAGATGGGGTGTGATCAGGGGCATGCAGGTTGTGAGTGGATGGGGCAGAGTACAGTCTGAAGGGGTGTTCGTTATTTGTATTATGGTAGCGCCTAAAGGCCCCCGTCAGGGATCAGGGCCCCATCGTGCAAGGTGCTGTACACACGCATAACGAAAAGACAATCTCTGCCCCGAAGAGCTTGCAATCCAAGGCTAGCGCTTCTGGTTCCCGAGGGTTGCATTTGAATTCCTGAAGGCCTTAGCAGTGGGCTCATGGAGACTTAACTGTTGCTCAATACTGCTGAGTGCACGCTCTGTCGGCGACACGTATAACGTGCCCGTCAGCATGCTAGCTAGACACCGGGACGTACAGCAGAGGGTTGTTATCAGGGCTCATTCCTCCAAGTTACGTGCTTGCCACAAAATGCTCGTGGTAACTTTTTGATACGCTTGCTGGCGTGCGATTTACAGACTGTGGATGAATAAGGAACAGCTTTGCATAAACGAATGGATGGCAAACCTAGAGGGCTATTGCCCACTTGCTAGTCTTCCGTACTCCCAGGCTGTACTTGGTTGGGGGAAATACACACAAACTAAAATCTGGGACATTTAGTTTGGGGGGTGGGAGGGAGTATCCATTGATTCGAACCGATGGAAGGTAGTTTACAGAGGAAGTCTAGCGCAGGGCTGGGCAAACTTTTTGGCCCGAGGGCCATATTGGGGTTGCAAAACTGTACGGAGGGCCAGGTAGGGAAGGCGGTGCCTCCCCAAACAGCCTGGCCCCCGCCCCCTATCCGCCCCCTAACTGCCCCCCTCAGAACCCCCGACCCATCCAACTCCCCCCTGTTCCTTGTCCCCTGACTGCCCCCTCCTGGGACCCCCGCCCCTAACCGCCCCCTGGGACCCCACCCCCTATTCAACCCCCCCTGCTCCCAGTCCCCTGACTGCCCCAAACCCCTATCCACACCCCTGCCCCCTGACAGGCCCCCAGGGACTAAATAATAATAATATATGGAGCTATACCTATCTCCTAGAACTAGAAGGGACCCTGAAAGGTCATCGAGTCCAGCCCCCTGCCTTCACTAGCAGGACCAAGTACTGATTTTGCCCCAGATCCCTAAGTGGCCCCCTCAAGGATTAAACTCACAACCCTGGGTTTAGCAGGCCAATGCTCAAACCACTGAGTTATCCCACTCCCACGCTTATCCAGCCCCCCCCCTTCCCCGTCCCCTGACTGCCCCCCCCCAACATCCGCCCCATCCAACCCCCCTGCTCCCTGTCCCCTGGCTGCCCCCCGGGACCTCCTGCCCCTTATCCAGCCCCCCGGCCCTGTCCTCCTTACCATGCCACTCCGAGCAGCATGTCTGGCCGCCGTGCCGCCCCGCCGGAGCCAGACACGCTGCCGTGCTGCCTTGCAGGAACACGCAACCCCGCCGCCCAGACCGCTGCCCGCACGGCGGCGTTGCTGCAGGGGAGGAGGGACAGCAGGAGAGGGGCCGGGGGCTAGCGTCCCCAGCCAGGAGCTCAAGGGCCAGGCAGGACGGTCCCGCGGGCCGTAGTTTGCCCACCTCTGGTCTAGCGATTAGGGTGCTAGGCTGGGATTTGGGATATCTTCATTCAGTTCCCTACACTGCCACAGCCTTTCTGCGTGACCTTGGGCAAGTCACTTAGCAACTGGGGTGTGGTGAGGCTAAATATATTAAAGAGCATGGGGCGGCTTCCATATTCTGGTAATGACAGCCATAGATGGGTAGCTTGAGCTGCTTGCTGGGTGCCGTCCCAAATCCGTAGCATGGCGGACTGCCTGTCTGATACGCTGATTGGAACAGTGCTCGTTAGCCTCTGGAATCAGCCACTTGCTTGTGACCTCGATGCAATAGGGAATGGGTGTTAAGTGCCCCAATGGCTCCTTCATCCTACTGTTTGAACTCAACTCCAGATTGTGGCGTAAGGTTCCTTCTGAAGGGACGACAGGGTTCCGTCTTAATCATTAAACCTCTCTGCTAATTCTCCCCCCTGCCCACCTGGAGAAGCTTTAGTCTGGAGCCTGTCCCACGCAGGGTCGCTCCTGTTCTGCATCGGAAGCGGCCGAGGCATTTCAGAAAGCTCTCGCCAGCTGCTGGTTTCATTCGGCACCGGGTGGATCCGTGGGTCTCTGCAAGGGGCTCTTTTCGGTGTGGCGGCTTCATCCGTGCCTTGATTTTTAGCAGGACTTTCGCCTGTCAGTGTTGTAGCTCAGCCATTCTGAAGGTCGGGGGGGGGCTGCTGCTGCTAGGCCCAGGGGAAAGTACCAGCAGAAGACAGAGTGGATGTACGTTCTCCCCTTTGGAGGGCGGGGACTCGCCATGTCTCCCTGGAATGTTCCTGTCTGTCCTCACATCGGGACACCGGCGTCCCGTTGACCCGAGGAGCGAAGTTGTGAGAAGTTGCTCCCTGCAGACGGCTTCTGTACAGCTTAGCCGTTTCCTTCCCACCCAGTGGCAGCAAAGGCAAGACAGGTGCCATCGTTTGCAAGGCATTCTTTGACCGTGTGACTTTTGGAAGAGAGAGGGCATTTAGGTCCCATCTACGCTACAACTATAATTGAGGCAGAGGCGGGCCGTCTCCGGGCCCGGTTGCAGCACCGTTAATGTGTAATGCAAGGGGAACCTAACCGTATTCCCCCAACCCTTGGATGGTCCCAGGGTTTTAACCCCGTTACACAGTTAAGTCCATTCTGCACTGCAGTATTTAACCGGGTGGCAACTGGCTGGATTATAATCGTAGTGTAGACTGAGTTCTTTGCAACAGTGGGGCAGAGAGACCGAGAGGGATCACATTGCAGATGGAATGGTGCAGGGAGAGGATGTTTGGGTTGGAGAGAAACAATGTGACCAGCCACGAAGGTGCTAATGCAGAGAACAGAGCGCTTGGAACGGGACCACCTTCATGTAATCCCTGCTCTCACAGGAGCATGTTTCACTTGTACATGTCACTTTGCTGTGCAGTGGAAAACACACTCTCTCATTAGGGCTGCTATATTCTCATCCACTGTGGAGATTTTGAAACTGGGATCATGGAATCTCAGGAGGTCATCTAGTCCAACCCCCTGCTCAAAGCAGGACCAATCCTCAACTAAATCCCCAAATGGCCCCCTCAAGGATTGAACTCACAACCCTGGGTTTAGCAGGCCAATGCTCAAACCACTGAGCTATCCCTCCCCTGCGTGGCCCTCTGCGTTCTGGCTCTCCCTGTAACTTCCAGATGAGTCCTGTTAGCACTAATTAGAATGAAAACAATACATTGAGCTTCTACAGCAACGCTCAGATGAGTCCGGTTTTACAGGAATTAGCCAACTAATCTCCACAACACCCCTCTGATGTAGGCAGGTAGGATTATCCCCATTACTGATAGGTAAACTGAGGCACAGAGCCTGTGACGCATGGGTAGCTCTCCAATCAGGAGACCATCTCCTTATCTATCAAGACATGTCTACGGTCACCACGTAATCTGAGTATCTCCCTAATATTTAAAAATGCAAGTAACAATAGCAAGCTTTTTCCCTTTCCAGCCCAGAGGAGAAACAGCTGAATTGGTTTACAGGGCAAGTAACTTATCGAGGGAAAGCTCAATCAAGTGCATTTAGGGCTGAAAGTGGTTGGCCTCATTTCTTGTGGCCAAGAGTTCCGCTGGGTCCAAGAGCTGTAAAATTCCATCTCCTGCATTCATGAGCCTCTCATTAGTCCACAGTCCCCCGGGGAATAGCTGCATCATTCTAGGTCACGATTGCAGAGGCAATCTCGCCGTTGCTGAAATGGGTTTACGAAGCAATTTATGGTCTGGATAAATTCTGCCAGGAGACGGGGGGGGGGGGGAAGCTATGTGGGTAAAAGAGGGGAAGTCAGGCAGGAATTCTGTATGTCCGCGGCTGTGTCAGCTCATTTTTTCCACCCACACCACACTTCCTATCATCCGAAAAGTCTGGCGTTGTAAGGGTGGGCATGGACACTTTGGCATTAGTGTCTGCCTCACTTAGGTGCTTACATGACCTCCATTCCCTTATTATCTGAGCACCTCACAATCTTATTTATCATCACAACCTCCCCAGGAGGTAGAGAAGCGCTAGTCTCCCCACGTTAGAGCGCCGGGAGACTGAGTGACTTGCCCAAGGCCACACAGGAAATCTGTGGCAGAGCAGGCACTTGAACCGAAGTCTTCCAGAGCTTACGCTAGTGCTCTAACCATTGGGCAGCGCTTCCTCTCTATAGCTTAGCTATAGAAGTAGCCAGGGAGCTGTAACAGCCCTTTCCCTAATCGTGGTCCTCCTGGGCCGGGGAGAGTTTGTTTCTACTGATAAGCTTCCTTGGTCGTGAGCTCCTTGTTGATCGTCATGGTGTTCTGCATATAAGACTGGCTGTAGCCTGGGAGCTGACTCCCAAGGCACAATGAGAAATAGTGTCTCTTCTGAAACTGAATTGCCCTGGAAGACTCGGTTTTATCTGTTCCCTTTCCCATTCTCATCCCAGGGCCAGATTAAGTGCCGTTGTCCGAAAGGATAAAGAAATCCACTTTTGATTGCCTTGATAGTGGGTGGTTTTTTGTTTTTTTTTATCATGGTTGCAGATACATTTACATTCTCTTTTACAAATGCAAAGAGCAGGCAAAAAGCCACTTTCAATAATTTATTTTCCAATCAATGCTAATGAGGTTATGTCTCGTCAGTGGCCGAGTTTTACAATAAAGTCTGATTTATTTAGAAAAGATCTTTGGTGCCACTTCCCGTCTAATGGGGGAGCCGTTGCAGTGACCCTCCAACTTCGGATCCAATTTGTAATTCACAGCGGAGCTCTGACCTGATTTGCATTGATTAGAATCGGGAGGCAGAGACAGCTGGGGCCGGGCCGTGGAGGGTGGGGGAGAGCACTCTGTCTTCCGAAAGTGCCTAAACGCAGCAGATTAGCTACCGCCTTGCGATCAAGTTGCACAGTATCAGCAAAAGGCCCGTCGCTGACTTTATTAGAAAGACCCTCCCGACCATGGTTCCTCATGAAACTGGGCTACATACGGCTCTGCCCTGAGATTAGAGCAAAACTGGGTGCCTTTGGGTTCACAGACCGAGCTTCAGTCACGGTACCTCATGCTCCTGCATAGGACTTGCCTATGCTGCAAAAATAACCCACTGCTAACCACAGGTGCAGCTCAGTGCTGTCTGTCAGGGCCGAATTAGGTGCTGAATCCGCGCTGTAGGTGGATGTCCGGGGGCTGACTTCCAGAGACACGGAACAGCCCTGGAATCTGGGTTTTGTTTCTAAACTTTGTGGTTGCAAAGAGAAACCTGCAAATGTGACCCAAGCGGTGACGTCTTCCTGAGTCTGCAGACAGCCTCTGGCAGAGGGAGCGTGGTAGAGCCATCTGGCCCCGCACCCACATCTCCTGTTCTGGGTGGGTGGAGTGTGGCTAGGATCTTGGATTGCCTTAATCCAGCCCTGATTCCTGTCATTGCCGATGCTTGCCGCCAAACTGAATTCAGCACTGGTTTGTCCGAGTAGCGTATACACACCTTGTGTGGGTGCCGCTACGTTCAGGGACTCTGAACCAGTATTCATGTGCCAGTGTAAGCACCTTGCACCAATCAGCTCCTGGGAGAGTGAACACCGGTGCTAATGATAGCTTACCCATTTAAACTAAATCACCAGAACCCAGTTGTAAACCGATTTAAGTGTGTGCACAAAAGGGGCTTGCACTGACTTAGTCCAAACTGATTTGAGTTAAACTGGTGCGACTACTGTGTATAAATAAGCCTTTCTTTCTCTCACACTGACTTAAATCTCCTTTTGTGCTCATGAGTAGCCTCGCTCCCACCGGCTCCCTGCTCTTTGTTTCGTCTTAATCCTGTTCTGTACAGTCCTCTCCCCTATGGCTCAACCCTTCTCCCACTGAAATCAGTGGCTAAACTCCCATGACCTCAGCATCTTCTACCATCTGCCCTCTATCCCTGGATCATCCTCTCTCTTCTTCACTGGCCGGTGTCCTTTCTCTCTCCTTCTTCAGATTTCCCCTTAAATCTGCTTCTTTCAAGAAATCATTCCACCTCCTCCGTTTCCTGGAAATTATTGTTCAGTCAGGGTCTTGTGTCTCGCAGACCATAAACTCTTCAGTGCAGGAAACGTCTCTTCCTATATGATGCTTATAAAGTGCCATGTAAATTTATGAGGCTATAGTAAGTGATTTGTTTTTAACAGTGTTAATAGGAATTCATGGGTTTATGCAACATGCTTTAAAATATGACCTGTCCCAGGAGCGGGGGGATTTCCCCTTCCCCTTTTTCAAATTTACGCCTTGAAGTTACTGGTTTGAGAATCAGATGCTCTCTCCATCCAAGTCATCCGATCTATTTTATCGAATCGAATCTCTAATCTAATGTAATCTATTGGTATCGTACTGCTGCTGGGCATTGCTGGAGTATCTCTACTTTGTCCATATAATGGGTCTGTGTCTTCTGAAAGCCCCCACTCAAGGATTAATTCCTTCTGTAACCAGTGTGCGTGGAAGTCTTCACAGTCTCCGTTTGTCCATAGGCTTCTCTGTGCGCCATGTCCTTTTTTCAAACCCAGGGCCCGGACTGGCATCCACTACTCTCTGAAATGAGAGCGCCAGGCATTCAGATACCCTGGCGGTGGGCATCACATAAAGCCCCCAGGGCAGGATTTTCCAAAATGGACGGCGTTGGCGTCGTTCTGCGCCCAGAGAAGTCAATGGGCGTTTTACCACTGACTTCAGTGGGGGCAGAGCTAGGACAATGCTGAGAGCTTTGGAAAAGTCCCACCCCTCGGCTAGGGCACAGGGTGGAGAGACCTCCCATGCGGTTTCCATAATCTCTCACTAACCAAGTTATTTCATTTCATTTCCCCCCCCCTCCCCCCCAGACGAGGAGCTTGACCCACCCGTTCTGGAGGACAGAGAAGACGCTGGAAGTAAAGGGAAAACAGGTAAGAGACGACCACGTCATTTGGAAGCAACAGGGTCCTTGGGGCTGGGCTGCAGGAAGGACCTTCCTCCGGCTAGTTAGATCAGGAGTCAGTGTACCTCTCTGACTGTAAAAAAAACAAATGAAGAGTCCTTGTGGCACCTTAGAGACTAACAAATGTATTTGGGCATAAGCTTTCGTGGGCTAGAACCCACTACATCTGATGAAGGACTCTTCGGTTTTTTTGCTGATACAGACTAACACGGCTACCACTGAAACCTCTCTAACTGTGTGGCTGAGAGCATAGAGGAGGGAAAAGGCCCCAGGATTGAGGCTGCTGACGATGAGTGTGGAGGGGAGGAGGCTCTTAGCTGCTCAGAACCCTTTTGAGAACCTTCTCCGTTAGCTGCCTCCCTTTCTGTTCCCGAATCCCCCGGCCACCAGCTGCTTTACCGACGCCCCCCTGCTCCACCAATGGGCTGTGAGGTACCTCCCCGTTATCTCCCCCCTCCACCTCCGAGCCTCCCTTCAGGTCTCACCATTACCAGCAGTGAGCCGTTAAGGCTGGGTGGGCTCACCATGGGGTTTCCTCTCCTTCCAATCCTCCCTTGGCTATTAGTGCTGGTTTCCAGCAGCACAAGACCATCCAGCATCTCTCTACTCTCCTGTGGGCCCCCTACCTGCTGTGACAGCACTGAAGGTTGGGCCGAGAGCTCCAGAATCCAGCTAACCTCCAGGCAGATCAGCAAAGGGGGACTGCACAGACCAGTGGGGAAAGGAAGTCCTGTCTCGAGAAGCTGACCAAAAGCTTCACTGAAACACATTGAGATACAAGTACATAGACAATCTTCATAACTTCAAATACAAAAACGATACACACATACAAACAGCATAATCATAACCAGCAAATTATGACCTTTCCATACACACCTTACTTGACCTCCTTTGGACAAGATTTGGTGCAACGATCGGACCTTGGTTGCAACAATGATCTATACGGTCACCGTTCATGTCAATAACGTCACATCATGAGCTGACCCTGAGGAAAGGTTCAGGTTCTACTGGAGGGATGGAGGCCGCTTTGGGGCTTGTGTCTGCCCCTCAACGAGAGGAAGTGGCTCCTTGACCCTGAGGGCCAGGGGAGTGGAAAGGCCTCGTCTCTACTCTGCAGCGCCCTGAGACTGGAAGTTCAGAGGGCAGGGTCAGGGAGCCATGCAATCAGAGCAGCGACTGTGGAACTGCTGCCTGCTCCCAGCTCTGGATGCCCCGGTCTCATTCCAGGCACATTTGAATGTGACTATGTAACCGTTTTTTGGTGGATGTGAAATCGCATCTCCTCCAGCCCCCTGCCGTTATCCCTGCTACAGGTAACTAGTTGACTGCGTTCCTAAGGACAGACGCCCCTCTGAAGCCTCCTTGCCAATGGCCTCTCCCACTGCTGTCTGCAGCAAAACGTGGCATCTCTCGAGTGAGGACGCTCCACTTATCAGCCCTGCCTGACTTTGAATCCAGCAGCTCGTTTCATGGCTGCAGAGATCTCTGTTGTAAATGCACGTGCCATCGCTCTGTCTTCCCTTGCTCCGTTTACAGCAGGCGATCGGGACCAGGGAGCACTCGGAGAGGGAGCCAGGCTTGTAAAGTTCAGGCCGCAAACGGGAGAGGGGGAGAGAAGCGCCGAAAAACCATCGGAAAGAGCGGAAAGTGAGTCACCGCCAGCAAAGCCGAGAGGAAGACGGAGCGGGGTGGATCTGTGTACTGGAATGTTGGAGGCACCAGAAACCCAACCCCCAAACCGCCACTGCAGAGCACGCTGCCTCCACAACATGTGCCTGGAATCCAGCGTCCCCACCCCTGCTTTTTCCTTAAGAACCCCTCGGGTGGGAGCTGAGCGGAAGGTCTGTTTCCTGCCCAGCTCCCCCTAGTCCCACCTGCTTCTCTTCCCATCGGGCGTCCGCCCCAGCCACAGGAAAGAAGCCCTTGTGTGCGAGCCGCCTTGGGCGGCACAGCTGTGAGCTTCCTGCAGCCCCAGTTCCCTTTTTACAGCTCCGTTCAGGAAATCGCGGCCTTCTGGCCAAAATCTGGTTTGAGACCCACCTCCTTCGGCTCTTTCCTGCCCCCTTTCCATGGCGCTCGCATCCCAGAAATTAAAGGGGGAGGTTTCACCACATGAGCTGGGGAGATTCAGCCAGGTTTAAAGCTTTATTCACCCCTCTGCGCACACAAAAAGACCTTGGCCGTTAAGGTCTGAGTAGCTCAGATCTGGGTGGCTGTCACTTCACGATGCACCCTGTGTGCACGAGAGGAAAAGGTGCCCACGTGGTCGGTACAACGCCTTGTGTCTGCTGGCTTAGTGCACGTGAATATGTCTCCCTCTAGTGACCTGACTGGGAGACAACAGTGGTGTTCCCCCTTTAGCTCCAGTGGCGGTTTTGGTGCCGAAGGTCGCAATCCTGAATTAATATGCAAACTAGATACCATTAACTTAGGTTTGAACAGAGACTGGGAATGATATATATGGAGATATACCTATCTCATAGAGCTGGAAGGGACCCCGAAGGGTCATCAAGTCCAGCCCCCTGCCTTCACTAGCAGGACCAATTTTGCCCCAGATCCCTAAGTGGCCCCCTTGAGGATTGAACTCACAACCCTGGGTTTAGCAGGCCAATGCTCAAACNCCTGCCCACCAACTGCCCTAGGCCTTCCGGTGTTGGGCACATGGGGGGTTGGTCGGGAATTTTTGGCCAAAAGTTTTTTTTTTCATTGGAAAATGCCAATCAGTTGAAACCAGAACTTTTCATGGCAGGGAATTGTTTGGACAACAGTTTTGTCAGGAAGGTTTCTTCCAATCCAGGGTGGAATTTCGCATCATGCGGGAGGTCAGACTAGATGATCATAATGGTCCCTTCTGACCTTAAAGTCTATGAGTCTATGACTGGAGCCTTGGGGTTTCCATATGGCAAGTGAGCGCCCTGAAATGAGAGAGCCAGAACGAGCGAGTGCCCTTGCCACCAGGCTGTTGGCTGTTCTGGGATGCCTCGCTTGCTCTCTTTCCATGACAGATTTCCAAAGCTCTCCGTTTCCTCCCAATGGGGAATGAGAACAGATTTTGAAACCTCAACATTTTCCACGGAATGGAATTCTTGTTTCCCAGCCAGCCCCGGTTACAAGAAGCCGGATGGGGTTTTTAGCTCAGACCTGGCTGAACCAGTTCTGCCTGCGATGGAGTTTCCCCAATGTTGCTGTGAAGCCACAAGCTGAGCACAAGGTCCAGCCAATTCCCCTGGCCAACATAAGTCCTTATATCTCCTGGATGGTCATTCCCTGACCAGGAAAGACCTTGAGATGGGCCATCACCACTGCAGGGTCACTGGCTCACGCGGCCAAATGAGTTTGAGTTCCAGCTGCTTGTGAAGATCAGAGTGAATGAGAATTCTTCTGAATGTTACGTTTCTGTGGTGCTGTTTTCCCACCTTCATGCCCCACCAGCGTGATGAGTTATTAGGCCACTGGAGCATATGGCAGCTACAGCAGGTACGAGCGCCCCAAAGCTTTGAAAACAGACGTTGTCCCGTTATTTATAAACCATGCTTTGGTCATGACGCAAAGCTGCGCTTTCATCTTTGTAGGATCAAATGCAGCTGACTAAAGAGAGAAGGCAGAGGGGAAACAGACGGAAGGAATATTGGAGGGGCATGTTCGTAAAAAATAAACAAATCAACCTAAGCAAGTAAATTAAAATAAAATAAACTAGTTCCATTTCCCCACTGAAAACTTCCTAATTCTCCCCTCAGAACTGGCTCCTAGGAGGATGTTCAAATGTATAATCAACCAGAAGCAGCCCCTAATCCTAAAGAGGCAGCAATGTGTAGTGGGTAGAGCACTAGAGTGGGAATCAGGAAGGTTGGGTTCTATTTCTGGCTCTTCCAGTGACCCTGGGTGAACCACTTCCTTTCTCTGTGCCTCGGTTTCCCCACACCTCCTATCTTATCTATTTAGATTGTAAGTTCTTTGGGGCAAGGACTCTGTCTCACTATGTGTTTGTACAGCCCCTAGCACACTTGGGCCCTGACCTCAATCTCCGAGTGCTCTGGGAATACAAATAATATTTCTTCCTTGGATCAATTCGGTCTTTGGCTGCCCGCATGCAGCTCCCACAAGGTGGCACTTCTCTTTCCTGACTAACCCATACAGATGGGCTTAAGGCTCAGTCTGTGCAGAGCAACTGTGTTGACTTCTTTATCCTGGCACTGAGGGAAGCACCATTGTTCAGGGAGGTGCTGGGCTGGGCTACAGTGAAAAGTTGTGCCGTTGAGGTCTTGGAACAGGTACAGGCTGGGTTCAGTCAGCTAAGATCCTTGCTGCTGAGTGGCTTCCATTTTTCCCTTTCTATTTCCAGTTCCCTTTTCAGTTATTAATGTACTTGGAGACTAAGGGCTTGTCTACACAGAGATACTCAGGAAAGTTAATCCGAATTTAAAGTGGATTAGTGAAACCACATTAAACCCCTGTGTGGACAGTCATTCAGAATTAAAGTGGCCTTAATTTGGTTTAGCTCCCTAAAACTGGGGACTTGAGAGGTGCCGGAAGGAGTCATGCACTCAAGTCCCTTAGGGCACCTAACTGCCGTCAGCTTGGGGTTTTAAAGGCCGTGTTGTCCACGGTTGGCTCATTTTGGCCTTGGATTTTGTTGGCCCAGCTTGCGATGCCTTGAGCCTGATGCTTAAGAGGGAATGGAGTTGCGAGTGCTCTGAAAAATAGGCCCCAGGCATCTCAAGGGGGGGGACCCCAAATAAGAGGTCACCCTTGAAAATTTTGGCCTGTCCCACTACAGTCTTGCCAGCCATTCAGATGTCCTGCTCATATTCATTAGTATCTTCCTTGTGGTGCTAAATATTCATTGTTATACCTATTTTAGTTATTAGCGTGCTCATGATTGCTTTAGGACCTGTCTTTTTTCATGCTGAATAATATATTAGTCTCTTGCCTCTCAATTGCTGGCCAGGATTTCAAGGGACAGGGTTGTGGCATTGCTGGAAGCGCTTGTCTCTGTGCTTTAGTCTTGTATTTTTTGTTCTTCAGTCCAAATGGAATAGAAGACTAATTAGGTGGAATGAAGTCCTTGAAATGAAAGCTGAGAGGCTGGGGGTTGCAATGGGCATTTTTCTTAATTATATCAAATGGTCAAAGTGCCAGATGAGCATTTGGCTAATGTAAAACTTATTGTTTCTCATTTCCGAGAGCCACAAGGACACTGTGAAGCCAGCTTCTCCCAGCAAATCAAACTGAGAGCTGCAGTCTCATCTTGCCAGGAGTCTCATTTTCTTCTCTTCGCAACTGGTTCCTTTTAACCCCTGTGTTCTGAGCTAGAATTAGCTAAGGCGGAGGTAGGGTAGCCACATCTGCAAGGCATTTTACCAGGACAGGCACAGCCCAATTCCACCACTCGACAATCACCCGCAGTCTCTGGCTCCTCCCACGACCCACAGCTCCGCCCTCTCCTGGAGTACCAGGATGTTTCTGCTCAAATGAAAACAACAACAAACTGTTGCTATTTAATAATAATAGGAGATATACCAATCTCATAGAACTGGAAGGGACCTTGAAAGGTCATCGAGTCCAGCCCCNGGCAATAGCCCCGTTTTGGATGGTTTTCTTAATGACCATTGAGTCTATAAATATAGAGCTAGATTCTGATTCCCACTTACGTTGATGTGAATCGGCAGCAGCAGCTGCACTGAAGTAACCAGTAAGCAAATTGTAAGCAAATACGAAATCTAGGCTCGGTTTGTTTGTTTGTTTGTTTATAATGGAAAACTAATTTCTGTAGAGACAGATGGGCCCATCTAGGTGCTGGTATGGCATATGACCGAGTGTAAGCTCAGCCTCACCCCCGAGGGCAGTGGCAGCTGGGCTTAGTAATGAATACAGGATACAGGAATGTGAGATTTGACAGACTGGATCAGATCCGAGGCCCATCTAGCCCAGTATCCTGTCTCTGATTGTAATCGGTACCAGCTGCTTCAGAGGAAGGTGGAAGAACCCTGCAGTAGCAGATGTGGGATAATCTGCCCTCCACATCAGGTCTCATGCTGATCTCTAATAGAGATTGGTTTCAGCCCTGACACATGAAGGTTAATATCCCTTCCAAAAAAATGTGTTGAACTTACTTCTATCTCTGATTAGTCTTTCTATCCATATAAATGTCCAGTCCCTTTCTGAATCTTGTCCCTAGCCTCCGTTTGCCAGAAGCTGGGATTGGACGACGGGGGATGGATCATTTGATGATTACCTGTTCTGTTTATCCCCCCTGAAGCACCTGTCATTGGCCACAGTTGGAAGACAGGATACTGGGCTAGATGGACCTTTGGTCTGAGCCAGTATGGCCGTTCTTATGTTCTAAGCTCTTGGCCTCAACAATTTCCAGTGGCAATGAATTCTGCAGTTTCATCAGACATTGTGTGAAAAAGTATTTGCTCTTATGAGGTTTAAATTCTCCAACCTTTTAATTTCATCCAGTGCCCCTTTTTTTTTCTTGTGTTATGAGACAAGGAGAACAGATGTTCCCAATCTAGGCAGTGTTGCCTAGTGGGTAGAGCACTGGACCTGGGATTCAGGAGAATTGGCTTCTACTCCAGCCTCTGCCACTGGCCTGCTGGGTAGCCTTGGTCAAGTCATCTCACCTCTGTGCCTGATTCCCCAGCTTTTGTAAAATGAGGAGGAGGAGGATGCGCTTTGTGATTTGTGAATGAACAGTACTACAGCTGCGCATTGCACGGAGGTCTCCATTGAGCTGTTTAGAATGATGCCCAAGTCCCTTTCCAGAGTGGAGTCAGTTAATTTAGATTCCTCTAAGGTGTCAGAGTAGTTCCACGGGGCATTATTTGGCACTTACTGACATTGCATTGGAGTTGTCCATTACCCTCCTTTGGTTAGGGCTCTCTGAAGTTCCTCGCAGCCCTCTCTGGTCCTGATTAACCTAAATAACATTTCACCATCTGCAAATGTGGCTGCCTCGCTGCTTACCCCGCTTTCCAGATCATTAATAAAGACAGGACACTTGTGGTTTTTGCAAAGCCCTATCACCCGAACCCCTTTCTTGTGCCCCATGCTGGGGGAGCAGGAAAGGAGTCAGATAATGCAGAGATTCGGATAATAGAGCAGAAACTCCCGGCTGCAGGGTGACCACCCTGCTGCTGATTGGCTCCTGTAACAACATAGGGAGCCCTCCGCAGCCTGAGCGAGCGGGGCCATGACAGTGGAGGGGCCTGCACTGCTACTCAGTAGCGGCGCCAGCTTTGCCGGCGCCCTAGGCGGCGGAAGGTCCCGCCCCCGAAATCCCGCCCCCGACAGCGGCGGCGGAAGGTCCCGCCCCCAAATTTCTACGGGCGGCGGGGGCGCAGGCGCCCCCAAAATAGCAGCGCCCTAGGCGACCGCCTAGGTCGCCTAATGGGAGCGCCGGCCCTGCTGCTACTCCCACCCTTTTGATGATCTGATCCCGTGTCCCCCACGCTATTCGGACAATGGGGCGTACACTATATATTAAACAACGCGGGACCTTGCACAGAACAGCTTAGCCACGTCGTGCTTCAGTTTCTTTAGATCAGGGGTAGGCAACCTATGGCACGTGTGCCAAAGGTGGCACGCGAGCTGATTTTCAGTGGCACTCACACTGCCCGGGTCCTGGCCACCGGTCCGGGGGGGCTCTGCATCTTAATGTAATTTTAAATGAAGCTTCTTAAACATTTTAAAAACCTTATTTACTTTACATACAACAATAGTTTAGTGATATATTATAGACTCATAGAAAGAGACCTTCTAAAAACATTAAAATGTATGACTGGCCCGCGAAACCTTAAATCAGAGTGAATACATGAAGACTCGGCCCACCACTTCTGAAAGGTTGCCGACCCCTGCTTTAGATCTTCCCTATGGGCCTAGTGACTTACTGCTTTTTAAATGATCGATTTGCTTCCTCTTCTGCCACTCAACTTCCAAAATTATCTCATTTTTTATGACCAGGGAAGAGCAAATCCGGGGTAGGGATCTCCAAAGCCGCCTCGACCGAGTCGCGAAAACCAACACAAATAAACCATTGAGCTTCTCAGCAATGTCCTTATCTTCCTTAATTGCTCTCATTAGCCACTGATATCCAGCGGGCGCACTGGTTCTTTCAGGAGTAGAGCTCCACAGGAGGAAATAGTCGGTGGCCCCAGTTTCTCTGAGGATGTCGGCACTGCAATCGGAAGGTGTCATTTGCAGCGGGTGTAGGCGTATCCGAGCTCGCTTTGATCAAGTTAGCTCACTAAAGTGCGCGGAGGAGCCGTGGTGGCCCGGGTTAGTTGCCCAAGTACGTAGCCACCGTCCCAGGCAGGACTGTGCTCAAGCAGCTAGCCCGTCCCGGCGCCACCCATGCCACCGAGGTTACGCTGCTATTTTTAGCAAGCTAGCGTGATCAAAGCGTGTCCCGTACACCTGCATGTGCTGCAATCACACGTGTAGCCCCTCAGACGTCTTCCAGTGTGGAACATTGTATATTTCAGTCCCAAATCTCCTTCCCACCCCCCACGGCATATTGGGAAAATAATAAACCTGTTCTTGTCCGAAGAGGGAAGTACACTGAATTTGGCCATCGCTGTATTTAAACCTGTTTGTCAGTGATTTACTTATAATGATCCGTAGGATTGCTAATATTTTAGTTAATAACCTGAGCAATTTCCACACACACCCCCCCCCAAGAAGTTCCATCCTCCTGGAATACGTTTTGTGTCTCCTTTTCCTCCAAAACTGAGTGGCTTTGTGCTCCATGAGAGAGAACCAGCAGGTCTGGGGTGAGTCCCTTCCCCTGGTACTGAGTTACTCTGTGCATCACAGTATTTTCTGCCTTTTAGTTCCCTTTAAAAATATGTTTGCACTCGTTCGATTTTTTGCTGCCCCCTGCCGTCTGCCATCCGCTATTCACTTTGTGAGGAGATTCTGCCTGCTGATACTTCCTCTGCTTCAGTTCATAACCGCTGAGTCCTGTGTTTTATACAAGCTTAAATAACCCAGCAGCTCCTACTCTTTCTATTCCCTTCACAATCTTTGCCCTGCCACTAGGTTCCCCCTTTAATATTTTTCCAAAGGATACAGACCTACTTTCTTCCAGCCTTTCTACTTAAGTTCCCCAAGTCCCTGAGTCATTCTGTTTGTTCCCTGCTGCATCATTACCCATCTCTGTAATGTCCTTTCTCATATTTAAGTGATCAAATCTGGGCACAGATCTCCAGATGTGCCCTTACCATTCAATCCCTTAGACCATATTAGAAACATTTCCTGCAACATGTGCTCAGTATTTTCTATTTACGCTTCACAGGCCTGATTCCCTGCCCTGTCACACCAGTGATTTCCGGTCGGTGGTCGAATGAGGCCCCTTAGCACTTTGTTTTATTGAAGATTTCTTTTAATTTATTGGGCCACGGAACTCGGTATCCCAACATCGTGATCTACCCCTTTAGAACGCTCTCCTGCCTCACCCTCCATCAGGGAACGTGCGCTAATAGGTAGCACGGGGGGCTTGGGAAGTGAAGCTGCTCAGTTCTGTTGTCTCTGCTACTGATTTGCTGAATGACCTTGGGCGAGTCACTCCCTCCCCTTCTCTCTGCCTCAACTTCCCTGGTTGTAAAGTGGGCGTGACGATACTGCCTCAGATGGAAGTAGCTACATGTTATCGCCTCTTCTTGGGCATGAGAGTTCTCTCTATTTTTCTACAGACCACAGTTTGAGGCTTAAGTTTTAAGGCATCCCAGGCCTTTGAGGGTTTGTCTACACTGCAGGGTAAGCCTGGGGTTCGAACTCAGGCTTAAGCCCAACCCCCCTTCAGGCTATACACACATCATGTTAACCGGAGTCCCAGCACCGCATGGGGATGGAGGGTCCACTCCTGAACCAGGCCAGCACCAAGGGCTCAAGCCCTATTGCTTTGCGGTGTAGACAGCCCCTCTAGACTCGTGCTCTGGGAGTCCTCCAGAAGTATCCCACAGGCTGACTTTTTGTGTCCTCTGGACAGTCAAGTTTTGCCACACTGCCCCACAAACAAAGGGCTAGAGCGGCCACACAGTGGGAGGACACTAGGAAGTCTGGGATATGGGAGGTCGGACGCGGGCCTGCATAATGCAGAGTAGAGGCTGGAGCCCTAGGTTGGGATCCAGCATTCAACAATTCCTAACCTGGGGTTACAAACGCGTGTAGACACTCAAGCCCTAGGCTAACAAACCCAGAGTCTGCCAACTCGTGTTCTACTCACCCTGGGCTCCCACTGCAGTGTAGGCAGACCCGGAGGCTGCATGTTACATCTACCCTTCATGCTGGGGGGGGTGATGCCAAAAACTAGTGTAGCCATGGCAGCAGGAAGGGCGAGCCACCCCGACTGTGTGCCTGTTCGAGACGCTAGGCATGTACCCGGGCTGCGAGCCCCTCCCACTGCTGCTACTCTGAACAACACTCCCAGCTGGAAGTGCAGATACAGTCTCCCTCAGCTGCTTAGTCCAGCGAGAATAACAGCCCACAGCAGTGAGAGAAAGTCCTTTAGCTCAGGTGGTAGGAGCTTGCTCTGCTCCTCCGTATTCACTGGCTGTGGAGGTGGCCGCAGGGGCAGCCCTCCATAGAATATTAGGGTTGGAAGAGACCTCAGGAGGTCATCTAGTCCAATCCCCTGCTCAAAGCAGGACCAACACCAGTGTTGGTTGATTAGAAGGTGGTAGAGTTGCCGATTTTGATTGGACTTATTCCTGGAGGTTTCATCACATGACATCATCTTGAAATAAAGGTTAATCTTTAATTTCTGGAGACTTCCAGGACAATCCTGGAGGGTTGGCCACCCTAGAAGGGGTGCCCTGAACAATGAAGTGAAACCTCCAGCTTGGTTTCTCGAATCAGGCCGTTTGTCCCCTTCCTCAGCAGCCTCCTCCCAGCGGTGCTGTGTAGATATCTGGCATTACTTCATGATACTCTTCTTCCACAGTCCTGGGCTTGAACCAGCAGCCGCTTCCGTGCTTGGGACTCTGGGCTAGACCAGGGGTCAGCATCACCTTCTTACTGAAACAGATTTTTGAGGGCAAATGGCTTTTTTGAGCAGAATGAAAACTTACCTGGAAAACGTTCCGAGGGGTAGAAACTTTCTGGTTTTTCACCGGTAATAACGTCTTAGGTTTTGATTAAAAAGGAAACATTGGGGAAAACCATTCGATTTTTCAGTTCAGTTTTTAGTAAATATTTTTGGGCTTAAGGATCGGGGGGTAGCCGTGTTAGTCTGAATCCACAAAAACAACGAGGAGTCCGGTGGCACCTTAAAGACTAACAGATTTATTTGGGCATCAGCTTTTGTGGGTAAAAAAACCCCTTCTTCAGATGCCACATGAGACGTGGGTTTTTTACCCACGAAAGCTGATGCCCAAATAAATCTGTTAGTCGTTACGGTGCCACCGGACTCCTCGTTGTTTTGGGGCTTNCCTTCTTCAGATGCCACATGAGAAGTGGGTTTTTTACCCACGAAAGCTCATGCCCAAATAAATCTGTTAGTCGTTACGGTGCCACCGGACTCCTCGTTGTTTTGGGGCTTGTCTTTTCAAAAACCTTTTTGGTTTAAAAATAATGTTTTTGAACCCACTTTTTTTTTCTTTCCATTTTTAGTGAAACTGGGAAATTTCACCTTTTTTTAATAAACAACGTTTTCAAAATTTCCTACAAGAAATACTGGAACTCTTCCATCGGTTCTCATTGGGGCTCACTGCTGAATGGGTTCCTAGTGGCCACTAGAAACCAGCCCCCCTGGGAAATGGGGGAACCCTCTGGTAATTGTCCACTGTTCTTACCTCTCTCTCTAGGCCTCCGCACAAGAGATTATGCAAACTACTACCAAGGCATGTGGGACTGCAGCAGCAATCAGCCAGATGAGCTGTCTTTCCGGCGTGGGGATATCATCTACATCCTGAGCAAGGTAGGGGACAGCTACACCGCTCCAAAGCTAGGAGGATTCATGGCCTCTGAGCTTAATGGGCCAGATGTGGAAGTCGCGTCGGTGTCTAGGTGTTTACATGCCCCTTCCCCAGCACTGCGATATCTGAATGCCCGTCAGCAGCAGCAGGAAGCCAGCATGAGCAGCGATGTGAAATGATTGCAGCCCCAGCTTTCTCCTGTGCCTTGCAGCCTGGAGAATGAGTCATGGAAGGACTTGGTCTGACACCTGGAAGGGAGCCCAGGTTCTTGCTGGCTGGTAGCACAAAGAGAGATTGATGTGTCCAGGTTTCTCTAGTGGCTCGGGGCACTGTGACTTGCTAAGAGCTTGTGGGACGGAATCCAGGATAGATTCAGACCCGGATGGTGCTTCCTGGCCAACCGTATTCTGCAATACTCGGAGAAAGCAGGAGGGTGGGCATGCATAGTAATGATCCTTTTGCCCTTCTGTAGTGCCTCCTGTCTGCACATTGCAGACACGAGTGAATTAAACCTCACAAGCCCCCTCCGAAGTAGGTCAGTATCCTCATCCCCATTTCACAGGTGGGGAAACTGAGGCACCGAGCATGGCCGTTTCCTCAGCAAGTCAGTAGCGCCTCGGGGAAGGGAACCCAGGAGTCCTGGCTCCCAGTCCCGTGCTCTAATCACGGGACAACTTTCCCTCCCACGGCTGGGAGGAGAGCCCGGTTCCGACTCCCCGCCCCTCCCCCTCGTAGTGTTCTGTAATGCTTCCTCCCCTGTCCCAGGCATAAGCGCCTGGTATTTAAAATGCCCCCAGGCAAGATGTTTCTCCATAATGGAGTCTGTGTGTGGTGGTGCTCTAGAATTGCAGGGGTAATTGAGTTGCTCAGCCAGGTGTGACCAGGCCTTTCTTTGTCAGGCGCATGCAGGTAAATAAATTAACTGTGTGCACTGTGTTGAACGTGCCCGTGGGGGGAGGGGGACGGAGTCAGGCTCCTCAGCCAGGCTCCTGTCTAAGGCGGGGAGCCGGGTTGTAAGCGACCTCTCTGGTTCTTCCTGTTCAGAAGAGGCCCGGAAGTGGCTGCAGGGTGGGCACCAGCTGCGGCGGTAGGTCTGGTCCGGCTCACAGTGCCACTGGAGCGTGGGAAGAGCATGGCTCTGTCACCCTCTGAGGAACAGCTTAAGGGGCGTTTTGTGTGTACAGCGCCTAGCACAGTGGGGCCCGGTCTGTGATTTGGCCACAGGGGGTCGCTCACGACGCAGGCCAAGTGCTCCCAGCCCCTTCCCTGGATCTCAAGCACCAGTTTCCGGCAGTGTTAAGTTTGTCGCTTCCAAAAGGCTCCCTCGGCCAGGGATGAGAACGTTCTCGCTTGGCTCTGCCAACAGGTTGCCGTACTGGCTCAGGGGGCCTTTCCCATTGGGTCAGCGGGTGTTTTTTTGGTCCAACTGCCCAGCACGTGAGTCTATCCCGAACCGAGGCCCCCGCACTCCACCGGTGAAATCTGCAAACCGGGCCCTCTGTGACTAATGGGGCAAAACCCAGATGGGCCCAGCTTTGCTCTGGTTCCCTTGGTGCTGTTCATCGGGCCAAGCCAGGCCAGAAAGGGAGGCACAGCTCCAGGGTTGTGGTTGCATGACTGGGGAAACCCCCTCTTCCAATGGGAATCCTGAACTCGTGTCATGCTACTGAACCCTTCCGGTGGGCCCGATCCTCGGCCTGCCAGCTCCCATTGGGAGTTGAGGGTGCTCAGCACGTTGTGGGAGTCAGACCCTTTGGGGGCACAATCCCGTGGATCCGACTGTCTCTTCTCAGCTCACTTCAGGAAGAGGGCACCCGCCCCCCTCCCACCCCCAAGATTTCTTTCTTTAAAGAGTCTCCCAGGCTGCAGGTCTGGCCTCGGCCAGGGCTTGGCCCATTTTCTTTTTTGAATAGTTACGCCGGCTGTGTGGTTTTTATAGGGAGGTGCAGTCTGAGCACAGGAACTCCGGTTTCCATCTCCCATCTGCCACTGATTCCCTCTGTGGGCCAAGCCATCCTGCTCGCTCCATCTCACTCTCCCTTTCTGTACGATGAGATGACCCTTGCCTATGGCCGGGCAGCTGTGAGCTGGGGTGGACTAACCACTGTGTGTAAAGTTCTCTAAAGGGAACAGTCCAGGATGGTTCTCCAAGCAAAGGATCTGGATTGCCCCCGTCTTACCAACTGGATATTTCCGATAGTGGAAATGCGAGTGATCTGATACCCCGGTGATGGGCGCGGTCGAAGAAGCAGAATAGAACGCAGCAGAGTACAGGAGGGCAGCTCTGTGCGGGATTTGCTGGCCGCTTGTTTCTACCTCTCGTTGCCACAGGAACTGGCTGTGCATAACCTCGTCCGGGCTGATCTGGAGATGATTCAGGAGCTCATGTGGAGCCCTGACTCTGAGCCAAAGAATTCGCCCAGGGTCTTGCCCTGATGAGCATAAGGACCCAGTGGAACACCGAGATCCTATAGGAACCTAAGGAGTTCCCTTCTTAGCTCTGCCCCTGTTTTTGAGAACCCCATTTTGGCCTTCTGCTTCTAGGAGACCTCGGTTTTAACAGGGTTAGCTGAAGGCTTTAATTCCACGGTGGGCTGCTCTGCGCTGGGGCTGATGGCGAGCGGCCCCGTTGTTTCCTTCTGGTAGCAATTCTTGGCCCTTTCCATCTGGGGCTCTCAAAGCACTTTCCGGAAGAGGTTCACTCACCTCCGGTCCCCACAGTTTTGCCGACGAGCAAGCGGAGACGCCGCGAGCCGAAGTGACTTGCCCACGGTCGTGCTGGGCGCGCAAGCCAGACGGCCGGAGTTCTGACCTCGCCTAGACCCCGGGGTGCATGGGGAGCGAGAGAGTCAGGGTCCTGACTCTCGGCCTGGTGCTCTTCCCCCGGCCTCTCTTCTATGGACTCTGTTTGGGGATCGGCCTCTGCCACCCTCGCACAGGGAATGCAGCTTGGAGCCACGGCGGGGTTTTAACTCCCTTCAGTGGCTCCAGCTTGTGACTCTTCCGCTGACTTCCTCACACGTAACCGATTGGTCCTGAGAGCTTCCCTCTCGTAAATGACTTCACTCGACGGATGCTTGCGACCACAGCAGAATCCGAGTCGGAATTAAGCAGGGGGAAAGCGAGGGGGGGGGGGGGGAGAAAAAAGGTGTTTGAGAAGCCTGTTCATTCAGCTGCATTTTAATTTCCTTTTCAATCTTGTCCCAATTAATTCCCCAGAATTAATCTCATCGAAGCAAACTCCGTTTTACTGGTGCGGTCGCTCTGTCTGAACATGAAATAGTAGCTAATATAAAAATCCATCTGGTGTGTGTGAAACACACGCTGGTTGCTGCTCGGGTCCTGTCTGACATTTCGAGCATCGACAGCGGGGGAAAGTGATTTGGGGGTTAGTGGACGTCGGTAGCTGACTGGGATTCAACAGCCCGGCCCGCTCTACCTTAGCTCTGGAGCGCAGGGCACCGGGGCAGGAAGGCTCTGATCGAGTTTCCAGGAGGGGGTGTAGAAACTGGGTCCCCACTGAGCACACACGCAGAGGGGTAGCGTAGTCTAGGGGTTAGGGCAAGAGACTGTAAATCAGGGAATCGGGATTATATTCCCTGCTCTGGCAAGTGACTCACTGGGTGTCCCTGGGCAAGTCACTTTGCCTTTCTGGGCCTTCGTTTCTGGAGCTGCGAATTGGGGCTGTTGCTACCTACTCGCTTTCCAGCAGGGGTGGTGAGGCTTGATTCATTATCCTGTGCACGGTGCTTTGAGATCCTTGGTTGGAAGGCACTAAAGCGTGTGAGGGGTGTTGCTATTATTGTGTTTTCTCTGCTCCCGACCACATGTCTAATTATCTGTACAGTCTGTCAGGCCGTAAGTAACCTGAAGCAGCAAGGTGAGCCGCTAAGCAGATCAGTGTGTCAGGTCCCTTCCCTCTGAATCCAGCAGAAGCATGCGCACCCCTTAGAAAGGAAATGTGCAGCATCCCGGCCAGAGGCCTGTGGCATGAGGCAGGGAAGCCGGGCCTTCTCTCTGCCGATCCGGGTTCTGCCGAGCTCCAGCTGTGGTCGTGTCATTGTGCTTGGCATGAGTGCCGCAGTCCCCGCCTGCCCCTTGGAAGTGGAAGGAGTCCAGCGGCAATGCGCCGGTGCCCGCTAATCCCCAGGACGGGCGTAGCCTGCAGGTGTTCAGCTTGCATTGCCTGATCCGCAACAGGATGGCACCGGCATGGCTCGGCAAGCACCGGGCCTTTTCGCTGCCCGTGCCGGTACTAAAGCTGGCTGTCTTATTGATACCGCAGGCCGGAGATTTGTCGTTGCACTTCTGGTCCATTACCACTTGGAACCTCTCTGGGCCGGTACCAAACCTCTGGGCCGTGTGAGGTTCCGCTTCCCTGCCCTTTTCCCGGCAGCTAAAGGACGCCGGCCCTCTTTCCCCCGGGCCGGGTGATTTGTACGTTATGATAATTATTTGAGCGCTGTGAGACTTCCTATTTTAAGTGGACTTAGTTGGATGTGACACGCAGCCCATAAAACCGGAGAAGTTAATTCTCTCAATTGCTTGAAATGAAAGTGTATTGTGTGTGTGTGTGGGGGGGGGGGATGTTTTTATTCCTTGGACCCCGGAGCGAAAGGAGGAGTTTAGTGACATCTAGTGGCCCTTTTTGTCACTCTCCAGCAACTGTACTTTGTGGGGGTGGGGGCACGGTGGGAAGGGGGGGGTGTCTCTGAATGGCACAATGAGCCTGATTGCTGCTTGTCAAATAGCTATTATCCACCTCTGACCTAACCGGAGGGGAATGGTATCTGCAAATCTCTCCCCCCCTCCCACGTATTTATTGTGGGCTGGGAGGGGGAAGCGGAAAACCGCCCCCGGTCCTGTGTTAACAAGCCGCCGTGCGCCGTGCTGTGATGACGGAGGGCTATGATGGCGATGATGGGGTTTCGCGCCCATTAATAACCCCGATGGGAGGCTATCGAGTGAGGAGGGATGGGGACGGGATTTGGGGTCAGCTGGAAGGCAACGGTCATACACCGGTCAAATTCAGGCGAGGGCTATTCCTTCCCCCCCCACCACCACCCCAGACAGGAACCAATCGTCTAGAACAAACCCCTGGCAGCCTCATTCCTCCCAGGTAATTTTTATAAATGAGGGGACACCCGTTCCAGAAGAGGACAAAAGGCTGGCTCGACCTGCAAGCAGGCAGCACAATGGCACATCTATGATGCCCCCACTGCCCAGCAGCCATTTATTATAAACCCAGAAAGAAAGAAAGAAAGAAAGAAAGAACCCCGACATTTCCACTCGGGACACGCTATCCAAACCCCGCTGCATTTGTCCTCCATCAACCCCCCCACCTGCCCACCTAGCCTGGATCCTAAGCTAGGGTCCCGATAGTCTGGCTTTGTCTTAGATAGGCAATATTACCTCCCCGTCCTGATTTTTTTCCCCCATCACCCTACCCAGAGCAGGTATTGGAATAGGGTTCTCAATTGCAGTGGAGTTGCTCCGGATTTACACCAGCGTCCGTGTAGAGCAGACAGAGCAGGATCTGGCCTTTACTCTGGAGTGCATTGGTGTAGATTAGATCAGAGTATGTTCTTTGCAGTCAGTTCAGCCTGCTGCCCCCAGGAGCAAAATTTTCCTCCTTTCCATGGAGGTTCGCCCGTGTTGCTGGGAGGAGAAATTTATCCCCAAGCTTGGGGTTCCCCTGATATAAGTGAGATCGGAGTGTGTTCTTTGCTATGCATTTACACCGCTGCAAGTGAGATCAAAATCTTACACATACCAGCCTCCCTTTAAGTCTGAACATGACCATTTTCCGGGAGCGTACCAAAGAATTTACCCAGAACTGTGCAAACTTTAGCAGCGCTCTTGGGTTCATCTTCAGAACCACCAGTGCATTTGCAAACTCCGGCATTTTCCCCCCCTCCTTTTAATATTCAGACCATTTATTTTGTGCTGAATTTTATAACAAATGCTGTTAAAGACTTCATCTTTGACAGAGGTAATAATAAATTCACTGTTTAAAGACAGTAGCTTAATTCCTTATACCCTCCAATACTGCACAGAATAAACTATATTCATCACTGAGTAATTTTTTACCACATAAATCTTTAAAACTAACCGTTGTAGGCTGTTGAGGCTGAAATATTGTGAATTTATTAGATATGCCCATGTAGTATTGGATTCAGAGGTTTCCATTCGAATATATTACAGAGGAAATTTGTGTCTTTAAGTGTGACAATCCTTCCATTTTCTGAAGCCAGCATTATAACCGGCAGCTTCTCCCGAGTCAACTCTGCCTTTATTTGACAGAGATTTAATAATAAACCTTTTGCTAATCTGCCAAAGAGGGTGGGGGTGACATTTCATTCAGATGCCCTGTTTAAAATGTGTGGCGAAAAAGCTTTTGTTTCTAATGTAACAAATGTCTACAGAGTCCCGGTTTTATTTCTTAAAAGGAGGGGGACATTTTATCTGGGGTTGCCAAGACAGAAAAATATTCAAGCAGGGTGTCATTTTCAGACCCATCTTTCTTTGACAATAACTTTCACATGACTCGGCTGTCATTTTTTTTTCCTCCTGTGAGGGTTGGTTTGTTGTTCTGTTTTGTGGGTTATTCAGCAATTAAGTTGGACAATGGAAATATTTAGTGTGAAATCCAAATTACACACACAAAAAATAGATCATAAACACTTTTTAAAACTTACATTGATTTGTCAAATAGGCAAGGGAGGGAAACCTCCTTTTGCAGTGTCACAAAACTTATTTGTAAATTTCTTTTCTTAATTGTCGCCTGTTGAGCATCTATATTTAAACCTACATTGTTGTTTCCTCTGATAGTGTAAAATATTGGTGGAAATCTCTGTTTGTTAGAGAGAGAGAGAGATAATTATAAAACCATATCCCGGTTCATGAGGCGCGGGTAACATTTAAGCCAATTGATGTGGTAGCATTTAAAGCAGTTATATTGCAAAATGTCACGTATGGTCTAGTTTCATTAGAGGGAAGTTAATAGATTGATGGCGTTGAAACTCCCATTCCTGGGAATAAAATAAGTTTGCCTTTGCCATAACGCCTCTCCATCCATGGCCCAAAAAACTCAATCAGCTCCGCTCCCCTTGATCACAAATGAAATTTACAAAAACTTCTACTGTACGGAGCCAGTAACAAATCAACAGTTTAAAAATTAAAAGCTGTCTATTAACTACTAAACAAAAGAGGCAAAAAAATCCCCTGGCCATCAGTATAATTGTTCAGACGAGCCCGGGTTGAAAGATACGAATAAACACACACAATTAATACTCAGCATAGCCCACTTATGATCAAAAGAATTCTCTCCCCTGTCTGAGAATGCTCGTAAGCCATGAGTATTTCAGAGTCAGCTTCTATAGTGTGTTCCGCGGCCTTTTTTTTTTTCCACACTGCTCCATCTGTAAATGAACAAACATCTTGATTTTATAGCCCTTTGCTTTGTAAAACTGAGAAATGGAGGGGTGGGAGATACGCTGGATGCCTAAATAAGACTTTAATTCCAAATTCATTTACGCTATAGCGATAAAGTTGTCACAAACCATAATGCAGTATTTAATTAAAATAACAGAAGTGTATCTAGATATGTCCTGGGGTAGCTATCACCAAATTATAGCCTATGCCAGCCGTATTGTATTTATGAAACAGCAGCTTCGAAGGTGCAGCTGAGCTGATACAGAAGAGTAAACATTTACACCATTGTTCTCACAAAAGCTGCCTTTTTCTTTTCTTGCCCCCAGTTCCCCCCTCCAACTTTTCCCCTTTTTTGATTCCTCACTAGTTCACCAAGATCATCTTTATTTCAACTGTGTTGTGGTGGGGGGGGGGGAGGGTTTATCTTCCCAGTGTTTTTGATCCCTAACTCCTGGTCTTCAACTATTGACCTCCAAACTCCTGTCGCTCTGAAATCCCCTCCCGTCTGTTGTCATGGAAAGAGTTGGGAGCCCGGTGTCCGAATAGAAAATCTCAGGCAGAACTTGGATGTGGGATTCCAAGAGGGTAGGAAAGGAATAGGTTTTTTAAAGCCACTTTCGCGTGCGTGCTTTTGTTCCATCTCCTACAGATGCATAAAGTGCACAGACTTGGCAGAATTCAAGTTTTCCTTTTTCAATTATTTTGACAGATAATAGCGATGTTTCTTTTTAAGCACGGTTTTCGGTTTTGGTCGGGTTTTTCCCCCCCAATTTTTCACAGTTACGGGAAATTCTGGGGGAGGTCCGACAGTTATTTAATGACCGTAGATGTTGGGATTAAAAAAGTGAAAGCTTAATAACCATTAACACATCAATTGTCAACATCAGACGTCCAAATAGACAAAGTAACTAGCCTTGAATCAAATTGTCATATGTTCTCATTCGGCCCTTTTTGTATATTTTGTGGGAGCTATTTTTTCCCCATCGGATTGTGTGTGTACGGTGACATTCATGTTTGCCAAAATTTACCACTAATAATCTCATCCTTCCAACCCTAACTGCGAACAGTATCTCCTACGCACTGCTCTCTATCTGTGTGTGTGTGCACATACACACTTGACAAACCTCTCTCTTTCCCACACCAACACATTTTCTGGAGTCCCGTTCACCTCCTTGTCTGCAAAATGATGTTTAGCTTAAGGTCCCAAATTAAAAGGAAATAAACAGCCATCATAAAATGACCCTGGGAACTGAGGGAAATGTTCCCATTTGTTACTGGTCTTTGTACTTTTCAACTGCTCAAACCACATGTGACTAAAACAGGGGCCTTTTCAAGTTCCTGAAAGGTAAACTTCTAGACTTAATTCCCCCTGTAGCATCACTTCTATCTCATTCAATTTCCCAGCCCCCAACTTCCTTTATAAATTCTCCATCCCTCTCCCTTCTAGGTTCAGTTATTACAGGTAGTGCCTTATCTCCTCTTCTTCTTCTTCTTTTTTTTCCCACCCAGTCTTATAAGATGATCAGAAGAGTTACGAACGAAACAGAAATAATTGCAGTGACCTTTTGAAAGGAAGTGGCCCTGGGGGTTACTATATAAAGATATTTTGATAGCACTGATCTTCTAATGGGTGCTCTCTTCTTTTTCCCCACCCTCCCCTTTCCTTTTGTCAGCCGGGGGAATCTGAAATAAATGGCTCCTTTTACACAAACACACACACACACACACAATTATTTCAAGCCCTCTTCACAGGTCACGCACAAAGTTTAACTCCGGTGCCTGCTAATTTTCATCAGGCCCCAGTGTTCGGGATTTTCAAGCTGAATCTAATTGGCGGCAGAACACATTGAGGAAATCGAGTGTGCAGTAAAGCAAATAAAAATCTCTCCCTTTATTATTATTTTTTTCCCCCTCATGGGGAGGGGAGACTAGAAGTGGGGGAAAGGTGGAAGGGGAACCAACCGCTCCTGCCTCGCTTCCCTCCCAACTTTACCATTAAAGTTACACCTACAGCTAAGAAGTTTGGCCATGAAAAATGGTCATTTTGTTTCCCCTGCTCAAAGCACGTTATTAAAATGCTAATTTAAAAGAAAAAGGAGTTAAATATCTAGCAATGGTGCCGTCTAATTGCAGCCATAATGAGCTCTCTAAATGTGAGTGCCCCTGACACACGGAGCATAAACAGCCAGCAAACAGATCATTAGTACCCGCGTTCATTTATTCTGGCGACCTTACTATGACCCCACCGAGGGTAGGGTAAAGAGCAGGTGGATCCGGCTGTGACACCCCCCTCGGGGGATCCAGGAAATGAAGCTATAAGCAGCTGCCATGGCAACACCTATGTGTGCAGATGATGTAACACACCGGCAGGCTGGAGGCTCCACAATTGGGACGCCCTGTCCACCCCGCTCCCCTCCTTTGCCGGGGAACGGTGCTGAGTGTGCCATTATTCCGCTCTTTTAATGCGCAGAGTAGCTCCAAGGGATCCCGATTTTTGTTCCCAGCCAGAGGCAGGTTTCAGGGCCTAGCACAGAATGGGACCTCATGTGCACACGCGCGGCCCCCCCCCCCCCCCCCCCCCCCCCCCCCCCCCCCCCCCCCCCCCCCCCCGCCCCCCCCCCCCCCCCCCCCCCAGCTCCACGAGCCAGGGGCACCAAGCACTTCCAGCAGATGTTGAGCGCCCCCAGTTTCACCCCATTTTCAGAGGGAGGCCAGGCCCTCCCCCATGAGCACAGGTGAGGGGCCTAAGCCGGCGGGGTTTGGTGGGAAGTCGAAGGAGCTAGGCACCTCTCAGGATCAGGCCCAGAGCGAGCCCCCGCAATCAGCTGCCCCCCACCTGATATGGAAGCGATGGGTGTGTTTAAAAAAAAAAGTCGATTGTCTCATATTTCGTCTTTCTTCCGCCGTGCACTGTGCATGAGGTAAATAAACCTCAGCTTCCCCCCCCCCCCCGCCCCCACGTGAGAGGCTGGGGATCATTCAAGTTTTACAAAACAGGGGAAACTGAGGCATGTAAATCTGTGCCATAGCCGGGAGTGGAACCTAGGTGTCCTGACTCCCCGCCCGTGGGTTGGTACCCGAGAGCCCTGACTCCCAGTCCCCGGTGCTTTTCACCGCTCTAGGAGGGCGTTCTCTGCCCAAGGGGTCAGTCCTGCAGTCGCTGGCGGGGCCCACTGCGAGCAGGATTGGGCCCGAAGGCCAGGCCCAACGAAAGCCGGGCCTGAACGTGAGTGGCCAGGCAGGAGATTAATAAAAACAATTCTTCGGAAATGATTTTCCTCCATCCCAGGCTGTTTGGTTCTAAACAGTCTCACTAATCACCTTCCAGCAAAAGCACAATAACTTTTTTTTTCCAAGGGGCATGGAAAGACTGTCCCTGGAAATTATTTTGAAATAAAAAATAGCCCAAGCAACACCCTGTCTCTTCCCTCCCCCCCCATACCCCTGTTCTTCGGGGGGGCCCCCCCACCCCGGTGCACTTTAGATGAACCTGTGATATTGTAGCAATGGCCCTTGAAGTGCAGTGGGGAGGTGATTTAGGAGAATATTAAAGGCGATGTGGAGATTCGAAGGCGGCTCTCTCAGGGAGCGCTGGAGAAATACGCAGCACAGATGGGCTGAGCAGATTAAACATTTCCGTCACATTGTTTCCAAATTGCGTTGCTGTGCCTGAGGGTTGGTGCTGCGGTCAGAGCGCGGCAGAATGGTGCAAAGCTGTGAGCCGCGTGCTTTATGGAATAAATATTAATACTGCAGTTTCACATGATCTCACAATCCCATCAGTTTGGAAATGGGGCAGCCGCGGTGGTCTCCAAATTCAGCACTCCCCCCCCCCCCCCCCACTTTCTTTTTCCTCTTGCAAATGAATGTACCTCTCCCTCCCTCTTCTTCGGTGTACAGCCCCTGCCTCAGTTACAGAGCTGCTTTGCAACTCTTTCCTGCATCTAGCTGTCTGTCTGAACTAGCGGGGGGTCCTACACAACGCCCCGTGTCGCGCTCTCCATGGGCCTCCTAAAATAGCGCTCGCTTGCCGATCCGGATTGCGCCTGCACCTGTGTACATGCAGAGTCGCTCCTTTGCCTTCCACGGAGTCGCTCTGGATTGACACCACAGTACCGGGGAGCAGAGTTTTAACCTGGCAGATGAGACCCCCCCTGCAGCTTGCAGGCGCACAGAGACCACAAGCTCATCTGATTCCCCGTCAGGCAATGTCCTGGGGCCTTGTGCACCAGCTCTGGCTCTGGGCCAAATTCATCTGTGGTGCAAGTCCCCATGTTGTGGCAGGCCATCGAAATGGACGGCCGATGCGCAGATGATTTTCTTTTAAGTTACCTGCAAAATCCTGACCTCCTCCCGCAGGCAAAGCTCCCCCGGGGGGAAGTCATTGGGAGTAAGCATGTTATTGCACACACAGCAGGAACAGCCTGTGCACGGACCTGGACAGCGGCCAGTCCCTTCCTAAGTTCTGCTGGTGCTGTCCAGCATGAACTGGGCTAAACCCATTCTCCCGAAATGGCGGCTTTGCCCAAGAGGCGATGGCCGCGTTTCATTCGACGCCCTCACTTGCTACTTCCCGTATTTCCTACGCTCCGACCGGCCATCCCTTGGCTTTTCCCATCCGCTTGTTTTCTTAGGCCTGTCCACCTCCAGTCTTGCAGGAATCCATTTAACAAGTTCCTGGCAAGAGCAAATAAATAATCGTTGGGGGCAAATTTAATCATTCATTTTTATTGTGATTTATCTGAAGAGAGGTTGAATAATAAACGAGGCAGGGGGGAGGAGAACAGGATGGTTCGCTGGGAGCCGAAGTATTGGGGAAGCCGCTTCCCGGTTTAGCACAGAGCTGAGCCTTTGACCAGGTGCTGATTCACAGTTCCCTCTTCCTCTGAGGAGACACCTGATTAAAAATCCCCCATGCTGGGAAAACATAGGCGAGTGCTTCCTAAACAAACGGGGTCTCTGAGCACTGACTGTGCGTCTTCCGCTGGCTTCAAGTTTTGAATTCCCTGAGGGGGGGAAGGTAAATTTTAAATTTCAGAACTAGCTTCAGCTCGGAGCCAGTTTTCTAGATAAACAGATATATAGCTGACCTGGTATAAAACTCTCGGTGTCAGCTGACCCTCTAACAGCACAAGGCATGCCTCACCTCTGAATTAGGATCCTCCATTTGACTAACAATAATGTATGACACACACACACTGATAATGGGGCCAAGCAATCATAAACCGATAAGTCCCTGATTGATTGGCTTTTCCTTGGGCATCCATCAAAGTGTCATTGATCTTCTGTGCGAAGGGGGGCTGATGGATTGTGTTCCTGAAGGAGGCACGGGTTGTTTACGAGGACGGGCAGAAAGCGCGCGGATGTCGGCCAGGGCCAGAAGCCGGGGTGAGGAGTAAATATGGTCGGCTCTGCTTTTGATAGAAGGAAAGGAACGGAAACGAAACGCGCGTATTTCGGCGACGGGGGGGGGGGGGGGAAACGCCCCCGCNCACGCCGGAGGAGCAGCTGCTGTCTTTGCAGCAATGTTAATATCACGCTAGTGTTCTCCTGATGCCCCTGCGGACTAGGAGGGGATGCAGCCCCAGTTTCAGGGTCCAAGCGACAGGCTTGTGGTTAAAAGCACTGGCCTGAGAGACAGGAGATGAAGGTACCGTTCCCTGACTGTCAAAGAGGGATAACAGCTCTGCCGTTCTCCAGCAACTGTTTCTTGCTACGTATCCATGCAGCACCCAGCACCACAGAGCTGTCCTCTCACCATACAAATAATAAGTTCTCTTTCCACGCCAGGAGCAGAAGACCCCTCCAGGGCTGGGACCAGATGTGTGGGGAAGCCCATTAGCCAGGATGGGTAAGGAATGGTGTCCCTAGCCTCTGTTTGTCAGAGGGTGGAGATGGATGGCAGGAGAGATATCACTTGATCATTACCTGTTCTGTTCACTCCCTCTGGGGCACCTGGCATTGGCCACTGTCGGTAGACAGGATACTGGGCTGGATGGACCTTTGGTCTGACCCAGTATGGCCGTTCTTATGGCTCAATGAACCGGGGGCTTCATTTTCCTCTTGCCCCCTGGTTCTGGGGCCCTGTAGGGTGGGGATGGGGAACCATTAGCACAAGACCTGGAATCAAATTAACATGGGAGGCTGGAAAACCCCAACAGGTTTTTGCCTGAACTTTCAAAGGCAAAAGCCAGCTCCTCAGTTGCCATCGGTCGTCAGAGCCCCATTGAAGTCAACATGGCTACGCCGATTTCCAGCCGCTGAGAATCTGGCCCGGCCATCTCGTCTGTTCCCAGGACAGGGATGGTCATTCCAGGTCATGGCTGAGCTGCCTTGGAAGAGATCACACAAATAGGAAGCAGCGGGGGCGGCTGGAAATTAAAATGCAGCAATCATGTAGCAGGGGGGCTCCAATCTCTTTTTTTCCAGGCTTATGAGGAGCAGCCTGCTGCTTCCTTCCCCCGACACCTACTGGCAGGGCCTTTGCAGCCCCATGGAGGGATTCAAGGCCCTGTGACAGGCGGCTCGCGAAGGAGGGCCGTGATGTTCGCGCGGCCATAAACGGCAACAGGGAAACCACTGGAGGCTGATTCAAGCTGTGAAATATTCCCTGTGCTGGTGGCCGTGGCGCGTTTTCGGTTATAGAATTGGCTGTTCCTTTTACAGCGGCGCGTGTGTGTGTGTGTGTGTTTTCTCCCTTGCTGCTGGAGATTAGCAGCATAAATCCTTTTACGGCCCCGCGCGCAAACCCGCTGGCTGCCGGTTAGTGGAACGAGCGTCTGTTTCAGGGGCGCTCGTCGTCACCGGGAGGAAATGCAGAGAGCGCTGGGGCCAGTGGAGTGGGCCGTCCTGCTGGGAGGGGATCTCTGAGTTTGAGGGAGAAGGTCGCAGGGCTGAGAGTGGAACTGGGGCCTCCTGGTGTGCCGAACAGGTGGTTTTTGTTACCTGTGGGCATCGAGCATCGTCATGCAAGGGGGTTGGTGGCAGAGTCTCCTCTTGCACTGGGATAAATCAGAAGTGACGTGTAAATCAACGGGGTTAAACTGGTGCGAGTAAGAGGAGGATTGGGGTGGGGAGGGGGAGGATGTTGACTCCCTGGGTTGTAAAGCAACCTGGACTCAGTTGCTGACCGTGGTCCTCAGTTGCCGCATCTGTACAATGGGGATACACGAGGCTATACAAAGTGCTTGGAGATCCTCCGGCCAGGTGCACGGTGGTGTTGAGCCGCAGGTGTGTATCGCCTGCATGTCAGACCCCGTCTCAGCAGGTCCAGGTGCCTGTTCACCACCTTCTCAAAGCAACGAACGTCCAGATGATTGTCTCAGCTAAATTCTTTCTCCCCACCCCGTCCCAATCTGTGCAAGCACAGAGCAGGCAGGCCCTGCTGGAAGCTGATGAGGTAGATTCCAGGGAGACAGTCCTCCATCGCTCTCCTCCCTTGCCCCGGAAAAACCCAGCTGCTCAGCACCCCCTAAACCCAGGCGTCAGCATCTTCGCAAATTAGCACCTCCAGACGAGAGCAGGGTTCACTCGGTGCCGGGCTTTGGCTTGCTGTGCCAGTGCACTCCTCGTTTTAATAGTTTAATAAAAATTAGCATAATTAACAAACATCTGTATGATCCAGAGTGGTGCAATTTGGCACTTGGAAACGAGGACTTAAACATTATTGCCGGGAGTTTAATGTTGTTTTAATTCTTCTTGGCACGGTGCAGTGGAATAAACGTTTGGTGCCGATAGTTCTCGACTGGCTCTCATTTGCATTTTCCTCCCTTTGATTATGAGCAATTGCAAGCTCCCCGGCAATTCATCAACGCAGAAATTATTTTAAAATACCTCGTGGTGTTCGGGCAGAGGAGGGAGGGTGGGATTGCTCCATTCATGCCTTGGACGGCTCTCTGACCCACCGCCCTCCCGTTCCATCCAAAGGGCTCCTGGGTGGGTTAGTTTCCTCCTGCTGCGAGTGCAGATCCCGTTCATTTCCGCACTAAGCCAGCTGCTCATCCAACGCTTTCTTTGCTCCTCTTTTGCCGCGGGATTTTCCTTCCTGTTCCGAGAGGGTTGCAACGCGGCCGGGGCGGGGGGAGGGGGCGGGTCTTTCATCACTCTGGGCCCCGGCAGCCTGGCAGGTCTGCTTGGCTCAAAGATTCTGCAGCGTCTGCTACCATACGGCGCCCTGGTGAGCCCATCGCTTGCTGAAGTCAGCCATCCTGACAGGTGTTTGCTCCTGTCTTGCACTCGCAGCGGAGAAGCAGCGTGGTCCGTGGGTTAGCCTGGGGTTGGGGAGGCCGGACTCTGGCTCCACTGAGAGCATCATCCTGCAGGAGGGCTGCAGAAGCGGGAGGGCTGGGTTCTCTCTCTCATCGTGTGCCCCTACCCCCAACCGTGGCGCTTCTGAGCCTCAGTTTCCCCATCTGTAAAATAGAGACAATCCATGCTGTGTGAGGCTTTAAGCCTCAGTACCTTCCTCTGAAACAGCTGGGGCTGGTGGCTGTGGGTGAAAGGATCCCGGACGAGCTGGGCCATGGGTGTGATCCAGCGTGGCAGTTCCTCTGCGTCTATGCATTGCTTCTATCCTGCCGACGCCCTGAAATTTAGGGGTTTCCTAGACCTTTTGCTCAGAGGTGCTGACTTTCTGATTTGCCGGGGGGGGGGGGGGGGGGGGAGCTTGACCCCTGCTCCACCCCTAGGCCCCACCCCTGCCCCACCTCTTCCTGCCCCTCCCCTGAGCGCACCCTGCCCTCGCTCCGCTCCCTCTCCCCCCCGCGCCTCCTGCACGCCGCTGAACAGATGATCCTCGGCAGGCAGGAGGTGCTGGGGGAAGGGGGAAGCAGCTGATCAGCGGGGCCCGCCGCTGGGTGCTGAGCACCCACAATTTTTTAGAGCACCCACGGAGTCCGCGTCTATGCTTGTGCTGCCCCTCTGTACAAGGTGGAGCGTCACCCTCCTGTTTGCAAAGTGCTGGGAGCTGCTTGCCTGGAGAGCCCTACCTCACTGTACGGTATTATTAGTTTCTTCTTGATTAATTTCATGCTTCAGGGCTCCAGCTGCTCACCTGTTGGGGTCAGGAAGGTTTGCCTCCTTCCCCATCTATTTTTTGGGGGGACGGGTTCTGTCTCCTTCCTCTGAAGCATCACAGATTGCCCACAGCTGGAGGTGGGACACTGGAGGGGTGGGCCGGGGCTCTGGGTTGGCGTTCCCTCTCTCAGGTGCTTGGCTGGTGGGTCTTGCTTGCATGCTCAGGGTCTAACTGATCACCATAGGTGGGGCTGGGAAAATTTTTTCCCCCAGGTCAGATTGGTAGGGATCTTGTGGGAAGTGAGGGGGTTGCCTTCCTCTGCAGCATATGGGTGTGGGTCACTTCCGAGGATTATGTGGGCACGTCTCACTAATCGGTGCCCTACCAGCGCAGAGGCCTCGGGCATTGATGGCCCCTCGGTCTCTCCTGTTCTCTGCCTGTGGCACGCGAGAATTTAGGCTCCTGAGGACTTGTAATACTTTGGTCTAATTCTGGTTGCTGGCCTTAGTCGGTGATACCTGTGTAAATTTGGCTGTAAGTGATTTGCCCAAGGAATCTGTGGCAGGCAGGAATGGAACCCAGGCGGCCTGTCTAGTGATTTAACGGTAACCCCCATCCTCTCTATCTAAGATCCTAGAATCGTAGGACTGGAAGGGACCTCAAGACGTCTTCTAGTCCAGTCCCCTGCACTCAAGGCAGAACTAAGTTATCTAGTCCAGGAGTCCAAGGTTGGGCCCTTTCTTGCTTTGTTTTCTCAGGAGTACAACATGTATGGCTGGTGGATCGGCGAACTGAACAGCGAGGTGGGGATCGTCCCAAAGGAATACCTCACAGCCGCCTACGAACTGGAGGAAAGATGATCCAACCGGTAAGAGGCACGGCCGCTGCTTTGTGATCAACTCTTCACACTTCTGCCCCCCCTCGCTGATAACAAAACTGTCTTGCCAGGAGGTCGGAGATGTCTCGGCTGGGGCTGGGGCTGGGACAGTCCCGGGGTATGTTTTTAATCTTTTGTGAAGATCGACATGGAGAGGGTTTTGCCTTTGGCTCCATCTTCTGGTCTTCACCTTACACTGGAGCTAATGAGGCAGGAAAACCATCCTGGAGATTCAAAGACCTGGTAGAGTGGGGTGGGAGGAATTAGCCGTTGACGTTCAAGGAGTGAGGGCGCCCAGTTAGAGCCCAGGACTGGGGAATCAAGGGTTCTGCATTCCACTCCCAGCTTTTCTGTGACCCTGGGCAGGCGTCTGAAGTGAGTCCAGCTGTGACCATGAGCCAGGGGCTTTGCAATGAAAATGTCCCTGACTTGGAGATCCCTGTGTGAAGTGCAGAAAAGGGTTGTTACCTTCGGGTCGGAGGGAGCCAACAGCAACCCAGAAGATTTTGTTTCCAGAAAACATTGTCTCTCGGTGGTAGTCATAATAATACTCAGCAGAGCATTGGATATAGATCACTTTTTTCACACAAAGATCTCAAAGCCCTGTAGAGAGGTGGGGAAACTGAGGCACGGAGCTGGCAGAGCACACGCCGAGTCAGCTCCAGAGCTGGGAATAGAACCCAGGAGTCCTGACTCCCAATCACCTGCGCCAACCAGCGGCCCACACCGCCTCTTGCTGCATCAACTGGAGTCACCTCCCCCCATGCCGAGAGTCGCTGGGTGTGCACCATACAGGTTGCTTGTGCCCTGGTCACACCCTTTTTCATCTTCTTCTCGCCAATATTCACTCCTGTATCTCTTTCCTCCTAGACTCCCTGGTGCCTCTCTCCCCAACATAATGGACAGCCGCCCCCACCTCGGGGTCCTCTCCCCTGCTGCCCCTCGGGCACCTATGGAAACCTTCTCCACCTCCATGTGAAGAGACTCACGTCCCAACACCCACGTCGCTGCTGTTTCACAGAGCACCCCGTTTGCCCCCGAGCCTGTTACCAAGCTAACGCACACACCCCCTTCCAGATTCCGTATTATCGGCCTCATTCCCCACTTGATTCGGAATGACACGTGGCTCTTACCCCAGCTGACGAGACGCCTGAGCAATCGGCCAACGGAGGGGCCAGTTTTGTTTTCTTTTGTGAGCCGGGGGGGAGGGGGGGGAGAGACCCAGAATAAAGAGATTCTCTTTTCGTTCTCAGTTTCTGGCAGCGTCTCAGCATCCCTGTAGGCTCAGTCCCTGGCTCGCTCTGCGGCTGGATTCGGCGATCAGGGAGGAGAGACGGGCATGTGCCAGGAGAGGACACAACGCTGGAACTGGCCTTCCTTCTCCAGCCCTGGTCGACTCCCGGGCAATAAACCAATTCTGCCCGTGACCAGCCTCTTCTGATAGGAACTCCATCAGCTCCGCTGTGGGGCTGGGAGGACAGGCTCTCTGTGCTGCCCCTATCTCTGGGGATCAACAGAGAACTTCATCCTCCAGGACTGGCCAGCCCAGAAGTCGGATGGGCTGGCACCTTTCCATCAACGTGGGGCGGGGGAGAAAGAGAGAGGCTGTGTCCCCCATGTGCCACTAGGTGGTGGTAGGTAACTGTTCGCCAAAGCATCGGGCCAAAGGGAAAAAAAGCCATCAGCCTTCCTGAAATTAACTCCCACATCATAGCACATGGCCGGTGTGGTGTGTGTTGATTCTCCCGAGCCAGCTACCATTACTGGCAGGACTGACCCTTTTAAGTGCAGTATTGTCCGTATTCAGCCCACCACCTTAAGTGCGTGCTCGGACTTCAGCAGGTGTTTTCAGGGCCTTCCCGATTGCGGGGCTCAGTTTCTCCAGGAAAGGCTACACGCCTTTGAGGAGTGGGGCCAAGGAGAGATGGAGCCACACTGCGACTCTGTGGTGGACTGCCCGGGCCCTCAAAAGCTCGTTTGTTGGTCGGCAGCCTTTTCCCGGGCAAATTGCACATCAATTTCCATTTGTCTTCCCTTGAGACCGTCACTCGATGCGCTGGGGTACCACCGAGAACCCCCTCCTGCCAGAACAGGCCCCCCTCCACTCCTGTCTTGCTAAGTTAGACACTCCAGTCAGCTTCAGCACAGACACAGAGGTTGGGCCACACCCGTCTGCAGTTCACTGAAACTGATGCACTCAGCTCAGGGGCTTAACAGAGACTTTCCCAGTGCCCAGGGTTCAGACTTTCTGGGTAATTTGCAACCTGTACAGTTTTAGCTTCTTCTGATCTTCATTCTTTCTTATTTCGCTTCCTTTTCTGTCCCTACTTCCCTTACCCGAAATAAGCAAACAGAAAATAACAAACCAGTAACCACTTTGTCTGTTCTCCAGCCACCACACTTAAAACTCACTTTAAATCACTACCAGTATCTCAAAGCAATCAGCTGTGCACAGATCCTGCTCGACTACGCCACTGTGACGGGCCTCTGTCTCCAGCCCTTGCTGCTGGCAGGTCGAAGGCTGGGCTCTTTGCCCTGCCGGGCTGCACGGAGGGAAGGATTTCCCCGCTGCTGGAAGGGGCTGGGGTGTGAACCGGTCCCCTGCCGCCTTGTGGAACAGTTGCTAGCCCAGAGCAAAGCACCTGGAAACCTTTCCCGCCCGCCTGCTGTTGGACTCGGAGCAGGGAAGAGCCTTGACAGCTCCAATTAGTTTTGCTGCTCCACGAGCAATGGTGCCAAGACAGCTCACCTGCAAGCAACGCACGGCGGGGGGAGGGAAGCAGCCGCAGCTGGGCAAGAGGAAGGGCCTCGGGGCTGTCAGATGTCCCCCTCCCTTCCCGGCTGGGCTCCTTGTAGCTTATGGTGCAGATGGCAGCTTTTGCCGCAACATGCAAGGCCAAACACCAGCCCCTTTGCGAGCTGGAGGTATGATCTGTACCCGGCCTCCCTGCATCCCGTCTCCGGCCCTCCAAACCGGGCAGCCCCCCAATTCTCCCACGGCTCCCGCCAGCCCTCGGCTCAGACACGCATGGGAGAGGGATGCGGTTGTGGCCGAAACCCAGGAGAGCTGGGTCTGGAGCAACGCCCTGGCTGCTGCATGGTCCAGTTGGACTCAGCAACGCTGGGAACGAGTGATGGGTGAGAAGGAGGCTGGTGAACAGGAGTAGCAAGAGTCCAAAAACCAGCCAACGCGAGAAATGGCTTAGTCGGAGGCAACCGGGGCTGAAATGCCCTGAGCGAGTTAGCAGGAGCAGGCGTAAAGGCTGGCGGAGCGGGGCTCTGGGCAAGGCAAGGGCCTGTGAGCTCAGAGCCACCAGTTCTGTCCCTTGCTCTACCAAGACACGCTATGTCCTTGGACAAGTTGCTTAAGCCCAGATCAAAGGTATTTAGGCACCTATCGCCTGTTGGAATCAATGGGAGTTAGGCCCCTTTGAGGATCTGGGCCTCTCAGGGTCCAAGGTGAGTGTTCCTGCCTTGTCCAGAGGTTGCTGGCTGGGGAGGGGGGTTTAGGCCCCCCCAGAGGTTCCTTGCCATTGACTGATCTCTCCTGGGTTGTTTGCAACGTGCTCCGGGCTCCTCAGCAGCAAACGCGGGGCGAAGACGGTCTCAGGAGACGCTAACGTTCTCTCTCCACCACGGAAAGGGCGGGAGGATACAGCGGATCGGCCTGTTCCTGCTCACCCGCGCTATGATCCCCTGGAAACTACGCGCCCTAAAGCAGATGTGGGGCCACAGCCCGCTGGGGGTTGAGATCCAGTGGGGTGCAAGGGGCTGTTTCCGAGCCGGGCCCTGACTCGGAGCCCAGTGCAAGGACCGTCCCTACTTCGGTCCCCAGCTTATGCCATTGCGAGCTCTTCAGGGCAGGGACCCGCTTTTTGTGCAGTGTCTGTGCAGCACCTAGCACCCTGCTGCAAGCCTGGGGCTGGTAGATGCTACGGTAATGTAAATAATAATAATTATGAGTCCTTATGGCAGCTGGGGCGGGGAACGCCCCTGCCACGCCCCCTCCTGGTAAGATGGAGCAGCTCCCAAGTGGTTATGGTGATTGGAAGGGTTGGTGTTAAGGCGCCGGCTGGCCCGTCCTCATCCCGTGATATTTAGATTTTGCAGGAAACAGCAGGTGATCTCCCATCCCGGCCGTACCACCAGCCCAGCTCCGTCCAGTTTTCTGCTTCCGTGTCCCGGGGAGCATAGCAGAGCTGGGAAAGACCTGGTGGTACAAACCCGGCCCGCTGCGCGGCAAAGAGCGAGTCGCTCACTGGAGGGGGCGATGGAGGATGAATCCGTCGCTGCACCTGCATTTGGAGTCGGGGATTTGTTGTCTGGGCAGAGAGCCACAGTGCACCAAAGCGCCACGCCGGGGAGGCAGAGCCCAGTCCGGCCCTGCCTAGGTCGGATACATGGGCAGCTTTCTTCGATCTGTTAGCAGCTGAAGGAGGCCAGGGAGCTGGTTGCTGCGGGTTAGGGAAAGAGGCACCTGGCCGAGTTATTACCAGGATTGGAGCTTGTCCCGCTGCTGGGACCGGATTGTAATTACAGTAATTTTCTAAGCGTGCTCTGCACAATGAGTGTTTAATCAGGGCCTGACTGCCTGCATCTCCCAGCCCTCATCACTCACTGGGAGGGCTCTTAAAGAGACAAGTCCCCCCCCCGCCCCTTCAGCCAGTTGAACAGCTGTCCTGTAATTGGTAGACATATTTGAGCCTCCTGGCATGCAGCAGGGTGCAGCGATTCTGCTGCAGTGCTGGCCTCTCTCCCCGCTGGCAGGAGTCCGCGTGATGCTCTAAGCGGGAGGCTGCAGCGCGGCAGGGCCCCAGAGGCTGTGAGGGGTGCAGGAGTCAGGCCTGCTGATGAGCTGATGCTTGGCTCGGTAGCTGGTTTCCTTTGAAAAAACACCCAGCCCGGTCTCTGCCGCTGGAGGCTNAGGATTCCTGGGGGCTGTTGCCATCTCCCTTCCCTTCTGTGTGCCACAGTTTGTCTGTCTGTCCAAGGGGTGTAAAGCCCTTGGGCCACCCCAATAAAGCTCTCGGAGAGCCTCAGGGGAGGGTACCGTGGGAGGACAGAGGACGCTTACAAATACATAGCCATCCCTATGGTAGACCTATTTGTCTCTTCCTAGGGCCAGCAAGGAGAACACACTCCAATTCCGGCTCCATCAGCACAGCCACCTCTTGGGTGCTAGGAGAATCTTCGTTAGCAGTAGAGGGCCTATGGCATGCAGCAGTTCTGATTCCAGCTGTGACACATCCGCTAATCAGCTGGTGGCAGCATGAGGCCTAATTCCAGCCCTGCCCAAGGTGAAGGGTGGGCTCTGAGTGGCAGAGGCTGGCCCTGAAAGCTGGACGCGTCCCCCTGGCTGGAGAGCAGGGACAGAGACCCCCTTCTCTTCTCTTCCCCTCTCAGCAGAAGACCTTTGTTGGGGGCAAGGGGGACTTTATCAGCGGTGCGCTCCAGGTGTCCGGACACGGGGGGGACGAGGGAGGCCCTGCTCCCTCCATCGCCAGCAGTGGGGGCGGGACGGGAGCCGGCCACGTTCTCAGCGCTCAGTCCTGGGGCTGGCGAGTCCTCTGTACAGCCGGGGTTTGGGTTTAGGCAGCAGCAGCTTCCCAAGCGGCAGGTTAAACGCCAGCACCGGAGGAGGCAGGTGGCTTAGCCCGGTGGAGGTCGCTGGCTCCAGCCTGTAAGTGCCAGGGGCGCCTCCCTCTCTCAGTTTGGAGCTGGCTGGGTGGTACATGTGCTACAATTTGTTTGCACAGGCTTGAGAGACAGCCAGGCCTCCTTCGGGGAGCTGGAAAGGATGAGCCTGGATGGCTTCCAGCGCTTGGATGGCTTCCAGGCAGAGTGTCTGGGTTGATGCCAGGCTTTGGGGGAAGTCATCTCGAGAAGGCCTCAGCCACATGGCAAGAGAAAGGTTACCTTGAGCTGCTCTGCGGGCCTGTCACATACCTGCCCTCCGCTCGGGGGGCAGGCAGCAAGCAGGGACTAGGGCTCAGGATCCGGGCCTGCCGTCTGCTGGACGGAAGCAGTTCGGTCCCAGCACAGCGCCTGCCTGCAGCCCCCTCTCCGCTGGCTGGTTCCACATGAATCCACAGCTGCCCCCGGCAGCCCTTGGCTCACTGGGTCTGTGGCGGGCACAAGCCGTGCCTTTCCTCACCCCAGCGTCCATGCCACGGGCAGCAGCAAAATCACTTTCCCTATTAAAGAGACACGCGGAGCCAAGAGAAACTCTGACTGGAGCAGAGGGCTGAGAGTTGGGGTCTAGATGATCCTCCCGCAGAAGCGCAGGCAGCAGCAAAGAGCGGTTACGGAGGAGGGAAGGGCTTGTTCCCCATTTCCTGCACAGCTAACGCCCTGACTTTCAAAGGGGCTGAGCACCCCCACTGCCCGGAGGGGAAGCTGGGAACATTAACCAGCGTTCCCCGGTGAAAGGGAACAGAACCTGCACCTCCCCGTGATCAGAGCGGCGTCTCCCAGCATAGCAGCGTCGTAAGCAGCCTTCTGGAGCAGTACCGGAGCCCAGCTGCTGCTCTGGAAAAGATCTGAGTGTTGTAATGCCCCCCTTTGGCCCCCAGGAGCTTTCATCGCTGTGAAACCCAAGTGCTCTCGGGTTAGCCTGACAACTCCACTCAGTTCTGGTTTGGGCAGGCCCAGCTGACAGTAGAGGGATTTTGTTCCCACCCTCCTTGGAAAAGTGAGTCGATTTTGCATCCGGGTTGATAGGTTTTCCTGACACGTTTGCCGCACCTCTAGAAATAATTTTGCCTGCCCCTGAGATGCAGCCAGCTCTGGGGGGAGGCACTGTTTAAGCAGCCGCCAGGACTGACACACCGGCGCGCTTGCTCAGGGGGCTTTCCCCCTTCCCCAGGGTCATGTTGTAGCGTTTCAGCCAGCAGTTGCCTGGGTTTGTGCCAGTAGGTAGGTGGAGCTGGTGCTCTTAAGCTGCAGACCCCCCCAGCCCCAGAATGTGCCATATAGGGAGAGGACAGTGGGGAACTGCCTTTCAATGGCCACATGCTAGCAGGGAGGGGGACTGCCCCAGGAAGGCGTTTAAGAGTCTGCACTGCAGTCTGTTTATCCAGCAAGCTCCGTAAGCAGGTTGTTGCAGAGAGGAGTGAGAGCGGCTGCGTCCAAGCCGGTGTTGAAGGGAAAACCCCAGGGCAGACTGTGCTCTGGCAGAGGTCTCTGAGCAGGGCAGCCCCGTGCCAGAGCCAGCCGCGGGCTGCGATTCTGCGAGCCTGGCTTCAGCCTAATGGGGGCCCCGCCTGCCGGTAGGTGCGTGTCTGCCCTGAGTTCCGCTGTCCCTGCGGGTCAAGCCTCCACTGGGGGGGGGAGCAGGGACAGCCCCCGCCTGGCATTTTGGCTGCATCGCCGACCCCACCGGCTCCTGGCTGGAAGTTTCTAGATCAGCGCTGCAGGCACAGCTGGCCTCACAGCTGCACCATTTGGAGCTGTGCTCTCATGAATATTCATGAGGCAGCCCCAACCAATCGGCAGAGCAGCTACCATTAGCGAGCATCTGTCAGGTTTTTTAAATGAACTTCTTTTGACATTTTAGATTTTCCTCTGTAGGCTTCATTTCCGCCCCCCCCCCCAATTGTGCGAGGCAGAGAACACGCCCACGTGAAGGGCGGGGGGGGAAGGAAAAAACCTTCAACCCAAGCACCTGGGGAAATCGACCGACACCCAACTTGATTTTCACAGCCAGGCCCTGCGACCACCAAAACGTGACAGTCCATGAAACCGAGCAAGGTACGGTGTCATCTACCGACCCGGTCACCTCACCAACCCGTGAAGGAAACGGACTCCAGCCTTGCTAAGCAGCACGGGCTGCATTCCTGCCTGCAGGGTGGCCCTCACCCTCCGCCAGCCCGGCCCGCGGGTCACCCCCCCCGCTGAGCTCTGGGCACAGAGGGGAGAGTTGGGCTACCGCTGAGGTTGGCCACTGCCAGGTGCCAGCTGAGCAGGCAGCCGCTCCGCTGTTCTCTATGGTCGTCAGCTCCCTGCCGCAGCCCAAGGAAGGAGCACCAGAAAGGACATAACTGGGCTGAGGGGGAGGAGCAAGGGCTGCTGTGCAGCGGTATATGGAGAGGGGCGGGCAGGATCAGTGTGTCCCCCCCATCCCAAAGCCACATGCATGCACCCCAGAAACCGAGCCCCTCTGCTTCCCCCCACCCCACCCCGCCGCTCCATCGCCTTTCAGCAGGACTAGGGCCAGCTAGCTCTGGGTCTACTGACCAAGGGTCCCACAGAGCCAGAGAGAAGCAGGTTCTCTCCCCGGGCGGGGGGACTGTCACACCCTGTGGAGACGGAGGATAATACTGAGGCCCCCTTGGTCAGGCCCTGTAGGAACCCTGAGTGAAAGATGTCCTAGCAGTGACGTATTATTTGGGGAGCCCAGGCTGGAGGAAAAAGCCCCCCCCCCCAGCTGCAACTGGACACTCATCAGCTGTCACGATCTAGTGCCCAGTGCAACCAACGCAGGGATGGTCTCTGGTGGCATCTTAGCCAGCCCCACGCCTATTGCTTAAGATGCATCAGCCCCATTATTCTTTTCCCCCCCAACATGATCAGTTTGTGATTAGCCTTCCCTGCTCCGCCTGGGTCCCTCCTGGTCTTTTCCCTGCCCCGCCAGACATAAATCACCAGCACTCAGTGTCTCGTGCACTTCACATTTATTGCAGGCCAGAGCACCTCAGCTCTGCCTTCTGAGCCATGACAATGCCAGAGGATGGGCTGGTGGAAAGGCCCGGGGAGCAGCAGAGTAAATGGACCCGACGGGCTGAAAGCAGAGAGGCCCTGGTGGTAGCTGCAGCGTGCGATTGCCCATTCTTTACTAAGGGATTCTTTCTTCGGTTCTGCTCCCTCATGGCTGGCCATAGGGATCACCTTTGCCCTTCCCCTTTGCCCTCTTCAGCTCCAGTTGGCTGTTAGGCTCAGGCAGGTCTGGGCTAGCCAAAAGGTTTGTTCTCCTGCAGGGAAGCCCAGCTTGAGGGGTGTCCCACACAAAAGGGGAGCACAACCAACCTTCTGACCTCACTGTCCCACCACAACACATTCCCCCAGCCCCGCCGCAATGGAGGAATCAATCCTGCAGTATAGAGCCCCCAGGTGTGGAGGTGGTATCCATACCCAGTGTGTGGGCGTCCGGCTCAGCACAGCTGAGGGGAGGCCGCACAGCAGCTGTTTCAATGTGGCTCTCGGCCGTGCAAAGCAGCGCCGCTCGTGCCTACGCGGACGTTGGTTTTTCAGAGGGGAATGCTACGAAGACTGAATTCTCGTTCTAGGAACGAGAATCCACTGGGCATTGCTGGGACAGCTGACTGATCTGCTGCTGGGCAAGGAGGGACGGCAGCTCGGCCCAGGGATCCAGACAACCTCTCTCCTGGAGGATCTCTGCAGTGATGAGCATCTGCCTCCATGACCCAGCTCCAAGGGGACAGAGGATCAAGCCAAGATCAAGGGAGCTGGCTTTTGTTTTCAAGCAGCCCCCATCCCTAATACACACCGTTCCCCCCACAAGAGCATGACACAGCCCTGGGGAGTAACAAACTTAGGTTCTACTAAGCACTGGTTCCCTTTTCGTACAGCTCAGTTGTGTATTCACCCAGCACCTGCCTCGGCAGGAAGTGGTCACAAGCTGCTGGGAGTAGAGGGGCTGAGGATAAGGACCACGTGCCATGCAGGGTCCCAATCCTGCACCAACGGGATCCACTCAGCTGCCATCCTCGGCTCTCCGCAGAGCCAGAGCCGCTGCTCCCAGACAGGGCGTACAAGATCGTTTGTGCTGCTTACTCCGTCTCCGGCTGCTCCGTAGGAGAATCCAGGCTATCCGAGTGGTTGTCTTCCATGCCGAAGTCGCTCCAGCGCGAAGGGGGTTTCAGGCAGCTCCGAACAGGGGGGCTTCCGAGACCAGCGCAGCTACGGAGAGAAGGCACGAGAGAGTCAGGAAGGAAGAGGGGTTCCAGGCTCTCACACGAGCTACACACGCATCCTGCCCCGCGTAACGGCCCGGAGCAGTGAGCCACTGACAGAGGAGTTGCGCCAGCACCTTGCTCCTGCCACCTTACCCCCGGCCCCAGCAATCCTGGGAGGAGCAGCGGGGGACTGCGAAAGTTGCCTCTGCACAAGTGCTCCCGTGGAGCAGGGAGAGAGCAGCAGGCAGCTTCCTTTCAGCCAGCTGCCCCCATCTGCCTGCAGCCTCTTCTCCCTGCTTCCACAGGGGCCTCTTCCGCAGCTGGCCCAAGGAGCAGTACAGGTGGAGCCTCCTCAGCCAGCCAGCTGCTCCCCTCCTCCAGCTCCGCCCGCCCCTGCACCACTCCGCTTCCAGGCGCCCCATCCACCCCAAGCAGCGCAGAGCCCTCTGCGAAGAGGGGCAGGGGCGGGGGAAGAGATGGGAGAATCCCTCGTGCGGACAGGACAGGAGTCGCCAGGGAGGGGCTTAGAGCATTGGCAGCTGAGCCGGCGAAGCGTCTGGCCGGCCGAGCTGCCTGGATACCTACCCCTCAGCCCGGCTCCCTGTGCCCATTCCAAACCCTTCCTTAAAGCAGAGGGGCTCGTGCTGGAGCCCACCCACGCCTCTTCTCCTGCTATTTAAAACCAAGAGTGAGACGCTGCGGCGGGGCATGATCTTCAGAGCCAGAAACGGACTCCCGGGTTAAAGGAGCCAACTGGAGGGGCACGAGGAATCTCTGTTAGGCCTGGGCTGAGCCTACCCCAGGGTCTTCCTAACTGGTGTGGGGGGGGGGACCCAGGACCAATTAAAGCATTTGGTTAATTAGCAAGGGAACACACAAGCAATGCAGCTGGGTTCATCGGCCTCCACAGCGGCTTACGGCGGATGTTCTAGCAGCCTAGGCCCGACAATCCTGTCATGGCTCCATGCACCTCCCCTCCCGTTGGCCAGGGTGAGAAGCGCGTCTCCACCAGGGTTTTGCAGGGCTGCTGGCGCACCGGAGCCAGTGGGCTCGGAGGGCAGCGGAATACAAAGTGTCCTCAGCACCGACGTGCCCTGGGGACAGGTGCCTTGAGGTCTTGCAAGAGGCTGCACCACAGCGCTTCTCGATGAAATGGTTGCTCAGAGTTGAGGGGGTGGGGGTGGCTCCCCCCACATCACACCGGATCCGGGCTTAGAGAGATTCTACTGTAGGTGCCTGCAGCATGAGGTCTAACTCCCCGACCCAACTACTCCCCCTCGGAGGACAGGGGCAGCTGGCAGGCTGCAGAAACTGACTCACTGAGTGATGAAAACTGGTACAAATCCTGAGCACAAGACACTTCTCCTGTTATAAGATCTAACACTGTGGCCACAGGGGGGGAACACACAGGAGCTTGTCTGGTGGTGTCCTTTCCCCTTCCAGGATTCCTCCCCTCTCAGAGGCTCCTAGTGTCACATCATCCTCCCCTCCAGCAAGGAAGGTGGAGGCGACTCCCCCAGGCAGAGCCACTTCAGCCACAAGGCAGCTTTGCCACTGGAGAATGACCATCATGCCTCATCCTTGCCAGACTGAGATGCTCAGGACATGGTCTGGATTTGCCTTGGGCCTAAACCAGGATGTGTGACCCCAGCTGTGCGGTAGGGGAAACGCCAAGGGAAGTGAGTATTAGATGAGTCAGGTGGGGGCTCCGCATTCAACACGGGGAGCATCAGGAAGGAAGCATATGCTTGTTTTGGTGCAGCGATGGGACTCTGGACTGCTCCTTCCGGGCAGATGGCGCACGACGTGGAGAAATCCTCCAAGCAGGCCCTGACGAGTCCTGGGGCGCTCAGGAGCAGATGGGGGCTGGGGATCGTGTGAATTAAAGCCACGTCCCTATTTGGATGTGGTGTGTTCTTTGGGAGGATCAGACCAAGCACATTAGACCCCACATGGCCACAACAGCTGATGCAGTGGCTAAGTTGTGGTAAGGCCCATAGCCATGTTACGGGCTCTCTGGAGAGGCCGATTTTCCAGCTCTGGTCTAGCTAGCACAGATCAGCTCCAAGCATGGAAGGGGGCTTGGTTCTTAGCCTAGTTCCAGCTATCGGTCTCTCTGCATCCAACCCACGAGTCCCTCAGATCGCTCCCAGTACCTGCTGTAGAGCTCTGCCCCCGCCACGAGCGCAGGGCGGGCGTCTTCTTCCTGCACCCAGCCGCAGTTCGACATGGCGTAGCGGAGGATGGCGTCCGTGACGGTCAGGGGGCTCTGGCCCTGCACGCACGCCTCGATCTCGGGCACCGCCAGCTGGCTCTGCAGGAAGAGATGCAACTGGCTGTCTGACAGGAGGACCACGTTCTGCACGACCCTGGAGAGAGACAGGAAGCGAGGGGACAATGCAGAATGTGGTATAGCCCCCCCCCAGGCCTGCGTACCAGCCACAGGGGCTGGTAGACAGCAAGGGCAGGGGAGGATCCTGCTGAAGATGGTAGTGAGCATTTTCATGCCCCCCCGCCCCAAAAAAAAAGCCAGCATTACCCCCTCCCAGCTCAGGCTCCCTAGCGGGAACGCTCTTCTCTGACCCCAGACAAACACCACCCTCAAGCCTGGGGGAACGGAGCCGTTAGGCAGCCTTCTTTCCTGCTGGAAAACAGGGCTTTGGGGTGAAATAGCCCCTGCCCCCATAGGCGCCACCTTTCTCCGGCACCGGTGGGTGCTTGCGCCCCCTGGCCCCGCCCCCACCCTTTCCCCACCCCTTTCCAACCCCTTCCCCAAAGTCTCCGCCCCAACTCCGCCCCCTCCCTGCCCCTATTGGATCCCTTCCCCAAGTCCCCGCCCCGGCCCCGCCTCTTCCCCCAGCGCACCGCGTTCCCCCTCCTCCCCCATCCCTCCCTGCTCCGTGAAACAGCTGTTTCGCAGCGCAAGCGCTGGGAGGGAGGGGTGAGAAGCAGGACGTGGCGGCGCACTTGCAGAGGAGGCGGAGGTGAGCTGGAGCAGGGGGGCGGGGCGGGGCCACCAGTGGGTGCTCAGCACCCACTAATTTTTCTCACGGAGTCGGCACCTATGCCTGCCCCAACCCATTTCAGGCACCAAGCCAGCCGCGTGAGGGAGCTGCATCCCTTCCACTCACTTCTCCAGGAACTGCTGGAGCCCCTGTCGCCGTTTCTCAATGAACTCATCGGTGCTGCCTGCAAAGAAGGTGGATTTCCCTGGCAGCTCCGGGACAGGCCTGAGGGAACAGAGCAGAGGAAGGAAATGGCTCGGTATCCACAGACGGAACGAGGGGACGTGGGACGGACCTGGTGGGAGAAGCCGGCCTCGTGCAAACAGCAAGAGCGCGTTTTCACCCACCGCCAAGCTGGGGCGATCGTAGAGGTCCTGGGCCCGGGAACAGCCAACACTTGCATAGCTAGAGCGTTAGATGCTCCTCCGTCCTCTGCAAGCAAGAGATTGCCCAGGGAGGTGAGCACTTTGCTTAGGCATTGACTTTGGTGCTGGGCACTCGCTCACGCCACGTGATATTAGGATATTAGGAAACACTATTTCCCTAGGAGGGTGGTGAAGCACTGGGATGGGTTACCTAGGGAGGTGGTGGAATCTCCATCCTTAGAGGTTTTTAAGGCCTGGCTTGACAAAGCCCTGGCTGGGATGATTTAGTTGGGGTTGGTCCTGCTGTGAGCAGGGGATTGGACTAGATACCTCCTGAGGTCCCTTCCAACCCTGATAGTCTATGAACCCAGCTCACCTGATTTAGAATCTGTGGGTGCAGCCAACCCTTTGGGCCAGTTTCCATTGCCCCTGCTCTCTTCTGCCTATAATGCCTTATCCTACGGAGGGTCAGAATACCCAACACCTCTGTGCTAAGGGGAAGTTGGCGTCTGGCATCAGGGAGGCGGAGGAGGAATTTCACACTCACACTAAGCCAGCGTTTTTCTGGAGCTGCTTCCTCAGCCACACGAACTCGCGGTACCGTCTGCGCACGCACGAGGTCTTGGCGGTAAAGGCCTTGCTGTTGGTCTGTGAAACGAGATGCGGGGGGGGGGGGAAAGGTCAGTAGGGGGGCACAGATCTCCCTTCAATGCCAGCTCATTCTTCCCATAAGGTCCTGCTGTCCTGTGCTCCCAGGGGAACGTTCTGATCTGAACCAGAACATGGTATTAAGTTGCAAGCGGAGGGCCCAAGCCAATCTTTTGATGTCAGGAGGAGCAGCAGGACTTTACGTGCAAACGAGTGGGGGGGGGGGGGGGGCGGNGGTTTCATGGCCTGAACGTGGGGAGCTAAGGGGCTGGAACTGCTCTAATCATGGCCCCAACTCGCTGCTGGAACTTGCTCTGACACCAAGGGGCTAGGGATCATTTAATTCCCTAGATCAGGGGTTCTCTGCCTTTTCCTCTGTGAGCTCCCCCACCCCCACCCCCCCATCCTATAAAAACTCCACGACCCAGCTGTGCCACAACTGGTTTTCTGCATATAAAAGCCAGGGCCGGTGTTAGGGGGTAGCAAGCAGGGCAATTACCTGGAGACCCACGCCACAGGGGGCCCTGCGAAGCTAAGTTGTTCAGGCTTCAGCCCCGGTCGGCAGGGTTCGGGGCCCCAGGCTTCAGCCCCATGCAGCGGGGCTTTGGCTTTCTGGCCTGGGCCCCAGCGAGTCTAATGCTGGCTCTGCTCGTGGCCCCCCCAGGGAGCCCCGGACCTCTGGTTGAGAACCACTGATCTAGATAGGTGCTTGCAGAGAAGGGGGAGTGAGAGATAATGGAAAGATCAACTAGTTAAAGCACCGATAACCGTGCAGGGCTAAGCAAGCTCTCCACAGCAGAATCCTGCCAGGGGGGCAGAGTGGACCACGCTGGGATTTGAACTGGTTGGAGTGCTGATTGTCCAGCGCCCTGCACCATCTCAGAAACCGCTGCCAAGTGGTGCCAGATCGGGAGGTGGCGTTTTACACCCACTTTTCACTGGGGAGAGGCGACAGCGCGGGGCGGTGTCAGTCTCAGCTCCATTCCTGCTGTCCCCCGGAGCTGCTCTGCACTTACATGGAGGAAGATTTTATAATCCACATAGGAATTCCAGGAGCCTTCGTTCTGGAGCCGAGGGTCCTGAACACGCACCGTGGTCAGCTCCTGAGGGCAGAGAAATGTTGCCTAGCTCCAAGGAGATGTTCACAGCAGCCCCATCCTACACAGCCTAGTCCTGACTTCCCGTCACCCAGCTGTAACCCACAGCAGAGAGCAGCTGGTGGCAAGGTCTGCAAGTGGCAGGAACAGGCAAGCGGTGCTGCCTTTGAGAAGCTGGGTACTGATCTCAGGAGCGCCAGACGTCGAAGGGGAAGTGTCCCAGCCATACTCTGCGGTTCGTTCTACCTGGTGATTCCCCAAACTATGATCCTCCCACCCCATCCTACCCTTAAAGGCCCACACTGCTGCAGCCATGCTAGGCAGACAGCTCCTGCCCTGACCACTCCTACTAATCAATCCCCCCACCTGACCCTGTAAAACCCTTCACCTTATCCCCCTGGGTACCAGCCAAGGGGTCCCCACCTCTTCCCCCTATGTGTAGCTCCAGCTTTGCTAGCGCTAACTTGCTCACCACTATGGTTCGATCTTTGACTGAATTCAAAGGCTCCATACGTCCCCCCCCAACCTGCCAGCCCCCCAAACCACGGAACAGAAAACGGCAGAAACTCGCGAGAGCCTTACTTCTTGCTCTTGATTCTCCAACATCCTACAGCCAGAGCCCAGAGGGAAGCATCTGTCCAGATGAAAACAAACAGACCCTCAGTTAGACGAAGCAGATCTGACACAAAGCTAAAGGTGCCTGGACGAGTTACAGGCTCACATGTTCAGTTGGAGGTGATGCCCCCCCCGCCCCATTCCTTCTGATCCTCCACACCAGGATACCCCATTTTCCCCCTGCTCAGTCCCACAGCTGTGTGCACCCTTCTTCTGCTTCCCCCCCCCCCATGCCAGGGTCCTCCAATCCCCACCTCCATGTGCCCATCCCCTTCCCCCACCATTGTTACTTCTCTTCTGGCTGGGAGATTAGTCATTCAGGGTGTCAACCATTGGGAGGACAGGCAGAGCTGAGATAGGGTGGTGTTCTACTGAAAGGCGGTAATGGGTGCCATGATCAATCAGTTCTTCGATCTACAGCCGGTTTGCAGAGGTGCTTGAAGCTCTACAGCAGCTAAAGGGTTGACAAGGGCTCTGTACAGCCCCCGTTTTCCCCCAAATCAATACGGTTCCACCCATGGATGCCTAGAACCACGTGGAATTGATCAGACGCCACGTTCAGAAGTTACCGTGTTACAGACGGAGGCCAGCAGCCTGAGCTAACAAAGCTGCTGATCTCCTGCAAAGGGAGCTCCCCCACCATCACCAGAGTCCTGCATCGGAAAGGCTACAACTCCGGCCAGCGCTCCACTACAGACCTACGTCGGCATCAACACCTCGCTCAGGGGTGTGAAAAATAAACAACCCGCGCGACGTCGTTATACCCACCTAACCCTCCCGTGTGGGCAGCGCCATGGCGACGGGAGAGCTGCTACCACCTCTCAGGGAGACGGATTAACTGCGCCAACAGACGCTCTCCCGCCGGCGGACGAGCGGCTTCACTAAAACGCTACAGCTGCCCCGCTCTAGCGCGGTACGGGAAGACAAGTCCTCAGAGAGGCTATCCTTGCGGCCATGCTCAGCCCTCCCCCTCGGGGAGAGGGCCAGGTTCAGGTCTGAGCGTCCCAGCCCAGCACGGATACAGAGGCCGTGCTCCCACAAGGCAGCTTGTGTCTGGATAAGCAATAGCACCCACTGTGGCTCAGGAGACCTACAGCTGGCCCGTAGAGACCATTCGAAAACACTCGTTAAGCGAGAAGGTTTCACCCGTGTAGCACCTCTCATCCCAGAGCACTTTCCGATCTCTGGGTGCATAGCGCTACTGAAATGCGGCCAGCTCTGGGGGGGGGGCGGGAGGGGAATGGTAGCCAGCTGCTGCGCAGCACAACAGTACCAGAGGTTGTTTTAAGCAAAAGCCTTTTCATAGGAAGGGTGACCCAGGATCTTTGGCCTCGCAGGGCAGAGAGGACCCCTGCTTTTAAGGTCTAGTCCAAATGGCTTGTGTGGACTCTGTTACTTTACCTTGGAAAGGTGGAGGGTTGAGTCAGCCTCACTAGATTTTCAACCTGTGCCAGGGGGTGGGTGGGATATCTCCCCTCCAAGATAACTGGTACTTCTGCCACCCCGTCTTCCTTTACGGCTAGGTTACATTTCTAGCCAGAAACAGCCTTTTGTGCTCTGTGTTTGTACCGTGCCTAGCACAATGGTGTCCTGGGTGTTGCGGTAACACGCAGCGTAAGTAACAATTGGTGATCAGACAGGACGTTAGTTCAGTTCTTCAAAAACCAAGAGAGATCCATTGAAAGGACAGGTCAGTTCCACCCAGTTCTCGTACATTTGTGGCTGTTTCAATACCAGCCCTGCAGGCAGAGAAACGTAAGCCTGCCGTTTGGATTCGTTAGGTCCTGGATGTGTGCGTGCACAGGAGAACGGCTGAAGATGGTCTCAGCTTTTGCTACACCACAGAGGAAGTTATCCTCTTAAAACAGCTGTAACTTTCATTCACTCCCCATGCTGGGAACTTGACGGATTTTTGAAGTTCACCATAATAAAAACTCAACCCAGCCTAGCAAACATAAGAACGGCCATACTGGGTCAGACCAAAGGTCCATCTAGCCCAGTATCCTGTCTACCGACAGTGGCCAATGCCAGGTGCCCCAAGGGGAATGAACAGAACAGGTAATCATCAAGTGATCCATCCCCTATCGCCCATTCCCAGCTTCTTGCAAACAGAGGCTAGGGACACCATCCCTGCCCATCCTGGCTAATAGCCATTGATGGACCTGTCCTCCATGAACTTATCTAGTTCTTTTGTGCCACCTGTTATAGTCTTGGCCTTCACAACCTCCTCTGGCAAGGAGTTCCACAGATTGACTGTGCGTTGTGTGAAAAAAATACTTCCTTTTGTTTGTTTTAAGCCTGCCGCCTATTAATTTCATTTGGTGACCCCTAGTTCTTGTGATCACACTGATGAGATTGTGGCAAAAAAGGGGCAGAGATCCCATCTTCTGAAGCTTTACAGCTTCCCTACCCCCAGTTTTCAGTCTTCTCACAACGTATCTGTTTCAATTTCATGTTTTGCCAACACCAATGTAACCTCTGAGGAAGGATCACACTTTAATCGGATGCATCAGATGAAGTGGGTTTTAGCCCATGAAAGCTTATGCCCAAATAAATTTGTTAATCTCTAAGGTGCCACAAGGACTCCTCACTGTAACCTGTGTGGTGGAATCCAAAAAGCCAGCCTCCCAAGTGGTCTTGATAAGCTATACAGTGGAGGCAGTGTCATCTAGTGGTTAGAGCAAGAGACTGCACATCTATTTCCAGCTCTCCTGATGCACTGACATGCCTTGGGCAAGCAGCCGAATCCTTGCGCCTCACCTTCCCCATTTGTAATTATAGTCATCATTTGTGTTGTGGTAGCACATAGGAGCCCAAAATCAGACTCCATGGTGCTGTAAACACAGATAGCAACACCCCTCTTCGTCCCAGCACAGGGTTAATTCACTTTTGTAAAGTACTTGAAAAGCCCTGAATAAGAGGTGCCAAAGGAGGCCCGTGTATTATTAGTCACCAAGCTCTAACAATTAAGTTACATAGCAGAGATATTAGCACAGTACCGTCACTTCCTTTGCTGCATCCCTCCAAGTTGTACTGGATGGCGTCAGTCGATTTGATGCACCATTAAATGCTTCTGACTTAAGCTGTCTGCAATACCTGTTCTGCAACATAATTAGCTTTCGCTCTCAATAGCTTGAAGAGAAACAGATACAACAACAAATTGTGGCAACAGTCCAGCCAGTGGGACCCTGCAGATTTCAGAGATAAGGCTCTTAAACCAGTCCAGCTTGCTTTATATATTTGCAGACACATCTGGGCCACTCATCGGGGCAGCTGGAGGGCTGAGCCTGCCCGGGGCGTCCTGGCTTCACCTCTTCCAGCTGGATTGTTTGTAGACGGTTTTTGAGGGATGGATTTATGGCTTTGTATGCAGTGTTGTTGTAGCCATGTTGGTCCCAGAATATTAGCGAGACAGGGTGGGTGAGGTTAATATCTTCTATTGGACCAGTTTCTGTTGGTGAGAGAGACAAGAGGTCTGGGAAGTGTATTCAGTGTCACAGCTAAATACAAGGTGGAACAGATTATTTAGCATAGGTAGTTAGCACATATTTCAAGAGACCATTCAAGGTGAAGTGACCCATTTACACCTCTGCTGTCATAGGGAGGGAAATCCAGGATACCCACCTTGAAGGTGGTTAAGGTGTGTATGGGAATCTCTTTTATTGAGTCAACTTCTGCTGGCGAGAGAAAGACACCAAACGAGGACACTCCGCCGGAGAAGTAGATCACATTCTGCAATGTGCCACTCCAATGCCCCGAACCTGCTTCAATACAGAAATAAAACTCACTCCAACTACCCATCCCTATCTGTCACCTACCACCCCGCATTGGAACCCTAGACTCAATGGGAACCACATCTACAAAAAAAATCCCTCCTGAACCCCTCTTCTGTCCTTCAAAACAACACCCCAACCTCTCCACGGTCATCAGAAGCAAGCTCCCCACACACTAGGGCACACCAACACAAAGCAGCACCAGATCTTGCCAGAACAGATGCGAAACCTGTAGACATATCTCCACTGTTACGATGATCAACACACCTTGCAAGATCCCTGGATCCCACACATGCCTATCACAACACGTGGTGTACCGTCTCCAGTGCACTAAATGCCCCAACAACAACTAGGTGCGTGAACGGAGAATCACTATGCTCTCGAATGAACTCGCACAGAAAAAAAAAAAAAAAAATCATACAAGACTAAAACACCGTATCAATTGTGGGTGAACATTTGTCACAAAGTGATCACTCCATATCTGACCTCTCAGTCCTCATCCTCAAAGGAAACCTGCACAGCACTCTCAAAAGATGAGCCTGGGCCCTTAAATTCATTACTTTGCTAGACACTAAAAATCATGGACTGAATAGCCACTGGATTTATGGCTCATTATAACAATCTCTAAAACCCACTACCCCGCCCCCCTGCTTCTTCTGGCGAGGTGTTAGGCCACTTCATCTTGAATGTTCCCTTGAAATATGTGTTAACCACTTACTCTAGACAATCTGCTCCATCTTATATTCAGCTGTGACACTGAGTACCTTTCCCTGACCTGAAGAGCTCCGTGTAAGGGTATGTCTACACTGGTACTTTGTCGGCAAAACTTGTGTCGTTCAGGGGTGTTAAAAAAAACCAACCAGACACACACACACACACACGACACAAGTTTTACCGACGAAAAGCGCCGGTGTGAACAGCGCTTTGTCGGCAGGAGCGCTCTCCTGCCGACAAAGCCACTGCCGCTCGTAGGGGGTGGAAGTTTTTTGTCCGCAGGAGAGCTCTCTCTCTCTTGCTGACAAATAGCAGCTATGCTGTGCGGCTTTTAGTGGCAACGCTGTAACGGCACAGCCGCATAGAATCAGAGACTCTCAGGGTGGGAAGGGACCTCAGGAGGTATCTAGTCCAACCCCCTGCTCAAAGCAGGACCAAGCCCCAACTAAATCATCCCAGCCAGGGCTTTGTCAAGCCGGGCCTTAAAAACCTCTAAGGAAGGAGATCCCACCACCTCCCTAGGTAACCCATTCCAGTGCTTCACCACCCTCCTCGTGAAAAAGTTTTTCCTAATATCCAATCTAAACCTCTCCCACTACAACTTGAGACCGTTACTCCTTGTTCTGTCATCTGCTACCACTGAGAACAGTCTAGATCAGTGGTCCCCAACGTGGTGCCCGCGGGCGCCATGGCGCCCACCGGGGCATTTATGTGTGCCCGCCTAGTGCCCAGCAGGGAAGAGAAGCTGGGGCCCCGCGCCTGCTGGGGACAGAGTACTCCGGGGCTGCGGGCGCCGGTGTTCTCTGTCCTCGCAGCTTCTCTCCGGCTTCATATATTATGTAATATTAAATATGATGTTTTTCGTATTATTTAATGTACAAATACAAAATAAGCCTTGAAAAATTGTTGGCGTCCACCACACTCTTCTGAAAACGTGAATGTGCTACTGGCCACAAAAAGGTTGGGGATCACTGGTCTAGATCTATCCTCTTTGGAACCCCCTTTCAGGTAGTTGAAAGCAGCTATCAAATCCCCCCACGTAGTGTAGCCATAGCCTAAGCTGGAAAACTCGTCTCTCTCACCAACAGAAGTTGGTCCAATAAAAGATATCACCTCATCCCCCACCCCTTGCACTTTGTGTCAGGCTGCCAAAGCAGAAAGCTCTCCTCACACAGGAAAAGTCCCCTTCCACCTATTCCTAACTTACCAGGCTCTTTCCACTTAGGCCCCGAAATAAGGGCCAAATTTCCAGAAATGCTCAGCACCTAGATACTACAATGGGAGCTGCTGGGTGCGGAGTATGTCTGGAAATATGGTCCCAATTTTGAGTGCTGGCCATTTGAACAAACAAGGCGCCACATCCCCAGGTCTCCCCCAAGGGAGAGGATGAGAGAAAGAACAGACCACACATGAGAGATGTTAGTCACAGCACTTAATGCAGTAATGGAAGGTGCCCAGATACTATGGTGAGGAGGAACAGATCAAAACAGACTAGAACCAGCCCCAGATGGCTTATCCCCTATGTTCCCTCTCCTTCCCAGAGATGCATGGTTAACACTCTTGCACACAAAGCAGTTTAAAAGCATCAGCCCTCTTCTCATAATCTCATAAAGCCAGAAGGGACCATCATGATCATCTAGTCTGACCTCCTGTTGGCTTAGCTAGGTTAGAAACACACAGAAGGGGAAGAGGAGAATCAAAATGTGCCTAATGGAATGGCACAGAATTGGAAGGAAGAAGAATTCAATTTTCCAGCAACTGAATGGCAGAGAGGACACAGCCTAACTCATGTGCCCAAATCAGACAGGAAGAGCGAGGGAAGATCAAGACAGATTATTTAGGACTTGTCTACATGGGAGGTGATTTCTGATCGACTCCATATGCTGATACTATCTGAATCAGCAATGGATTAAACTAGGATTCAGAATACAGCAGTCTTACTCTTATTCTGCAGGGGTTCTCAACAAATTTTGCCGCTCTGACAATTTTTCCTAAAATACTTAATTAACTTTAGGAAAAACAAGTGAATATGCACATATACATGTCCAAATCATTGTAATTTATTTATGTAGGATTTGGGTTTTTTGCAGACTCAATAATAAAAATAATGTACAGTTGTCTCTATTCTTTACTGGACGTAAACAGAATAGAAACACAAATAAGGTGCTTTGCACGTTCTTGTCTTTTTTCTTATTGTTTCTTTTGCTTGTTTGGTGGCTTTTTTTAAAAGACTTGCTAGATACTAAGTCTGCTGTGAAAAGTGATATTAACAAACACACAAATATCACTCTTCACAGCAGACTTACTCAGACCTGGCAATCCCAGGGACAAATATCGCCCTGGATGGGTATGATGGGTATGGAGGCAGCGGGAGCCAGGGGCAATGGGGCACTAGGGGAGGCAGCGGGGGCCAGAGGTGATGGGAGGAGTGGCGAGCTCGGGAAACAGAGCCCAAAGTCCCGTGGGACTCTCATTGACTGCCTGCTCCTCCACCTTTTGTGACTCCAGAGAGGGGCCACTGTTTCCCGCCCCCCCCAATAACCACCCAGAAGGCTGTGGCCACAAGAAAAGCCCCTGGTGGCCGCATTTAAGAAACGCTGTTCTGAAGTATTCACACATGGAGTTAATCAGGAACAGTTAATCCATTTGAAATCAATACCCTACCTTATTCCAGAATAATTTTCAAGACATTAGAAGAGGTAAGAAGGGAGGGGGAGACCTTTCGTGTCACTGTGCACAGCCAATCTGGACCTCTCAGAATTGCCTTTGAAGACCTGGTTACTATGAGTTTTAGCCTTTGCATTTCCTCGATATTTCTTAAGTTCCCCTGCCTAACGGCTTTAAGGAACGCGCTGCTGTCTGGTGCTCCCTTGTACATTAGAGATAAGGAAATATCTGACAGTGCCTCTGAGGCCCTATGAGCCCGATCAGAAGACAATGTTATATTCACAGTGTAGATAGGATCTTAACCCCAGTCTTCACTGGCTGTGGAACAGCACTTTGAACAGCCAGAAACATTGATTTTAAGCATAGATTTATCACTATTTGGATCCATCTACAACAGGTTGCTTAGATCAGGGGTTCTCACAAGAAATTTTTTGGTGGCCTCAGAGTGTGGCCACCAACTCTTGCTGGTGGCCACTCTGACAATTTTTCCTAAAATACTTAATTAACTTTAGGAAAAACAAATAAATATGCACATAGACATGTCTAAATCATGTAGACAAAATAACCTACAGTTGTCTCTATTCTTTACTGGACCTAAACAGAATAGAAAGCACTGCTTTACCGCGTTATACCAGAATTCGTGTTATATCGGGTCACGTTATATCGGGGTAGAGGCAGCGGTGTATTATCGCCTAGGCCGACAAGGCCTAGGCCTAGGGCGGCAAATTTGCAGGGGCGGCAAATTTGAGCACCCCCGGAGAAGTTCCCCTGCTCCAGCTGCCTCCTCCGCGAGTGCGCCGCCGCTTCCTGTTTCTCTACCCTCCCTCCCAGCGCTTGCGCCGCAAAACAGCTGTTTCGCTGGGCAAGGAGGGAGGGGAGAGAAACAGGAAGCGGCGGCGCGCTCGCGGAGGAGGCAGCTGGAGCAGGGGAACTTCTCCGCAGCTGTTTCGCTGGTCAGAGAGGGAGGGGGGGGGAGGGGGGGGGGTGGGGAAGGGGGGAGGGAAAGGGGTGGGGTCGGGGCGGGGCCAGGGGCAGCAATTATTTCAGGGCCTAGGGGCGGCAAAATTATTAATCCGCCCCTGGGTAGAGGTGTATTTGTATATTTGTTAAAATTACTTTTCACAACAGACTTACTCAGCCCCAGGCAAGCTGGGGGACAAATTAAGCCCTGGATGGGGAGGGGGGCGGGGGGGAGTTGCAGTGGTGATTGGGGGTCTGGATGGAGGTCTGGAGGAGGCAGCAGGGGTCAGGGTGATAGTGGGGGATGAGCCTGGGGCCAGAGCATGAAGCCCTGTGGCTGGGGGAACGAGGCCAGAGCCTGCCACCCACCACCCCAGGGATGAAGCTGGAGTCCCACCTCCCCCCAGGAAGGTGGAGAACTCCCACTGATCAGCTGCTCCTACAGTGTTTGTGGGGCTCCAGAAGGGGGCAGGGACCAGCCCCAGCTGGCTTTGTCCCCCCTCCGCCTCCGCCCCCGCCCATCACCACCCAGGAGGCTGTGGCCACACGAAAAGCCCCTGGTGGCTGCATTAGAGAAACTGTAGCTTAGATGGCATAGAAACCAGTTTTTGATGCAACTGTGTTTAAAGAGACAGATTCAACCTAAGAATGCTTAGAAACGTGCATTTTAAAAAATCTAGCACCTCTTAAATTAGAAGTGAATTTTTAATACCCAATTTGTCACTCTGCTCTTTATCGTTTGGTGGATTTTTCCGGGGGTGGGGGGAGTCAGGGGGCGCATTTGTCGCCTTGGACAAGGAAAATAAATGACATAGGTTTCACTTTTGTTTGTAGTCAGTTTCGCTTCAAGGTTCCCAGTGCTGCAAAGTTTCGGTCTCAGACACTGCCAACGCATTTTTATATGTTTAAAGGCAACCTACAAAAAAAACTTTGGTTGCATCTTTGAGTCATGTCTCTATTCAAAGTTGCACCAGGCCACACTTAAATCTATATAAGCAAAGTTCAAATTGGATTATCTTAACTTGGTTTATGTAGATTTACCTTAATTTGAATCCTTGCCATCTTTAATTTGGATTAAACAGAGGTGCCAAATCTTGTGATATTTGGGATTTTTCTTAAAGCCCCAGCTCCTGGAGTCATGTGACAGAGTTTCAGCTTTAATTTTTTTTTTTTAAGTTCCTAGCCCTCATGATTGTGGAAAAAATGCTTTAAAATGTGACCCTTACAGATACAAAAAACAGAAGCCAAATAAAAAACCCAACATTTATTCTCTTTAAATCTCATGATTTTTAACCTGATCTCATGACTGACTCATGATTTTTAAACAATTGTGGTTGGCAATGCTGATTAAGGGTGTCCTCACTAGGTTTAGCTAAATCAGTATTTAAACTGATTTAAAATTCAACTAGTGCAGCCTTGAATATAGGCTAGGCCTTAGTTTTGTTGTGAAGTATAAAAGAAGTCAGCTGCACCCCTCTGAAAAATGTAAAAGTGGCTTATTTTTGCCTTAAAAATAAGGAACACTGGTTTGTCTTTTGCTGGAGAACTTCCTAGATGACTCAAATGTCTCCTTGGGGGCTCTCATCCTCTTCTTCCTCGTTAATTGACAGGATGTGCTTTCCCTCCCAAGTGTTGTTGATAAATGTTTCAAAATTCTTGGGGTTTTTTAAACCGTCTGAGTAAAAATTCCACCACCAGCACTCTCTCTTCCTCCACACCGCGTACAGGCGTTGACCTTATCTGTCTAGAAATCCCCACCAGTTATATTGGTTAGTTGTGCAGCTAACCTGGTGCTGGCCCAGCATCATTTAGTCAGGTCTCAATTCCCCCATTAACTGGAATACCAAGACTCCAGTCAGCACAGAGACTTCCAGGTTAAGAGCTAGATAAGACCTAGATTTTCAAGGAAAAATTTTTGGGTTGGCTTTGCAGGAAAAGAAGGGAACAAGTCCAGTTTCATTCCTCCTTGTGCAGGTCACCTTTAGATGAAGCTATTTTGCACAGGATTCTCTTTTAAACTGTGTAGGTTTCAAAGACAGACTTTACTCTTTGACTCTCCCTTCTGGTGAAGTAACCTCAAACAGCTGCCTCCACTGCCCGCATCCATCTAGACATCCAGGGCCAGAACTTACAGGGCTCAACACCTACAATTGGGACTAGGTTTTCAGAAGAGCTCAGCTCTCATTTAAGCACCTAAACTAATGTCCAGGCTTTCAGAAGTGCTAATTGTGACTGACTAATTGACACTCTCATCCTAGCTGCATTGAAATCAGAGGTTTACCATTGACTTCAGTGGGATTTCACCCATATTTCCAACAGGGTCAGCAGCCAACATACTGAGCTCTTTTAGAATTGGTCCTCAGACTTGCACCATACAAAACCCCATAATCTATGCTTTACAAAAAAAAAAAGTTACTATAATACTGGCCTTTTCTACATATATTTGCAGTTGAGGTGGAGGAGAACTGAGGAGGCGGTTTCTATCTGAAAGCATTATATACCTCCTATTATTTCAATGCAACATCCAGGACTCCTGTTTAGCAGGCTGACATTTTAACAATAAAAGGTAACCTGCCAGCCCTGGTAGACTTATTGCCCGGCAATGCTACTGGCAGGGCAGTAGCAGGGGCCCATGGAGCAGGTTTCATAGGCAGAGCCAAGCAGTTACTCCCTATTAGTCACAATAGGAGTGATGACAATAAGTTGCATTGGTACAGTAACCCAGTGTCTCTAACTGGCCTCGTTTCTATTTGTGGAGCTTGAGTTCTATTTATATACGATGCCTGTCCTACGCCCAGAGAGGCCCGTGGGCAGTCTCAGCCCTGAGCTGACCCGCTGTGGGGCAGGGTGGGGGCTACATTCCAGGCAAGCTGCAGAATTTGAGAGATGCCCCCCACCTTTGGAAAGAGAAGAATCCACCCCACACCCCTCCCCCCACTTTGAACATGGTGGTTCCCTCCCCTCCCCAATGCCCCCTCTCTTCCCCCCCCACACACTTTGGACATGGTTCCCTCCCCTCCCCAATGCCCCCTCTCCCCCCCCACACACACATTGGACATGGTTCCCTCCCCTCCCCAATGCCCCCTCTCCTCTCCCCCCCCCCCCATTTGGACATGGTTCCCTCCCCTCTCCAATGCCCCCCCGTACTTTGGCCATGGTTCCCTCCCCGGCCCATTTCCGTCCTCTTCACCCCCTTTGGACGTGGTCCCCTCCCCTACACCAGCGCCCCCCAACACTCACCCCCACTCTTTGGAGACCGCCCTCCTACCCCGAATCCTCACCTCTTCCCGCAGGACAGGTATCTCCAGGGTCGGCGCGGCCCCTTTAAGAGGCGAGGGGCTCAGCTCCCGTTCCCTTATAGCAGAGCTCACGGGCTCCCTTCCGGTGGAATCCAGGGGCGGGATGGGAGATGTAGTTCCAGTCCTAGGCAGGACTCCACCTACCCCCGCCCTGTAGAGAGGCTGGCGAGGAGAAAGAAAGAAAGAAAGAAAGAAAGAAAGAAAGAGAGTAGGATGAGAGTAAGAAAGAAAGAAAGAAAGAGTAGGATGAGAGTGAGAAAGAAAGAAAGAGAGTAGGATGAGAGTGAGAAAGAATAGAATGAGAAAAAGAAAAGAAAGAACACAGTGACAAGGGAGACAAGAAAGAAAGAGGCTGGTGCAAACAAAATAAGAACCCAAGAAGACAGAGTGAAGAGGAGGAAGTGAAAGAGAAAGAAAGGAGGGAAGGTCAGGGAGAGATGGAAAAAAGAGAGCATAGGAGAGACTGGGCTATGGGTGTGTTGGAAGGAGGTCCTCACACTGAGGAAGAGGCAGAATCTGACCTATGCACCTATTTGTGGAGGTCACCTGGTGCCCTATGTGTACAACAGCCTCACACGAGGACAAGGTGGATGAGGTAAGATCTTTTTGTTGGACCAACATCAGTTGGGAAGAGAGACAAGCTTTGGAGCACACAGAGGCAACAGCTATGTCAACGGGGAAAGCTCTCCCATCAACATAGTGCTGTCTACAGTCAGGAAAGGAAAGCCAAGCAACACCTTCAAAAGACGTGTCTGGGAGCTGAAATTCATAATTTTGCTAGATACTAAAAATCATGGCCTGAATAGAAACACTGGATTTATTCCTTATTACAACACTCTTAACCCACTTAAACCCTGCCCACCTTTTTCCTTTCCACCCTGACTGGAGAGGTGTTAACAAAGGCCACTCCACTGTGAATGGTCCCTTGAAGTATCTATTCCCTGTACTCTGAGTACATTTCCCAGACCTGAAGAAGAGCACTCTGGAGATTGAAAGTTTGTCTCTTTCACCAACTAGCTCCCCCACCTTGTCTCTCTAAAGTGCTGGGACCAACATGGCTACAACAACACTGCATATCACAGGAGGACAGCAGCCCTTTAGCCTTCCCCACCCCTATGGACATAGGCGGTGTTGCCAACTCCCATTCTTTTGTCATGATGATTCTCACCACGCTTGATGTTTTTCTGGAGTCAAGTGATTAGGTGGGAATCTCAGCTTTCATTTAAAACAAAAGTAAATTCCTAGCCCTCATGACTTCAGAGAAAAGCTTGAAAATGTGATGTGGGTGAACCCTAAAGCCTCAGAAAACAAAACTACGGGGCTTAAAGTGAGAGGAACAAAAAGGAGCTCCCTCTCTTTTCTTTGACTTGGGTAAGCAGTCCTCCCGCACCATGGTTGGTGCCATGACCACTTTCTTTCCTGTTTGTTTGCTTTATTAACCAGTAAAAACAACCCACTGAAACAGCATCCCAGTGAACCCAAGAAGCAAAGTGTTGAAGACAGGATGCTCCCGGCGTGTTTGGTTCAGATCCTGTAACAGGATATTAAAAGGGACTGGATATTTAAATAGGTGTCAAGGATATGCAGTGTCATAATTAATTACCATACAATTTTTTGAAGGGATATTAAACCTTATGCTTCAGCTAAATCAATCTCTAGCTATTAGAGATCAGGATGAGAGCTATGTAAGGGGAAGACAGTCCCATAACTGCCTGCTGGACGATTCTTACACCTTTCTCTGAAGCACCTTGTACCAGCTACTGTCAGAGACAGGATGTGGACTAAATAGGCCTAGGGTTTGATCCACTCTAGAGCTTCCTCTATTCCTAGGGCTCATGTTTTCACACTATTCTTCCTACCCATGAAGGTAGAAATTTCTTTTTTGAATGAAATCTGATTCTCCCCTAATCACCTGCCTCCTGGAGCCAGATCTTTAAGAAAATCTCATGAGGTCCATCTTGACGTCTTGAATCCTGAAATATTCCTTTGAATTTATTTTTTTTTGGTCATTAATTTTGACCACATGCTATTTAAAAAGGGAAGAGTTGGCAACACCGTGTGTATTGTGGGCGGGCTCTTGTGCTGCACTGCCTCGCTCGGGTCACGTTTGTTGTGCAAGGTCACGTTGCGTAACCCCAGAGCAATGTTGTGTTGTTACTCCCAAGGCTTTTCCAAGCCCCGCCCCAGACTACCACACCCAGCAGGCAGCGCGGCGAAAGGGTGCGTCCGCCGCGACGCTTCGCCGCAGGGCCTGCTGGGAGCTATAGTCCACGGGGAACTTCACATCCCATAGTGCCGCGGGGGGGCGGGGGGTCGCCGCGCAGGCGCAGTGCGCTCGGCGGGTACAGGGGGTTGCTGGGCTCTTTTGTTTGGCGGAGGGCGGATCGCGAGCGGCCAGGCCTGTGGCGCGGCGCCGACGGTAACGGTTCCCCGCCGACCTCCACCGCCTCAGCTCGGCCCGGCCGCCGCAGCGCGCAGCCCCCGCCCCCACGGCTCCGTTTCCCCCCGGGCATCGTTGGCGAGGCTGTGAAAAGTGAGCGGGGCCCCGGGGGGGGGGCGGGGACGGAGCCGAGCCGCGGGGGGGATGGGATGAGGGGAGCCGCATGGGGGGCGCGCGGACGGGACGAGCTGGCGGCGGGGGGGAGCTGCAAGAGGCGCGCGCTGGGACTGCTGAGGGGGGGAGCCAGGGGGCGTGTTCAGGCGCGCGGGGGGGGAACCAGTGGATGTTCTGAGACTGGGGGGCGTGGGGGGGAGCTGGGACTGGTAGGAGGGAAGGGGAAGAAGCCAGGGGAGCGCCATGAGATTGGGGTGGGGGGGAAGTTGTAGGGGGATTGTTGTAGAACTAGGATTAAGCGAGGTATGGAGCTGCAGGGGGGTTGTGGGGAGGGGGAGCTGCAGGGGGGTGTG
>QXTE01000039.1:6973545-7052935 GCA_003942145.1 Platysternon megacephalum
GGTTGTGGGGAGCTGGGATTTGGGTGGGGAGGGGGAGCCGCAGGGGGGTTGTGGGGAGCTGGGATTTGGGTGGGGAGGGGGAGCTGCAGGGGGAGGGTAATGGGGAATCTGGGACTTGGGTGGGGGGAGATGCATGGAAACATTGTAGAACTAGGATTAGATGGGGGTGTGGGGCTTTAAGGGGGGACCATGGGGAATTGGGATTGGGTGGGGAGGAGAGCTACATCAGAGGTCTTTGGGGAGGTGGGGTTGTGGGGCTTGGAGGGGGTGACTGGGGGGGCTGCACCTGGGGTCATGGGGGGTGAGATGTGTGCATGGGAGAAGATGGAGCATCACGGAAGGGGGAAACCCAGTTGGCAGCCTAGAGGTGGAGCTGCACCTGGGTGGGAGTTGTGTGGCTATAAAGCTGCAGTAGGAGCTCTGGGAAAGGGAGTAAGATCCAGCTGCACCAGGACATCTCTAGAAGCTAGTTGTGGCAAAAGAGCTGCTACCCCAAGGAGGCCCTAAGGAATGGGGCGGGGGAGAGAGAGCTGCACCAAGGGCTGGCTGATATGGAACTTCTGGGGGGACAGAACAGCGCTGTAGTGGGTCTTGGGGAAGGGACATGTGGAGATGGAGCTGCACTGAAGAGACAGGATGGGGGCACTGAATATGAAGCTGCGTTCATAATGGGAACAATGGGGCATGTAGAGCAGGAGTTGCACCCATGAGGGGGACCAGGTGAGGGGAGGTGAAGCTGCACTGGAGGAAGTGAAGATGGGGCAGTGACCTGGTGCGGACCCTTGTTCAGCTCTAGAGTGCCACGTTGGGGTGATGGAAACTGAAGAAGGGGAGAGAATGAAGCTGTGGAGTTGCACCAGGAGTATTGGGGATATTTGAACAGGAGATGATGGAGTTGCAGAATTGTGCCTGGTGAAGACAAAGGTGTGGATGGAGCTGCACCAGGGGGACCTAGGGAAGCATTGAGATTTGTGCAGAGTTGGAGCTGCCCCAATAGACCTAGTGTGCGTTGAAGGGGGGAGGGGAGAGACTGGAGCTGATCTGAAAACTGGAGCCTGATGAAGCTGTACCAGGGGTGTCAGTTGGGGAGGTGAGAGCTCTCCTGAGGGCCTGGAGATGGTGGAATTGTGCTGGGAGTGTTGGGGATAATGGAGCAGCAAATGAGAGGCATGTGTCCTGTGACTACCAAATCAAGTGGGTAAGATAAAGAGACTACTAGGTTGTTCAGGTTCTAAGTGTAAGTTTTATTAATTAAAATAGTTTTTAAAAACGTAACTAACTTAGAAAGATTTTATGAATCTTGGATTTTCTTACATGGGAAATTTGTTTGGATTAAACAGCCCCTGCCAGGTTTGCAACCCAAACATCACAGCCTTGTGTTAGTGCTAGAGAGCCAAGCAGTGAAACTGACTAGAAACAGACAAGACAGTCTAGTGTTTCACTGCCCTCCCAAAATCAAATGCAAGAATAACTAGCAGAGATTGCAAGTGAATAAAGGCAGTAACCAGTCTCAGTTTTCATGTGCTAGTAACACAGGCAAAAGGAGCATGTGTATGCTGAAAGATTTTTATCCAGACATTGCCTTTCTGTGTCCTGAAAGCACTAGTGTTGATTGGAGAAAGTTGAGTAAAAAGGTGTGTGTTTATGGGAAGGGAGGTTTGCATTGTCCTGCAGGCAATGGGCAGTTGGGAATCTTATTCCATTTTGAGCAGCGTCTTCCCATGCTGACTTCTTTTAGATGTCTCCACATCCTAAATCTGTCTTTACTAAAAATGAGTAATCAAGTCTGTGCCCTGCCTCTGGTAACATTTCCCTGATTAGAGGAGAGAGTGTAAAAATACTTCTGTCTTCGCTCTACTTCCTCCTCATGCAGATTGAACCTAGAAAGCCTAGCCATGCAGACAAGACTTTTCCTTAATATCTTGTTCCCTTGTGCAGATTTCCGTAACTTCAGAGGTACACTTCCCACGTGAGTTGTGAATGTAGTCATAGCTGAGAAGGATAGTCCACGCTCAGTCACTTATAGCTCTCCTAAATTCTCCATCGAGGCTGAAGCTTTCATCTTGCTTCATCTCAGCCCAGGCTAATATTTCTGGAAAGTCTGAGCGAAAGTTTCTCAGTTGTGTTCAGGTTTGAAGGGTGGAAAACTTAATACACTTGTTCCCACTTCAGAAGAAATACACATGCTGTCTTTTCCTGGCAAGTGCTGTATAAACTTGGCATGTTCATAGTCCTCAAAGAGGGGTGTGATCCTAGCCAAATTTGGGAAGGGCAATTGAGGGAAATATTGTAAGTTACAAAGCATCAAAGTTGCACTTAACTCTTAATTCTCTGAGTCAGTGGAGTTAGACTGCATGTATTCAAATGAAATAGATCTCTGGGTCCTCCTGTTTATGCTGGCTATCTTTAAGCTATTGAAATCTGTACAAATGCATCTGACATTCTAGAACGACACTATGTAGAACTGACCTTCCTCTAAAGAAAGCACATTTTTGCAGCTAAAGATGTTGATGCTCCATTCAGCACATTTGTTTGCTTTTTCTCGGGCTTGCTTTATAATTCTCTCACTACCTGGATGCTGCTCTGCAGAAGGCCATGCAGTAACGTGTGTTCTCTGCAGTGTTGCCAGATTCTGGCTCTTACCCCTCTGCTATTCTTGTCACAATAAAGGAGGCTTTTGTATATACTTTGTGCTGGGCCTCTTCCTTGTTGCCTTTTACTGGAGTTTGAATTCTTTTCAAGTGGTTTAACGTGTCTTGGATTTTCCCTTTAACTGCTGATATGAAGCTCTTCTCTTTTTTTCCAATGTTCTGCTTTATTCTTTATAAAGAATTCCACCTTATCCCAAATGCTGGTGTTTAAGATGGTCCAGCGAGGGTGGGAATTGTTAGCATTTAAGTCCTTTATGGTCTTGGGTCAGAAAATATTTTTAATGCAATGTTTCCCAGACAATAAGCAAAAGAGAACTGAAGGTGACTATTAGGAAGAACATCCTAAATGTGAGGTGTGCTTAGACTGGAATAGCCTAGCAATGAGCCCAGTCAGATGGGACCAATTTCCCCAGAAAAATAGGGGGGAATATCCTGTACTGGCCATGGGGATGGGAAAAGTGACCTGGTATCTCTTCCAACTGTAACTTTGTGTGAATGAACATAATGCTGATGAAATCTGTTTGCTTGACAACCCGGGAGATCAAAGAACAGGTACAGCATAGGCAATGGCAGGACAAGCTTCCCCTTGCTCCTCAATTGGCGCATCGCTCCTGACATGTAGGGAGGGGTGACAATGGCTCAGTCTCAATGTCCATTCATTCCTCTCTGCTGAGACTGCCTATAAGAAAGCCAATTAGCACTTCCTGCATCTGGTGCGGTGGACACTTGTTGGTTCATTAATTTCTGTGACTGCTGACATACTCTAGGAGTCACCAAAGGATCTGTGCCATTGGAAACAGCACAGCTTCTCAACAGCACTCCTTACTTTAGGGCTGGTCTACAGTAGAAAATTAGGTTGGCATAACTGTGTTGCTGAGGGGTGTGAAAAATCCACACCCCTGGGTGGCGTAGTTAAGCTGACCTGAGCCCCCGTGTAGACAGCACTAAAGTCGATGAAAGAATTCTTCCATTAATCTAACTACCGCCCCTTGGGGAGATGGATTACCTTTGCTGATGGGAGAACATGCCACTGTAGCATTTTAAATGTAGACAAGCCCTTTGTTTGATTACTTCTTGGGTAGTGTATGCTCTGAGTTTGTACCGTCACTGGGGTCTGCAGTCTCTCCTCTCTCAAACTTCAACAGGGTTCGTAGTTTTGTTACAGCAAAAGACACTGATTTATTCATTTTCAGAGTAGCAAGGACAATATATGCACTGTGTGTAGGAACTGATTGGAACTGGAAGCTGTAGCCAAGCCATATATCTGCCCAGAGCATCCTACTGGATGCAGGCTGTTGAGAGCACCTCTGGCAAAGCCAGATGCAGTTTCTAGCATAGGAACTATTCCAAAAGGAACAGCCTCTCAGCATGTCACCCAGAACAGACCCTGCATGTGAATGTCACATACGGACCCCCTTGACACACATCTCTTGGGAGGCAAGGGGGCCTTTAAGGAGATGGCCCATTGTCTCTCTGTGTGGCACAAACTTCATCTTTTGAAAGCTGAATTTTTAGGCTCTCATCTCCGTGAGTTAGTTTGAAGTTTACCAAAACAGTTTGAGAACCACAAGATACTGTATAATAAATGCACACACGAATGTTTGAACCTACTCACGTCATGGATTAAAAAATAAAATCTTGCTGATCATTTGAATCCTCATCATTTGAAACAGGCAAGTATTTCTCTCCTGACAGCAGCTGGAGTCAGAGGAACAGACCCAAGACCGTTCAAAGCTCTAACAAGGACACCTTATGGCCTGGCGATTATATCCACTTGCCCCTTGCTGATCAGTATGTTGTTGTTCTCTCCCTCATTTGGCAAATGTTGGCCCTTCCTTGCCGTGCTTGCGGCTTCTCCGTCAAGTCGTCCCTGACAATCATTTGCCCAGGAGCTGGATCACAGCAGCCTGACCTTTCCAAAGTATAGTTCTCTGCCTCCACGCTGCTTGCAATTTGAGGGATGTTGGAACCCATCACCATTCTCTGTTTTCTGGCTGTCCTCTTTTTTTGCCCACTGTTCTTCACTGTCTCCTTATTTCTTTCTCTCTTTCTCCCCCGCCCTCCTTGTTTCAGGGTCTCTGCAGGAGCAGTCACAGTGCCAGTGGATTGTGCTCTTAGTCAAGGAGCAGTCTCCATAAAATCAGCTGTCTGGTGACTGTTATCTCACAATGAAAGTGAGGCTGCACCATGGGTTGGTCTCCTCTGTGCTGGTCCAAAGCATGTTACATAGGGACTGTACTGTGTAATGCAGTCCATGATCCAGTTGCTGTAGACAGGGTCCTAGACCACAGAGCCAGTTGAATGATCTCCCTAGCTAAATATTAGATGCTTTATGAAAAAACAAGCTCTGTCTCCAAGCATTAGCCACATTCTGCAGCATCTGTGACTGAAATTCATTAGACTCATGGTGAAAAAAGTGGGTCCCCTGCAGAGAGAGGCGGGCGCCCTGAGATCCAATCTGTATTCAAGTAGGTCAACTTCCTCATCGCTGGTCATATTGGGGCTGTGATGGGTTCGGTCACAGAGATCCCCTTGGGACTGTCACCTGATGTGCTGAAATTACCTCTGAGCCTGTTTTCCCTGCCAGCTTGGGGCTTGTTGAGCCAGACATGCTAGCCTGCTGCGACACAGATCCAGGGTCTGGTCCACACCCCCAAAGCTGCAGACTAAACTGAAAACAGCTCAGCAGGTTACCTGCCTCCAGCACTCAGACACCTAGTTCCCGATGGGATCCAAACCCCAAATAAATCTGTTTTACTCTGTATAAAGCTTATACAGGGTAAATTCATAAATTGCCCACCCCCCATAACACTCATAGAGATATGCACAGCTGTTTGCTCCCCCAGGTATTAATCACTTACTCTGGGTTTATTAATAAACAAAAATGATTTTATTAAGTATAAAAGGTAGGATTTAAGTGGTTTCAAGTAATAACAGACAAAACAAAGTAAGTCACCAAGCAAAATAAAGCAAAGCCACACAAGTCTAAGCTTAATACATTAAGAAACTGATTACATGTAATATCTCGCCCTCAGAGATGTTCCAATAAGCTTCTTTCACAGACTAGACTCCTTCCTAGTCTGGGCCCAATCCTTTCCCCTGGTATAGTCCTTGTTAGTTCCAGCAGACATCTCAGGTGGTAATCAGGGGTTTTCTCATCAAGTACAAGGATTAAGATTGATTCCAGCATCATGTGACATGGTCACGTGTTACTGTAAGACCTCCTAGTCTCCATTCTTCCTGGGTTGGCCCACACCTGCACAGGAAGGGTTGCCGGTAAATAAACCACTGACAACCAATTATCCTAGTCAATGGGAGCTATCAAGATTCTAGACCACCATCAATGGCCCACACTTTGCATAATTACAATAGGACCTCAGCGTTATACTTCATATTTCTAGCTTCAGATACAAGAATGATACATGCATACAAATAGGAGAAATATATTCAGTAGGTTATAACCTTTGTTATGATACCTTACAAGAGACCTTTTGCATAAAGCATATTTCCATAAAACATGGAGTGCACCGTCACAGGGGGCTTTCCAGAAATGGTGGCTGTCTCCCTCCAACCTTATCAGGTGCCTTTGCTGAGGCCTGGAGCCTCTTGGAGTTCTCCTTTTACCAGCACTGTCACAGGCTATTCCTTGCCTCCCTTCGTGGCACCCCTCTGCATTTTTGCTGTAGGGGATGGAGTATTACGCTTCCGCCTGAGAATCTGCTGGAGAATTCCAGAGCCCTCTGCAAGTGAAACCTGAGCCCTTGGCTTCCTGCTGCATTGCTGGCTCCTTCTGGGGGATTAGATGTTGGTGGTCAGAGTCTGCATTGTTGTAGTGATGTGGTGCCAAGCAGCCTGGCCTCCATCAACAGCAAGTCCACAGGCAACCCGGAGCCTTGCTGCTTTGGGTTTGCCTCTGTCTGGCATCTGATTAAAGACTCTGTCAGAGTGTATTTAAACTCAGGAGTTCAGAAGGCAGCAGCCTCGTTTCTCTCTCTTGATGTGTGTTTTTTCTAAGGTTTCTTTTTAAAATGCTGCTTCAGCTTTCCAGCCATCCCCGATGAGTGAGACGCTCGATGCCCTCAGCTCCCATTGGACCCAGTCTGAGTTGGAGGGCTCTGCACCTTGCTGGGTCAGGCCTAAATACCCTGGCATTAAATCAGTGATTGAGCTGCATTTAAAGTGGGATCCTTAATTGGGAGGGAGGAGCGCTCATCTGGAGGAAAGTCTTGTCTCTGTTAGACACTTGCATCTAGGACGGCTGTGGGAGAAATTGTCCCCACCCCAGCTGTCAGCAAGCTGCCCGTTTTGGGATTCTCCCCTCTTTTGTTTCATATTTTAGATGAATTTAGTTTTGACCAAAGGTGGAGACCGAAGCCCTGTGTCCACAACAGCCCAGGCGTAAGCAGAGCAAGCTGCTGCCACACCAGCCTGTCCTCAACCCTGATCTGCAGGAGAGGAGAGTGCAGTCTCCACGGCCCGTTCAATCTCTGACCCCACTGCTGAGGCTGCCAACAAGGGGGCTGGTTAGTGCTAGTTGGGATTGGGGATTTGGTTTGGGCAGAAGCTTTTGCACAGAGTTTATTCATCAAAAATGCAGTTTCTGGTGAGAAGTATTTGCAAGTTTGATGTAAATTCACCAAATAGTTTCAGCCACACCCTCTTTTCAGGATTTAGGCCCTGTTCATTTAATATGGGCTGGGAGGGGGTGCCCTCTTGTCTTTTAGCCCAGTGGTTAGGGTGGGTTCAGTGTCCCCCTCTGCCTGATGTGGAGAAGGGATTTGAACGTGGGTCTCCCACGTTGCAGGAGAGTGCCCTAGTCACTGTGGGATATCCTGATGTGGATTTCTCTCTCTCTCCTCTTGAATCTGTTCCACTTTGTATCAACAGTCATTGGAGTGGGGGCTTGAGTTTGGGGGGGTCTCACATCCTAGGTGAGTGCCCAGACCACCAAGCTATAGTCATCCTTGCTTTGTCCCTGCCCCGCTGTAAGTCCCTGCTCCGGTGGCTAATTATTTATACAAATTGGAACAGCTTCAATAGCAGAAATTGAAGGTCCATCCACCCCCCGAATATTCCACAGCCCAGTGACTAGGGCACTCCTACAATGTGGGAGAGCGATGTTCAAATCCCTTCTCCACATCAGGCAGAGGGGGGGGAATTAAACCTGGGTCTCCCACATCCCAGGTGGGTGCCTCAACCACTGTGCTGAACGTTAGAAGCAGGGCACCGCCTCTTCCTCTGGCCATTTTGTGACTCTAGCCCTCTAAGGATACACAGAGCAGAGCATTTGGGGTTGAATGACGTTTGTTCGACCCAAAATGTTGTTTTTTTTAATTCACCGACACCTTTTGCAAAGTTCAGCTTGTTTGTTTCCTGAGTATTTTCGGAACTGCGAAAGGTTTTGCTACAATAAATGTGTTAGTCTCTAAGGTGCCACAAGTCCTCCTATTCTTTTTGCGGATACAGACTAACCCGGCTGCTACTCTGAAAAACTCAGTTGTTTGCGCAGCTCTACCTGTGATGTGGGGCATTTAGTCACTTGAAACTGCAGTGAGACCCCTGACTGGCTCCAAGGTCACTGAACAGCAATCAGAGTAATGGCTTAACCTGCTCTGGATTCCATTGCTAATCCTGTGAACACCCTGCTCATAAATGCCGCAGGGCTTTCCGAGGGGCAGGTGACTGGGAATCTCCCCTGTCAGGAAATGTCTGGCCTCTGAGGATGTCTGAAGCCCAGACTCTGTGTGGAAGGGGTTTCCTGATGCCTTTGTCCAGAGCAGGGCACAAAGGGAAGGTGGCCTGTTGTGTGCAGGTCACTTGGATTTAAAGTCTGTCTTCCAGCCAAACCCAGCTCCATTTGCTGTGGCTGAGACAGCAGAAGGCCTGCAGTGCAGGCATGGAGCACAGAGTGACAAGTGAATGGTCCAGAATAGAGCAACTGGTAGAACTTACATGCTGAGATCAGTTTGGGAGATGCAGTCACAGGGTCCAAGACACAGATAAATGTGAGTTACAGCTTCTGCCAAAGGGAGAAGCCCTCAGAGGCCCTGCCTTTCCAAGCCCCTCGTTGCACTTAGAGCATCTAGAAGAGAGAAAATAGGGAGCCCAGGCAGGGTGCCTTCTCCTGACTGTGTTCCTGAACTTGATAATGAGATCTGTTTGGCCCGTGCCTGTGCCTCCCACTTCAGAGAGTCTTGTCAATTGAAGAAGAGCTCTGTGTGGCTAGAAAGCTTGTCTCTCTCACCAACAGAAGTTGGTCCAATAAAAGATACTGCCTCATTCACCTTGTCTCGCTTATCAACTGCATGACAGCTGCGCAGCCTTGAGCAGTATGGAATTGTACCCATCTCTCTTGAATCTTGGGGTTCAGAAACCATTATCTAGCTGTTGAAACATCTCCCTCAGTGCAGAGGGATGACCCACAGGCTCAGCACAGCTACAAGATTCGCTTTTAATTTTTTGCTTTTCAAGCTAACACAAACTTGCAACATTTTTGCCAGTTGAAGTTTCTCTGGTGCAACTCAAAATGGCTTCAGCTGGAAAAAATTCTCTCTTGACAGGTGACATGTCTCACCTGCTCTGTAGTCATTTGCTTGGCAAGTTTTCTTTCATCAGGACTGATCAGAAATTGTTCCCTGGCATTTGGGCTGCAAAAACTCTGGCCAGCTACACACACTGTTCTGGTTGATTAGAAAAGAACAATTCCTACTGGAAGCATGATCTAGTGGTTAAGATACAGGACTGGGAGTCGAGAGATCTGCATTCTCCCAGCTCTGCAACTGGATTGGTGTGACATGCAGGGCAGGTAACTTCACCTCTTTGTGCCTCTTTTTCCCCATCTGTGATGTGGGTATAATAATACCAATCTCCCTCACACAGTATTAGTGACCAAAGACTGACTTGCTTTAGCTTTCTGACCTCCTCTCCCATCAATGCAGATCCCCAAGATCTGCCTACCCCCAATTAATACTGGGGGCATCCACAGTGTCAGTTGGACCATGCTGTCCTAGTGTGATGCTAGAATGTGAGTGCAACTAATAACTGGGACCAAGTATCCTTGGTGGCTCAGAATTCCACTGATGGATCATATCAGAAATGCCTGTGCTGCAGGGAGAATAGAGGCTGGGTTATCAGGGGGGCCTTTCCACTCTAGGAGTCCAGATCTATGTTGGGGGAGTCTCAATTCCCGGGAATGGTGGGGAGCGGTCCCTACTGCGTGAGCTGCAGCACTGGTATTCTTATGCTCCCTGTGTATCGTGTCAATTGGGAGAGGCAATGCGTTTGGCTTGCTAGCAGGGTCAGACTGACGCTTGGCATGCGTGTACCTTGCTCGCTGCAGACTTTCCTTGTGTGGAGAGGAAACAGAAGCCAGAGTATCTGCCCATTATTACGTTCCCTTTACTGATGAGGAAACTGCATCAAAGGAATTAGCTGGAGGCCACACAGTGAACCAGTGTCCTTCCCTCCCATGCCCTCTCCACTGCTTCCTAATAGTCACTGGATTTAAACGGAGAAGCTCTTATTTAAACTGCTGGTGCAGATGGGTGACACCCATATCTTGGGTAGGGGAGCTATATCCCAGGGTGTGCATGCACTAGTCCCCTCCCTGTTGCATATAATAAATACAAGGGGGTAGTTGATTATCAGGGAACGTGGCTTGAGGCTACCTTGGAGAAGAAACAATTCTGTTATCTGCCATGTGCTGCTCTCCCACCCCTACTACATTGTTTGGAAATGCAGCAGGGAGCTTTGCAAAACTGGGTTGAATTAAGTAGATGAAGGGAGGAAGGCTGGTCATATGATTATGGCATACATAAGAACGACCAGACTGGGTCAGACCAAAGGTCCAGCTAGCCCAGTGTCCTGTCTTCCCACAGTGGCCAATGCCAGGCACTGGACCCAGGTGACCTGGGTTCTGTTTCTGGCTCTGCCACAGACTCCCTGTGTGACCTTGGGAAAATCACTTAGTCCCAGTGCCTCAGTTTCCCATTAGTAAAATGGGGGTATTTCCCTGCCACACAGGTGGGTTTTGAAGATACATCTAGTAATATTGAAGTGGGAGCAGGGAATATAAATTCCTAGACAGGAGAATAAAATGAAGCAAGATGTGGGAGGCTATTTCACGAAAGGGCCAGTTCTGGGAGTCAGTAGTGAGAATGGACCAGGGATGTCCTGAGTGTGGGTGCTTTGTAAGGAAGAACACTCAAGAGTGCTATGCAGATGGGGACTGGGACACTGCTCCACACACAAGCTGGTATGGTGGCTGGTCCCATGCGGTCAGGGAATTGGGCCAGGAGGGGGCATGTTGCAGAGATCCCATAGGCCTTGAAGGTGATGATGGGAAGCTTGAATTTGTTAGGATAAGAGATGGAAACTGAGGGTTTGGGGGGGATATGGACTGTTCTGTGTGGAGAGGAGGCCGGATCTACATGTATCTGTTTAATAGCATTATCCAATGGGAAGCATCTGATCTTAGATGAGCCAGATTATTCTGCCGGCCAATCTCGCTCCACCTCTTTGTACGTATGTTTCTTTTTCTCTTTTAGAAGGCAGCATTAGTGCCCTGGGCTCTGCCTCCTTGTATTGCAGCTTCCCCCTCCCTGACTTGTGTGTGTGTCTCCCCGCTTTAGCAGCGTCGCCCTTAAGCTGAAAAACTGGCCAGCACAATGGGAAAAAAGCAGAACAAGAAGAAAGTGGAGGAGGTCTTAGAGGAAGAAGAGGAGGAGTACGTGGTGGAGAAGGTCCTAGACCGGCGAGTGGTGAAAGGCAAAGTGGAGTATCTGCTGAAGTGGAAAGGCTTCTCGGAGTAAGTGGAGAGGATGCATCCCAGTCTGTGATCCCTCCTTGTGCTGACAGTGGTTAGGGTGTCAGTCTGGGGCTTGGAAGACCCAGGTTCAGTTCCCTGCTCCAATACAGCCTCCCTGTGTGACCTTGGGCAAGTCACGTAGCCTCTCTGTGCTTCAGTTCCCCGTGTATAAAATGGGGATAATTGCCCTGCCTTGCCTTGCTGGGGGATCGTGATGATAAAGACATTATACTATGGTGAGAGAGTGCCAGTCCGGCTGGGCGGGCAAGAAGGTCCCACTTCCTTCCTCCATGACGAGCCTTTGGGATGGGCTGTTCACAGGCCATGGCAATCCCCAGCCCCTCCTTCCTCTCTGATCTGGATGGTCAATCCAATTCGGTGTACGTGGGAGGAGAGCAAGAGAGAGATTGCCTTAAAGGATTCCCTTTCCTGTCCCTAGAAAGCCAAGTCTGAACTTGTGAGTGAAGTGCATATGGGCTGGTGTGGAAATGGATCACACCTACCCATCAGGGCAAGTCTGTGAGTGGCTTCAGCTTCTACAGCTCAGCCTCCTCCCTCCCAGATCAGGGTACCCAGAACACAGCCAGGGTGTAGACAGCTAAGGCTCTGGTAGCATCTCCGTGGCCCTGTATCCAGGGCGTCCCTTCACTGACTCTAACCCCCTGGCCTGAGCCACAGGCTCTAGTGGTGAGAGCAAGCTGTCTCCTTTGATTTCAGCGAGGATAACACGTGGGAGCCGGAGGAGAATCTCGACTGCCCTGACCTCATTGCAGAGTTTCTCCAGTCCCAGAAAACCGCACACGAGAGTGAGAAATCTGAGGGGAGCAAACGCAAAGCCGAATCTGACACAGAGGACAGAGGGGAGGAGAGCAAACCAAAGAAGAAAAAGGAAGAGGTGAGGCAGGACTATTAGGGGAGAACCTCCCCATCCCCTATCCGTGAAGTCTTGTTCCTGGATTCATCACTAGTGTGTAGTAGTTAGAGCGGAGGACAGGGAGCCAGGCCCCTCGGGTTCTATTTGCAGCCCTGCTGCTGACCGCCTGTGACCCGCCACGCCACTTCCCTGCTGTAAATTGGAGATAATAATAGTCACCAACCCCACAGAGAGGCTAGTTGTGTCTGTGAAGTGCTTTAAAATCCTTAGCTGGGCAAAAATATTCTTTTCTCATCTCCCTGTCTCTGTTGGCGTGACGGCGGTTAGAGATCAAGCCTCACTTCTGAGCCAGAGGCCAGTTGATAAATCTGGGGCAGTGTTTAGGGCTAAGCTGAGGTGCCCTCCTGGGATGGCAGGTGGAGTCCAGCAGAGCAGTGAAGCCTCCCCCCACTGACCTCAGGTCATCACTGACTACGGGGGATAAAAAAAACCAACACAACGGGGACAGTGGTGCAGGTTATTAGGTCAAAAGAAGGGAACCAGAGGGGAGCACAGAGCAGAGAACCCTGGACAGTGCCCCCTGCCCCCCAAAGGGTTTGTGGACTCTGCCAGATATGTGCACGGACAAGGGACCAGAAAAGAGCCCCACTGTCACAGGCAACCCCCCAAGTCTGGCTTCCTTCTCCTGGGCTGATGAATGGACATCTTGGCTGGTGTCAGGAGGAAGCTGGCAAGCAAGGTCTCAGAACTTCGTAGGACCACACCCCTGGAGATCAGGTCCTTTTTTCCACATCATGGGCAGCAAGGAGGTAAGCACCACTGCTGTCCCTCAGACCTGACCTGGCAGGATCCCCTCGTAGCCCATTCCGTTTTCTGCAGACACAGGCCTGAGGCGCACCGTGTCACCCCACTCAGCAGCCATCCAATGAAGTCTGCATCATTTGAATTCACAAAATGGCACAGCGACACACCCAGGCAGCAAGTCGAAACTTCCCTCTTTGTCTTTCAGTCGGAGAAACCACGAGGCTTTGCCCGGGGGTTTGAACCTGAGCGGATCATCGGCGCCACAGATTCCAGCGGGGAGCTCATGTTCCTGATGAAATGGTGAGTGTGTCTGTGTCAGTCACTTTCTTCACTTACTCTGTGCCAGAGAGGCAAGGAGCTGCACCTGGGGAGTCCCTGCTAGCTGGCCTGAAATCTCTCGTGGTGGCGCTGCCGCCTGACTTGACCCTCGGCGCTGAGGCTAACGTGGATTTGCTATCAACAGGTAGGACCCTTGGGATTCTGGGATTCTTAAGATCTCTGCCACAGGCACAAGCTTGGGGAGAGGAGGGCATGGCTCGATGGTGCTGGCCTCCGGTTCTGTGCCTAGATAGAGCCACATCGGACACAGCTTCCCCTGTTGGCTGTGGCAAACAGGGTTGGGCCACTGGGGCAGGGGGATCTAGGTCTGTTCATCCCCAGCTGTGGCCAGAGGTGGGAGCTACTTGTCTTGCTTGGTGTTGCGTACTGCAGATGAGATTGGGGGGCGGGGCTGCAGCTTTGACCCCTGCTCCCCACAATTCCCTCATGCCTGAAATTGTTTGGTGGGCTTCCTGCATCTCAGCCATTTGGAGCGTTGCTTGGAAAACCCATCTGGCCGAGGCCTTCCTTACCTGCTGCCTCTTGGGTTACTCCAGTGACATCTGTTTCCAACCCCCTTCACTGTATCTCTGCTTCACCCTGTAGGAAGAACTCTGATGAGGCTGACCTGGTCCCCGCAAAGGAAGCCAACATCAAGTGCCCCCAGGTGGTCATCTCGTTCTATGAGGAGAGACTGACATGGCACTCTTACCCCTCGGAAGATGACGACAAGAAAGAGGACAAGAACTAACCCACGCCTGCTCTGGCCAACCTTTGTATAAAGATCAGACTGTGGGTTTGAGCGACAGTGAGAGAATGCAGCTCTACTTAGCGGAGAGGTGCTTGAGAAGATGCCCTTTGAAGAGACAGTATGGTTTCTGTGCCCTGCAGCTGCCCAAGTGTCCAGCTTCAAACCAGCCTGACATGAGGGGGAGGGGGAGATGTGTTTCAAGGCTGTCTGTTCTGCAGCTTTCTGGAGAGGAAGTGAAAGCCCCTTCCATGAAGAACTATCGCTGGTGCTGGGTAGGCTGGGGAAAGGTAGAGCAGATGGATACTGCTTGTTCTTCAAAGACCATCTCAGCAACCCACAGCCTTCTTCCCAATAGTGTTAACTCTGCATTTTTACAGCGTAGCATGTGTGTAGGTTTTTTCTTTTTGCTATTACTGGTGTATCAGTTTGGGGTGGGGTGGGGGTGGGTCTTTTTAAAGGGGTGGGGGGGGGAAGGAAACGGTTGACAGTGTTCCAGATCCATGACCAGAATCCTTTTTTATAAACATCTTTATTAACTTAAAACCCCAAGTATTGGTAATAGGACTAGGGGGAGGGACAATGGTATGAGACTGAAGCTGTGAATGTCCAAATCCTCAATCCCCAGAGCAATGTTATTTTGGGGGGGGGGGGGGGGGGGGGGGGGGGAGANAGCCTGTAATTAGTAGTGTCTCCAAACAGAACTGCCAGTGTTGCTGACTTGTGCATTGTAAGTGAGAGGGTGGGGAATGGGGAGGGAATTGATATCAACCCCTTAAAAGCCCTTCTACCCCCTTTCCGTTAAGGTGCTATTTTGTGAAATTAGAGAAATAGAAAGTTCTGATTTCTCTTTGATTTCTTTTCAACCCCAATTGGATTCTGTCCAGCTGGCAGCATTGGGATCCCCTTTATTCTCTGTATGTATGTATGTATGTATGTGATAACACGTTCCTCCCTGTTTTTAATCCTATTAGTGTAATGTGAGAGGGAGGTGAAATCATTTCAAAATCCTCCCCTAACAAGTGATTTGTTTTCAAGCCCAAACTTCAGCACTGGAGCCAGCTCTGTTGCTCTGCTGAAATTTTTTTTAATCAAACGGATTTATTAAAAATACTGAAATATTTAATGTCTGGAGTCATGAGCTCCTACAGGCTCCTGGCACCTCCATGTAGGGTGATATGTATCTAGAACTGCATTGTACAAACCTTTTTTTAAAAGCATGTGTTGTTTAGGTTTCTGTGAAAACATTGTTTAAATGTAAAGTAAGTGTTTGGATTTTAACTTCATACCAAGCTCTGTCCGTTTTTTGTCTCAATAAAATTTTAGATTTATAATCCCGATTTTACTTTTGCTCCCTTCTGCAGCTGTGGTTGTGTGAGAGTCCAGCGCAAGGCGTAGAGCAGTTAATGGAGAGGATGTCCGCTCTCAACAGGACTGGATCACTGATGCAGCCTGGGTGATAGGCCCATGCATTTGTGAATTAGGTGGCTACAGAGGTAGGAATTTCAGAGCAGACAGCAGCCTATTTATTTTGACTTCCCATCTGAAGAGAGTAAGTGTCTTGGAGGTTAGTGTCTAGGGCAAGTTCCTGAGTCAAATCTCCTAGGGTTCTAGTAGCCCTGGTTTGGTAATCACTGGCCAATGACTACTGGGTCTGGATGCCATTTGCACCGGTGGAACTTACCCCGGCTTGGTTTGTGTGTATATTACGCCACGCTTTCACATGCTCTTCCCCACTCTGCCACCAACTTGGCTGATCTTGGGCAAGTCACTTAAGCAGTCAGAGGGGAAAGTGCAGCACAAACGTGGAATGGGCGTTATGAGGCTTCCTTCCTGTTTAAAGGACTTCAGGATTCTGTGCAATGAGTGCAGAGTCGTCAGCTGTCTTGCCTGGAGCAGTGGTTTATATAAAGCTCTCAATGGTTCCAGAGCCTCTGGTCTCAGGAAGATCAAACCTTCAAACCTCACTAATTCCTGGCCGGCCTTTTAGGAGTGACAGAATGCTGCAAACTGGCAAGAATGAACCCGCAAATCAAGGGTACTGCATCGTGAAATGTACCGTGGCTGGTTTGTTTCAGCCAATTAAGGTATTGTGGCATAATGGGAAACGTGCTGGTGCATATTCTGAAACCTGAGTAATTCAGACAGCTGCAGCCCTGGGTCTGCCATTACTGAGAAGTGGACTCAGCGGGCGGGGTCATTAGGTTTTGGAGTTATGCAGTTAGGGTAAGAGGAACTAGTGAAATGCTCATTTGTTGGTGGCCAATCAGAGTGCTGGTGCTTAGTGAAACAAAACTGCAGCCAATCGGAATCTAGCTTATTTGTAAAAGTGAACTCTGTACCCAACAGCACAATGAAATTACAGCCTCTGTATTAATCACTTTTGTCCAGCTAATTAAACATAATAAGGCTTGGATCCCATAGGAGGTTCTGGTGATAGAAATTGCAGCAGGTAGCTGAAGAGGTTTTAGTGTAGTCAAGAGCCCAGGGATGGAACTGCAGCCTAACAGGCAGAGTCTGGCTTTCCTCCTGGTAGTGTTAATGCTGCACACAATGAGGGAGCTGCAGCGAGTGGCTGGTGAGCTGGGTTCTGTTCCCAGCACTGCCACTGACTTGCCCTGTGGCTGAGCAGGATGCTACACCTCCCGCTGCCTTAGTTTCTCCATGTGTGAAGCAAAGCCTCCCAGAGGCCCAAAGTAGGACTCTTCCCTGGGCTGTTGAGTGGTGCCTCTCTGCTCCCGGCAACAGTCTCATTAGGAGTGGGGCTTTGATGGACTCTGACATGGGAACAGTAGCTAGTTCCTTGGCAGGCTCCAGCCACAGTCCTTTCACCAGATCCTACGTGTCTGAGAAAAAGCAAGGGGCTGCTCTCTCGTGTCAGGTGCTTAATGAGACTTAATGTTGAACTGACTGACCCCAGCGGTGAACAACAACAGAACAGCCTGATGCTCCTTAGAAATGACGGTCCATCACAACTCTTGCTGAGATCATAGAAACTGAATTGGCAGTGGAGAAACACTTCCTGCTTTTGAAAACAAAGGTCTCCACTTCACCTGATTACGGAGCAGCAGGGAGGCAGCTTGAGCCGGGGAATGAGGTGAAAGCAGCAATGTGGGTAGCTGGTTAAGCCCCTTCCCCTCTACCTCTGGTTTGTATTAAGAGGCCATGGCCTGGCTGCCCAAAGCAAGACTTGACAGCTTTGGGCAGGGAGCCCAGAAGTAAATGGGTCTGTCAGGCTAATTTTCCTCTGACTTGCTGCTTTGCAACTGCATTGGTTTTGAGGCAACAGTTTTTGGTGTTTTTTTCACTTGTGTCTGGCCTGCCAGATGGGCAGGCTGGGACATTCTGACTCCAACTCCCACAAGCACAAATTTCAATTGCAGGATCAGCCACAAAGGTGGAAAAGACCCTGTTGGAACAGATTCCTTCCCCACTACCTTCTGCTGGAAATCAGCAGAAAGTGGAGAAGAGCATGATCAGTGGTTAAAGCAAGACTCAGCTTCTCCCCCCCTTGTTCTGTGGCCTCAAGGAAGTTAATGAATCAAGCTGGCCCTAAACACAAAAAATGGGGGGAAATATTCCTCTCTGGGCCAGGCTTTATTAACTGTTTGAGCTTTGAGATCCTTTGCTGAAAGGTCCCATCACAATGCAAGTGTTGGCTGTTGTAAAATGAAATCCAGGAAACATCGCTGGAGTAAGATGTGCTCTGAGCACTGGGATGCTGTAGCTATCTTTGCTCATTTACAGCACCTCTGTATGTGGTCGGTTTCCCTCCCCTCTATAGTCAATATCCATCCTACAAGGCTGAGGCGGCCAACTCTCACACCTGATCAACTTTCCTCATGTAAGCATTTGCAGGAGCAAAGTGGGAATCAGTTTCTCCTGCTTCCTGCTCACACCAACACCAAGAAAGTTTGGAAAAATGTTGTAAAACAATTAACATTTTCAGGGTGTCTTAGCACCAGGTGCAACCTCTAAAAATACTTTGAATTGACTAGCTATCAAATGAGTGGTGTCCATTTTGAGTAAACCCCCAAGTATTAGCCCCAGGGAGAGAGTAAAATTTACAAAGCAAAACTAAAAATCCTATTTAAAACAAATAGCCTGAGGTGTTTAATACTTTAAATTAGCTGCCTGACCTCCAATGCTGTCTTCCTTTGTACATTTCAGCTTGGAGTGAAGCTGGACTGGTCAGGTTCATGTATTAGCAGCAACACTCGTTCTAGTCCTGTAAACCCATGTCTTCTCAGGAAAACACTTCTATTTATATTATATAAAATCCCCACTTTCCTAAATGGAAAGAGGGACTATTCCAATGGATGCACTAAGTAAAAATAACATTTGCAGATCACGTCACACATTTATTTGGATACTTTTGGAAACTTACATCAATTGCATAGCTTCTAACGCTGGCTGGAAATTCATTTGCTTTAATGGCCCTATTCTGCCCTAAGTATCGATAAATTCTACAGAGAACTGGATAAAAAAAATTAGTGCAGGAATCACTCTTTGGCGGACAGGTATAAATCTATAGTAGGAGCTATAGGAAACATTTCAGGACCCTTCCTGGGGGTTGTAGTCACTGCTAGAGATTTAAGCATATTTTCCTTACCCAGGCTTTAATACCTGACCTTAATCACATTGTTAAAAAGCTAGTTCATGCGTTCCTAGTGATGTGCACTTTGCTGAGAAACAAACAGCTGTTGGTTTTACTTTTGTTTATAGCACATTTCCTCTTCTACTTTCCATAGCTTAGCAAAATGCTGCAGAGGAATGTTCATTTAGCCCCTCCCCTCATACTATTTTCATGGGGTTTTAAGTTTAGTGAAAGCATTTCTATTAATGGTTTGAATTTTGAAATGCAGAGTTTTAGCCTATAGCTGATGGTCCCTTTAACAAACAGCCATTTAGTCTCTCATAACCGGGGAGGGGAATTGCTATATTAGGGTAATTTTCGAAATGCACTTTCTATTCATAAGTAATTTTGGGGTTTTAGAAACAGGGTGAGCATGAGCTTTCAAGGGAAGCTGGGCTCCAATGTCACTTAAGTACTTTTGAAAACATTAACCTGTGTCTAATGTGCAGGATGCGTGAGTCTGATTCCAGCTTTGGCAGCCCGGTTTCCTCATCTGTAAAACAGAGGTAGCTCTTGTCTCAAATCTGTCTGTAAAGTGCTGTGGGATCCTGGGACTAGAGAAAGGTATTGCTAGAGGAGGTAAGTAGTAGTACAGTGAGTCGGGGAGCAGTATGGGGCTTATAGCAGGCCCACGCCAAGAACAACAGACCCCTAAGCCTGGGAGGAGAAGCCACTGCCACCAGGATTGCCTCAGAGCAACTCCTCCTACTTGCAAAGCTTCTGGCACAGGAGCAGCTCATCTTTAGGAGAGGGAGGGGAAATACAGCATAATGGGCTGGGCCCAGAGCCCCTTTACTCCTCTCTCAACCTGTCAGCTCAGATCTTTGAATGATGGGCTGTGGGTTAAGGTATTGAGCTGGGCCTCAGGAGGTTGGATTCAATTTCCAGGTCTGCTACAGACTCCCTGGACCTTGGCCAAGTCACTTCATCCTGTAAAACAGGAATGATTACTTCCTTTCTCTCACTGTTTATCGTGGAAGCTTTGGGGCAGGGTCTATCGAAGAGGCCAGATTTTCAGCTGACAAGAAGGAATAGCTCCGTTCATGTCAGTGCAACTACCCCAACTTAATCAGCTAAGGATCCAACTCACCCAGCACCTGCCTCGGAGAACTGGGCAGCGTGGGTGGGTTTGTCACCTGGAGCACGCCCTCACTGCTCAGGTTATTCATCATTAGATCTGCCTCTAGAAAGGTCTGGAAAGGCAGCAAATGTGCAAAGCGGCACACTGCCTGCAAATGACTGAACTTGGATTTGTCTCAAGCCTCTGCCTGGCAACCACCCCGAGGCCCTATGCCAAAAGTTAACACCACAAATACAGCAAAAGGGGGAGGGGGAAGTTAGGTGCTTTTGAAAATTCTACTCCCCAGCTCCTTACCTAACTCCCATGGACTTTCAGAGAGACTCCTTAGTACCTGTCACTTGACAACAGGATGTAGGTGATGTTGAAATATTTATCCCCTTGCAGACCCGGGAATGAGGCTGTTTCTCTCAGGATGAGCCCCATTGCTGTCCCTGTCTCTCGGGCTACTTTCATTTTTCTTCTTATTCCCTTCCTCAGCTCCTGTCTCAGGTTAGTCCCTCAAGGGAGGGAGTGAGAGAGTGTTACAGGTAGATTGGGTCATAACCAGCTGCTGTGTCTGCTGAGGACTGAGGGGTTCCTGTGAGTATAACAGCAGCAATGCTGCCTTGTCTAACCCGTGATATTCTAAGTATTAATGGATGTTCCTAGCTGTGTTTTAGGCTGCCTACAGAAGCAGGACTCCTGGGTTCTATTGGTCACTGTCAGAGCTACTCAATCCTAGGCCAGTACTTTTCCCTCTCTGGTTTAACCAGAGGTTTACAGGTCAGATTAAGAAACAGAGCAACTTGTTAAAATGGTCCTCACCAGGATGCAGTGTTAGTGTCATGAGGGACCACGCCCTGTAACATAATACTCACGTACCCACTGCTTCTTGTTTAAGCTTCCATCAGGACTTTGTTTTTGACACACACCTGGCAAGAACGTCTCTCCTATTCCCCGTCTGTGCAGCAGGCTCTTGTATCAAGAAGCTTTCCAGAGAATTACTGCAGCAGGAGGAAGACCAAGCATTGCCATCACATGCAACTCAAGGCAGCCAAGCAGAACCCCAGTCACATTTTCTAAATTGCCTTACGGCTGCTGAATAGGCAGTGGGGGGATTGTGCTTGAAGAAGAGACCATAATAGTGCCCCCAGAGTCCCTCTTCATTCCTGAGTTAACCTCCAGAAACCACCTCGAATATAAATTTGCCCAATGCAAAAAGTGGTTGACTTTTTTTTTTTTTAGGGGAGCTGCAGGGTTGCATTTACTTCCAGAGTGCCCTGCATTTCTTTTTGCTAGGACTTTAAGACTGTTGCAGATAGTTGGCTAGCAGTTCCATTCACAATATATGCGCTCTCACTCCTGGGGAGGGAAGATTTTGGCATCTGACAGGTGCAGTGGGAACGGAAGCTGTCTTAGCAGCTGCTTTTCAATGGGGAGGGTATGGAAATACGGAAGTAGCTGCTGTTTTCCATGAAGCATCCCTGCTTCAACCCCCTCCCTTTCATGCTGGTTTTTCTTAGTCTATCCCTGTCAAGAACAACCCCCCTGCAACCACCACTCGACTCCTGGGGAAGGTTAAGGGCTTAGTGATACCAATTAGTTGATAGTGTGAAACCTTTTAAGGCACTAACACAATGTCAGTTGCTCAGAAGTAGCTCTACTCCATGGATGTCAGAATCCAATTCACTCCAGTCAGGAACTCTGGAGAAAGCCTTAAACCAGGAGCTTCTCCCTGCTGGAGAGTATAGCAGTGTACTTAAATTGGATATGCAGCACCTTTGAAACAGAGGGTATTTTATCTTAAGAGTCTGACCCTACAGTGATGGAAGCACAAACTCATATCTTTTAAAAAAGAGGGCTGGAGTTAAGTACCTCAGAAGGAGAAAGGAGAGCCTCTTAACTAGAGACTGTAAAGAAGCCCTTTAAGGCTTTCATATTTTTTTTTAAAGTAGGAATAAGAATTAAGCCAATACCAGATACTTACAATGGTTGGGCCCAGTTAGTGCTCAAGAGGCGAACCAAGTTTGCTCCTTCTCCTGGATTAGAGACAGTCTGGGGGTAATCGGTGCAGACAGGGCAGTTTTTATACAAGCAACTGCCAGGTAGGATCATTAATATTTTAGCTTCCCTTCTCCTCAAAAATAATAATAAAAAAAAGACTCCATGAAACAAATGCACATACAGCAAATAAGCCATTTTATTTTTGTCCTGTGCGCTCACAATCTCTCTTCTCTCCCTGACAGGTCACAGCTCATTAAAATAAAGTTCTAAGAGGAAAATAATTTAAAACATACACTCAGGGCTCCATTCCAACCTCCCTGCACCCAGCCACATCTCCACTACTTGTGCTTCATCTCATGCATATAAGAAAGTAAAGCCATTGAATCACAGAAGTTAAAGATGGAAGAGACCTGTTTGGTCCTAGCGAGTCCATCTCCTGCTGTTCAGCATGAGATCATGGCACAATGAATATACTAACCAAGTGCCCTATAGTTCTCAACGTGATGCACTCTGACAAGATGCAGCTGCTTTTAAAATAGCCTGGAATACACATTTTAGACAGATGTCTTCTCTTGCAGTACTAGAATATGAAATTAGACTTCTCCAGGCTGTCTACAGCAGACCTTTGCTCTCACTTTCACTGCAGATACTGCCTCCCTCCCCAAGTCCTCCATAGGATGCACATTCTCCATTCAGTGCTATGGCCTCACCCCATATGACATGCACAGGACCGGCTAGGAAAGCCATTTTGCTTTTCAGTTGCTGGTAAAGTCAGTACACGCCCAGCTGTGCTATATTGTAAATACAGCTTCTAGGATTGTCTCAGTCTTACAGACCAAGACCAGCAGCGATCAAGGCACTACCCCCACCCCCCTTCTTAAAACAAAGGAAGTCAGACCAACACCTAGGGACAGAAGAGACTCCTATCATGTGATCACACACAGTTACACTGAGTCTTTATGGCAAAGAGAACACTGAGCAGCTTTGAACATTGGGGCTTCTCTCTTTTACTCAACACAAGCACTCTAGAGCTTATTGGGAAAACAGGGCTGAAGCCCTGAAAAACAAAGCATGGCTGAGAAACAGGAATCCTAACCGATGTCTATTTCTATAAGTGACAAGCCCACGTCATGGGGTAGGAACCATCTGCTCCCCCGATTGTGCTCTATACCAACCAGAATTGCTACACCTCAACCCCACATGCGTCTCCTTTCAGGCCATCCAGCAGCCAGTTCCCACAGCTTCTGCAGCTGGAAAGGAACTGGCTGCAGACAAAGCTTTAGACCCAAGCCCACCCACCCCTTTCCACCCTGGTTCCTCAGCCAGTCAGTGGGAGAAGACAGTGTTTGCATGCAGGCTACTGCTTGCCATCATCTAACGCCATGGTGCTGGCTCATTGGCAGTGACATGCTCTGAGTTTTGTGGGGGATACATCATCACATTGGTTCTATTAACCCTTTCCAGATCCACCTACCCCAAAGCTGTAGCGCAGCTGCTAAGGTCCACTGCACATGAGGATTAACAGCTCTAGAGATGGTAAGATAAGAGCTCTCCCACTTCTCCTAGCCCCATCTAAGGTTCCTCAGACTGGAAAGAGTTAATGAAAGTCACACCACTTTGTGTTTCCATGTGTGCACTGGTCTGATCTAGGAAGGGAAATTGGTTAATCTGGAATTAAGTCAGGTTTTATCACACACCAATGTCAAAACTGGTTCAGGGGGGGAAAAAAAAAAAAAGCTACCTGAAGTCACAGAACTTTGGAAGTTCAGAAAAATGTCTCTCCTATAACTTTAAGTTCATTTGCTTAAATCTTTTTTAAAGCCAGTTCCTAAACAGTAGTTTCTCCATCTTCTGCAGATTCTCACCACCAAGGATGCCAGCTTATTCCCCATACTCAAAGGATTCCAGGTTGTAGAGGGAGCTGGGCTCGCCCAGTTCACTGTGTGTTCCTCCCCGGTCACTCCCTGATGGGAGCCATCAGAAATTCAAAGTGCAGGTCCTGCACCCTCCACGTGCAGCAGTCTCTTCCTGTACACTGACCGGCAGCAGTCATGTTTGAGAAGATATATTGGATAAGAAGGCATGAAAGTTCCTCTAGTACTTCCAGGCTCAGCCCTTCTCCAGTTTCTAACTTTAGTGAGCTCCCTCCTCCTCCCCCTGGCTCACTTCCTCCTGTCTTTCTGTTTCCTCTCCTTCCGCCTGGCCTGCTGGTCTGCCAAGGCGCGAGGTATCAAGATAACACTGCCATCGCTGGCATACTGTAGGGAGTATTGATTTGGAGAGTAGGGCTGGCCATTCTCGTCACGCAGGCGCCCAAACACTTCCTGGTACAGGTTTTGCACCTTCTGTTTCATCTGGCGAATGGACTTGAGAAATTCCACCTTCTCCCTGAGCAGTTTGGACTTGTCCCTCTGCAAGTCTCCCACGTCCCGTTCTAAGTTCAGGATGGTGTCCAGTTTCCTCTTGCGGCAGTTTTGGGCAGCCATCTTATTCTTGCCCCTCCTCCTGATGTCCCGGATCAAGCTCAGCTGTGCCTCACTGAGCTGGTACTTGGAGAGAAGTTCATTGAACTCCTCCACTGGCAGGTTTATAATCTTGTCATTGGTGAAAGGGATCTTCATGGCTCTAGCCCGGTGCTCGTCCCGGCTCATCTGTTTATCCAGGAAGTCAGATTGCTTCTCCGTGCTCTCAGGTGCCATGTTATAGGTGTGGTTGTGATCAACATGCTCCAGGTAAGGCAAGTAGTGTAGCTCCGATGGGTCTTGATAGCTCATGCGGCAGAACTTGCTGTACTCCGGTTGGTATCCAACTGCCCCTTCCGTTTCTTCAAAGTCCACATTTTCAGAGTCTGAGCTGTAGCCTACAGCTCCTTCCTCAGAAAAAGAGGAAGAAGAAGAGGAGGAAGAGGAGGAGGAAGAGGAGGCTTCTGAGCTACTGAAAGAAACAGGACTATGGCTAGAGTCCAGAGAAAGCCCTGAGTCAGAATCAAACTCTTCTTCCAGCTGAGAGGCTTGCACTGGGTTGAAACCTTCTTCAATAGCCAAGTCCATCAAGCTGATCTCATCAAGCATGGCTTCATCTAGAAGGCCCCCTAATGGATCTGGTAGTTCAGGGCCAGTTGTCTCGTTGACTGTGCTGTTCAGCTGTGGAGGGAAGAAGATCCCACTCAAGTTGGTAGATCCAAAGGTGGTATTGAGGCCAGTGGAGTTGTCAGGAGCCAGCTGGAGCAGGGCTGAGCTGCTAGCGACGGAGGGGCTCTCAATCTCTGAGCTGAAGAGGGAGGAGAGGTCCTGTGTGCAGCTACCCAGAGATGCCTGATGCAGGCTGACATTCTGATTGATGGGAGTGTTTGGAGCTAGACTGTAGTTAGCCGTCAGCAGGTCTCCATTTGTGCCATTATACAGGATTTCAGCAGTTGTGTTGTTCACTTCCATAGCCTGAAAGAGATTAGAAGCCGTTCAGCAAATGATCCAGCCTTGGGCACTATCCTTCTCCCCCATTTCCTATGTGCACTGCAACCACCACCCGAGGCTAAAAATAGAAAAGAGAGGAGCCTGCAGAGATCATGGAGTGAGCTAGTTCCAGCAGCGCTCATGAGGTCTGGAGGATCTGGAAGATTTAACACTCATGTTGCCAACAATAAGAAATTCCTGTCCCTCTATGTTCCTTCTCCCCACCCCAAAGACAGAGGCAGTTTTAAAACTGCACACTATGGGCCAAGCCACAGGGGCAGCAGTTTTTGACCCAAAACTACAACTACACTCTAGCTCTCAGCTGCTTAGAACAGCCATCAAACCACTAAAATAAACAGCAGCAGCTTGAGATGGGAAGGGCACACACCAGGTATCACCCTCACCTAAACATTCAGCACGTTGACATACACTTCAGCTAGCCCAAAGGGGATGAGATACCACATCCTGGGGGCATATGTATCAAGCATTTCCAATAGCAATCCTGCTCTGCACCTACACACAGATCAGGAATGCCCACGACACACACACACACACACACCCCGCTCCATCAGTCCTTCTTCGGGTACCCACTGGAGAGAGAAAAGGGAGCAATGGGGACCAGACAATTAACCACTGTAGAGCAATTAGCAAGAACTAACCTGCATTTCCATTATAGACATAAGGTCCTGCCACTGCTGCTCCAGATCGAATGAGGACTCTGTCTCCGTCAGAAGAGGAGACAGGAGGCCGCTCTGGATAACTGAAGACTCGCTTTCACTAGGCACAGCTTCGTTTAGGTGGGAAGCATCTGCAGCTGGAAACTAAATACAAAGCAGTGTTCGTCCACATCTGGTCTGCCGAGGAGAGGCAGGTCAGCAAAGCCCTGAATGCCTTTCAGGCTCCACAACAGGGAACTGCTTTTCTTTTATTCAGACTGAGAACTAGCTGCTGTTATTCCCCTACAGTTCACTGCGAACTAATTAGAAACAAAGTCAGAAGCCCTTAATTAATTGTGACCATCTTCCCCACTGGCTGCTTCACAGGAGTTGTGCCTGGAGCCTCCTTAGACAGATTAACCCAATTTACTGCCAGTTTAGTGGTCTCCGATATTTGTCTTAAATGGGAGGCAAAAGGCATCAAATCCCAATGCACCAACAAAAACAGGCTCTGGGTCTGTCACACTTAGAAATGAGTCATGGAGAAATGGTTTCCAAACTCACCTCAGAGTTCTCCCCAAAGGGGAAGGTGGCTTCCAGCAACCTAAGGCACTCCTCCAGCGACAGGGCCGTCTGATCCACCACGCCAGGCACCTGGGACAACCAATCATTTCAGCACAGTTTACGGAAGGGTAAGGACCTCCCTAAAGGGTAGGACACAAGTTTCTGAACCAAGGGCATCAGGGACCCAATGGCTTAGTATGTTCTTCATAGAGCCCAAATATCCAGAGTCCCCCACACTTTTGCATCAAGTTGCAATCACCATCCTGCTAGCCAAGGAGCACCTGCCATGACTTTCTGAAGCTAGTCAATACTGCTCCTAAATGGGCCAGGGGGTCAAATGAACTCTTGTTCGGGTTAGTTTCCTGCTGACTTTTCTGGATTAGCTTCACTGACATGTACTGCAGATAGGGACTCAGCTTCAAACTTCCCATAGCCTAGTGAGGATTTTGCTCAGTGCCTACGCCCACCCTTCCCCCCCGGCTCCTCATTCACAACTTCTACAAAGAACCTAAAAGCAGAACAGGAGCCAATGACTCCCACTCCCAAACCGCTCACTGGAATAAAGCTTTGTCAACATTCAAAGAGACTCTGGCCTTGTCTTGCTCTGTGTTAGTGACCATGGATCCTCCTGCCTATTTCCTCGCAGCAGATAATCAGGGTGCCAACAGCTTCCTGATTATTTCCCCAGTTCACCTTTGTATTTGGTTCTCTCTAGCCTGGGAGACAAACTGTTCTTCAATATCGCACCCTGTCATCCAGATGGGTGGTGGTCGTCTTCATGCCCTTTCTTAGCTCAGCCAGAAGGGAGGAAGAGTGTCCCCTCTAAAAATCACTAAGTGCCACTGCTAATAACAGCTAGCTGATGGTTCCCTCTCCTCCCCTGCTCAGTAGCAGACACACGAATCCCAGAACACTGCAATACACCCTGGAATGAGGGGGGGCCTGTTACCTGTGCAGGGAAACTCTCCCCCGTCTCTCCATCAACTAGCAGGTTTCTATCCACGGTCTCGTTCCCTCCGCTCCTCCAGCTGTCCCCGTGCTCCCTCCCATCACTCAGTTCTTTGTCCACTTCGCTCTCCTTCTGGCGATGGCTGTAGTCAAAAATCTCTCGCCCAGCGCCGAGATCAATATCCTGTCTCCACAGGATGTCAATCAAATCGATGTCCTGAAAGACACACAAGATTTCCTTCAGCACTTGGCAGGCTCATCTACACCCCACCATGGAGAGAAGACCCTCTTTTCCCCTTGCCCCCATCCCCCCCCCGTTCCTGCAGCACGTCAACCTCCCCAGACAAGCACCCCTTTCACCCTACAACACAATGCCCTCATTCCACCCAGATTCATAACCACCTTTCTGTACTACACTGCATCCCCCTACCAACACTCCCACCCGCTACACCTTCCTTGGGGCACAGCGCCCTGTCCCCACCCATCTATTAGTACTGGACACAGTTCCAACCTTCCATGATGGTTTCTTTCACGTACCGCCCCATCACCACCATCGGGGACTCCAGACACCAGTCCTTCGCCCCTGCCTTGCACAGAGGCCAGCTGCTGTGCCTCCTTTGCACAAGAGCCTATGGTCATTTTGCCTGGCTAGGTCTCTAACAGCAGCTGTGCAAAGGAGCCAGGCTGGAGAAAGAACAGAACTCCATTGGAAAGCGACTTTAGCTGTCTCCTCCCTGCTCTCCATGCTCCGCAGGGGCCTCCTCCCGTCTCAGGAAAAAGGGAGCCTGCAGCTTTAACTCCTCTGGGCTGCACGATGCCCGGCTGGATGGCGAGGACCAATTGTCATGCAGGATTGCTGCTCCATGGAGGAGCTTGCATCAGCCTGTGGTGCCATTCTCGACATTTGCATAAAGGGGTGGAGTGCATTGGAGAGGAAAAACCCTGCATTCCCAGCCACCTGATGCAACTTGAGATCCTTGCTGCCGGCCTGCTGCCTGCTCACCACTTGTCTACAGACAGCAGAGATGCCATACCCAGCCCTTCACCTACAAATGAGAGAGAGCGCAGCCTTCCAACTGAGATCCCCCCCACACCCTGCCAGAACTTTAACCCCATCCGGAGAACTCTGTCATCTTCCCCCCCTCTACAGCCCCCAGGGTCCCCATGCAAAGAATCTGTGTGACCCTGAGTGTGACGGGAAATGCCTGCTACCACCCTTCTGCTCCCTAGCATCAACATGATCACCAATCCAAATGCCTCATCCCTAACCACATAATATCAGGAATCTGCAAACACTTGTCTCTCTTCACAGCCACCACTACCCACAAGCCCCTCCCTCTAATGCAAGCCTAACCCAGGGCACACCCCTGAAAGGCAGCCTGTGCTGATTCAAACCTCAGGGGCCTTTTAATATGACCAGGACCCAAGGCCCTACCCTAGAATTACCACCTAAGCCTGGGAAATACAGATTCCTCCCCACCCTGCCTCCCACATCATAGCATGGATGGTTTATTTTACTGAAAAATTATGGCAGTCGACTTCACAGTTTATCAATGAGCCCTTAGCACCCCTTCCCCCACCTCAAAGCAAGGAGACAGGACATCTCTGCCTCCTTAAAAAGATTCTCCCTGCTCTCGTGAAAAAGGTTCCCCACTAGCTGCCATCACATTTGGGACTTACAGAAATGGACAAGAGGAATCCACAATACACACACCCCCCAAGAAACACAACCAGAGCCCCCTAGACACCAGCCTCTTGTGAGGTCAATGTCACCCTACACAATGTCTACAGTATTTAGGCTCTACACTCCACAGCATCCCAAATGCTACCGTGAAACCATCCCCTGACCCCCTTTCTGCCCTGAGCATTCACTCTCACACCCTCCCCAAAGACCAGTCCCCCCCCAGGCCCAAATGTCACTCATCAGGCTCAGCAAGGACCCTTTCTCTGACTACCCCAGCTATCCTGTGCTCTGATCATACATCTGTCTCCTCGAGACAAGACTTCCTAGGTCTCTCCCCACCGTCTCTGCCTCGCCTGGAGCAGCAATAAAAGGGTTAAGGTAAGTGATACCTTTTTCATGTCCCCAGCTGCTGCTCATGGAGCTGTCCCTGCAGATCATGGTCTATGTGGGGCGAATTCCAGGCAGGCAGAGCTGTGAGACCCGGGCACGGTGCCGCACAGACATCTCCGAGTTCAGTAACTGAGCGTTTGTTGGCAGGCCGGACCCCTGGTTGTTTGCAAGCCCCCCTAACAGCATGTGACCCACAGGTGCTGTGCTCCAGCCAGCCCTAAGCCACAGCTCCAGCAATGGGCCCCGCTTGTTGCTCAGGCAGGAGTTGGCCCGAATCCCCACCCCCTGCTCATGGCTGAGGCTGCAGCGAGATGGAATCCCCACCCCATGCTCCGCGCGGAGGCTGCAGCCAGACCCAATCCCCCTCCTCCCCTCCCCCGCCTGCCTGTTACCTAGGCTGCAGCGAGAGCCAATCCCCTCCCCCAGGTCACCGCGGAGGATGCGGAGGGAGCCAGTCTCCTCCCTCCGCTTGTTACCTAGGCTGCGGCGCGAGCCAATCCCATGCCCCGGGTCACTGGTGAGGATGCAGAGGGAGCCAGTCTCCTCCCCCCGCCCTGCGCTCGTCACCTAGGCTGCGGCGAGAGCCCGGCTCCTCCCCCCCCCGTCGCTGTGGAAGCTGCAGCGAGGAGTCTCCCCTCCCCCCTTGTGCTCAGCTGCTTGGGCCTGTGTCTCCTTGAGGAGACGCTCCCACGCCTGGGTGCCCCACCCACCGCTCCCTGGGATGGTGCAGTGGGGAGCGAAGCGTCAGAGGGATCCCCCCCCCCCCAGGGAAACTTACAACAGCAGCAGCTCCAGGCAATGGTACCCCACAGGCCTGGCCTGGGCTGCCAGGAGGTTGGGCCCAATGGCACCTTTGCCCGGATTCTTTACATTCTCCCGGGAGGTTACCAGCAGCTCGGCTCCCCCCTTTGTCACAGGCCAAGTCTTTCCCCCCCAGCCCAGTTTATCCAGGCCGGGGAGGGGACCCAGCTTTGGTGTGGTAGGGCCCCACATCCTGCAAGACCAGAACCCACTAGGAAACGGGCACCTGGCCTCCCCTACCATAGGGGGGAAAATAGGTCAGAACCAGAGACAGGGTGTCTGTGCCATCTGCACATGTGCAGTGATGTCACTGGGAGATTGGGGAGGATTTGCACATCATATTTACATGCCGGATGAGAGCATGAGCCTCGCCACTGAGTCAGTCATGGACCTGCACCCATCATTCCCACACCAGCAGGAGGGGAGCGAGTTAGAAATAGGAACTGTTATGCCAGTCCGACCAGTAGTCTATCCAGTCCAGTGCACTGTATCCCCAGTGGTGGCCAGTAACAGATTCTTCAGGAAGGTGCTTGAATCCTCGCATTGTACAATTATGGAGTAAGCTGCCCATAAGAGACGTTTCTGCCTAACCCTTGGCTGTCAGCATTTGGCTTATGCTATGAAGCAAGAGGTGTTTATCCTTTATATAATAATATAATATATGGAGATATACCTATCTCATAGAGCTGGAAGGGACCCCGAAAGGTCATCGAGTCCAGCCCCCTGCCTTCACTAGCAGGACCAATTTTGCCCCAGATCCCTAAGTGGCCCCCTCAAGGATTGAACTCACAACCCTGGGTTTATCAGGCCAATGCTCAAACCACTGAGCTATCCCTCTCCCCTTCAGTGGCTCTCACCCTTTCCAGACTACTGTAGCCTTTTCAGGCGTCTGATTTGTCTTGCATACCCCAAGTTTCACCTCACTTAAAAACTACTTGCTTACAAAATCTGACATAAAAATACAAAAGTGTCACAGCCACTAGTACTGTAAAATTACTGACTCTCTCATTTTTACCATATAATTATAAAATAAATCCATTGGAATATAAATATTGTACTTACATTTCAATGTATAATATATAGAACAGTATAAACAAGTCACTATCTGTGTGAAATTTTAGTTTATACTGACTTTGCTAGTGCTTTTTATGTAGTCTGTTATAAAAAACTAGGCAAAAAATTAGATGTGTTGATATACCCCCATGGAAGACCTCTGCGTACCACCAAGGGTACATGTACTCCTGGTTGAGATCCACTGCTTTCTCTCTTTTGGCCTAATAACTGTGGATATTCTTATTTTCTATATAAAGGTCTAATCCTTTTTTCGATCCTGCTACGTTTTGGCCTCACTGATATCTTGGGGCAGTGAGTTCCACAAGTTAATTATGTGTTGTGTAAACTGTTTTATCGGTTTTTAATTTTAATATGCTGTTCAATTTCACTGGCTATCCCCTTGTTCTTGCATTATGGGTACGGCTGCAGATTTGTCACAGCATTTAATAAAAAAAATCACAGAGCAATCATGGTAAATGTTGTAAGAGTCGCAGGTTCAGTGACTGCTCCGTAAGCTTTGAGCAAAAATGCCCTGAAAAAAAAGAGGGGGCACTGACCACGCACAATAGAACCTTCCGCACCAGCTCGGCATGAGGGGAGAGAAAGGCTGGAGACAGAGCCTGCCCCACACTCATCCCAAGGAAGGGCAGCTCCCAGAGTGGAGATGGAGCATATCCTGCACTCACCTCTGACCTAAGTTGTTCCTGCATCCAATGAGGCTGGGCCCAGCACCATGCTCTGGGTATTGCAACCTGGCATGCCAGGTCACAGCACTGCGTAGGTTTGACCTATCCGCTCCATCATGACAAAGGGGCATCTCAGCCAAATCTGATTTGTGTTGCAACCCCACACACATGATCGTAATGCCCAGAGAAGGGAGCTGGGCCCAGCCCTGTGGGACAGAAGCTGCTGCTGTGGGGTGAGTCATGGGCACACACACAAAACAAAGGACGCCACTGATGAACAGGAAAAATCACCCGATCCTTGATTTTTTCCCCTGTTGTGACAAACCTGCAGCTTTAGTTATGGCAAAGAGGGAAAGGAAAAACAAGAGTGCCCAGTTTACCTTCTCTATACCATTCATTATTTTCTCTCTCTCATGTCCCCCTTATCGGTCCTCCTCTCTAAACTTAAGCCCTAACCTTTTCAATCTCTTTATATGATATTCTGTACAAGTTTCAAATAATTTTAGCTCCATGTCTGGATCCCTTCCATTTCTGCTATGTCCTTTAGTTATCACAGCCCCCACCCCCCCAAGCCGTATGTACAGGGGACATGTCCTGGCTCCCCGTGGAGCTTGATGGAAAAGTCTTGCACATCCAAAATGCTCATCTTGAAATATCCACTTACTGATCCTTATCTGATCCAAGTCATAACATCTGGATAGCAAGCTAAAGTCTATAACCCCAGAGCTAACCCTCAGTACCTGCAGTCTCTGCCTTTCTCCTCTAAATACACCAGAAGACCCAGCACTTAAAGTGGATGCAGTTTACAGTCTTGTGGCGAATTAGAACTCAGGACAGCGAGTTAGACCTTAATTAATTATATGTCCAGCCCCACCTCTGACTTGCTGGGCAACTCACTGAGCCTCTCTGCGCCCTTGTTTCACCATCTGTGTAACATGACAATGCTTGGTACGTACATTGGATTTTGCATCCACAGATCTCAAAGCACTTTAACAAAATGGATGGATGTCGTTATCCCCATTTTACAGATGGGTAATTGATGAGTTACCTGTTTAATAAGGTTTTCCTCTTTGAAAGAGCTTTTACATCTACAGAAACACTTTGTAAGCAGTAAATACTATTTCAATATTTAAAAGGAAGTTCTATATAACCTTGGGCTATCCCTGTCTAACATTGCACCTCCCAGTCCAAGCAGACACCTAAATCCTCTCAACCCCCCCTCCCAAAAAAAAGAGAGTTCCCATTATCCCTCATCACTAAGGTTAACAGAAACAGTATGTCCTCAGCTGGTCACTTTATCTGGTGGCTGTCCCTTAGGAACTGACTGTAAACAAGTCCGTTCTATGCAGACAGCCAAGTGTAAGAAGATCTTACCCAGGTTCTAATACCCTGTTACCAGAGTACTGGTTGGAGGGGGGCTTTGTCATACTGGGATAATACCCAGCACCAGCAGTTCGTCACATGTTCCACTTGGTGGATATTTTTATCCTCTTGTTGTGGAAACATTATAGGGACATCATAATCCACAGGGCCAGTCTTTTCAAAGATCAGCCAACAGGACAACAATTCCCTCCCCCATGCTGTGCTGGAGAAGAGGAAAAACCTCAGACGAGACACTGAGGACAAAAAAAACAAAACAAAAAAAAAAAAAACAGCCCTTGGGATGCTATAGTAGCAAAACAACAAGAAAGAGAAAGCACTGGGATGCTCCTGAATATAACCCTCACCAGGATACACCACCGTTTACAGACCAGGATAGCAAGTCAAATTCCAAGTCAGAACCATCCTCAAAGCTAATCAGAACAATGAAACAGAGAGTGTCTTGCACCATACCACAGGGTGAGCTCCAGCTCCAAGATACAATGCATTTTCCCCCACAGCAAGATCTGGTCTGGACCATAAAATGTTGCCACTCTATTCAGATTGTAAGTGCCAGGAGAAGACCTGGGAAATGTGTCTCCCCTACTTCTGCAATTGTCTGCCTAACACTATCCTCCTGTCTGCTTCCCACAGGATATCAGCAGGAGAGTCAAACCTCCAGCCCGTCTCAGGTGAATTCCAATTACAGTGTCTGCCAGGAACCACACAGCACACCTGACAGAAAAGCTTTTAAGTCCCTCTGCATTTACCAGCCACACAGCTGAATGAGGTTCAAGGTTCCAGACAAAGAAAAATGATCACGTAGATAATGCTTGGAATCAAGACTTCATGCTTTGTAGCTTCACATCAGCCGCAAGTACAGTCTTGTCCACCCCTTGGGGAACATAGGGAGGTATAATAATATAATATATGGAGATATACCTATCTCATAGAACTGGAAGGGACCCTGAAAGGTCATTGAGTCCAGCCCCCTGCCTTCACTAGCAGGACCAAGGTATGAAGTGCATGTTCATCAGGAGAGGAGGGATTGGGAGGCAGGATTTCCTAGCACTGCATGTCATCAGTGCTGAACATAAATGGAGGGGGGGGGGGGGGGGGGGGGAAAGAAAAAAAAAAAGAATCAGGAAAGTGCCATGTCCCAAAGGAAGTCACAGCGCATCTTCTGGGTGCAGGTTTAAAGAAAAACTCTACAAGGTGTGAGCCAGACTTCTTAATGAAAAATAGAAAAGATGGGAGGAGAAGACATGCACTTGAATACGTAGAATACAGAAAGAAAGGGTTAGCGATCCCCCCTTCCTCCCACAAAAGAAGCAATTATAGTAGTCCAGACAAGTACACTTTCCAGAAGGCTTGAATCTGGATCATCCAGTTTGAGCTGGCCAGGTTTGCAGCAGGGTCACTGCATCCTGTATATGGAGAGCTTACAGTTGGAATGGTATTTAATGCACAATTTTAGTTAAAAAAAAAACAACAACAACAACAAAAAAACCATACAGCTGAGCAGGCATTAGGAACCAGTGATACCACCAACCTACAGACCAAACAAATCAGCAGTAGGATTCTTCCTACAATCCATACACTCTGCCTCCTCTCACTCCTCTAACTACGGCTTCCTAAATACCACCCCCACTTTGTATTTATATAGTATTTGTCATCAAAAGATCTCCAGGTACATTATCCCCATTCTAAAGAGGGAAAACCCAAGGCACAGACAAGGCTGGTCTTGTCGTGAAGCCATAGGATGGGAGTGGGAGATCTGAATTCCTTTCCCCACTCTACCACAGACTGTTGACCTTGGGCAAGTCACTTCAATCTGTGCCCCAGTTTCCGATTTGCAAAATGGGAGTAAGTATACACGTCTCTCACTGGACTGGTAAGAAGCTAGATTTGTGACCACTTGTATAAAGTGTTTTGAGATCCTCAGATGGAAGGTACCATACATTATTGGCTTGTCCAAAGTCACACAGAAAGTAAGTAATTAGAAATGAAAATAGAAAGTACCTCTTACTTTCAGTCCCCTGCTCTAAACACTAAGTAACATTGTCAGACTTAACTCTCTCAGCCTTTGTTCCTTCCCTAGCAGATGCCCTTTCTAGTGGATAGGGGAAGTGTCTCATATTCAGGCAAGCTATGCTCCATGCAGGCTTCCAGTGGCAAGATTATGCCATTCAGTACATTATCAGATCTGAAGAAAGTTTCACCTTTTTCCTCTCCTGGATGAACACTTTCACATCAGAGAGACATTTATGCTATTTCCTGCCTGTAGCTATACTGAAATCACATGACAGAAGTTCCAGACAGCCTTAACAGCTGCCTGCAAAATTCCCCTGCTTCTGACTCCAAAGATCTGCCTCTAAGCTTCATCACAGGAGATTAGGGATCAGGACAGTTGGGAAATCCCCATGCCTACTCCCCACCATACATAATGGCTTGTCTGAGCTGCACAGTTTAGGAGAGAGGCTGTAGCATCCATGCAAACATTCTCCACTGGAATCCATCACTAAAAGCAGTACAATACAGCCACAGGGAAGCGAAGTCTGAACATGCCTTGCCAAAGAAACCTAATGGAAAGAAAGAGTAGCAGCTGCTGGGGGGTCAAACACATGACTCTGTCATAGCAACTGGGAGAATACACTCAGGTGGGAACAAAAACCACTTTCTAATTCACCATCCTCCCCACTCTATGTTGGCAACCAAGCTGTAAACATTATTTGGACAAACTCCAGAGCCAAGTAATCTACCACCCAGGTGACTCATGGGATGAAACTGTTACCCGATACTGGGAAAGAGAAGGTGCTACACCTCTACCCCGATATAACGCGACCCGATATAACACAAATTCTGATATAACGCGGTAAAGCAGCGCTCCGGGGGGGACGGGGCTGCGCACTCCAGCGGATCAAAGCAAGTTCGATATAACACGGTTTCACCTATAACGCGGTAAGATTTTTTGGCTCCCGAGGTCAGCGTTATATCGAGGTAGAGGTGTACTGTATCATTCCCATAAATGCAAATCTGAACTCAAACTGAATTACTGACTAGCCACCCAATTTCAGACCAAGACACAGCACACATCAAGAGAAAGTGCCCACAACCACCCAACCTTAATATTAAGTTCAGTGCCATGTGGCTCACAGACTAAGGGATCTGATATTCAGAGGTGCTGAGTACACATGTGCTGAGTACACATGTGGAAGCTACGCACCGCTCAACGTTACGCTCTAAACTACTCCTCTCCCATGGAAGTCCTCAAACAGTTCCGTTTCTTTGGCATGTATCTTTTATAAAAGAAGGTGCTGCCTACCTCTTTGGTCAAGTCTCCATTCCCTGGAGGAGCCACTGCTCCTAGGTCTTCCAATTCTTCACCAAATCCTTGCTCAGGTCCACTCTCCCTCACGCCGTTGTCAGGATTGGTCCCATCTTGCAGGCCACTGCTATTCTCTAGGGTGATGGCTGGGCTGGGCTGGGCACTGGACACAGAACCTTCAGGGTCTCTGTGCACCAACCAGGCATTTACTTCAGTGGTGGGCACCTGAAACCTGTCCAGGGCCCTCACCTGGTTGAGAAGCCTGCGGGCTGTGAAATAATAGTCCAGGTCTACACTTTTCGGATGGATGCCATATCCGTCCAAGGTGTTCCGCAGGTTGTGGAACTGGGTCTGGGTGTAAGCAGAGCTCTGGCCCAGAATGATTTCCCTCAGAGGGGGAAGCTGCGAGTTCAGGTAGGTATCCACGTCCACACGAACGCCTATCAAGCTGAGTAGAATGGTGAATTGGATGAGTCCTTCGGTGAAATATTTCTTCAGAGAAAGCATTTCTGGAGGAGGGAAAAAAGCAAACATAGGTGGAAGGTTTAAAAAAACAAAAAACAAAAAACCAACCACAGCCAATAACTAAGAGCTCAAAGTATCATAATTCACCAAGATTAAGAGTTTAAGGAAAATTCAAAACTTCAGTTTTAGGTTCTCTTAAACAATCAGGAATTAAAAAAAGGTCATCAGGTTACTCAGACGAGCCAAATTAATGATCTAAATCTCCAGAGGCAAGAAATTATACCCCAGTAAACAACCTCCACTCTCCCCTCCTCTTCAGAACTATAGCTATTTGATAACAGTCCACGAGGCTACATATAAACCCACGTGACTTACTGTCTCAAAAGTCCACATGCAGTCACTTCCTCTAGCCTTCCTGATTCCCCACCCTGCTTCCAGAGCGGGGTGTATTCTCTGTGACAGCTGGCGGCTTCTTCTCCCCCTCCTCCTGCTTTGAGAAGCTTCCTGAAGGAAGCTTGAAGAGTCGAAGGTTTCGACCAAGGAAGGGTTCAACGGCTCCTCCAGTCCTGGCTGTGCTTTCATCAGAAGCTGAAATATAACCAGAGAACAAACACGGTAAGATGCTGACGAGACATCACCCTACGCATTACATATGCAGTTACTATACTAGGAAGTATCAGTTTCACCACTGTAGACAAGCCATGTACAAAATAAAATCTATTTCCCTCAAAAGGATGGTTTGCTGACTAAATAGCCACACAAAAAAAACAAAGGTTATCTTTTGAATCAATATTGTCTGAGTTCCTCCTCCCTACTCTATTCTTAGGCTGGTACGTCAGCTTCCACTCTCTGGAGCAGGAATTGAGCTCTGACTCCCTTTCACTTAATCCAACAGGGGCTTTCCGTGGCAAATAAGCAACCGTGACTACTGCACAGCCAATGAGAACAACATTTGCTACCTTCCTATGCAGTCCTTTCTCCTCTGCCTGCCCATCACTCACAAGGGAACTTTAAAAACAAAAACATGCTTATGATGCCTTTATTCCACAATGTGACCTTCCTGGGCAATTCACCACACAGCAAGTGTCCCAACTGAGGAGAGTGCAGCCCCCAATTTTGTAGCAAAATGTACCCCCACCATCTGTCCCTTCAAACACCTGTCCCAGTTCAATGTATTTTGAGGATGTCAAAGGGTACACCCCAATTTTTCTCCTCCACCCAGCATCTCTGGGTGGTTGTTGTTTTTTTTATAGATTTCAAAGGTTGCCAGGTGTGGACTCATCATCACCTGAGGATTGAGAAAACATATCCATCAACTAACAACTCCCAACATGGGCAGGAGTGGGAGGAGTGTTTAAATTAACCTCTTATCCCAAAATCTCAGCTGTCCCTTCTGCAACCAAGTAACCCATCAGGGCAAAACAAGCACAATTTCAATTCCCCACTCCACCTCATTTGTTACAAGTAAACAGACAAATTCTGCCAAATTTAATTATTTTACAATTTCAACAGATAATATCAATTTTATTTCTTTTCGCATTTTTTCAATTTTTATCCATTTAAATTTTCACAGTTGTGGGAAATTATGAGGAGAGCCAGACAATTATTTAGTGATAGCAGATATTGAGATTTGAGATTCAAAAAGTTAACACTTTATAACCATTAAAATCCAAATTGTCAACATCACATATCAAAATATACAAAGTAAATAACCTTAAATCTAACAAATTCTCAAGCATTGTCTAAGTGTTGATTATCATTGATCGAAATATTTTCTCATCAGTTTGTGTGTATACAGTAAAATCAATATTTACTGCATTCACCGACAAAACCCTAATTCTTCCAAGCCTACATATAATTACAGCCCAATTTTTCTGATTTATCAACTCACTCACATGTCAGATCTCAGTTAATTAATCCAGTAGCCAAAACATTACCTTTTGTACTGGAAAGCTTTTGATTTCAGTCACTCAGAAACTGAAAGGAATAGGGAGCCCCTCCCCACCAGGTTTCAGTTTCCTTGCGACCCTTTAATCCCAGCAGCTAGGTCACCATGCTTTTCTGAGCTTTTCAGTCCCTCTAATAACAATTTCCTCCTCCTAAATCTTCCCAAAGACGCACCCCACCCCCCATGGCACATGTGAGAGCATCAGGAACTCCACCAGTGCTGAACACTAAAGTAAAATTCATGAGGCTGTAGTATGGGGTTTCCCATCTCTTATTTAAATAGCATCATGGGGTGCAGGTTACTCAAAGCCACATGTTACTTAAGTCTCTTTAGTCCCCAGCCACTCAAAAAAACCTCACCCCTTAAATTCCCCTCCAGCTATTTTACCCCATCTTCCTACACCCCTTTATCTCCTACAATTCTGTAATTCACTGACCCCCATTTCTGATCCCACGGAAAAGACAACCTCCTCCCCCCAACGGGAACACACTCCCCTCACGCTTCCCATTAGAACTGCCCCATAACACTACTATGTGCCGCCTAACGCCCGCCCCAAACCTTTACCCCAGATTTCAGAGGGGACGTTCAGCGCCCCCACATGCACCAACGGGGGGGGGGGGGAAATCTACCTATAGCCCTCCCCCCCCCCCAGTTCTGGTCTTCCCTTATCCCCCGACTGCCCCATATATACACACACTCCCGTACATACACCGCCTACCCCTCTTCACATTACCCCCAGCTACCCCACTACTCCCCCCTCTTCTCCCCCACCCCAGCAGCCCCTTGCCCCTATTCCCCCTTCAGCCTCACCCTAAACTTACCCCTGCCTCACTCCCCTCCCCCCACACTCCACTTCCCCTCCCCCCTCTCCTTCCCCATTCTGCGCCCCCCTCCCCACACGCGCTTCCCCCCTCCCATTCTGCGCCCCCCTCCCCACGCGTGCTTCCCCCCCCATTCTGCGCCCCCTCCCCACACGCGCTTCCCCCCCCCCCGGCTCCGGCCGCTCTCCGGTACCCGCTCTCCGCGCTCCTCAGCCGCGACCCTCCCGGCCCCACAGGCAGCCACCGCCGGCCGGCCGGACCCACTCTCAGCAGCACCAGCAGCCGCTTCCCTGCCACCGCGGGCCTGAGCCCGCCCACGCGCGGCATCCCCTCCAATCCGCCTCCGAAGGGACGCGGACTGACAAGGCGGTTGTCAAGTCCCCGGGCGAGCAGTTACACCCGCCCTCACAGCCTGGGGAGTGGCAGCTAAAACACCCAATCGGAGATCGGCAAATTCAGGTTTTTCCCGCCCCCGCCCTCTCCCAAAACTGCCTCAGTGACGGAGCGCGGGGCCAATGAGCCAAAGAACAACTGCGCCCGCCTACCCTCGCGTCAGATTGAGTGACAAAAATGCAGACCAACCGTATTGGGCAACCTATGCAGAACGACAGCATTTCTCACCAATCCTCAGCCGCGCAGATACGCCCGCCCACCAAACAGCTTGAATAACAGCATCACTGACCAATCACCTCGTGCGAATCCACTACCACCGACTTTGCCCCATGCTGTTGCCATGGCGACTGAGTGCTCCGGCCTCTAGGCTAGGCCTGGGGAGAATCTAGGCTCGACCCGGCCATGTGAAACCATTTCCTCGCTCCCAAGCTCTCACTAGGCCTTGCAGATCCTACTGTCACCCCTCACGGGACGCCATGTTGTCACCCTCACATGACACCATTCCTCAATGCCACTGAGGGGCCTGGAAACCACCTCAAAACTGCTGGCTGCCATCCTGGGTGGGCGCCTCAAAACTGCACAGTGCCATCCTGGGGGCCTCGAAACCACACATTGTAATCCCGGTGGCCTAGAAACCATCCACTGCCATCCCGGGAGCCTTGAAACCACACAGTGTACTCACCGGGGGCCTAGAAACCATCCAATGCCATCGCGTGGGCCTCAAAACCACCCATTGTCATCACGTGGGCCTCGAAACTGCCCACTGCAATCGCAGGGGCCTCGAAACCGTCCACTGCCATCGCGTGGGCCTCGAAACTGCCCACTGCCCACCTGGGGGTCTCAGAACTGCCTTTAAACTGCCTGCTGTCATTGTGGGGGGCCTCAAAACCATCTCTCCCTGGACCTTTGCGTCATAAACCTGTTTATCCCCAAGCAGTGAAAAGCTCATGTCAAACACACACAGTAATGGGGTCCCCCAGCCTCCTGGAGCTACCTGGGCTACCCACCTCTCTCTGGGAACTGCCCTTCGGTACCAATACACTCTCCACAGTTTTTCTGGCAGGGGAAAGATAAAACCAGGTACGAGATCCAAGATGCCCGTTGCAAGGACACATTGCACCACCCAAGAGGCTGAATTCCAGCAAAAGCTTTGCCTCCAAAAATCCCTTACCCCATAATCCTCCTGTGGAAGGCTACAGAGTAACCCAATGGCGCAGGAAATGCTGATGATCTTGGAGACCCTGGCTCCGGCAGAACAACTCTTTCCAGGAACGAACCCCGAACAAAAACACTGACGTGCTCTAAACTGAGCGAGAGATGGGATGGCAAAGGCTGGGGACTATATGACCAAGTGGAAGTGGAGGAATGACCCCAAATGTGAATGTGGAGAGACTAGGCAAATACTTTACGGCTGCCTGGTGCAGTGTCCTCTGTCAACATCCTGTATTCCCAAGGAACTATTCGAGATAAGTGATCACACCAGGTCTTGGCTGCGGTTTTGCAGCAATAAGCTATGGTGATGATCCTCTCTATTATGAAGCAGGCATAAGATCTCCCCAACCCCACTACAAGGCCTGGAAATGCCCCTGCCCAGCACCACCAAGAAGCCTCAGTACATTCTCTCCCACCCCCAGGGCGGGTCAGATTAGGGCATTAGCGCCACACAGGGCCCCACAAAACCTTAATCCCTCTCTGGCATTAGGTGCTATAGGCCAATGCCTAGGGCTCAGCTCCTGGGCTCGCATGATCACACCAGAATCTCAGCTTTCATTAAAAAAAAAAAAAAGAAGAAGTTTCTAGCCCTCAGGAGTGCAAAGAAAAGCTTTAAACAACAGCTCAGAGGTGTGAACTGACCCTTTCATCTTCACTCTGAAATTTACTGCTATCCCCAAGGCCATGGCATGGAGCCTGCCTAGGGCCCAGCTTGTCTTAATGTGGCCCTTTCCAAAATGCTATTTATAAAGCGGCCAGAATCCACCAGAACATCGCCCACGCTGACGTCTTTGTGTCAAAACGTGTCCTTATCAAATGCAACTGCGGGGCACCCAAGCACCCAATGCCACATCGAAACGCCAACGGCCCAAACCATCACTGCCAGGCGACATAGCTTTGCTGCGTCAAGATGCCGTTCCCCCCACGCTCCGGTGACACTTTGCGAACACCAAACGGGGGCTCTGTGAGGCTGCTTTGCACGGCACGAGGTTTCAACACTGCTTCTCAGTGGTGATTTGATGCTGCGTCTCAGTGATCTTTCAAGGTGCTGTTGCCTCAAAATCTTATTATACTGCGTCATGGTGGACCCTCCTGCTGTGGCTCCTGTCCACAGTAGGCACAACTCTTTGCGCTCACGTAGCTTCTTCATCTTCAAAGGCCTTTACAAATGTTTATAAGGGAAGCTTCAGAACCCCCCTTCACAGTGGGTAGGTTAATATTTTGTGATGAATATGCTGATCAGCAATAGGTCAGCAGAGGACAGCGTGAACCTCTTTTTGTCCCACTCAGGAGGAACACGGGTCACCAGGCGATTCCGTGGTAATTGGAGAGGAGTGGGCCATACAGGCAGGGTGTCGGGTAGGATTACAGTAGTTGGAGTCCTACAAAAGGCCCATCGGGTGCTAGAGCAGACATACCAACAGCACTTGTTTAGGAGTGTCACCAGGGATTGATGTACCATGACACCCCAAAGACAGGGTAAAAGTTACAATACTACGCACAAGCAACTAAAAATGGTCTGGAACTTAAACGTCACACTGTTTGAAAATGTTTTACCTAATATTCTTGCAAGTCTCATGTGAGACAGCTAGAAGGGAAGGATTAAAGAAAATATTTTTCCAGTGTGTTTATTTTAAGTAGTTGGTGCCTAGTCAATTTCACTGTTTCTTCCTCCCCCTCCGCTGACCCCGCCTCCCAATCAGTTTCCTGTGTTGTGTCTATGGGTCACAGTAACAGGAGAGAAAAAACACCTTGTAAAAGGGAGGGAAGTGTGATGTAAAAATTAGCTAAGGGATCAGAGGCAGATGTAGGGCCAAAAATACTTTTAATGGGCTGGTTTCCAAGTTGACCATGTCCCTTTAACTGAAGCACCATGAAGTACAAGCCAGTGGTTTGATTTTGAGCAAGGGCCAGTTTTGGATGCTTCTAGGATCAACGAGCTCCCCATCCAATGGGGCCATGATGAATAAGCCGTCAGTCTCAAGTGCCATTGACAGTCAACTCCAGGAAACTGCACAGAACTACTGTAACCATCTCTCTGTGTGGGGCTCCATATCTTATCATAAAACATCAGGGTTGGAAGGGACCTCAGGAGGTCATCTAGTCCAACTCTGCTCAAAGCAGGACCAGAGAGATTTTTGCCCCAAATCCCTAAATGGCCCCCTCAAGGATTGAACTCACAACCCTGGGTTTAGCAGGCCAATGCTCAACCCACTGAGCTATCCCCCCACATCATCTTCCTCCTCACCAACAGCCAGCACTGAACTGAAAACCAGTCAGAAAGGGCTGCTGCTGCTGCCTTTTGTAAACTAGGGAAAAGATGTCAGCTCATAAAAGGACGTCTCCTTCTAAATATCCAAAGCTTCATCACAGAAAAACCAATCTTTTTCTACCTCTCCAAAGGAGGCACAATCTATATTTCAGCACAGACACAACAGCCTCTCAAACAGCAGATGGTCCATAAAGTAAATCAGACACACTAGTGAACTGGGATGAGTGGAAATACTGACCCACTCTGACCGTGGGAGGTTGGTAAGTGTCATTATCCCAAATAATGGCTGCTTAGATCGCCCGGCAACACACAGCCTAAAAATATTATATTGTGAGTAGATTAAATGCTCTCAACCTTCCAGACTACTGGACCCCTTTCAGGAGTCTGATTTCCTTGCGTACCCCCAAGTTTCACCTGACTTAAAAACGACTTGCTTACAAAATCAGACATAAAAATACAAAAGTATCAGAGCCCCACTAGTACTGAAAATTGCTGACTTTCTTGTTTTACCATATAATTATAAACTAAATCCATCGGAATATAAATATTGTGCTTACATTTCAGTGTATAGTATATAGAGCATAAACAAGTCATTGTCTGTATGAAAAATTTAGTTTGTACTGACTTCGCTGGTGCTTTTTATGTAGGCTGTTGTAAAACTATGCAAATATCTAGGTGAGCTGATGTACCCCCTGGAAGACCTCTGCGTACCTCCAGGGGTACGTGTACCCCTGGTTGAGAACCACTGGGTTAAGGGATTTACCCAAGGTCCCACAGTGAGTCAATGGCAGAGCTGGAAATAGAACTAAGGAATCTTGTCTGCCAGCTCTATGTTTTAACCACTGACCCATAATTCCTCATCTCAGGGACTAATCACTGATTTCTAAGGTCCTTAATCTAGTGCCAAGGTACTTGTCTGACCATTTTTTGTCCTATGCCTTTGCTTACTTTATTGAGTTTCGGACAGTTTTAGACCAGGCACAGAGCAGTCTCCCTTAGTTCTAGGGCCTTGTCTATGGAATGTTCTGCTTTAGTATGTTGGTCAGAAACCCCCTGCAGCAGTTTTCAGATCTCTCTGTAAGTCCTTCATGTTCTTAAGATGAAACATTGAATGCTGTTCCTCTGTAGATCTCAAAGCACTTCACAGAGCATAGCAGCATTGCTCTCCATTCCGCATTTGGGGAAACAGAGGGGGGGAAGTGACTCACTCAAGGTCATCCAGCGGTAGGGTGACCAGAGAGCAAGTGTGAAAAATCGGGACTGGGGTGGGGGTAATAGGTGCCTATATGAGACAAAACCCCAAATATCGGGACTGTCCCTATAAAATTGGGACATCTGGTCACCCTATCCAGCGGGCCAGTGACTGAGCTGGGACGAGAAGCCAGGTCTCCTAAGCTTCAGCCTATTGCTCTGTCCACTGGGTCCCTAATGCGGGACCTTTAACATCTCCTGTTTCCATCTGCCCCTCTATGCATGGCAAGGGAGTTTAGTGCACAGAAGGTCTGTGTATCAATGAGCCCAGTCTGATTATTAACCATTGGATTATTCCATGAACAGCACCCAGGAGCCTTTCCGGTGATGGATACCCTGTAAGTTATTTAAATAAACAAGCAAAAATGGGCATTAGTGTCACAAATCATCACATCCCAGCAGGTTATTTGTATCTTTCCCAACTCATCCACATTACGAGGGCAGGTCTTCCTGCCCAAATCATTGATGGCTACTACCAACCAGCCTTGCCATGAAGTGGTGGATGCTGCTGACTGGCTCGGCGCAGCTCCATGCCACGCCACCACAAGGACAGCGAACCTACAGGGTCAGCCCCGTGGGTGGGCATGTTCCCAGTGAATCCCCCCATTTGTTTAGCGCCAATGATCTTCTTTGATCCACAGAACAGGGCACAGGATGGGCCTTGGCAGGCAAGGTTCCCTCCTGCCGCCCCTCCGGGAAGGAGTCAGTCCTCGGCTTCTCTGGCCAGGCCGCCAGCAGAGATGCCACTTGTGGAAATGGTTTTTTTCCTGAGGCGGACATCTGGGAGCTGGGCTCAGCCCACCAACGTACTGCATGCAGGTCACAGCGGGGCGCTGCCAGCCTCGGCTGGATTTGAACTTGGGAGGGAAAGGGGCTTCATCCTGCTCCCCCGAGCCATGTGTGAAGTAGGACGATCGGCTCCCAGAGGAGGTTGTGGAATCCCTGTCATCGGAGTAGGGGTACTTGGTCCTGCCTCCTGGCGGGGGCTAGGACCTCTTGAGGTCCCTTCCAGCCCTACATTTCTGTGAGTATTAAGCTTGCCTCCCTCGGTAGTAGGGCTGTGGAAAATGGCCCTCAACCGGAACGGGAAGGATCACAGAGATTCATAAATTCTTAGGCTGTAAAGGATCGCTGTGATCATCCGGTCTGCCCCCCTGAATTACACAGGCCATGGGACTTCCCTGAATTAATTCCTGCTCCAGGTCCAATAGCTGTGGTGGATCAAGAGCATCTCTTTTAGAAAAGCATCCAATCTGTTTAGCTCCAAGTTCTACCCGCCCTTTAAGATGGAACTTTCCCAGCAATTGTCTGAAGCTGGGTAGCTAACTGAGGGCGGATCCATCAGGAAGCTACGGCATGCAGCGGCACCACCCAGCTGATTGCTATTTATACAACGCCATAGCGGCGCAGAAAACAGCTGCCTAAAACAGACACCCTCAGCCCCTGCCCCAGGGAGCTTACAGCCTGGCAGACAAATAGGATGTTTGAGACAACAGTGCAGGCACAGGAGGATGCGGAGTAGGGTGACCAGATGTCCCGATTTTCTAGGGACAGTCCTGATATTTGGGGCTTTTTCTTATATAGTCGCCAATTACCCCCCACTCCCTGTCCCGATTTTTCACACTTGCTATCTGGTCACCCTAATGCAGAGGCAATGCGGTATAACTCTGAAGCCTGATGAGGTTGGGTTATGTTGAAAAGGTGAGAATGGCTGGTGAGTCCTTGATTTAAAAGACAATCACAAACCTAGGTAAAGTCAATGGATGGGCCAAACACACTTGTTCAGATTCAACAGACGGTGCAATCAAGCCCCTTTATATAGGAAACAACAACAGAAATTATCAATGGAGGGACTGCCCAAGGCACATGGCAGGTGCGTGTGGGCTGAGGGGGTTTCCCTGGTTGTAAATACAGGGGCTAAGAGATTGGTTTTGCAGCTGCCGTTTGTGTGAGTTAGAGGCAGAAAGCCTGGAGAAACATTTGTGAGTATGACCCTGAGAGAGAGAGAAGGAGGCTTTTTGGGTGCAGAGCTCACTGGAGAGGCAGACTTGGTGATTTTTGAGCAAGGAACCTGCTTTCTGTTTGTCTCTGCTGTCTGCCGGCGAACAGGACTTTGGGTGCACAGTATACAAGCCCGAGCAATGAGGACAAAGCTGACACAGGTGGGCCATTGAGCACATACGTAGCTCATCACCGGCTAATTCCGGAAGGTCAGATGTAAACTCCTCCTAAACTGTTAGGAGCAGAAGGTGGAAGGTGGACTTCCCCTAGATTGGCAATCAGGTCTCTGATTTCACATGCAGCCTCAGTGTCAGGATAATTAGGGGGTTAACCACATTTACAAAGAGGAAAGGAAACAAAACTTCTCTCCAGCAAGCCAGTCCCCTGAGCAGCAAAGCAACTGTGACTGCATGGAATTCAATTCTCCCCGCAGCGTAGAGAGTCCTACATAGAAAGGAAGTGCAGAAGAGGGGGTGTTTGATGCAATCCGATCTAGCTGTCCCTGCATGGATTTATTTTTAGTTTAATTTCTGAGCTATTTGAAGGGAGTTGCTAATGTCCAAGTCATGTGATGATTGATTAACCGCCGTGACTGCTTCCCCGCATTGGTCTGCACTCTTCAGAGTTAATCTGATTTGGGGACGCTAAGAAGCAGCCAAAGGAATTCTATGCCCCTGATCCTGGAATCTAAGCCGTGCAGTCGGAATCCTAGCGCCCACATGCAGGCCCCATGAAATCAATGGCCGGGGGCCTGCCCACACAAATCAGCTGGCAGGATCGGGGCCTGTGTAGAGACCGAGCTCTACAATTATTATTATTTGTAATCCCGTAGCAGCTAGTCCTGGATCAGGACCTCACTGCGCTAGGCGCTGTACAAACACAGAACGTAAAGATGGTCCCTGCCCCCAAGAGCTGACAATCTAAGCATCCGTGATACTGCCCAGCCGGGTTTATTTGAACCTCAAGTATCCGAGAACCTTGTTTATCCAAAATATGATCATGGCCCACAATTGCACTGAATAGTCTCTCAACTCCTTGCACCCTCCTCTGTCCAGATTCATTCAGTTTTCCCCATGCCAATCAGACAGTTGAGGTTTGGCTGCAAATCATGTAATTTAGGCCTTTCCCTATTGCCTTGCTCCGGTGTCATTTACTATATTATATAGATAGGGCTTTGCTATATCTAAATGTGGGACTGGACTAGTGAATTTAGGGATGGGATGCCATCCGTTCAAATTCAGTCCGGATCAGTTGAGGCTAAAAGTCATTATTACCTGCTGACAGCTGCTCAGTGGAATGAGTTTGGTGGGTCTCAACTCTTAGTCAGTGTCCCTCCATCACAAGACCCTGTCTCAGAATGGACACGAATTGGCCTTTTCTTAGCAGTCTCAAGAGAGAGAAAGAGACGTCCGGCCTCTGTAGCTGTTTATCCATCACCTTTCACCAACGCGTACATTCATCAGGATATCTTTTGAAGGCTTCTACTCTCCATCCTCTTTTCATGCACAAACGCCTTCATCACGCCTGGTTTAAGGCCTAGGCCTTTTCCCACTGACATCAAGAGCAAAACTCCCCTGGACTTCAATAGGGCCGAAGCAAGCCCTTGCTAATTGATGCATCCTTCGCATTTTGCTCGGGGGATGGAAAGAGACAGCCAGCCTTCTTCAGAAGCAGCATGTGGCAGCCGGGAGTGAAAAGGTCGCAGCATGCTGCAGGAAACTGAAATACCCACCAACTGGCTGCGTGGAGGGACAGCACAGCTTGGGTGCGAAGCCCTTAATAATAACAACCATACTTAAGTATCAGAGGGGTAGCCATGTTAGTCTGGATCTGTAAAAGCAGCAAAGAATCCTGTGGCACCTTATAGACTAACAGACAACCATACTTAGACACTTCTATAGCATGTTCTGGGCCCAACTCTGTGCTGTGGAGCTGCAGCAGAGAGGAAGCAGCACAGGAGAGGGGTGGCTTTAAGCCACTTTTTCTCCTGCAAGATTTTGGGTAGCCCGATGGGTCAGTGCAGCTCCTGGCGTAAGTAAGAACAGCCTCAGGGCTGCTCTAATTCACAGTATCTGCCCTTCTGCCAGAGCACAGAACGCTCCTCCACTTCCCTTGCTGTGCCCAGCACTCTCCCTTTGTAGTCTCTGGCATTAGGAGGGATGGGAGGCCGAGGGAGGCCTGCCTGTGCAACCCTTGGCTCATCTCGGCGGGAGGTAGAACTTTCCCAGGGGCTGGTCCGAGACCATCTCACACCTCCCCACTTTCTGCTCCCGGGACAAGGCGCATTTCTTTGACCCGCCTTCTCTAGCATGAACCCAGAGCAATGTGTCTATTTTCCAAACAAAACAAAACCCAGCCACGATATGACACTCCGCTGCACACGCTTCTGCCCCTGGGAAGAGGCAGGGAGAGGAAAGGCCACGATGCACGTGTGGTCACGATGCTAAATTAAGTAACTGGAAGGCGCTCGGATACTACAGTGATGAGCAGTAGAAGAACCTCTAGTCTATAGCACAGGACAGAATGGAATAGACCAAAAGCGTAGTTCCTCGGGAGGGGTGAAGTGATGTCGTTTATTGCTGGTGGCTTGTCCCCTTTATTCAAACTCAGTGCCGAATGCAGTGGTATTTTTTAAAGTGAATCAACCCATCCCCAGCACGCGCGCGCACCCAGGCGGACACACACAGGCCATTGTCCTTTTTAACCCTTCAAGTCTGGAGTCTCCCACACTGCAGTATTTCCCAGGGGCCCCAACCTTTCCCTCAACATATCCCATCAGTTTCCAAACCGATCCAGACAACTGGACCCTCTATATCGAACATCAGTATCTTTAGCAAGTTCATTACGCCTCACGACAATGGAGGAGCTGCCCTGGGTTTGACTGAAGCAGCTCCAAAGACACAGCGCCAGATTCAGATCATGCATAAGCAAGCCCAGGACCATGGACTTCCAGGGAGCTTGCACTCATTTACCTAAACTGAACTTGGCCCAATAAATTCCACTGTTACGGGGCTTAAAGGCTGTAACGTGATGGGAATTGGGAACCTAAACCTCTAATTCTGGCTCTGCCACTGACTCTTCCTGGGGACAATAGTACCTACCTAATTCACAGGGGCGCTGTGAGGCTATTTTAGATACTGTTTTCTGAATCTGGCTATGAAAGGGGCTAGTCCAGGGGTCGGCAACCTTTCAGAAGCCGTGTGCCGAGTCTTCATTTATTCACTCGAATTTAAGGTTTCGCGTGCCAGTAATACATTTTAACGTTTTTAGAAGGTCTCTTTCTATAAGTCTATAATATATAACTAAACTATTGTTGTATGTAAAGTAAATAAGGTTTTTAAAATGTTTAAGAAGTTTCATTTAAAATGACATTAAAATGCAGAGCCCCCTGGACCGGTGGCTAGGACCTGGGCAGCGTGAGTGCCACTGAAAATCAGCTTGGGTGCCGCCTTCGGCACACGTGCCATAGGTTGCCTACCCCTGGGCTAGTATAACCTACCAGTTCAGTGGCCTACATACGAGGATAAGAGCCTACTGTTGCTGCCAGTTAATGGCTTTACTCCTTTAGCTCAAGTGGTAGAAGTCTGTGCATTTATTCCAGAGGGTCTTGCGTTCATTCCCCAGTGATGACCCATGTGGTGGATGGGAAGTCATTGCAGCGGGTGACTCATACACAAATAAAGACTTGGGTACACAGTACAGGTTGCCCTGAAAGTCGCGATGTGACAAGGACAGGGATCAATTGTTCTCCATGCCCATTGAGGATATGACAAGAAGGGATCAGCTTGATTTGCCTCAAGGGAGATTTAGGTTAGATATTAAGAAACACTTTCTAACTCCCAGGGTAGTGAAGCTCTGGACTAGGCTTTCAAGGGAGGTTGTAGAATCCCCATCACTGGTGGGTTTTAAGAACAGGTTGGACAAACACCTGTCAGGGATGGCCTAGGGTTATTTAAGCCTGCCTGACCGCGGGTGGATGGGTTAGATGTCTTCTTCAGATTCCTTCCAGCCCAACCTTTCTATGATTCTAGGTACAAGAGAATGGTACCAATCACTGTGAGATATAAAAGGGAAACTTACTGCAGGGGAGGAAGGAGCTTTTCCTCCGCAGAGAAGACGCGTGGCTGGGCATTTTCTAAAGATGGGGCTGAATCCTACAGTCCTCGCTCGGGCAGAACTCCCCGAGACAGCAGTGGGAGTGAAGCCTCAGCAAAAGTCTGGGGGTACAGGCATCATTGGAAATTCACTGTAACAGCTTCAAAAGTTCAATGCTGAAAGGTCAAAATATGGGCCACAGCCAAGGCTAGATTTGCAAAAGAGCCCATCACCCAGTCATCAGGGCCAGCTTTTCAGCAGCCCCCTACTCTGACCCTCAGCACCCAACATGCTGGGAACTTTAGAGGATCTTTCCACCAGTCACCAGTGCAGGAGTCTGTCTCCTTCCATCTCATCACTTGCCTGCAATCCCAAAGGTGACAGCAAACAAGGAAGTAAAACAGGTGGCATTTCTGTGAGTCATTGAGAAATCTAGCAAGCAACCAGGTTACACCATTTCAGCAGCGTCGAGATGAGTAATGAGACTTGAATTACCTAATGTCAAAAGAGAGAGTGGGGTGTGTTTGGTGTGCGGCTGAATAGCCGGGTACAGCCTAAGAGCACAGAGGTGTGTGTGTTAGAGGGGGGCCCAGAGAAGGAAGCTGAGAGAGAACTGGTGGGAGTACAGGAATGTGTCCTCTGTAATATTTATTTGATGGTCGATGGCAGGACAACAGGTGCTGTTGAGGACCGGCAAAGAAAGGATTAAAGTTAGCGTGTCTGCTGCTTCTTCTGGCATCAGTGCCAAAGGCAAATGCTGTGAACGCAGCACAGACCACACTGAAAACGATTGCCCTTGAGGCTACTGCACCTGATCTTCTAATTCCCCTTTCAGATGTACACCCACCTACACCAACCTGCTCCACAGGAATCAGAGCTACTCCCAGAGGCATGTGCAACACATGATATCCCATAGGGACTTCGCTCTGCGGACCCTCAGAATGCAGGAAGGAGGGAGAGAAACAGACGCTTCCCCGTGGAGCTATTCCAGAAAAGCCGTGATCTCTCCTATCCCATCTGACTCCTGATGACAAGTGCCCTCCACCCAAAAGGCAGCACTCAGATACTGGGTGATTAGAGAGATCACCTTCACCAGTCCCTAAACCTTCTGATCACCCCCACTGAAGTTCCCATAACCCGAAGCCCCAGCTCAGAGTGTATTATGGAAACCTGCCTGAGATGTCACACAACTGACCACGCAGAACCCCATACAACCTTGATGCTGTCCCCAAGCCTCTCCAGCCAGGCTGGTTCCTGCTCCTCAGCTATTAGCTCCCGTTTCTCACTCATTCACTTACAAGCCCTTTTCTCTCCGGTGCCAATCCCAGCCTGTTCCTGGGCCCGGCTGTGAGTACACACAGACCCACCCACCCACTCTCTCTCTCTCTCCCCATGCTCTGCCCGGGATGCTTCTGATGCTTCCATGGCTCCCATCCACAGGTGACACAGAGGCCCCCTGAGTTTGAGCCGCCGGACCCAGGGATCGGGTTAGCCGGGAGCTCTGTCACAGTGGAGCTATAATCCTTGTCTTCCCACGCCTGCTGCGAAGAGCCCCCCTGTAAACACACCTGTGGGCCATCTGCCAGGCCTTCACCTTCCGCCTTCCCGCAACGCCAGGCAACACCTGCACAACTACATGGACTCACCTGAACCACCAGATCCTCCCATCTTCCCTGATATTTTTTGGTGGGGACACAGCTCTCCAGATCACCCACATTGCTGCAGGCTGCCGTGGGGTCCCCCCAGATCCTTCCTATTATTGCGGGGTGCAGGGGGGAGCCCATTGAGGGAATAGCCCTCCCCCACTTTTCTCTCTCTCCCCCCCCCATTGCTGACTGCAGAGGAGACAGCTTAATGTGTGTGTGTGTGGTGGGGGGGAATCGGCCCCTCCATTATTTCTGATTGTGGCGGGTGCGGGGGAGGCGCCTGATTTTAGCTACGAGCCCCCCTCATTATTGCAAGGCTGTTGGGGTGGAGGGATCCCAGTTGGGGGGGGGGAACCCCCCGATTCCCCCCGTTAGTGCAGGTGGCCCTGGGGGGCGCTCTCCTTAGATGGTCCCGTAGACAGGGCAGCCCCCCCCCCAGCTCCGCCCTTCGCACAGCTCCCAGGGGGCGCGGCGCGGCTGCCCCCCTCCCCCCGCGGTGCATGGGGCGGAGCGGCCCGGCCGAGCGCTCCGTGCAGCGGGATGCAGCGGGCCGAGGCCCGGCCACGTCAGCACCCCGAGGGGGCTGCCCCGGGGAGCGGAAGCGGCGGGGACCGGGCAGCTGCAGCAGCCGCGGGAGCCATGGACCCCACGAGCCTGCTGGTACGGGGGGGGCTGCGGGGACGGGAGCGCGGGCGGCTCCCCGGGCACGGGGGCTCCGCCAACTTCCCGGCCGCCGGGCAAAACTTTCCGCGCTGGGAGCTCCGGGGAGGGGACCCCCGGGCCCCGGGCAAGAGCCAGCGGGGTTCCGGGGCCATGCAGGGGGAGACCCCGGTGCGGGGAGTCCCAGGAGGCAGAGCCCCTGGGGGAGAAGGGCAGGGGCTGGGGGGAGCCTCCTGCAGCAGCTGTTCTCAGAGGGCCTGGGGTCAGGTCCCTGTGAACCGTCCCGGGCCAGGTTCCGGTGCCAGGCCCATCTCTCAGCTCTGGTTCTGGGGCCAGGCCCCTCTCTCAGCTCTGGTTCTGGGGCCAGGTCCCTGTGAACCGACCCAGGCCAGGTTCCGGTGCCAGGCCCCGCTCTCGGCTCTGGTTCAGGGGCCGGGCCCCTCTCTCACCTCTGGTTCTGGGGCCCGGCCCCTGAGAACCGACCGAGTCCAGGTCCCTCTCTCAGCCCTGGTTCTGGGGCCAGGCCGCTCTCTCAGCTCTCGTTCTGGGGCCAGGTCCCGGTGAACCCGCCCAGTCCAGGCTCCGGAGAACAGCCCCTGTCCCGGCTCGGGCTCCGGTGCCGGGCCCCTCTCAGCTCTGGTTCTGGGGCCAGGCCCCTCTCTCAGCTGACCTTCTGGGGCCAGGTCCCTGAGAACCGACCCAGTCCAGGCCCCTCTCTCAGCTCTGGTTCTGGGGCCAGGTCCCTGTGAACCGTCCCAGTCCAGGTCCCTGTGAACCGACCCAGTCCAGGTTCCGGTGCCAGGCCCCTCTTAGCTCTGGTTCTGGGGCCAGGTCCCTGTGAACCGTCCCGGGCCAGGTCCCTGTGAACCGACCCAGTCCAGGTTCCGGTGCCAGACCCCTCTCAGCTCTGGTTCTGGGGCCAGGTCCCTGTGAACCGTCCCGGGCCAGGTTCCGGTGCCAGGCCCCTCTTAGCTCTGGTTCCGGTGCCAGGTCCCTGTGAACCGACCCAGTCCAGGTTCTGGGGCCAGGCCCCTCTCTCAGCTCTGGTTCTGGGGCCAGGTCCCTGAGAACCGTCCAGGTTCAGGGGCCAGGCCCCTCTCTCAGCTCTGGTTCTGGGGCCAGGTCCCTGTGGACCGACCCAGTCCAGGCCGCTGTCTCAGCCCTGGTTCTGGGGCCAGGTCCCTGAGAACCGTCCCAGTCCAGGTCCCTCTCTCAGCTCTGGCTCTGGGGCCAGGGCCCTGTGAACCGACCCAGTCCAGGTCCCTCTCCCAGCTCTGGTTCTGGGGCCAGGCCCCTCTCTCAGCTCTGGTTCTGGGGCCAGGTCCCTGAGAACCGACCCAGTCCAGGTTCCGGTGCCAGGCCCATCTCAGTCCTCTCGGCCCAGGTTCTGTGGTACACTTGGACTTGGACTCTGGAGCAGTCAGTGCATGACAGAACTTGGGTTTGGATGGACCCTTTCGCAGACCACTCCTAGCCCTGAAATCCCCTCTGGGCCTGGGCCTGGGGCGCTGGCATGGAGCGGGGCCTTTGGCTTCACAGGGATGGAAGTGAATCAGAACAAGGCCAGGCGCAGAGAGTGCCAGGCTTTCTGTGCGCTTTCACTGGGAGGAAACGGTGCTGTGGCCCCATTTCAGCCTCAAGGGGTCACTCGGGGATGGGGGGGGGGAGGGGTCGCAGACCCAGTCCTGGGGCACGGGAGGCACCTGGGTTCTGGACATACCTCCGGGGCTGCTAGATGCAGCCTCTGGCTTCACGCTGTCCTTGTGTCAGTTTCAGGAGCCTTCCCTCTACACAGTCAAGGCCATATTCATCTTGGACAATGATGGACAGCGACTCTTAGCCAAGGTAAATGCCACCCACCTGCCCTAGAAGAAAGCCCTAACCCCAGGTCTCTGGCCTCCCAGCAAGGTGGGGAAGACGGTCCTGTGGGGAGAGCAGCAAAGCCAGGGGCATCATGGCTTTATGGAGGCCTCTGCCCTTCCACGGCAGTTCTAGACAAGGTTAATTTCTCTTGTGCCGCAGCCTGGCGTGCTTTTAGGAGATGTATAAAGCTACCTGGGCAAAAGTTCCGTCCTTGGCCATATGGGCCAGCATAGAAGGCACCCGCCAGGACTCCTGGGTTCTATTCTTGGCACTGTGTGGCCTTGGGCAAGTCATTTCACCTCTCTGTGCCTCAGTTTCTCCCATCTATAAAATGGGGGTGATGACACTCACCCTGCTCTCAGAAGCTCTTTGCTAACTCTAGCTGGGACACATGCTAAGCACAGATCCAGTTGCAGGATTGGGTCCTGTGATTATAATGTTCCCATGCTCATCTCCCAGCACCTGGAAGACTGCCACTGACCTGGGCCAGTAGATCTCCTCAACACACGCTTCCTCCAGGAGGCCTGTGTGCCCTGTAGGTACTTGCTAGATAAGGCAGCAACTTAATGAGCCTACAAAGCCTGTAAGACAATAGTTTAGCAGCTAACCCTAGATCGTAAGTTACCACAAGAGAGAACGCTGCTGCAATGACTGAACTGCTGACAGGTAACCACAAGATGCTAGTCTGTAGCAGTTTGGGATATTTTACATTAGGAACATCAGCAGATGTCTGACCACAAGAATGCCATGGTAACTAATTGACGTATATGCTAATAAGATTGAGTTAATCTGACTAGTAACCTATGGGAGAAGGGTACCCCAACAGTAGCAGGCTGAGAAAATACAAACAAGGAAAAGGGGAGTATGCCTTAGGCATAGGGGTGTCAGCAACCCGGCCTGTGAGCCTGGGGAGAGGCCAGGTGGACGACCACTGACGCTAATAATAATAATACTGGGCATGATCTTGGGAGAAGAACCTACCAAACCTCAGAGTGTAATCAATGTAATTAATACACAATCAATAGATCAGGCAACACCTATATACAGCGAAGTGTCAACACACACACACACACACACACACAAATCCTGGAACTAACATGACAGGAAGCAAACAAAACCCATCAGTCACTTGCTTTGCTGCCTCCATTCCTCCCAGCCTTTGTCTGTTCAAATTATGAGCCTTGTCTTCATAGCTGTCTGTAAGACACCTGGCAAGTTCCTCATTTTAACAGCATCTCACCCCAGACAGAATGGTATTTTCTGAGACCTCCGCTGAGTGGGCCTGGCTGAGCGTTGGGCTAGTTGATCTTTATAATTTCTCACATCTATGATTGTTATGGAAGCTCCCAGGGTAATGGACGTTGATTGCGACTTCTAGATGATTATTATTGGTATCGCGGTAGCATCTAAAAACCCCATTCGTGGACGAGGAGCCCGGGGGGGGCGGCTAGGTGCTGGACAAGCAGAGAACAAAAAGACAATCCCTGCCCCAAAGAGCTTCCAATCCAAGTCTACGAGAGACAGACCAATGCGGGGAGCACATGGAAATAACACAGTACTGGTGGGCATGATGAGCAGCGATCTCATCACACCTCTCCGATGGCCAGGTTTTGGGGGCACCACTGCCCAGGCAAGTTTTAAGGAAAGAATTTGAAGAGGGACAATGAAGCGGCCTTGACTTGCTGAGATAAACAGTGATCCCAAACCTATTTACGTGACGATTTCCCAGCCACTCCAAACTGTTCTTGAACATGCCTGTCAGTATAGATAGCCTTTCTGGGGTCTCTGTATTGATTCTCTGTCCATGATTGGTTCCATCTAGCCAAGCTCGCCTTCCTTTTTCTGCCTGTCCCATTGGCTGCGTCCCATGGCTGCTCTAACTCCTTTTGTTCCCGTCCCCTGCAGTACTACGACGACACCTTTCCATCCACGAAAGAACAGAAGACCTTTGAGAGGAGCGTTTTCAATAAAACCCACAAAACTGACAGTAAGTAGCTGAGTTTTGGGTAGGGGACCAGAAGATGGAGAGGAGGGTTTTCCTATATGTTCCGGCAGGGCCACTGGCTGTTTATATCGCTGGGCTACCTGAAGTTTGCCAGCAGTTGTGCATCCCTTGGGTTGTGCGATAACGTCTTTCTCCCACGGGTATTGCAGTCCAGGGAGGGGTCACGATATTGACAATAACACCCTGGAGGTGATCATCTCAGATCACTCCAAAGAAATAGCACAAGGACACTGGCAAGGCCTGTATGTCTCATGTCACACAACCGCTGGCCCAGGAGGTTGACAAGCGGAGCTTGCAACACCTGAGATGAGGTCTTTCGCTCAGCCCCGTGCCGTTTACGATACTGCGTCCAAGGGTGGGTAGGAAGCTAAAAGACATGGAGAGGCTTCAGGAGTCCCAGAATGCACTGGGACCGTCACAGTCACATGCTGGCAAATCAGAACCAGCATTGCCATGCTGGGCACACTGGACTGTTAATGGCGAAAGGAGACGACCAGGAACTTTAAACATTTGATGGCCCTCCCATGGTGTGGATGCTCCGCCCGCTGCCCTGTTGTAGGTTTCCCGTCCCATCTCCCCGTCTAGACGGCCTGTTCTTACGTTACAGAGATCTGTGCTCAGTGCCAGCCTAACGCTGCCCCCCCCCCCCTTCTCCTTCTCTCCCATTGTGTCAGGTGAGATCGCCTTTCTGGAGGGGCTGACCATTGTCTATAAAAGCAGCATCGACCTCTTTTTCTACGTGGTGGGGAGTTCCCAGGAAAATGAGGTAACTCCCTGGGGCCCGCTCCTCCCAGAGGATAACAGAGCGGGAGGGTCCGCTCGCTGCTGGGCGTTTCTTCTCTTTCCCCACTCACCCTGTCCTGTGGGAGAGAGGTGCTCCGTTCCCACTCACCGGGCCCTGCACATGGACGGCCCTTCACGTCCTCAGGCCCTGCCCCGGCTCCGTCTGCCCTTGCCCTGCCCCACAGGGGTTTGAGGGGGGATTTGTCTCCTCTTCCCTGACGTGCCCAGGGTCCCGATGCATGAGCCTGTTCCTAGGAGACTCGTGGACGCTGCAGCCATGGCTTTCCGTCCAGCTGCCAGTAATACGATTGCTGTCCGTCAGGCACCCGGAGACCCAGGGGCTGCTGGGAGAGCGAGCGTGGGGGGGAGGGCCCTGTGGGCAGCTCTGTGCCGCGTTGACCCATGTTTCCTTCTCCTCCTTTAGCTGATGCTAGTGGCAGTTCTCACCTGTCTCTTCGACTCCCTCAATCACATGTTACGGTGAGTACCTGGCCACGGCCAGAGCTCCCGATCCCATCTAGCAAAATTGCCCAGGGACAGACTCCAGGGTCCCAAACTGGCTCTGATAACATCAGCGCTTTGCCTTGCCCCAGACCGTTCCACCCAAAGGTCTCAAAGCCCTTTACCCACATGAAGGAATCAAGCCTCATAGCCTGAAAGCCTGGGGTATGGGCAGAGCCTAGCACACCATGGGCGCTAGCAGAATACCTCAATAGCAGCCCTCTGTGGGGTGGCTGCTACACTCTCCATTTTACAGATGGGGAAACTGAGGCGCAGAGAGGGAAAGGGACTCATCCAAGGTCACCCAGAGACTCAGTGGCGACGCCCAGGAGTCCTGACTCCTATTCCATGCTGTAACCACTAGATCGCACCCGCTCTTGTTGCTGGAAGGGAACCCAGGAGTCCTGGCTCCCAGCTGATTGCTCTCAGCATGAGACCCCCGTATGCTAGGCATGCCGTAGAGCTGGAGACCAGTTCCCGCCGCAGGGCCTTGGAATGAGACAGCAGGTGTCACCTTTCCCCCAACACATGAGGGCCGCTGGCCTCCTGAGCTGCTGGGAGGAAAAAGGGGGCTGGGAGTGGGGGGAGGTCTCTGCAGCTGCGCTGGGACTCAGTGCTCGGGAGCAGCGCCGGATCTGGGTGCTGGTGGTACGGAGCATCCCAAACTCTCACCGGCTCATACTGTCTTGCCCTCAGGAAGAATGTAGAGAAGCGCTCCCTGCTGGACAACCTGGACGGGGTGTTCCTCGTGGTGGATGAGATCGTCGACGGGGGGTGAGGCACCGTGTGCAGTTGCTTTCTGGGGCTTGGCTCGGAGCTGGGGCGGGGAAGAGAGGGAGAGGGCAGACGGGCTAGTCAGGCACTGAGGGGAGAGAGGCCAAAAGCCTGAAGGTCCCCGGAGGACGAGGGAGGCATCAGAGCCAAGGTTCCCAGTACAGTGTTGGGTGCGGGCCGGCGGCTGGCTCGGGGCGGGAACCTTCCGTCTCTGGGTCTCCAGTTCAAATCTAGCCCTTCTCGGTAGTAACCCAGAGCCTTTAGTGGCTGTTGATGGCTAACGCGAATTGAGTTTGGTAAGTCTCAGTCCAGCCCCCAGTGGACCAACCACAGCCACCATCGGCACTAGCCGACCCCTTTGTCAGCCGACTACCGAACAGGCCAAGACAATGGAACTTCACACCCACCGCTAACACCATGACCCGGTTCTGACATCGCGCACCTTGCTATCCAGCGCTCTCAAAGCGCTTTGCAAAAGAGGGCAGTATCACCACCTCCATTTTATAGATGGGGAAACTGAGGCACAGAGCGGGGAAAGTGACCTGCCTATGGCCACTCAGCAGGCCAGTGGCAGAGCTGGGAACTGAACCCACATCTCCTGAGTCCCAGTCCAGTGCCCTATCAGAGCTGAGGTTCGCTGGTGGGGTGGGGGGAAAAGCTTGCCCTGCTAGGGCCTAGGATGGACTCATTCCTAGGGCAAGGAGAGGGGGCCAGTTTCCACGGCTGTCCATCTGGCCCCTTGCCCCAGCTCAGAACTCACGTCCCATTTTGTAGCAACGGGGAGCAAACGCACCATGAAAGCGCCCTTAAGAGACCTGTGATCTGATTGGAAAATCCCATTGCTCCCCCTGGTCCTAGGGTGATTCTGGAGAGCGATCCTCAGCAAGTGATCCAGAAGGTGAACTTCAGGGTGAGTGCTTCCCGCTGCTCCCCTTCACTTTCTCTGCCCTTCGAGCCCTCTGCTTTAATCTCCCTCTTTAACTCTCTCCACCCCAGACGGTCTCGGAGCCTGCAGCGTACGGGTTTGTTCTCTTTGATTACATCGCCAGTAACTCAGAGCAAAGTGAATCCGTGCCTGCCAGCGGCGGCAAATAGGCAGCAGCCAGCTGGGAAGCAGGTGTGAGGTCACTTCCTTCTAAGCATGTCACACGTGGCCCCGCTACGTGGCCATGGGGAGCTCTGGCCGGCTAGCTGGGTAGGTCACGCCCTCTTCTGCATGCCACGGATGACTTTGGAATGGCAGTCAGGCTTGGAGAGATTCTGTTTTCATTCGTAATTATTATTCATTGTCAGGTTCTGCCTCCCATCCAAAAATCTTTAACAAACGAAACTGACACAGAGGGAGCGGGAAGGGACAGATTTTCACACGGATCCAGCACCCAACAGCTCCCATTTAGGCACCTAAACAGAGCTGCTGGGCTTTGAGCACTTTTTAAAATGTTCCCAGTAGGATACCGTACTCTCATGGAGAACTAGAGTCTCCTGCTGCCTTCGACGGTATCCGACAGGTATGATTATGGAATATTAACGATGGCACATGATTTTTATCAACAAACCTATTGCAAATCTCAACTGTTGCTAGATTTTGACTAACTAGCAAGGAGTATCCATGTTTATTTCCTGCCAGGACGGAGTTTGTTGATAAAAATATTGTAAAAAAACAAAGTTCTCCTAAATAAACATCAATCGCCTTCAAAACGGATTGAAGCTAATTGGATCGTTCCAAGCCTGGAGTAGCCGTGTGTGCTTGCTTCTGGGGTTGTTCCATTTGAACTCTGGGCTCAAGGAGAGATCTAAGTCACAGTCTGAGCAATGCTAACAGAGTGAGAATTTCACTGCCTGCTAAGGAGTTTTCGGCAATACCCATTTGTACTGAGGTTGTCCCCGTACAAAGTTCATGTCAAGGCGTAGCTGGGTCCCGAACCTTGTGGGGTTACGGTGTAACAACTCTGCCCATGACGCGGTTATCTGGTCATTACCAGCTTCTGACATGGTTGTCCTGCTGTGGAGGTTGGATGGTCTAACTGAGTAGGTGTAATCAATTAACCAGTCGTCCTGCCTCCCAGGCTTCTGGCCGGGAGGATATCCCAGAGCACACTGCACAGGCAGTCCTGTGCACCAACAGCTAAGGCATTGTGGGATAGCCAGCAGAGTTTCCCAGCATGCACTGTTGTATGGTGGGGGTGGAAAATCCAGCATGGTTGACACAGGGCACACGGGGGAAATGGTGCTCCGTGAACACACTGAGTCACATTAGCTGTGCGCTGTCCGCTGAGCAGCTTGTACCAGGGCCTAAATTGGAAGCAAAGGGGAGAAGTAGAAGTGTCCCAAGCAAGACTTGCCTCTTCCACAGCAACTGATCCGTACTGATGCAATGGGAGCATGTGAGCCCAGAGCTGCCCGGGCATGTCATTAGCCAGAGTGGAGGCGGCTGTTCTATTTGAGAACAGAGTAAACAAATACAGCGGACACGCCAGCCGCATCGGCGTTTCCTAATCCAGCTCCCCCCAAGATTGTTGGAAACAGCTGTGCGGGGAGGCGCTGCTATCTCTGGCGCGCTCGGTGTTTGCGTAACACAAGCCCTGGGCCGATAGCGGCATGGCCACAGGCAGCTGGGAAGGAGAATGGCATTCCACCGCCGTGATGTCACTCCAAGGGGCTCCAGGGGGCTGAGCAGTGGATTGCAGGGCAGCGTGGACAGCTGAGCGAACCTTCATCATGGGTTCTCTTGCAATGCGCATGTGTGTGGGCCAATGAGAATAACCGTCGTAATGTCGTGCACGGCTCTGTCTGAGGATCCCAAAATGCTTCATCTCATAAACTCCCATAAGGCAGGGGAGGGCTCTGCCGGGCTCACTCCACCCATGGCTGAAATGCAGCCACCTCTGGGGTGGAACGTGGCAGCTGTTTTAACAGCCGCCCAGCACAACAGGAAGTGAAGCCTGTTTCATTCAGATGAACCTACAGAGGGAAATTAGATGGGCAGGACACGATCACCTGACTGGGAACAAGGCCAGGACATTGGGGTTAACACCCCAAAGTGCCTACGGGTCTTTAATGCTGGCAAACAGTCATCATGACCTCAGGTTTGTGTGTCGCCCCAAATCTGACCCTCCAGAGAATAGCTCACCCTAGCCTCAGTGTAGTGGGGTCCCTGCTGGGCCCACCTGGCTCCTGCCCCGCTGGGCTGAGAAAGTCACTGAGTCCTTTGTTGCAGGGCTCACCTGGTGCTTTATTTTACAAGTAGTGTTCCCACCACCTTTTCACCACAATACACACAATCCCTTTCTGCTTGTCTACCAGCAGGAGAGAGGGGACAACCTACTCCTCCCCCTTAGTGCAGCTTCCCCTCTTCCCAGCTCCTCCCTGGCTTCTGTCCCCTGGGGCTTTTATCCAGCCCCAGCCTGATGAGGCAGCAGCTGTTCCAGCTTCCCCAATGAGGGCCAGGTGATCCCCCCAGCTCCAATTCACCTCCCTTCATTGGAGCTGGAGTGACAGAGGGTTGGCGAAGCAGCGTTCTGCTTAGCACCCTGTCACACTCAGGCATTGGCTTTAGGGGCCTGCTAAGGAATGAGGCAACCAAGTCCCCATAAGTGCTTTTGAAAAATCTCACCAGGTGTTTCATGCAGGGTCCCCCCATCCAAGTGCTGAGCCAGCCTGCATCCACCTAGCTTCCTTGTAGCGATGGGATCCCAACGCAGGTGGCCTGGCTGTAGGTGAAGGCGCATGCAGACGAGCTCGGGGAGTGGGGCAGGCACCCAGCACCCTAGCAGAGGCCGAAAGCAGGTGCCAAGCGGGGCCTTGGCCTGGTGGGATTCCCCATCACGTCTAGTGGAGGGGAGCCAGCCTGCCCGCCAGCCTGCGTGATCTCTCCCCCCCCCCACGCACGCAGCCCAGCCCCGAGCTGCACCTACACAGAATGGCCACCCACGTGCAGTAGTAGCAGCATCTCTCTCCGAGCCCTCGCTGCCAGCCTGCACCTCCCGCCAAGCCAGGGCAAGAGGCTGCAGCTCAGAAAGGCGCAGCCTGGGAAGCTGCAGGTTGGTTTCTGCGCCTCCCTTCGGGCTGCTCCCACTCTGTCTCCTGCACCATGAACACACTATACATTATCCGAGCCCCTCTGATCTGCTCCCCCCCATGTACCCTGTCTGATCCATCACTCCCGCCCCGCACTCGCTCCCATCCCCTTCCCCCATCCATCTCCCTCCTTAAACCTCCCTGTCCTTTTCCTTCCTTTAGGTGGACGACAGCCCTCTGTCTGAGCAAAGCGTCGCCCAGGTAAGGGTCCCAGGACTCCCCTTTCCTCTCTGCGGGCTGGCATGGGAGGGCAGCTCCTGGGCAGTGGAGGAGGCCTGGTGAAGTGGCCTGCCCCTGGGGCACCAGCATGGACACCGTGCACTGCAGGGATCAGCTCCTGGGCACACTGTGCTAGCCATTGGGAGCACCCAGGCCAGGCTGTGTCACACAAGGAGGAGGAGTGGGTATTCTATAGTCCCAGTCCCTGGGGGCACCCAGACCCTTGGAGGGGTGGTTCTACCCCTTGGGGCTGTCTGCACGGAGGGGTTTGTTGGAATCCCCCCCCCCTCCCCTTGCACCTGTAGCATCATTACAGCACCTGCCAACATTGGGAGCTGTCAGCCTTTAAATCACCAGGTCCCACTCACAGCAATGTGTCAATATCCCTTCCCGTGGCCAAGGAAGCTTCCGAGCCCCCCGTGATGTGTATCTTTATCCCCATTTCAAGACCTTGTGGCACGGAGAGGTGAAGTGACTTGGCCAAGTTCACACAGCGTGTCAAACGCAGGAGAGGGAACTCACCAGTCCTGATTTATAATCTGCTCTAACCCCCCCCAGCCGACACCCACCTCCCTCTAGACTAGAACCCCGAAGTCCTGACTCCCAATCACCAGACCACACTCCCCTTCCGGAGCCAAGAACAGAACCTAGGCGTCCTGACTCCCAATTCCCCCACTCTCACCACTAGGCAACATTTTGTGGGAGGGGGGACGGGAGGTCGGGAAAACATTGGAATAGAAACGTGCTATGCCTGGAACTCACGTGCCGCTGGCAGGCTTGGCTCTGCTGGGTCCAGCCTTGTAACAACGCGCCTGAGCACCCACAGCAGGTTTGTGAGTCGGCAGACCAAGCCCCCAGCTCCACCTGGTTCCTCAAATAGCCGCTCAGGATGGGGCAAGGTGAGTGGGTGGCTTGGAGACAGGGCGTCCCTCTCTGGGCAGGCTCCTTACATCACAGGCTGAGCGGGGGAATGGGGGGGTTCTCCAGGCTGCTGGAAAGGCAGGGTCTGCCGGGGAGTATCAGCAGGAGCCTTGCAATGCCCCTCACGTGCTCTCTCCTTGCAGGTCTTTCTGTCTAGACTAATCCCGTCAGCATGAGCCCTGCGGCTGGGCTGTCCGTGTCTAACCCAGCACTAACCACCTTCTCACGCCAGGCCGAGTAAGTGACTCCCACAGCTGGGCCCATCTCTGCACATGCCTGTGGCTGCAGCACCCAAGTCACTTCCCTTAACCCCTTCCTTCCCTCACCTCCAAAGACCCAGCTGGAAAACACCTCCTTGCCCCGGTGTCGGCTCTGTATACACGTGCAGCCAGTGCGTGCGGCCACCTGCTGTGCATGGCTGGCATCATACCACTCGTAGGGAATCGCCTCTCTTCTGTACTCATTCCCCTCGCCCCAGGGGGCTTAGCGTGTTTCCACCCATAGACACGCCCAGCTGTGCAAATCGCCGGGTGGGTCAGGACGGCTGGACGGAGAAGCCCATTTGAGATTGAGGGCGGGGTGGCTAAAAAATGACATTAAACCGCGACTAGAGTTGCCCGGGTTCTTTGACGGTACGTGGTCACCTGTTGTAATGGTCCCCACCACCGGATTCCCGTTGCTGGCTGCTAAACGCCCTCTGTGGTATGTAATTGGCATGTGTATCCAGGGTGATCACAGCTTGGAGTGCCCGGTCAGGTGCACGGGCCTAAAACCAGTTCCCATCAGCGCTGATGTCTTTGCTCCTTGGGAAAAAAATCGACCCTCTACGTTGGATCAGGAACTGTATTTGGTGGACAGGTGTGAGGTCTGGTTTTAAACATCAGTTCCAGCCAGCATTTCCCCTGAGCTGCGATATGCAGACCCCAATGTGAAGGCCTCCTGGAGCCGAGGATGTTCAAACCGGGGGTCCTTTTTAGGATCGAACTCTAGCCCCAGCAAACTCTGTCTGTGGGGTAGCACCTGCTGATTGGTGCTTAGTGTCCAGGATGCCGACTGAGGCTAAAATGGGGTTCCCGGACATACCTAATTCCTGGAATGGAGTTTGCTGGCTCGGGTAGAGCCCTCTTCAGCTGGAGGGAGGGTCATGGAGACCTGGGGAGAGGAGAGAAGTGCCTTCCCCCATGACCAGGGCCGGCGCAACCCATTAGGCGACCTAGGCAGTCGCCTAGGGCGCGGCTATTTGGGGGGCGCCGGCGCCGCCAGTTCAAATTTGGGGGCGGGACCTTCTGCCGCCGCTGTTGGGGGTGGCATTTCGGGGGCGGGACCTTCCGCCGCCTAGGTGGCGCCGCTACTGCCCATGACATTGCAAAACTGCTGCATCTTCCTGGGCATCTGAGCCCGGAGAGCAGCTGGAGGGCTTTTGAGAACAAGGGGAATCTATGGCTGTCGGGTCTCTGGGAGTTGAGTCCCTGTTTCCTTCCAGGGATGGAGGGAACTGTAGAAATAAACAGGCAAAAGGAGCTAATTCACCCCCTTGTCAGGAGTCCTTGCTACACAGGTGCCACTCCTCGAAGAGGCACATCTGCCACCTAGTGGCTGTTTGAGGGAAATCAGGATGCAAACCACCCTGCTTGTCTCATGGAGACATCAGAAATCTCCCTCTCTTGAATGGGGCAGGTTTATGTTGGCACTAAATGGGTCTCTTGGTGCCCGTGAAGGAGTCCTGCTGAGTTCATATGGAGTCGTAATCCGTTTGCAGAATCCCTGAGGCTGTGGGGCTTAATGTCTCTCTGTTTTTCTTCTCCTTTCCCTCCCCCCACTTCCTTAATAGGTTCTGCAATCTGCCAAAGAGCAAATTAAATGGTCCTTATTAAAGTGAACGTCCCAGAGGAGAGCGCCTGGATCCTCCCGATTGGATGGGTCTGAACTGCGATGGCAAATGATTCCTCGCCTTATTCGATTAGCCGTTTGCAAATTGGCATGAAAAGTCTGATAAAAGCTTTTGGGTAGGATGCAAGATGGCTGACATTGGCCGCGCCTCCTGGGGGAACTCCAGCCTTCCACGGACACGGGTTTAAACCCGGACTCGGTACCATGAAATTCTCTGCATGCTAAAGGGGAGGGTGGGGGTTGGGAGAATTAACTGGTTAACAGACCAAATTCTGCTCCTTAAACCAGTGTAAATGAGGAGTGACGTCGATGGGGTTATTTCAGATTGACAAGGGTGTAACTGAGAGCAGAACCTGGCCCCAGATCCATAAAGAACTCCAGAACTCCTCAGTGTTATTACTATTATTGAAGGAATGAATAGGTGGATTGATCATTTGTAGTTACACCACCTAAAGCGCTGTGTGAGAGTCAATTAGAATTTGTTTGGTACTAGCAGAGCCAGAACATACCCTAGTTGAATCTTCAGTTTCACCAGTAAAGAGCTGGCTCCTTCTTTTGCAGGGCCTGCACACTTGTTGATCAATGCAGCGAACCAATGCTTGCTTGCTCCTCAGTGAGGGTCGGGCCCTACAGACACCGCCTGAGACTTTCAAAACCATAGGAAGGGATTTGCATGCCCTTTTCTCGTTCAAACGAATGGGGCTTGGGCATCCAGGTCGCCCTAGGCTCTTTGGAATATTTCAGCCACTTCCAAAATCTCTTCCGCTGTCTCCCAAGGCAACCAGCACTTTGATCCCTTTTGGGGATGGCCATGCCTGTGCAGAGGGTCAGCGTGAAGTCCGTGCCACTGTCACATCCTCCCACATGCAGGGTGGGGATGAGTGCACAGGAATCATTGTCACCTGTAAGATTAAGATTCAAAACATCCCAATGACGACCACTAATAACCCCCCCTCCCCCCAAGCTCTTAGAAGGTGCTTTTCATCAGTAGATCTCAAAGCACTTTACTAAGGAGGTCAGGTCATTATACAGATGGGGAAACTGAGGCACAGAGCGGGGCAGTGACTTGCCCAAGGTCATCTAGTTGGCCAGTGGCAGAGCTAGGAATAGAACCCAGGTCTCCTGAGTCCCAATCCAGCACTCCAGCCACTAGGCAGCACTGCCTCCCTCATGCAGCTTTGGCTGCTGTTAATTTTGTAAAAACAATCCTGCGGCAAATAGCTGTCGGCTCAAACATCACTAAAGGACCCGGCTATGGTAAAAATCCTATTTTCAGAACGATCATTTCCTTCCCTTTAACACCCCAGATTATCAATAGCAAGGAAAAAAAAAATGAAAATCGAACGAGGAGAATTGGCTAGTTGTGTGATACTTACTTCAATGAGGGCTTGGTACATTTCAATCCATTTCTGTAAACTGGGCATGCCCAGCTTCTTTTATGATCAACAAATAAAGTTTTATAGCACATGGGTCATTTTTCCCTATTGGTCTCTCCTGTCTGTAATGCATGTGGCTCCCGGCATGCTCCTATTACTGTGCCATGCAGAATTCAGACTGTCACTTTTTCCATTACAGGGCTTGATTTTGTTGAAGGGTTTATAACTCATCCATTAAAATCACTCCGGACGCAGGCGCAGCATCAGCCTGGGACGTGTCTATTTTTGTTAAATGTTTTTCCTTCAGTGGCAGCAGCGCTCCCAGGGAGCCTGCATTTGTTATCTTTGCAGTGAACTTCTGCACCCTGCGGCTTTGCACCATGGCTTTGAGGGGGCTGAAATATTTATTTTACTTCGGGACAGCAGATTTGTTTCATGGCCTAGTGTCCATGAAAAAGGGTCCCGTCTGCCTTCAGCCCACATGGCTGCTGCGTGTGTCCTCACAGCACTGTAGGGCCAGGAGTCTCTCTGAGAAAAGGGAACGGCTGGTGATTTTTCATTAGGAGCTGCTAGAAGCAGCGCGGATCAAATGCATAAGTGTGCTAGGGTGACCAGATAGCACCTGTGAAAAACCAGGACGGGGGTGGGGAGGTAACAGGCGCCTATATAAGAAAAAGTCCCCAAAAACGGGACTGTCCCTATAAAAACGGGACATCTGGTCAACCTGAAGTGTATGGGGGACTGTCTTTTGACATCTTGCTCTTTAGCAGGGGCAGGAAACATGTCTGGAGTGGACCCAGGGTGTCAGAACGGGTTGATGCAGCACGGCCACATGGCCAGGGCAGGGTTCCAAACAGGGTAACCAGGTAGCAAGTGTGAAAAATTGGGACAGGGAGGAGGGGTAATAGAGTCCTGTATAAGACAAAGCCCCTAATATTTGGACGTCTACTCACCCTAGCGCCAAGAAAGTCACTCTGTTTGGGGTGGCCTCCAGGAGAGTCAGAGCTGGCTCCTCATCTCTTGGGAACCTCATGCACGTGGCCTGGCCTGGGCTCCTCCAAAGATCTCCAGCTAAAGCCAGGGTTCTCTCTAATCATGGCTTGATTTCTCCTCCTTTTGTGACGGTCCCTAACGCCTCGGCTTGGGACTGTCTCTTGTCCCTCGCTCCCTCGCATGAGACAGAGCGTTTTCATAACCCCGCCCCTAGCCACTCGAGACTCCGCCCACAGCCCCGATTAGCCCCGCCCCCGCGGCTCCCCATTAGTGATCCTGCAGCGCCACCTGCTGGCGGACGCTGGGATGGCATTGTTCAGGGACCAAACCCCATCTTTAGAGCCTCAAGCGCTCCCAGTCTCCATCCCTACCCCCCCGCCCCCTAACTTAACCCTTTTCCCCATAGTCCCCAGACCCCCCAACTTCACCCTTTGCCCCATAGCCCCCCCACCCAAGGCCCCCCAACTTCACCTTTTGCCCCATAGCCCCCCCACCCAAGGCCCCCCAACTTCACCCTTTGCCCCATAGCCCCCCCACCCCAGGCCCCCCAACTTCACCCTTTGCCCCATACCCCCTCCAGCCTCACAGGTCCCTTTAGCCCAGGGATCGGCAACCTTTGGCACACGGCTCGCCAGGGTAAGACCCCTGGTGGGCCGGGCCGGTTTGTTTACCAGCCGCGTCCGCAGGTTCGGCCGATCGCGGCTCCCACTGGCTGCGGTTCGCGGCTCCAGGCCAATGGGGGTGGCGGGAAGCATTGGCCAGCACATCCCTCGGCCTGCGCCGCTTCCCGCAGCCCCCATTGGCCTGGAGCAGTGAACCGTGGCCAGTGGGAGCCGCGATCGGCCAAACCTGCAGATGCTGCAGGTAAACAAACCGTCTCGGCCCCCTGGCGAGCCACATGCCAAAGGCTGCTGATCCCTGCTTTAGCCAGTCTCTTTGCCCACTCCCAACCTGCCAGGCTATCTACACCTGCCCCAAAGCCCTGCACCCCCTTGTCTCTAGCCCCTCCTAGTCCAGAGGGCTTAACCTCCTGCTCCTCAGGCCCGAGCCTTATCTCTTCCCCCCCCCCTCTCAGCCCCCGCCCCACCCCCCAGCACCAGCCATTCACTCTGGGACCTTTGCTCCACTTTCTCACGTGTGGGAAGGAGACCTGAGGGTCTTGGCTCCTCACACAGATGCCCCCCACCCCCCCAACTGCTGGCCTGTGCATCCTGCAGACTGGGCCGGGGGGAGGGTGTCTTTAATTTCCCCAGAAAATGTCAGTGGCCCAACGTTCACAAGCAACCCTACACTAGCAAATCAGTGCACACAGACCAGCCTGGGGGTGACCCTACAATAACAAACCAGTTCCCACAGACCAGCCTGGGGAGGGATGTGACCCAACAATAACAAACCACTGCGCACAGCCCAGACTTGGGGGGAGACCCTAAAATAACAAGCCAGTACACCCAGCACTCATCAGCGACCCTACAATAACAAACCAGTACCTGGAAGTAGCCCTACTATAACAAACCAGCACGCCCTTCCCCGTGCCCATGGGGTGTGGGTGTAGAGGGATAGTTGAAAAATACTTTGATGAGCATCCTGTAAAAGTGTGTCTGGCTGGACCCCGCTGTGGGCAGGTGCCGAGCGGCAGCAGGCTGGGGGCTCTCTGACCAGCTGGTCCCCACAGTGGCTGGAGCAGAGCCTTTTCCTAGCTCAGACCTGCATTCTCATCAGCAGGGTCAGCGCTCACAGGGACACCACGCTTCGGGAGCCCCCTCCAAGGCAGGGCTAGGGGGCTTGGGGTACAGATGCTGCTCCTCGGGGCCTCTGCTGGGGGGGGGGGGCGGGAACTTTCCTCTCCATTCCTCCTCTTTACCAGTAATTGTGGTTACCCGCAGCATTGTCCTCCTGGGGCTGTGACCTCCTTGGGAGATTCCAGCAGCTCATTCCCTCTGGCCCCTGCTCCTGCTGGGGAGTAGGGAAAGAATCTTCCCTCCCTCCTGCCTCTTCTGCAGCCAGCCAGCCAGCCAGCCTTTCTTTCTTTCGCCTCTTGTCCTTTCCTTCCTTCTCCCTTTCCTCGGATCCCCCCTCCAGCTGCCTCTGACGTGCCAAAGATGCCAGCGGCCGCCCCTGACGAGATGGCTCTGCCCCTCAAAGCATCTGCCATGCAAGCCGTACCCTGTACGAGGCAGAGGGCAGCTGGTATAAACTCCATGGCCCAGTGGCTTAAGGGGCTGGGGTCAGGGTTAGGGAGTGCAGGGTCTCTGGAACCACACATTCAAAATCCAGCAGGCCCCTTCGAAGGACATTGCTTTGCAAGGCACTTTACAGAAGAGGAGGGAAGGGTCTGCCTCAGTAGCGGTGGGGCTGTTTTGGGGTGTTTGGGGGATCACTCAGAGCATTAAGGGTTCTGTCACCACCTGCCCTGTAATTTTGGGTGTCTTAATGTGACGCTGCTTTGGCTCGGAGCCCTGACACCAGTAGCCAGCCCACAAGCATAAAGGTCTCACCTTGGCTTCCACTAACCTAGTTACTCCTTTCAGGGTGACCCTACCAGCCCTTCCAGTCGCAAGTCTCCCCGAATCATCTCCCCGAGTTCTCAACTACCAGACACGCAGACTTTCCCCCTCTGGTTCATCAGCTCAGTTTGTCACACACAATCCGCACAGCAGAGACCTGGGGGTAAAAATAAACAGAAGGTATAATGAATAGAAAAACCGCAGACTCAAAGCTGAGGTAGTGAGGGAGAGCTAACGCAGACAAGCCACACAGCAAATACACATACGGATGCAACTTTACGCTTTCCACTTCTCTACTAGCTAAATTCCCTTTTCTAATACGAGATATTTATTGCCTCTGGACAGTTTCCCAGTGTACCCATCATAGAGGGGACCAGCGTTTCACCCTGCCTAGATGCTGGCTCTCGGTTTCGTCAAACCCCCTCTCTTTTAACACTTTGCCATTCTTTTCCTTTCACTCAGACTATGGTGATTCATGGTGGGGGAAAGTCCTGCCTCTCTGGCAGTGTGGGCTTGTCTACACTTGAAATGCTCCCATTAGCATAGATAATCCACTTCCCCAAGAGGCAGTAACTAGAAGAATTCTTCCATTGACCTAGCGTTGTCTGCACGGGGACTTGGGTTGGCTTAACTTTGCCACTTGGGGTGTGTGGATTTTTCACACCCCTGAGCGAGGTAGTTATACTGACCTAATTTTCTGGTGTAGACCAGGCCTTAGTTTTCCAAGCCCCGGGTTTTCTTTTCAGTTTCAAGTTGTTCCCATGTTTTCCCATTATCTCTAATGGTCTACCATGGTCTTTCCCTGGCTGGACAATGGATGGGTACCTGAAGTTAGTTTCCAGACCCCTTGTTCTTCCCGTGGGGTGTCTGGATCCTGATTGTCACATAGCCCCACCCCAGAACTGGCTGTTCATAGCTCTGAAGGCATTCGGGATGGAAGGCGCCTTGAAACGTACGTGGTTATGTTAAACCAGAGGCGAGGTGAGTTTGAGAGAAGCGGCACAGGGTGAGGGAGAAAAGAGCTGGGGATAGAAATGGGGTGGAGACACAGGGTGGGCTGCTCCTGACAGCAGGAGCTGCAGAGGAGACGGCTCTTGCAGTACCTGTGGGGAGAAGTGAGGTGAGGTGGGCTGGAAAGACCAATGGGGTGATTGGAAGGGGAATGGGAGAGTCCCTGCTTTTGCCTCCAGGCTGTGACTGAAGGGCCTCGAGCTCCTGTTCCCACTGCCTCACTGCTCTATGGAGCCGGATTGGCGAGCTCCAGTCACTCGGCCTGGCCGCCAGCCAAGCCCCGTTCCTGCTGGCACCAGTCTCCCCAGACAGCTTCATTAGCTGTTGGCATGTGGCTGGCTTGTCCCAGCTTGGAGACAGAGCGCAAGGGGCAGTGCATGGGTACCAAAGGCACAAATTGCTCCTCACCCACCCACGTACAAGCTGTGCCTAGCAGCTGCTGCTCAGCAGAACAGCCTCAGCAGGGGAGGGTGGGTGGTCCAAGAATCCATTCTTCTGCCTCCCACCCTCACCCATCTCATTGTCTCATGCTCTATTCCTTGGGGGGGGGGGGGAGGATCCCCTCATTTCTCTCACACACACCCCAAAGCCTCCCCTGCTGGGCTCACGCTAGACCCCAACACTGCTGCTCCCCAAGTTTAAAGGAAGCTGGGAGGCCCTGGGGGAAGTGCACAGGTCTGGCGCGGGGGTGCAAAGCGGGGTACCAGGGTTCAGAGCAGCTGCACTGGAAGTGTTCAGGGGACACAGTACAGCACCAGGGTTTGGGATGCCAGGGTGGGGCAGTGCTGGGGTTCAGTGAGTGTAGGGCAGCACTGGGTAGGGCCTTGAGGTTCAGGGAAGAGGCAGGGTAGCACGGGATGGCCCCGCCGCCCCTCCCTGAATCTCAGCATCATTCTGCTCCCTGAACTCCAGTGGCCACCCTGCATCCCCCAAACTCCTGCAACCCTTCCCTGAATCCCAGCGCTATTCTAGCCCCTCAGACTCTGCTACCACCCTGCCTCCCCCCCAATCTCGATGCTGCCTTCACCACACTGGTCCCCTGGTGCCACCCTGCGCGCACACACCCTGAACTCCAGGGCTGCACTATGCCCCACAAACTCTTTTACAGCACAGCTCCCCTGAACCCCGGTGCTGCATTTTGCACCCTTGAGCCCCAGCACCATCCTGATGGAGTTGGAGGTGTGGGGGGATGCAAGTTCTGGGGTTCCACAAGGAGGCGTGGTGGGTTTCAGAGAGGTGCACAGGCTGGCACTGGGGGACTGGTAATCCACTGAGTCGGTTTCCCTGCAGCACCTGGGAGCTCTGGTCCTGGCAGTGTGGGGTGGGGGAGGTCTGTGTGTGTGTGTGTGTGTGTGTGCCTCAAGTTACTGTCAAAATGTGTGTGGTACCCCAGTCTGGACAGGTCACTGTCTTGCCTTGCCCATGGGGCACCCATGCCAGGCCAGGCCAGGCTTACATCCACCCACCGCTTCCTCCCTGCCTGGCCTGGCCCAATCTCCAGGCCAGAAGGACCAGTCCTGACTCCCAACTTCCCCCACGTGCCCTACTTTTATAGCCACTTGCCATGAAATCAGGCCCTCTTGTCATTGGCTGCGTGGCAGCAAGGCAGCCCTCGCCTGATTGGCCCCTGGCCAGACATTGATGAACGGCTTTTGCCCGTGACAGGCTGGGACCTAGGTGGCATCACTGGCTGCCTAGGCCCCACCCCTTTGGAGGACGCCTTAGTCCCAAGCTAGAGGGAGCCCAGCCCCCTTCCTGCCCTCACCCCATCTCCCTGGCTGGGCTCTGGCTGCTGGGGATGGAGTGACTTTCCCTGAGCCCATCTGCCTCCCCAGTACCAACCAAAGAGAGCCACATTGTCCTTACCTCTGCCCCACACCAGGAGGGGCTGTCTGAGTACCCCCCCCCCCAACACACACACATCCCCGAGCCCTCTCTGCCCTACACCAGGAGGGGCTGTCTCTGTACTCCCCCCCCCCCCCCCCCCCCCCCCCCTCCCCCCCCCCCCCCCCCCATGCTTCCCTAAGCCCTCTTCACCCCACACCAGGCGGGGCTGTCTGTGTACCTACCCCTCCAGAGCCCCCTCTGGCCCACACTGAGAGAAGCTGTCTCTCCACTTTCCTCCCCTCCCCTCTGCCCCACTTTGTGATGGGGCTGGTCTTATTGGATTACTTCATGCTGCCTCCCCCAACCTAGCCCCCTTGAAACCATCAACAGGGGCAGAGTATGTGGGGTGGGAGGGGGCGGCACCATGACATCCGCTGGAGAAACTCCTACCTCCCCTTTCACAACAGAAACCAGAGCCGTGGGGCAGAGGAAGGATCCACGTGTCCCCAGCAGATGGCAATGCAGGATCAATCAGAGTCTCTGCAAGGACCCACAGAGCCCCAGAGAGAACCACACACAGATACAGAGGGCCCACAGCACGCCGGCCGCAGGCTTCAGAGTGAAGTGGGAAGTCATATGAACAGTGCACAGCAGAATCCAGTTGCACAGAACCAGCTCCCCCCAGGGCTCTGGGTTAGCCCCCATTCTCCAGACCTAGTTTCCCCAGCAGCTCTGGGCCTTACAACCAACACTCAGTCTCATCTAGGGTGACCAGACAGCAAATGTGAAAAATCGGGACAGCGGGTGGGGGGTAATAGGAGCCTATATAAGAAAAAGACCCCAGAATTGGGACTGTCCCTATAAAATTGGGACATCTGGTCACCCTAGTCTCACCATGCTGAATGCTTTAAGCCATGCTTGAGAACTGCTCCTAGTCCAGTCTGCGTCAGGTAGAAAATCAGTGCAAGGGAGGAGAAGAGACTCGGCAGCATTTCAGCACCCCAGGAGCGCGAGGGGAAAGCCCCAGGTTGCCACAGGACTGGTCCTTCCAGTGCAAGCCCCGGGCTTTGCTGCCTCTGCGTTTCATGACTCGTTGAGGCTTTTCTTACACATGCAGAGGCGGGCCCCGTGTGAGCCCCAGGCGGGAGGTTGGGGCACCCTGGGGGCACCACAACTGCAGCCGTTGGAAGGATGCACCTCTCCCGTGACCTCCCCGTCGACACAGGGAGGAAGAGGAGAAGCAGGCCAGAGAAAAGGACAGTACAAGAAAGCAAAGACCCGGACGGAAGCTAAGGAAACCGCCTCCCAGCTGCTGCTGCCTGCTCTGCCCCCTGAAATGCCTGCAACCAAAGGCCAAGTATGGAACCCTGTCAGGGCATCCCCTGAGGGGACAGGGGCCCATCTAGTCAGGCGGGGACCACACAGGAATCTAGCTGTCCTGGCTAGAGAAACACAACTCCATTTCGCCCCAGCACCACGTTCGCTGCAGGAGTCGGTTCCAAGTCCCCCTCCTTGTTTTACACCGTGTCTATGTACGTCTGCAGCCCCCCTCACCAGAGCGTCTGAGCACCTCGCAGTCTATAATGTATTTATCCCCTCGGTGAGGTAGGGCAGGGGTGTTACCCCCGTGGTACAGCTCGGGTACTGAGTGACTTGCCCACATCACACAGGAAATCTGCGGCACAGCAGGGAAGCAAACCCTAGTTGCCTAGTGGTATAACCCCTGGACCATCCTTCTTCCCCAGCCCCATGGGCTTACTCCAGCCGACCTCATAGGCTTATGCAGCCGGAGTTTTTGTTGCCCTGTGACCCTAGCTAACTTCGTGTAAAGGGGCCCCAAGGCAGCCATAAGGGCCTCTCCCCTTCTGCTCCCACCCGAAATACATGCAAGGCAGGGAGCCCCTCTGCCTGGTGTGGAGGCAGCAGGACTGGTGTCTGAAGAGGACTAGCCTTGGGGTTGAAGCCTGTCCCTGAGGTGCTTGTGTGATGCCTACAGCTGCTCCCAAACAGGGTAGGAGGTGGGGAATGGAGCTGAGAGCTGGCTGCAGCAAAAGAAGGGACACTGAATCCAGGTTCCATGATGAGGGGGCCACTAGTGGAGATGAAAAGGAAATAACTGCACCTAGGTCGGGCAGGGTGGGTGAAGTTTGCCCTGTCATTGGCTGTCTCCCACTCGGGCTGCTTCATTCTCCAGCGCTGCCAATGCAGCCCCTGCTTAAACCCTCCTGCCACGAACAAAGAGGGTTCGGACGGAGGCAGAGGAGGGGTGGAGAGGGAAGCCGGGAACAATGGCCGCATTGCCCTCTCCTTTCACTGCCTGTAGCATATCCTCCCCGCCCCCTCCTCAGTGACTCACTTTACCCCCTACCCTGACCTCCCAATCAGTGGCTCACCTCTGACAGACACACTGACAAAGACAGAGCTACAGACAATCGACTCGGAGGAGCCTGACAAAAGACACCGCTTCCAAGGGGGGCCGCCACTGTGTCCGTCATAGATGATGGGACATTACGATGACACTGGGGAGAGGGATCTTGGAAAGGCACCCAAGTGGCCAGGATTCTGGCTCAGCTCCTTGGGAAAGCAGAAGTGGCTCTGGATTTCAGCTAGCTGCATGCAAGGTGTGCACTGAGGGACTGGGGAGGGGAAGCCAGAGAGCAGAGGCCAAGAAGGCAGAGAACAGAGCTCCCCTCCTAGCCAAATTATGGCAGCTGGTCTATATGTCAAAGGAACACCCTCTGCTGGGCAGCTCAAGAATGAAGTGATGGTCCCAGTGGCCAGCTAAGGATCAAATGGGCCACCTCCACTCTTACCTCTGGGGATGGTCCCTCCAGGTTGAGGCACATGGGTAGGGTAGGGTGCGAAGGGGAAAGCTCCCTGAAGCTGTCTGTGCTGCACCTGTTCTGGAGATAAAGAGGAATGTTTGGTCTCAAGGCTGTGAACCTGGTACCTTCCACCCGGCACCTTCTACCCATTTCCTTCCCCATGTTCTTATTTTCCTGCTACTCTCCCCCATTTCGCACAAAGTCAGTGGTTTGTAGCGAGGCTGGTCTTGTTATTAGCACTCGGATAATGCTCCTTCCTGTGCCTCACGATTGCGGGATTTCTGTGGAACCAGAGCCGAGTCATGCAATATTTGATGTTTTACATAAAGCCCCAGCTCCTGGAGCCAAGTGATTCTGAGAGAATCTCAGCTTTCATTGAAACCAAGCAAGCAAGTTTCTAGTCCTCGTGGTCGCCGAGAAAAGCTTGACCACTTGACCGGAGTGTCATCTGAAAGGCTCAGAAACCAGAAGGGAATTTTTGTTTTGTTTTGTTTTAAATCGCATGACTTTGCGGGGGGGTGGGGTGTGTCCAACATATGATTTTTGAACATTTGGGGTAGAGCAATATCGGATTTCTTAGGGGAAAAGGCTGCTGGCGCAGTGATACCACTACCTTGCATGCTAACCAATACTATTTCATTGTACTCCCCCGTCTATTTGTCTGTATCCATCTGGTGACTCTTGGGGACGTTTTGTTCTGTATTTGTACAGCACCTAGCACCAAGGAGTCCTGGTCTGTAATTAGGACCCGTAGGCACTACAGAAATGCAAATAAATAAATAATGGGGCCTAGATCCAACAATGTGGACCCAATCAGGCATTGTTTACCCACAGACCATAGCCCCAATAAGCACATCCCCTTCCCTGGCACAGACAATCCCTCTTAGCTAGCAACCCTCAATAACCAGATGGATTCTTATCTTCCGCCTCCTGAATCTTCTTTCCCTTTTGTCTCAAGAGAAGCCGTTCAGATATTACAGTAGTTAGGATTATATACCAATAGCACCCAGCGGCCCCGGGGGATCAGGGCCCTGTTGTGCTAGCCGCAGTACAAACTTATAGGAAGAGAGAGTCCCTGCCCTCAAGAGCTTCAAATCTCTCTGAAATAGAGTCAGAGAGGAATGGGGGATCCATCCCTGCCCATCCCCCTCCATCCCCCCAGGGAATACCCGCAAGGTAGGGAACCTCGTAGCAGGCACTGAGCTGGCATAGCTGACCCTATGCCATTCCTCACAGGATTCCCCAACAGAGGGGCAGTGCGGGGCCATGCCCAGGGTCTTCCTATGGCCTGGCTATTCCCAGCTGCCACAAGGGCCCATGGGGGTGGTGTGTAGTTTGGCACAAGTTAGGGCAGCCTAGAGATCAGGAAGGCACGCTGCCTGCCTTCTCAGTCTCTGTACTGGTGAACCGGAACCAAAGAAAAGGGGAGACAACGCTGCGCGCGCTGATCTGGCTCCCAAATCTCATAGTTCCTGGCCAGACCTCGTTGCCCATGTCCCTGGGTTAATCGGTCCCTGGTGGAAAATACACATGGGCAGGCAGGGACAAGGCAGGGGGAGCCAAGATGCCACCGCAGCCCAAATATTCATACCCTCCAATCCCCGCCAGTCCCAATGGCCCTTCATTCTTCTCTCCAGCCTATTTTCCAGCCTCACCCTTTCACCTCCCACCCAATGACAGAGCCAGGCCTCGAAGGGGCAATAAAGGCTGCCTCCATATGAACACCCGCTCTGTGTGCGCGCATGGGGGGGGGGGCGCTATCCTGGGGGATTCCCGGGACGGGGAAGTCGGGGGGGGGGGCAAGGGGATTTGATTCTAGCCCGGGCCGTATGGCGAGGGCTGCGGAGATGGAGATAATCACTGAGCCAGCGAGACAAGGCAGAGCATCGACAGCAGGAGGTCTAGGCAGTCGTCATGGCAACCGAGGCCTACTGGGCCACTTGAGCCTCGGCCTAGCTCCATTTCCGCAGCCTAACATCTGCTTTCCCAAGGGCTGCTGGGAATTGGGGGGGGGGGGGGGCAGGCGGCGTTTCGCTGTTAAAAAAAAGAAAGGAAGGCGGGGGGACAAATTAGGCCGAGTGTCCAATGAGGGGAGGGGAAGGTATTTATTAGTGCCAGGGAGAGGTTGTTCCGCCGGCCGCTTTGATTGATGCCCCAGCCCCCATCTTGTCAGTCTGTTTTTGTCTCCGGGATAGAATGGGGGGGGGGGGGGGAAAGAAAAAAAAAAAAAGAGGG
>QXTE01000039.1:7053135-7065998 GCA_003942145.1 Platysternon megacephalum
AAAAAAAAAAAGAGGGAGGAGTGGGGGTGGGGGGAGCTGCAAAGCACTGGGGCTGTTAATGGGAGCTGGGCGCTTTTTCATGTTTCCCGAGGCTGTCACCCTTGATTGATAGTTCAGACAATGATTGGCCGGCGCAGGGACCGGCTGCTTATCCGGAGCATCTTCCGAGAGCCCCACGCGCTCGAGGAAGGGAGAGAAAGAAGGGATTCTAGTGGAGGGCTGCTGGGGGGGTAGCGGGGCAGAAACAATTAAAAAGCCATGATTGTGCAGCGTCCTCTCTACCTGCCACCTACCTGGGGGCGGGGGGGGGGGGGGGGGGGGGCGGGGCCGGCGGGGGGGGGGGGGGGGGGGGGGGGGGGGGGGGGAGCATGGTTCCCGGGAGAGGGGTGGCCGGGGCAGGAGACGGCTTCAGATCTCGAGAGACACTGCCCACCAAATCGGACGGCACACCTAGTCACACGGGGCAGCCTGGGTCCCAGGAAGCCAACAGGGAGGAGGGGGGCTGGTTTGACAGAAATGCCAGTCAGGGCCAGAGTATTTATTGAGTCCTTAGCTTGGCGATCTTAGATGCAAGATCCAAGACTGGCAGAAACTCATGTTCTACTAAAGCACCCACTTCTCTCTCTTCTTTACCCACCTTCCCTCTCCTTCTCTCTCTATCATTTCTCTATCCCTTTCTCTCCCTCTCTATAGTCCTCTTTTTCATTCTTGCTTTCTATACCTCCTCCTCCTCTTTTTCAGCCTTCTCTCTCTCTCTTTCTATCCCATTCCTTCTCTGTCCAGCTGTGACCCCACAGCCCGTGCACTGCTCCCCCTGAGAGGATGCTGCTGCTGAGACAGGAGACTGGATTCAGAGAGGCCTGCTTAGATTTTATCATGAGTCTTCCTGCCTCCGCTTATATCTGTGATGCCCCCCTGTGCAAAGTGAGAACCAGAGCTCTGCCAGCCAGGAGTCAAAGTCGACAGTCTGCTCAAGCACAGCTCTGCTCTGCCAGACTCTGCCTCGCCTGCTCCCTGCACAGCACGGCTGAGCACCATGTCCAGGGGCCATCAGGAAGCATCGTGCACAAGTAGGGTGACCAGAGAGCAAGTGTGAAAAATCAGGACGGGGGTGGGGGGTAATAGGAGCCCATATAAGAAAAAGACCCAAAAATCGGGACTGTCCCTATAAAGTCGGGACATCTGGTCACCCTATGCACAAGGGCAGGAGCACAAGAAGAGGCTAATGAGGTTGGGGGCACCAGCAATGTCTGCCAGCAACTAATAGCTTCTGGGCATGGGCAGACATGTTGCACCTCCAAGCTCATCCAAATGCAGGGGATGCCCCCCCTCCCCCAGTTTGAGGGCAATGTGCACAGCACAAGAGTCTGCACGTCCTTCACACTGTCTCTCGTGCTGGGACTGACGGATGGACCATAAAACGTGGCCTCTACACACTAACCCTATTCACTGCTAGGCATAGCCTCCCTATCCAACTCACAGAGAGGGGCTGCTTCTGGTCCCATTGAAGTCAATGGCAAATCTCCCATTGACTCTATGGAAGCAGTTCCATGGCTTGTCATCTATTTTCTTACGCTCACTGTCTGGATCAAATCTCTATGTGGGGGAACTATGCCTCATACAGTGCTGCTAATGTGTCTCAGTCCTAATTTATACCATCTTTGTTATTCCAGTCTTGGGACCCCCCACAGCGCTGTCAATGCACCTCAGTCATGTCATGCAGCACCCCCCAGCATTCCAGTCCTGCTCTCCCTACACAGCTTTGCCAAATCTCCTCAGTCCTCACCTATCACATTTGCTGCCAATCCAGTACCAGGCCATACTCAGCATCGTCCACACACCTACCCACATCACTTTCAGCTAATCAAGTTTAGGGAGACACGTATATCTTTGCCAGTACAATTTAACTCTGATTTACCACCGACTGTTCCAGCCCTAGGATCCCCACACAGCTCTGCCGATACGCTTCTTGGTCTCCACTCACAGCTCCCCTGCTATTCCAGCCCTGAGCTTCTCTTAGGCAGAAATTGATAATCACGCAGAGAAAAAAAAAAACCAATAGAGTTTTGGGGAGGTAAACAAAAGTGCTGGCTGATACCCTCCTTAGGATTTAAAGCCAGGTATTTAGAGGTGGAAAGCTGGGAAAATAAGGTTGCTCTTCAGAGCGACTTCCCTTAAAAGGAGAATCCTAGGAGCACCTTGGCATTAAACAGCAGGGATCGGGGTGTTTTTATATGGTTAGGAGGGAATGTTAGTTAGAAAGGAATGTTCTGAGTCAGGATAGATGCAGGGCCATTATCATACTCTAGTCTGGCTGGCAAGGAATGTCCCTATCTGGAACCCCTACTACGGTGAGGGAGCTTTATATTATGACACGATGTTCGCTGGTGGCTCTAGAGTTGAGGATCTTGGGGGAGTCCCCTCCCAACAATATCTAAATGACCAGGCTCAGGCTTGACCTGGCTTTGCTGTATTTTTGTAGGCTGTCTTAGCTTTCCGCTACTGGTTTGCCTCCTGTTTTCTAGGACAAGATTTTTGCTACCCAGTTGCTAGGCAAAGCCCCTTCGGGAGGACGGTGAATTCTGCTGCGGTTCAGACAATGCAGGCACCTTAACTTTTCCCACAATGCTTTGTGTCCTTTTTGCCTTTGCTATTGGGAGGGAGGTGGGTGTTTCTAGAGCAGTAAAGGGCAGACTGAGGCCTGGGCTATGCGGGCCAGCCTATGCTAAGGCTATAGCCCACGCTGAGCAGCGAGTGCTGGATTACGCAACAACAGACCTCCAGGTTGGGCATTTCCTGCCAGTTAACAGCCACCTGGGTTAAGGGCCTTAGGCTCCTAGATCATTAACAGCCAGGAAATGCCAGGACCTAGAGGTCACCACTACTGTTATAAACCAAAGAGATTATTTTCTCCCTGATTTTTTCCTTGTGTCTGAGGCTCCACATGCAACAGCTGGCACAGCTTTTTGGTTCAATTTCAGGAACGGAACCTGCTCCCTCCAGGAGTTTTGCCATTGACTTCAACCAGGGGCAGAGGCAGGCCCTCGGTCTTCGATAGTTAAAGGGAGGTGTAGAGTACGCGAATCAGGGGTTCATTCTCAACCTGATATGGTGCTTTGAATATTTGCTTTGGAAAGTACGACACTTCTGCCACATTCCTGAGGTGTTCGATTTTTAAGGGCTCAGCACCCCCAAATGAGGCTGGATTGTCAATAGAGCTCCGACCGCTCCCACCTAAATAAGGGCCAGATTTTGGCGTTGCCAGCCACTAGGCTTCCAAAATCGTGTCAGACCAATACTCCCCCACCCCAAAACCCCCCTCATGAAACTGGCATATAAACAGCCAGATTTATAAACAAAAATAAATGTTGGGCCCTGATCCTCAGAGGTATTTAGGCATTTGAAATCAATGGGAGTTAGGCACCTGCATACCTATGAAGGTAGATCTTTGGGTTCTTTGTATTTACCCTTTGGTTTTTGAGCCTTGGCTCACATTCTCAAGCTGTTCTCTGTAACCGCCAGATGCTTATTTTTTTCTTTTAAACCAAAGCTGAAATTCTTCCATGCTCACATGACTCTGGGAGCTGGGGCTTTAAGGAAAACCCCAAATAGTGCAAGGGCTGGCAATGCTGAGATTTTCAGTGGTGGCAGCTGTTGTGACTCCAACATGACAACATCTTTTGACAGTTTAACTCTTATTTTGCAGCTTAGATGGGAGCTGGGCTCTTGAAGAACGCAGCCCGAGATCTCACTTGGACGGAGAAAGGTCTAACACAGTCCAACGGCTGGAAGTTGAAGCTAGACAAATTCAGACTGGAAATAAGGTGTATATTTTTGACAGTGAGGTTAATTAACCCTTGGAACCATTTCCCAAGGGTTGTGGTGGATCTTCCATGATGGACAAGTTTTAAATGAACATTGGATGTTTTTCTAAGCGATCTGCTCCAGGAATTATTTCGGGGAAGTTCTCTGGCCTGCGCTATACAGGAGGTCAGATGAGAGGATCACAGTGGTCCCTTCTGGCCTTGGAATCTATGAGAACTTTCTATGACTACAATTGTGCAGAGAGGATGAGTCCCTGACTGGACTTTTCCTACTCTGGTAGGTGGATTAGGTTGCACCTAAATAGGTTATATGCCTTTCATGAGACACACATAGGTCTGTTTACTTGCCCAAGGTCATACAGTATCAGAACCAGGAGCCCTGGCTTCAAGACCCCTGCTTTAAAACCAGACCACATTCCTGAGAGACGCAGCATGGAATCTGGCCCTGTATCCTTCCCCACCTCCTACCCTAATCTATAGTGTGGCTGTGAAACAGCTGCCAGATTCCACCCCAGATGTGACTGCATTTCAGAGGCAGATGAAGTGATCTCTCCATGTTACTGACCTTCCTCCCTGGGCTGTTGTGAGGAGAGGCAGCATTGTCTAGTGCAGGGCTTTTCAACCAGGGGTCCTCAGACTATGTCTAAGATTTCCAAAGGGGGTCCGCACCTCCATTTGAAATTTTTTTTAGGGGTCTGCAAATGAAAAAAGGTTGAAATCCACCGGTCTAGTGGTTAGAACACAGGCCTGGCAATCATGTCATGCAGGATCTAATGCTGGCTTTAACACTAGCCTGCTGGATGACCTGGGAGAGTCATCTTCCCTCTCTGTGCCGGTCAAATGCTTTGAGATCCTCAGAAGGAGCAGAGCCGGGGTTCAGCCCAGTATTTATCATTCTCCCTTGGCTGTTTTGTATTGACTAAACATTTGGAGGTGGGTGGGTGGGTGGAGTTGGTAGGACAGACATTCTACAAAGGAAAGTTGCCTTGCACTGTTTGCAGAGCTGGGTCTATAATACATTCGTCCCAAGGTGCACTGGGGCATCTGTCGCACAGTTAAGTATTGTTTTAACGGGAAGATTTAGAGCTCTTTAAGCAGCTGTATTGTCTACACATAAGAAAGCAAAGGCAGAATAAATGTTACCAAGGGGGCTCTGAAGTGGCAGGACAAAAAAAAGGGGGGGGGGGGGGGGGGGGGGGGATGGACAGAGGGACGGGGGGGGGCTGGGACAGACAGCGATGGAGGGAAGGAGAAGAAGGGACAGCATGTTAGGCCCAAGGGGGGAAATAAACCTTGCGGGTAGGCTGGTCAGATGCAGAGAGGGGGATACAGACGAGGTGGTGCAGGGATGGAGATGGATGGACACTTTGCGAGGCTGAGGGACAGACGGACCGAGGTGGGGGGGTGGAGCCGGACACCCAGATGGGCCAGCCGAGAGGGCGCCCCGGGTTGCCTGCATTCTGCCGTGTTTAGCAGCTAATTGAGTGAAACTGTTGTCAGCAATGTAATTAAAGGGGAGCGCGAGCTTTCGGGCAGGCCTCAGACAGATGGAAGGCCCTTTAATTGGTAATTAAATTCCCGCCTGGCAGGTGAGGCAGGAGCTGCAACCTGAGCCCCACAAGGCCACAAGAGGCCTGGGCTCCTCTCAGGGGTGTTGCGGAGTGGGCCGCCCGGTGCCTTCAGATCCACAGTCATGACAAATACAGGGGACGTGGTTGAGGGATCTATGCGCGCTCGGCAAAGGGGCTCTGTCGACACCGCCCCCGTCTCACCCGCTCCCCCCCGACTCTGCCTGCCTCATTGGCTGCTAGCTGCACCCAAGTATGGGAGCTGTTTTCCAATGTGAAGGGGTTTCCCTGTCTGGTGTGGGGGCCAGGCAGCTTGTAGCCGCTCCGCTCGCCCAGACGCCGCTAGAGACATCACCCTCCTGGGCTGTCCCCGCCCCAGCTGCTCCTACCCCGCTATCCCCTCAACTGGTGCCCAAAGCGGGTATTTCTCTGGCAGAGGCGCCATCAGCTGAGCTCAGTGGCACCCTGGTGGGGCTAGGGGTTTGCCTTGATGGGGCTTGAACTCTGCTGGCCCCCTCCACGCACTGGGCCCACCGTTTTCAACCCCAACTGAAGGGCAGCAGGGCACCACCTTTGACCCACGTTGCCAGAAACCTCCAGGTTTCCTAGCACAGATTTCAGCAGACTGTAGCACGGCTCCTTAACCCCAGTAGTACCTACCTGCCTCTCACTTGTGTACGTCTTGGGTCCTAGCCCATGGTTCCTTGCAGCCCCTGGGCCAGCATCCAGCATCTGCAAAGCCAGCGGATTTTCCCTCTGGGGAATGCCCCTAGTGTAAAGGGGATTCCCTGGTAGCAGAAGGGCATGCAAGGGGCATTTCTGAGGAAGGCAGCAGCAGGTGGGCTGGGAGAAGGAAAAGGCGTGGCCAGAGTTTACTGCTCTGGGGCTATTCTGGGCAGCTGCTCCCCTGAGCTGTTACAACCCCCTGGGAACTGCAGCCGTCCCTGGCTGGCCACAGACTCCAGGTGCCTGTGCTGAGCACAGCCAGAGCAGACTGGGGGCCATCACAGCTGGGTTTTAACCCTAAACTCGTAGCTAGAATGAGGAGTCGTTTGTCCCCACACAAGCAGAAACTGTGCACTGGCCACAACTTGGTTATTTCAGGCGTGTGGGCCCTAGGGGCCGCAGCTCGTTACCAGGCTCAAAGAGGGTTTCAGACAAGGCCTGTGTGTCCTTTAAATCATAAAGTTTCCTGACCCTCCTGCAGAGCCCAGGCAGCCACGGGTGGCACTCCACTCTCTGTTGCGCTCTGGCTCTGTCCCAAGAGCAGACTCTTCCAGGTTTGGGCCTGGCTTCAGACCAACCCACGTTAGCCAGATGCACTTGTGAAGAGGATTTCTGCTAGGAAGGGGCTAATGCGTCCAATCCCCAGGGAGCCAGGGTCTCCCACTCCAGTGATTTTCACCACTCCTGCATGTTGTGGCCAGGTCTGTAAAGAGCAGTGAAGAAATCCAGCTCTCAGGTGGAATTTGCAGTGCCGAGCCGCTGGGGGAAAATCCCTGTGGGGCTGGGGAGGAAGCGTGACTGAGCTGGAAGGGTGGAAAGAAACCAGCTCTAGGACTTGCCCAGATTGCAGGGCCTACAAGTGCTCACTGATTTTGAGTGCCCAACCTGAGACACCTGGGGCCCACTTTTTAGAGGCGCTGAGCACCCGCAGCTGCAGCCCATGGGAATGTTTTGCAATCACAGGTTCAGCTCCACCTGTGAGGCAGGATTACCTCGTGCTGGCTTAATTTGGAAGGCCCAGGGTAAATTCCCTACTCTGCTACAGATGTTCTGTGTAACCTTGGGCAAGTCACTTAGACCCGGATCCTCAGAGGTATTTAGGAGACCAACTCCCATTGATTTCACACCTTTGAAGTGTGAGGCACACAGACACTGTGGTGATGGGGGACTATATAAGTACCTTAGATCAACAAGGGTGCCCACCACTGGATCCAATGAAAGAGGTTTTTGGGGTGATCTCTTCCTACCACCCCGCTCTTACTGATACTTTTACCCATGCTCCTATAACCATGGCAACTGGGGTTTCACATTTGTGTCACCCTGGGTGCAACTGACAGCGGTCAGTTCCTCTATGCATCATTTCAGCGCCAGGACTCTGCTGATCATCATAATCGTTATAATCAATAACTAGTATGATTAAACCCTGCCGCAGAAACCTTCCTTCTTAAGACCGCAGAGAGCTTTCCAAAAACGGGGCCAGATTCTGATCCCCCTTCTGCTGGGTTAAATCCAGAAGGAGTAACCGCACCGGAGCAAGGGGCATGAGGCTGGTAGAAGTGAGAGGGGACTTCGGGCTGATCCTCCATTGCTCTCTGTCTCGTGACGTCATGTGCACCGTGGGCGGTCGAGGGCTGCCATGTTCTGGGGGCATCGCTTTGCACTGGTGTACATGACGGCACGAGGGGCCTGATTCTGTGTTGCCCTGTACCTGACCTTTGCACCTAGCGATGTCACAGTTCCGCTCTGGGTCCTGCCTCCACACCGCTTTCTACCTGCATGGAGATCCAGCCAGCCATCCCTTTCCTCTGGGACATGCCGCTTTATTCTGTGCATTCCTTTCTCTGTATGCTGTGACTGCCCTGCCCATGCCCCCCCCCCAGCCTTGCAGAGCCCCCCGGCTTCCCTTCTGATCGCAAACCCTGCAGCGCTGTCCCAGCTGATCCCTGTGGAGGAAAGGCATGGAGCTGCCTGAAGGTAAAGGGGTGTCAGGCAGCTGCAATATAGCAGGCTGGTGACAAATCCTCAGTCCCCCCTGCCGCTTCCCTAGGGAATCTCCAGTGGAGACAGCGCTTGGCTGAGTCTACTCTAGGAAAAGCATCTGCATGCCTGTCAAATTAGGGTGACCCAGGGCATCTCCTCCTTTCCCCCTCCCTTAGCCACCTGTTCCCACTCCCCCTTCTGCAGGGAAAGGGCAGCAGCCAGGAACAACCTCCCGGCAACTAGGAGGAGGCCCTGGAATAGGTACAAGCTCCTTCCTCCCCTGCTGGTGCTCTGTGTCCATCTAGCTAGCTCAGGTGGCCACTGTCACTATAGCATCTCATGCTCTTTAATGGATTTAGCCTCACAACCCTCCTGGGAGGAAAGGCAGTTATCCCCCTCTGCAGTGGGGGGAAACTGAGGCACGGAGCAGCTAAGTGAGTTGCCCCAGGGCACACAGGAAGCACTGTAGCAGAGCAAGTACTTGAACTCAGGTCTCCCAAGTCCTAGGCTAGTGCCCTTACCACTGGACCATCCTGTCTCTCACGTGAGGCAAAGGGTCAAGGGATGCAGGTGCCTGCCACTGGGGAGCGCTGAGGCTGTGCTAGGCGGGCTAAATAAGGATGCAGCCAGATCCAGCTCCTTGTTCCAGGACCCAGGCTGAGGGCAGCATCAGGCCAGCTAACCATTCCCTTCAGCCAGCAGGAGTCACTAAAGGGATCCAGAAAAGGAGCTGACCAAAACAGGGTGAGATCTGTGGGTCAGGGTCCCGCCAGGGCCCAGATAACAATCATCCTTAACTCTTCATTCATCGATAGACCTCAAAGCACTTTACAATGGAAGGTAACTGTTCTTACAGATGGGGAAACTGAGGCACGGAGCGGGGACGTGGCTTGTCCCAGGTCACTGGAAGAGCCAGGCATAGAACCCCGGGGTCCAGATTCACAGCCCAACCCCCTGCCCCCCGGACACTGCTGCCCCCCGGTGCCGTGGCTGTAGCGCAGCCTGGCCATGGCTGCTCTAGCTTTGGTTGGGCACTACCTCAGCCTGTCTCTAACAGCCTTTCCCAATGGATGCTCATGGGTCCATGCCAGACCAGCAGCCTCTTCTGGACCTACCCCAGCAGCTCCAGGGCTCGAGGAGGGGATGGGTCACATCCCAGGCCCCAGCGCTGCTCGCTGCTCCAGCCACTTCCACCCCCTCGGCTCTGGTCGCAAGAGGCGAGGTGGATTGTGTGGCTTATCGCTCCGGAAAGCGACCCTCTCCCTCCCCTCGCCTTTGTCTGCCTGAAATGGATTGTGCTGAACAAGAGCCTGTTATCGCTGCTCCAGCACTGTGGCTCCCTGATAAAAACCCAGCCCAGATCTCACGAAGGGGCTGCAGCTCCCCTTTCTCGGCAGCCCCATCGATCTCTGACCGGCCGGCTCGGGGCGACAGTCGCTGGGCGGGAGGGGAAGGTCCAGCACAGCGTGGCGGTTAATGGCAGGTGGGGTCAGAGGTCGTCCAGCTGACAGCGGCTGCAGGTCTGGCAGAGGAGATCCGCAAGTCTTCCCAGAGGGAGTTCAGGGGTGGAGGAGGGGGTCCCTTTCTCATCACATGGCCCATCAGCTCTGACAGCCGCACCTGGGACTGTCAGCAAAGGGTCACCTGCTCGGGGCCACCCCCAGCCTTTGCTGAGGTTCAGAGAGAGCCGCTGAACTTTTTAAATATCGTCGCTGTGCATCTGGGCTACGCACACAGCGCGTGGCTGCAAAAGCAGGCTCCTGGGGGGCCGGACCCTGTGCTCAGAGAGGGGACCCAGCAGCAAGACAGCCGCACTCCACACAGCAGATGTCGTTGGTTTGGCTACTTCCTTAAGAGATAGATAGATAGATAGATAGATAGATAGATATTGGTGTGTGTATGGGGATAGATAGATAGATAGATAGATAGATAGATATTGGGGTGTGTATGGAGATAGATAGATAGATAGATAGATAGATAGATAGATAGATATTGGGGTGTGTATGGTGAAGATAGATAGATAGATAGATAGATAGATAGATAGATAGATATTGGGGTGTGTATGGTGAAGATAGATAGATAGATAGATAGATAGATAGATGAGTGTGTATGGGGATAGATAGATAGATAGATGTCTGTCTCATCTTACGCTGGGGTTATGTTCCGCGGTCAGCGCCTAAAGCGAAAACCGCGTATAGTCAAAATTCCATTGAGTGTAATGGCGGGCAGAATCGCTCGCACCACAGAAACAGTATTTAAATTGTTATTTTTCTCTTTTTTTTTGTTTTTTTCTTGTTTTTGCCGACCGCATAAAGCTGAAATCGCACATGTTAAATGCGCCTAAGATGCGACAGACCTGTAGATAGATAGATAGATAGATAGATGGGGTGTATGGGGATAGATAGATAGATAGATAGATAGATAGATAGATAGATAGAAGCAGAGGGAGTTACCCCAGAGTCATTGGGGTACACAAGTGTGGAGTAAGGGATAATCCTGTGCAGATAAAATTACTGGAGCAGGGGGAGATGATTGTACCCCAGGGGGTGGCTTGTATGGCAGGGGGGGAAGCTATTGTGCTGTTCAGGAGTAGGGGGCAGAGGGAAGGGGTTTACCCACATCGACTGGGCCCCCGATATTCCTGGGGCATGAGAGATCTCTAGTGGGCAGGGAGATTGCTCTGCTGCTAACAGGAATAGCACTGCTCCTCAGTGAGACTCTTCAGCCCCGGTCCGGCAGCCCAGGTCCGACAGCCAGACGCTTAGGGGAGAGGGGTCAGGGTCCCGTGGACAGAGATGCTCTTCAGGCTTCATTTGGCCTTGGTTCAGCTGGGGTTTGATCCACAGGATGGGGGCAGCATCTCTCCGCTGACATCAATGCAATTTGGATCAGGCTCCTCGTCCCACTGTAAAGTTAAGATGAAGGCTGCCCCGTGCTCCTGGCGGATGATGGGGCCCTCTGGCACTGTGCAGCCCAGCTGGGGGCAGGGGGTCTCAGAGCCCCCAGCTCTGTTAGAGCCCCTTCCGCAGGCTGGATTCCTCTTGGCAATGTGCCCCGGGGACCCTAAGACTACGGGACCCAGGAGCCGGGGGGACCCCCTTTCCCCTGACAAGGCCCTCCCCGTGCTGTTCCCCCGAGGGGGGCGCGCGGCAGCTCAGGCGCTCCGAGAAGCCGCCCGCTCCTGGCACGGGGAGGGTCTGGCTTTCTGGGCGGCGAGCAGCGCGGATGGTCTCCATTAGCTCCTCAATCTTGCGAGGATAATGCATTGCTGACGTGCGGCTGTGCAGCTCATTTGGGCAAGGGGAGGGGGCGGGGGAGGCGGGGGGGCCTGCCAGCAGGGGAGCGGAGAATGAGGATGGAGTGGCAAGCGTGCAGTGGAATGCAAATCAGGAGCACGGGGCAGGCAGGCCTGAGCCCGGGAGCCAGCTCAGCACAGCTCTGCAGCCTGGGCGATGGCGGGGTAGCTAGTACGGGGGTGGGGGGATGAAAAGGGGAATTAAGGGATTAACCCCCAACAGAACCTCAGATCCTCCTTCAGCTGGGCAAAAAATCCCAGGCCAGGGAGCTGTTAACAATGAGGACCTCCCCCGTCCCCCCCCTCCAGCGCACACTTTACGGACACGAGCTCTCATCCCCTCCTCGCCGATGGGGAAACTGAGGCTCCGAGGGATCACGCCACTTGCCCGAGAACGCAGCGCGAGCTCGGATCAGGCCTCCGGAGTCCCTGGCTCTGGGACCACCAGGCCACGCTGCCTGTCTCTGTCCGCTGGGGTATTGAGACAGACGCGGGTCGGGGGGAAAGAGGGGAGGTGTTTGCTGGGAGCCGGGGTCTCCAGGATAATCTGGAGGATGGTGCCCCTCCTGCAAGGGTCCCCCCAGGCTCCGGCCCAGGCAGAACACCGCTGCCCACCTTGCCTGCCCTGCAGAGCAGCCCCACCCTCCTCACGTCCATCTGCCGTGTGATCCTGCCCCCTCTAGCTGCCCTAGAGCCTCTGTCCCTCAGCGGCCTCTTCAGACCCCGCCCCGGGGGAATCCTGCCTGCCATGGAACGGGTCCCAGACACACGCCAGCGGCCAGCTTCCCAGCTGGTGTCAATCAGCGCTTCCCCCGTTGAAGCTAACGGGCCAGATCCCTGCAGCCGGTGCCAGTCAGTGTGGTGCCAATGGACACCAGCCGAGGACCTGGCGCTATGCTCAGAAGCCGGCTACCCCCAGCGTGAAGGGCGAGGCCAGTGTCCGCACAGCCAGCAGGGCGAGGAGGAGAACCTGGGGCGAACGCCCTCCCCTGGCACAGGGGCCACACCCAGTGGAGAAGGCCTCAGATGTGAAAGGCCTCATTGGAAAGACGCCCACACCATGCACAGGTCTCCTCCTTCTCTCCTGCAGCTGGTGGGACCTGGTTGCTTGACAGACGCGCCGCAAAACCAAGCTACCCAAATCTGCCCCTTCCGATGACGGGCCAGTGGTGACGTCCTGACCACATGAAACCTCATCCCCACCTGGAAGGTTTCGGGGTACGATGTCCTGAGCCTTCCTGCCAGCCGAGGGGCTCTGGGATTCTGGCTCTGTACAGCTTGAAGATACAAGATACAAATAATCCAGTGGGGGCAGAGATACCCTGGTGATAGATAGATAGATAGATAGATAGATAGATAGATAGATAGATAGATAGATAGATAGATAGATAGATATTGGGGTGTGTATGATGAAGATAGATAGATAGATAGATAGATAGATAGATAGATAGATAGATAGATAGATAGATA
>QXTE01000039.1:7066648-7087131 GCA_003942145.1 Platysternon megacephalum
CCCCCGCCCGCTTCCCACACAACAGCAAAATCTGGCAGCACCGCCAACCGATTGCTGATCTGCAAAGAGTCTTTTAATTTCACATTAAAAAGACTCCCCCCAGCCCCGACCCTCCCGATCCCACCCTTTCTCCCTGCCAATTGCAGGCGTGACCCCCGAGGGGGGAAGAGAGTGCTGACCTTTGCCCTCTGCCTCCCCACCCTACCCCGGGAGGCCACGGCTTGACCTCTCCGCTGACCCCGCCGGGTGAGAGGAGGAACAGCTGCAGCGCCCGGGGGCTAGGAACGGCCCCCAGAAAGCGGCGCGGGGTCACGGGGGGTCGGGCGCGGGGCTGTGTGAAACTCCCCCCTGGCCTTTTGTGAGCCGAGCAGCGGGGGGAGATTAGTTCCACAGGCGACTTCTGTGTCTGCGGAGAAAGGGGCTATTATGGATAGGAGAAAAATACACTGTCCTGGATTCTTTCCTCTCTCCATCGCCATGGAGACCGGACAGCTTTCCTGATTCATGTAGGGAGGAGGGGGGGCTCAAACAATAACCCCCCCGCTTTGTGTCCCCCCCCCCCAACATGCTCCCCTGGGAGAACCAACAGATCAGCAGTTCCAGGCCTGAAGCTGGCCCCCTCCTCTGGTTCCTCGGCTCCTGCGAGGCGCTGAGCACCTCTCGCGCTCCTCCAAGCCAACGGGGGTTCTGGGTTCTCAGCACCAGGCAGGATCAGGCCCGCTGCTCCCTGGGGGGGGGGGGGGGGGGGGGGGCCCTGGNCCCGCTCTGTGCCCCCCCCCCAACATGCTCCCCTGGGAGAACCGACAGATCAGCAGTTCCAGGCCTGAAGTCGGCCCCCTCCTCTGGTTCCTCAGCTCCTGCGAGGCGCTGAGCACCTCTCGCGCTCCTCCAAGCCAATGGGGGTTCTGGGTTCTCAGCACCAGGCAGGATCAGGCTCGCTGCTCCCGGGGGGGGGGGGGAGCTGCCATTGTAGTGTAGGAATTGCCCAACCGGATCACATCCAGCCTGCCCAGGATCCTGTCTCCAACCGGCCAGGGCCAGCTGCTTTTGAAGATGGCACAAGAAGCCCCCCAGAACAGACCTTTGGGCAAGCGGCATCCTGGGTACAGCTCGAGTGGTCCCATTAGCAACCCCCAGCCAGACACGCAGACCCCCTCCCTCGGGTGTAGCAGCTGGCATGGGGTGGGTCTCCCTTGAGAGCCAGCAACCGGGTCCACCTGCAGCGTCCGTCTCTTGAGTTTAGATCGGGGATGCAACGACTCTTCAATCCAGGTTTGATTCACTCACGAATCCTGCGCCTGAGCAGAGCGCCGGGAAATCTACGTTCTAACCTCGGCTCTTGCCTCTGGCTTGGGCCAGTTGCTTCTTTTCTCTCAGACCTCGGTGTCCCCGGCCCGGATTTGCCAACCCAAGTTGTGGTTTTGGGGGCCCACCCTGAGTTGCCTTATAGGGCCCTGGTTCTCAGAGGGCAAGTGCTCAGGCCCCTTTAAGGCATTTCCAGATGGGCAGCCAATGTCACAAGTCACTTTGGCAAATCTGGACCCCCGTGGGGCTGGCAAAGCTGAAGGGCTCCGAGATCGTCAGCTGGGAGGAACGCTCTGAGTGGGGCACATCATGGGGAGGTTACCCATGTGCTCTAGCTCCCCCCCCCAAGGGGGGGATCCTTTCAGAGGGGGCTGGGAGGCGCCCCGGTGGAGCGCTGGACGACTGCACTAGGACCCCCAAGTGAAACCAGCCGCTTACCTGCGGTCCGAGGCCCCAGGGATAGAGACCTGGGTGCGCTCACGCCGGCGTGAGCGAGGGCTGGAGGCTTCGTGTTGAACCCCCGCCTGTCTCGTGTTGTTTGGCGAGAGGGTTCTCGGCGCCTGCTGAGTGGGGGTGGGGGGAGCGAGCTCTGTGGTCACGCGTCATCGGGGGTGTACAACGTGGCACGGGGCACCGAGGTGCCCTGTGATCCTCCAGAGAGTCTGCTGTGCTTTGCCGGAATCAAGGGGCTACGGCGGCTGTCCTGCACGTATTTCACCCTGGGCCATTCCGTTCTGCAGCTTCGTGTTGATCATTTCTGCTGCGGGAGCCTGGAGCAGCCCCAGTCGTGCACCAGGGCCCCATGGCGCTAGGTGCTGGACAAACACAGCACAAAAAGACAGTCCCTGCCCCAAAGAGCTTGCAATCTGCCTTTCACTACAATCCCTGCGATGCCCTACGCCGTCATGCAACGCGGCTGTGCTCTGTTAAACAGCGGCTGTGCCCTTCCCCAGAGGTGGCTGCTGCATCCCACCCTGGCAACAGGTAAACTGAGGCCCGATTGGGGTCCTTCAGGGTGAAAGTCCCTGTAGAGGTGGAGGATGCTATTGCTGACGGGTCACAACCTAGAGGAATGAGCTGCTGTGGCTCCTTCTGTCTGCTGGCTGGCTCAGGCCCACTCATAAGCCCTCTACTGCTACTAGCCAGTGGAGATTCTCCTTTTGCTCATGTAAGAGAGGGCGCCCGTGCTTTCCGAGCATGCAGAGCTGAGTTCACTTGCTACGAAGCTGTGAGCGCGTGGCACAGCAGGAGCCACGAAAGGCAGCGAGTGAGATTGGCAAACGCATGCCCTCCTCGCCTCCCCGTTCACAGACTGAGGGAGAGCTGGGCGGGATGGACGTCCCGCCAGCTGGAACAGGGATATGCCCAGCACGGGGCCCCTAGCTGAGACCACAGAAACCGGAGCCCCGGGAACAGCCAGGACCCAGGACAGCATGGCTGAGAACAGGAGGTGGGACAGAGAGAGCGAGCGAGCGTATAGCGGGGGCTGTTGGACTCACCTCCACCCCTAACGATGGGGAGAGGGGAGCAAGGCAGGGGCCTCCTCTGATACTGGCAGGCGGGCCTGGGCCGGCCCCTGCCTAAATACTGGAGGGGGAGTGGGGGAATTGGACCATCTCCCACCTCGATACTGCAGCAGGGAATGTGTATGTGTGTGTGTGGGGGAACTGGGCTGGTTCCTGCCCCGATACTGGAGGGGGAGTGGGGGCACTGGACTGAGCCGTTGCATCCACCTGAGTGGGGCCAGGCCCTGGCTGCACTGGGGAGGGAAGGGCCGAGGATGCACCTGCTGCGTCTCTCCCCTCAGCGCAGGGGCTCGCACAGGGTGTGGATGAGGGTTTTAAGGGGGACGGACGAAGGCGTTTAATAGCCACGCCAGCTGGGTCTGTGCGAGTAGATCGGGGCGATGGGGGTGGCCTGGCTGAGCCGTCAGCCCTGCTTTCTGTGACAGGCTCCTTCCCCCCCCCCAGTCGACAAAGTGACACCATAAACGATGGGACCTAATCCTGCCTCTTCCTCTTCACTTTGATGGACCGTCCGTCAGCAGCGCCTGTCATCTCTCATCCCCTGGCAACCGCTGCCTGCCCACCTCGCTCCCCCGGGCACCAGGCCCTTGGCACAGGGGGCGAGGATCCCCCTGCCGATGGCCAGGCATTCCAGCCCCCCGCTCCCGGGGACAGCACCTTCTTGCTCAGCACCGGGGAGTCTGTCAGGGCAGCCCACCCTGGGACGGCCCCCACCTTAGTGCAAAAGGAGGGGGGGGCAGGGCTGTTCAGCCTCCTGCTCGGGCTGTCATAGGCCTGCTGCCTGCGCATCTCACTTACCTCCCCGGGGTCCTTAGAAACATGCCTGGAAGAGCAAAGCAGGGGAGGGCTGCAGGCTGCCGCTGGCTAAGGGCCCCTCCAACTATCTCCCCGTAACGCTACCCATCCCCATGCCGTGGGGCACGCCCAGAGAGCCCGCGCCTTGGCAGAGGAGAATGGCGCGCCCAGCTCGGGATCGGGAGCCAGGCTCTGCCAGGTGGCCTTGGGCGGGTCACCCCACCCCTCGGGGCCTCATTTCCCCAGTGGGACAAAAGGGGCCGAAGGATGCTCCTAGCTCCTCTCTTCAGGGCAGGGACTGCCTCTGTACAGCACCTTGCACGCCAGGGCACAGATCTCAGCTGGGGCCGCCGGGGGCTACTGGAATACACACAACAGCCCCATTACTGCAGCCCCAACCGCCGGGGGTGGGGGAGATGGGCGGGGACTAGTGCCAGGCTCTGCTCCTGGGTAAACTCATACGTGCCCGGGCGGGAGCTGGCGATGAGAGCGGGGCCGGGATCAGAGCAGGGACAGGGGTTTGGAGTAGGCCAGGGAGCAGCTAGGAACCCCCAGGACCGTGTTCCCAGCCTGGAGGTGGCTCCTTCTCCCTCCCTCATGACGCCCCGGCTGCCCCCAATTCACAAGTAGCTTCTGCCCCCCCTGCATAGAGCGGGTTGGGAGACAAGTGTGGATCTGCCCCTCTCTGGCACCCACTGCCCCCCGGGAGCAGAAGCCCCCTCCTGATGCAGGAAGAGGCTCCACCTGGCTTCGCTGCCATCTCCTTCTCCTGGCACCGGGCGGGGAGCTGGGGCCTTCGCTCCCCTGGCCAGGAACGAGTTAAGGGCGCCGTTTAATTCGTCCGTTAATCACAGTTACGAGGAGTAATGAGAGTCTCCCCCAAGCCTGGGTGTTTCTCTGCAGATTAAGCAGCAATTTGCATAGCCCCTTTATTCATCTTCACCTTCCCCTGCAGTGGCGCCTCGTCCTTTCAGACACAGCCAAGCGCAGCCTGCGGCAGCGTTTGACAAATGGGTTCGCGGCGCGGGGGGTTTTTTCGGGGGGGAGGCGGCGCGGGGGGCCAGGGCAGTGGGGCGACGTTAATGGATCGCCAAGGTGGGAAATAGCCCAGAACTTTGGATTAGACACGCCGGAGAAGTTTAAATATTTCACCCATGTTGATTTCAAATGGGGACCGGGCAGAGACGGGGCAGAGGGGCAATGGGGCAGGGAGGCCAGGCAGGGCATAGCGAGCCTGCCCGGCTCTGCTAGGGCATCAGGCAGGCCTGGGGCATCTCTGCCATGCTAAGGTAGGGCAGTGGGATGGGGGGGAGGAGGCAGGGGAGATACCAGGCTAGGGCAGCGGGGCTCCAGCCAGAGAATAGCTCCCACCCAGAAGTGCTCCATCCGCTCAGTGGGGGGGAGTCCCGCTCCCAGGGGGAAGGGTCGCGTGGGACCCCCCCTCCCAGCTGCCAGCCTCAGCTGGGAGCACTAGGAAGGGGGTCGTTTGGATCCACAGGAATGCAGGGCTGGGGACCCTCGGGAGCGGACTCAGACACAGAGCAGGCCCACGGGGGTGGGTACTGAGGAGAATCAGGCCCGCAAGGCTGGCTGAGCTGGGCCGAGAGGGGCTGGCGAGGGCAGAGGTTGGGCTCATTCCATCCAGGAGCAGCCTGCTCGGCAGGGACCCCTCCTGGCTGGGTGAAGGATGGGCCCAATCTCGCTGGGGCCTTCTGAGGCGGAGTCCGCAGCCTCTGCAGGTTCCCACAGGGGGATGTGGGGAGGAGGCGTCCTCAGGGTCAGGGTCCCCCCCACAGCCACTGCCCCTCGAGCGGTCGACGGAGCTTGACCGGGTGCAGTAATCGCCGCCCGATGCCAGGCCTGGGAGCAGGATGGGGTAGGGGCCTGACTGGGGAGAGGGTTGGGGGAATGAGACGGGGTGAGGGGATTAGGACAAGGCCTGGGGGGGTGAGTTTCCGGTGTCTGGGCTGCAGCCTTCTCACCCCCAGGCCGGGGGGTCAAACCCAGCCTGGGGAGGCAGAGAGCCGAGTGGAGGAGGCTCAGTCCAGTTCCTGGTTAGACAGCAGCCCAGGGCTGGCCGGGCCATGGAGACAGAAGGCCCCGCTCCCCCCAGGCGGATCAGCGGGGGTATTGCCCTGCGGGTGGAGCCAGGGCCCTCGATCCAGCACCTCCAACCAGCTCTCGCTTCACCCCGTAGAACGCAAGCTCCAAAGAGGGAGCCACTTACATCAGCAAGAGCCGGAGGCACCCCCAGGGCAGGGGGGACGGGCACAGGGGGAGGGGCTCCCCTTTCACCCTGCAGGAGCCCAAAGCACCTGAGATGGCCCCTCGGTGTCCCAGCAAGGTGCAGCTGGGTGGATGAAGGGCCTTGAGAGGAAAGTTGGAAACCCTGTGACCGAGACTGTGCGCTCTCTGGGGCAGGGCCTGCCTGGTCTTTGCACAGCACCTAGGGCCACGACTAGGCAAACACTGAGCGTGAAGAGCGGACGGGCCCCCCTGGGGTTCTTAGGAGGCGCTCCCGTCAGCTGGGGTTCAGGGTCACTGAAAAGAGTGGGGCTGACAGAGCCAGACACTGCTCCGCTCTCAGGTACACAAGCCCCGTGTCGCTGAGCCCTCTGGCTGGTGCTGGGGGGGAGGGAAGGGGAAGGGGATAGGCGGCTGCCCTGCAGAACAAGGGATGCCAGCCAAGGGCACTGAAAGCCCACATCTGAAATCAACACACAGCTCCGCTCAGCGTCTGCCCCCGTCGAACCGCACCACACGTGGGACCATCCCTGCCCAAGCTGCTGCGCGGGGCAAAGCTGCAGCGTTAACCGGGGGAACTCCCTGCCCCTGGATTCATTCAGGCGAACAGCTGACAAGCTCTCCGCCTGCCTCCCGTGTACCGAGCTGCGGAGGGGACCCTGCCTGTGTGGCAGTGCCGGGGAAGAGCGGAGGGGCCGTCATGGAGATGGGCAGCGTCTGTCCACAACAGTAGCTCACCAAGGGCCGGCCCCGTTGCCCACTGAACACATGGGCTCTGGGCCCAGGCAATATCACCAGCATTGTTATAAAGTCACAAGGGGCCCCAAGCCTCCTGCTGCAGGGTCTAGGTGATTGCTCCCTGCTCGGGGCCTGCCAGGACACCCTACTGCCAGGCGGCAGCTGTGCCAGGCCCAGTGGATTCCCTGCTATGTGGGGGTGGCGGCAGCGGGATGCCCCCAATGCTCTCTCCTCCCCCAGGGAGTCCCACAACAGCCGTGGATGCAGAGCCCTCAGTCTCCAGCTCCCCCTCACTGCTCACGGCAACGCCAGGCCTCTCCCCTGCTAGCTCGGCTTCGCCCCGTGCCACACACCAACCCACGGGCACTAACCGGCCCAGCTGCGTCGCCATCTACACCTGGACTTTCACGCTGCGCCTGGCACAATGCCCCTCCCTCGCCCCGTGTCTCTTTCTACCCCATCACCCGCCTCTCCCCACCCCCAAACCAACCTGGAGCCAAGTCACTGCCCAGATCGCTCTGCTGGTGGGCTGCATCCCTTCTCCCACCCCGGCTGTTCACACGGGGAACTCCTTGGGGCAGGGCGATCTCTTCCTCTCCAACTGCACAGCTCTGAGCACGTAGCGGGCGCTATCCCCATCACTGCCAGAGGTCAGGTGGACCCCTCCCTCCCCGGGGGAGGGCACAGCAGGAGCTGAGCAGAAAGCGGGGGGGGGGGGGGGGGGGGGGGGGGGGGGGGGGGGGGGGGAGAGGGGGGGGGGGGGGGGGGGCGGGAGGATTGGGGATGGGAGGCGGTTTCTTTTGAAACTCCAGGTAGCATCCAGGTCAACGCTGGAGGCGGGATGGAGGATGAGATGGGACCAATGGGCTGGTGAGAAGAGACAGGAGGCGGGACAGCAGACGGGATTGGATCAATGGTCTGTGGCAGGGAGAGCCTGTGCAAAACAAACAGCTTCCACGGGGCACCCTCCACTGGCTGACGTGCCATGAGGGGGTTACAGGCCTTCCAACCCCAGCACGGAGCTGGCTTTGGGGGCTGGCAAGGACTGGGGGTAGGGGAGCCCATGCTGGGTTCCCCCGACAGAGGGAATCCAATCAGTCCAGGAGGCGCAAACGCTCCTCTCCTGTCCCTTGCCCACCTCCCATCACCGCCCCCCCAAAGGGGTGAGGCCGAGGGGCTGGGAGGGGTGACGCCGCTTGACGTTAATTGATCGGAGCGGTTGCCGGTGCCTTATCTCTCTCCCCCTTCTCCTGCGGATAGCGTGTGTCCGCCGGAGTCCGCGGGGTCGGTGATTAATAGGGGCCATCACTCACTGTCCGGGCCGGCTGAAAGGCAGCGGGGAGGGGGTGGCCCTCCCCACGACTGAGATAACAAGCAGCAGGAATAATGAGCGGTGTCACTCCACTTTTCATTTTGATGGAAAGTCATTACGGGAGTCAACGCCGGCGACAAAGAGCCATGAATCAACTGCTCTGCTATGAAATTAAAATTGAATCCCCCCCCCCCCCCCCAACCCCCCCCCCCCAAACCCTCACCCCAAAAGCCGCCCGGGAGCTGGAAGGGGGGCAGAGCCCAGCCTGGAGCACGGTGTTGAGGGGCAGAGGCAGTTCCCAGCAGGCCGGTGGGGGGCATTTCACAGCCCTGCCAGCCTCTGCACTCGCCGCGGGCCAGCGGGGCGCTGCAGGCCGGGGCTGGGAGCTGTCTTGATAACAGGCAGCCAGGTAAAGCATTGGCAGTGGCTTGATGGAAGGGTGTCGGGCCGGGGGAAAGGAGGGCTCCTGCTGGCAGCCCCGCTGCTCGCCTGACCCTGGCTCAGATCCCCGGGTGCTGGGCCAATCCCTGTGGTGGTGGTGGTGGTGGTAGGGCAGCTCCGGGGAAGGGCCCCACCCAGTGACAATCTTCCTGCTCAAAGCGGGGCAGGGATCAGGGTCCCTGTGAGATGCAGGGGGAGGAATCAGTGTCCTGGTCAGACACACAGGGGAGGGGTCTGTGCCCCGTGCAGGGGAAGGGGCCAGCGTCCCAGCAGGCCGGGCCAGAGGAACCGGGGCGTGAATTCACATGAGGAGCAGGGTGGGGATGGAGCAGCTTCCCCTGCTTTATTGAGCAATTCCCTCCCGGCTGCCTGGAGCCCCCTGGAAAGGGCAAGAGCCGCAGTACACATCTGCTCCTTACAACGTGAGCAAGTCCTGGTTAGCAGAGCCCCGGGGAAGCCTCCTCTGTCCTGCCCCCCTGGGGGACCCCGGCTCCGTAGGGGGCTGCGTCGCCGTGGAGGGGTCACAGGGAGGTGCCCATCAGATTCACAGGTCGCCCGCTGTACCGTTTGGAAATGTCCGCTTCAATCTGAAAGACAGGGCACAGGCTCAGGCCTGGGGTGAGGTTACTGGGGGAGAGGGCAGCCCCCCCCCCAAGGATGACTTTGGTGGGAGGGATAGCTCAGTGGTTTGAGCATTGGCCTGCTAAACCCAGGGTTGTGAGTTCAATCCTTGAGGGGGCCATTTAGGGAACTAGGGTAAAAATCTGTCTGGGGATTGGGCCTGCTTTGAGCAGGGGGGGTTGGACTAGATACCTCCTGAGGTCCCTTCCAACCCTGATATTCGGGGGGGGGCAGGGACTCCATGGGGGGGGCGGAAGTGCTCAGGACAACGAAGCCTGAGTTACACAGGCTGGGGGCTGTCGTGCATGAAATCAAAGTCAGGGGCCTGCATGGGAAAGAAAGGGGGCACCATTCGGGCAGCATCTGATTCGGGGGGGCCCCGCATCACAGGGAGGGGGATGCCGTGCGGGTGAGATCTGACTAGGGGCCCCGTGTCCCAGGGGTGCTGTGGGCCCTTCCCCATGTCTTACTAGTTTCTGCAGCTCCTTGGTTTTCTGCACCAGCAGGTCGAGTTTGGGCTCGAGGGCTCCCTGCTCCTCCAGCGCCTCCTGCCTCTTCTGCGCCGTGAGCTCCTTCTTCAGCACCAGCAGCTCCGCCTGCTTCAGCTTCTGGCGCAGGAGCTCGCTCACCCGGTCCACGTACCTGTCCCACGAGACGCAGGTGCGCCATCAACCCCCGCCCCTTCAACGCCACCAAGACCACCGTCCCCCCGCCCCCACGGGCTGCCTCTGCAAAGGCTACCCCAGAGCTACTCTGTCACCCCGATCCTAGGGTCCCCTCCCTCGAGGACACACCTCCCCCCCCCCCCCCCCCACAGAGCAGGCTGGGAGAGAGGAGGGGGCCCCCCCGCGCACCTTGGGGAGGCCAGGATCAGGAACAGGTGCTGCATCCGCAGGTTGGTCAGCCGGCCAATCAGCTCCCGGACGGCCGACACCATGGCGCCCACCTTCTGTGTGGTCTGGCCCTGCAGGATGGGCGGGGCCAGCTGGAACTGGCTCACTGACACCACGTCGGCCTCTTCGCTCATTTCCACGATGCGCTGGGACAGGAAGGTCTCCAGCTGGGGAGGGAAGGGAGGCGGAGGGTGGGGAGCAGGCGTGGACACCCCGCTGTATGCGGAGCATGGCCCTTTAAAACCCCTTCTGCCCCTTGGAGAACACGGCGCTCCTGCAGCCCAGGCGGGAGTGACAGAGCCCGGACACGGGGCCCCTTCCCTCCCGCGAGCCGGCTCAGCCCTCCCTAGAGGGGCAGAAATCCTTTGGACGCAGGTGCCACGCAGAGCTCCCAGGAAACAGGGCCCTTCGCTGCCTGCCGGGTTTCTGTGGCGTCCAGCCAGGGACCAGGCTTTGGGGTGTCGGCTCCACTACTGTCACGAACCCCCAGAACCCCAACGTCAGGCTTTCGAGCTGTGCTGGGCGGCTGCAGGCCGCCCTCGCCAAGGGGAGCCCGTGTACGGCTGTGCCCATGCTCAAAGGGAAGGGGGTAGTGCCCTGCCCCTCCTCGGGGGACGCACAGACTGGCAGCCCTCCTGCTTCAGCTGCACTGGCATGAAGTCCACGAGGTGCCAGAGAGCAGCCCAGCGCCGGCTGCCTAGATTCCAGTCCGGATCGGGGGCATGAATGGGGCTGGCTAAGACAAGTGCTGCTGGGAGCTCTCGAATGCCCTTCAAAGCTCCAGATGTTCACTCCAGTACCCAGCCAGCCGGAAGAGCCTCTCGCTACGTTTGTGAATCGGGGGCGAGCAGGAGGAGGCGGGGGGGGGCCAAATGATCAGGAGTTTGGATTGCTGGGTTCTGTTCCCAGCTCTGGGGGTCCAACCGTCAGAACAAGGAGGTCTGGAACTCAGGACTCCTGGGTTCTATTCCAGGCTTTGCCATTGAAGCAGCATGTCTTAGGCTGCGCCGTGACTCAGTTTCCCATGTGTATAAAGGGGATAGCAACATGCCCCGCTCCCCCTTAATTCCTTAGTGTGCGCTAAGCCCTGTCCCGGGATACCTCCATCAGCTCGTCGATGAACTGGTTCCGGGTCTCCGGGCTCTCCAGGAGGGTCAGAGCATCAGGCCCTCGGGCGACTCCATCTGGGACTGAACAGAAGAAGCACACGGGGTAGGGGGTGCTGGGAAGAGGAGCAGGGGGAGACCTCACTGAGCAAGCCGCGGAGGGTCTGGGCGGGCTCCCCGCCGGGCACCAGATCGCCTCGAGTCACTGCCCCTCACCACAGAGCTCCACATGCTTTCCTGGGGCAGCCGCCCAGCAAGACCGGCCTGGTGAGCAGAGCGCTGGGCCCAGCCGCCCTGGCCAAGTGCCCAGGGGAGCAGCTGGCCTCCTTCCAGACCTGGCATCCCTCTGCATTCAAAGCCAATGCCAACCCCACTGCCTGAGGTAGGAAGTGCCATCCCCCGGCGCCCTCTAGTGGCTGCCTGATTTTCAGTCAGGTGCTAACTCCACTCACGTGCCAGGTGGGCCCAGCTGGCCGTGCCAGGGGCCTGACTCCCTTCCCCCACCCCAGGAAGAGCTCTGCCGGCTCGACTCTTTTTGGAACCTCAGCTCCCACCGCCCTGTCGCTTCCGAGCAAAATTCCCCCCCACCAACCCTTGCCAGCCACATCGCCCCCCAGCTCCGCCAGGGAGTCCGCCCGCACCCCAGTGTGACAGCGTCTCCGAGGCCAATATCGGCTCAGGTTAGAGACTGGGAAGGAGAAGGCCACAGACAGGCACTGGAGGGTGGCAGACGTTACGATCCCGGCTGCACGGTTCCCAAGTACATTTCCCGCCCCGTCTCCATACCAGCCGCCCACCCCACCGTGCTCGACTGCCCCTGACACTGCCAGCTGCCCCGGGGCTGCGGAGAGGCAGAGAAGGACCTTACCCTGGATGCCAGCCTCCAGCACTGTGATCTGCACCGGGTCACCGCCACTCCCGTCTCCCCAGTCTCTCCCGTCAGCGCCGGCTCCCTGCAGTGAGTCAAAGGGCCTCCTGTAAGAACGGGCGCTCTGCCCCATAGCGCTGCCCCCAGGGTGGGAGCCCTGAGCTGCCCTCGCCTTGAGAGAGAAGCAGCCAAGAGCTAGCACTTTACATAGGCTCATCCCCGTTTTACAGATGGGGAAACTGAGGCATGGGGCGGGAACTCACTCAGCAGGGCCAGTGGCAGCGCTGGGAATGGAACCCAGGTCTGAGTCCCAGTCCACTGCTCTAGCCACTAGGCCACATTGCCTCCACAGTCTACGCCTTCCCCCAGGGTCCCAGCCAGAGCGGATCCAGCCTGTACTGCGCAGCACGGCTGTGACCCCACGGGGTGAGTAGCTGCCTGGCCAGTGGATGCCCAGCGGGGGGAAGAGGGGTACAGCACACACCCACCTGTGGGTCAGGTTCCAGTGAGATCCCCCAGTCCACCTCCTCGGCCTGGGCTCCGTCTTCACCGGAGATGCTGTAATCAACCCCCACGGGGGCAGGTGTGGACTCCACCCCTAAGTCCCCCCAGTCGATCTGCAATGAGAAGAGCAAGACGCCCCCCCCGAGAGAGGAGCTCTAACCGGCACCAGGCTGGGAGAGCCTGGAGCATGGGGCTGCCCGTCCTTGTGCTCTCTCTAGCTGGCAGCTCCATGGCCCATGGAGACACCTCTCCTCTCGCTGCTCTGGACCCCCAGGTGCTTCCCCGGCTCGCTCTGGAAGATGCTGCCCAAGCGCCTGGCAGACCAGCGTCCCCTTCGCACAAGCCAGGGGTGACCCTCAGAAGCTCGTTCCAGGTGCTCTGCGGGAGGCTGCAAATCACGCCAGAAGTCCCGGAGGCGCCGCCGTGCTGGAGATCTAACCCGAGGAGCGGCTCGTGGTACCTCGGCATGACCAGGCAGCGCTGGAAAGCGCAGGGAGGAGGGTGATCCGGTATGTTTACACTGCACTGAAGGACCCCAAGCGCTAGGGATTCCTTCTCCCAGCAAGGAAATGCAGCCACCTCTGGGGCAGAACCAGCACCCAGCGCAGTCTACAGCACGGAGGGGAGGGAACATTCTGGCCGAGGACCCAGGAGCAAACCCCAGGACCTGTGAGCCCCATGCAGAGGAGAGGGGGACCTGGTTTTCTCAGGTCTCTGCCTACCAGTGAACTCCTGGGACTCAACTTCTCTCCCTGGGGAAGATGCAGGGTTGAGTCGGCCTTGCTGGGAACTGAACCTCGGAATCCGGGTGTTTCAGACGTGATGCTCCCAGCCCCACCAGCCAATGAGAATAAGCCAATCAGGAAAGACTGGGTTGAGTTTGGGTCAATTCATTGTGCCTGCCCCACTGCCTCTGTCCCATGCAAGGCCCACGGGGCATTTAGACTCAGGCCCATCTGCCTAGCATCCCCCCTTGGGCCATATTCTCTTCCATTCGATGGCAGCCCGGCCGGCACCTACCGCCTCCTCGTCCTGCTGCTCGGGCACCTCCTCCGCCCGTGGGCGCTCCACCATGGTGGGCTCCACCCCCCTCCTCCACTCGTAGACGGTCGTGTTCCCGCGCTCCTGCACGTGTCGCAGCACGGGCACCACCCGCTCCGGGGAGCTGGAACACACGACAGGGCCGGGGCAGCGTCAGGGCAGCCGGGCACTGGGAGCCCTTCTGCCTCCCCCCGGCTCTGCTCCTGCCAGCTGCCCTGATGCACACAGTGCCACGGGGCTATGGGGGAGCAGGCTGGGGGTCTGCATCAGCTGTGACCGGGGAATCTCCCTGACAGCGGCTGCCAGGAGCAGCAGCAAGGACCCAGCCTGACTCTCCGGCATGGAGATAACGACCCCTTCTCCCAGCAATGGCCCCGGCTGGACGTGGGCGGCTCAGAGAGGGGGAACACAGAGCCCGGGGATGGCAATTTACAACCACCTTTCTCCTTGCAGTCACAGCAACCTTACTTGGGGCTGGTCCACACTAGGGGCGGGATCGAACTAAGGTACTTCGACTTCAGCTACGCTATTCGCGTAGCTGAAGTCGAAGTACCTTAGTTCGAATTTGGCGCGCTTACCTTGCGTCTGCGCGGCGCCGCGATCGACGTTCGCGGCTCCCACGTCGACTCCGGTAACTCCGCTCGCCCTGCAGGAGTACCGGAGTTCGAAGTAGCGCGTTCGGGGATCGATTTATCGCGTCCAGACAAGACGCGATACATCGATCCCCGATACTTCGATGGCTACCCGCCTATTTCGGCGGGTAGTGTAGACGGGGCCTTGGATTTAAACCAGGCTTATTGCCGTCTCTGACCCTCCCAGCCCAGGAGGGATGGGAAACTCGGAGAGTCGCCGAGGCGGCAGCAAACCAGGCAGCGCGCTCCCGCTGAGACGGTCAGGGACTGAGCCCGGCAGTGCTCGGTCTGGAACAGGGGTATTTAAAGATGTGCCCAAACAGCCAGGAAAAGCCCAGGGCTTCCACAATCAGCGAATTCCAAGGGCAGATCTCAGCTGGGAAACTGAGCAGCAAAGGTGGGGGTGAAACCAGAGCCGGGGCGGAGAGGGGCGGTTAGATCTCCAGAAACCACTTATCCGCAGGACGGGGGAGGGAGGAAAGAGACACCCTGGAGCAGAAGGAAGCTCCAGCATCCTCTTCCCTCTCAGGGGCTCTGCACATCTGGCCTGCCTGCCCCGTAACATGCCTGGATCTGGGGCTACCCAGCCCAGCACCATTAACACCTCCATGCTGTCCCGGATTCGAGTACCGAAGCAGAGGATCAACTCCTGCTCGAATTGGGGGAGAGAGGGACCAGTCTCTGCCTCCCCCCCTCGCTCTGCGGGGCCTTCCCCAGGCAGGTGTCTGGTTACCTCTCACACACGAACTGCACACAGGCCTGGTACGAATCAATGGCTTCCGAGAGCACCCGGGCCCCGGCCCCGATCTCCGTCAGCAGCGCCGGCAGGTCCTTCACCAAGGCCAGCAGCTCCCGGCGCACGTTATCGCCCTGCACAGCGAGAACGAGCAGGGGCGCGTTAGAGCAGGGACCCGGGTACTCAGGCCGTCAGCCTCCCCCCAGCCAAACCACGGGGCTAGCTTGGGCTGCCAGGCTGGAACCTCTGATCCCAGCAAAGAGCAATGGGTGGAGGAAGGAGCCCAAGAGAATGCTGGAACGCAAGCTGGCTTAAGGGCAGGAGACCACCAAGGGAGCTGGGGCAGGGCTGCCAGGGGACAGCCCCCGGGGCAGACGCTCAGCTGCTGTAGCGCAGAACAGGCAGGAGTGAGTGGACGAGAGGCAGGGGAACCGGAGCCCAGTGGATCTGCAGGGGTGAGCAGTGGCAGCACGTGCAGTTCCACGGGCACAAACCGGCACTAGCAGCCTGGGGGCAAGGAGCCAGCTCAGGACTTGGGGGAAAGAGGCACTTTCCAATGCAGGTGTCCTCCTAGCCACAGCCGGCCCTTGTCCGCTCAGACAGCCTCCCAGGGGTGTGGGGAAGGCATGCCCAGGGTCCTGGCGAGGCCCCGAGGTTTGCAAACGGGGACGTTCCTGGGCCGAGCCATTGGGAACGGGCAGGTGAGGTAGAGCCGGGGGCAGGGCTGTTCAGGGCTGGTAGGAATGGCCGTGCAGTGCTGAGAGCGTTCCAATACCGGGGGGGGGGGGTCACGGCAGAGGGCACTGAAGGCCCAGGGATCCAAGCGATGGGGAGAGGTGGCGGGAGCTAGGACCCTCTTGGAAAGGAGAGGCCCAGCCCCCCCCGGGCACAGGGGGGCACACGGCGGGGGCTGTGTGAGGCTAAAGCAGTGTCCATGCTCTCTGAGCGGGCCCAGCTCCTCCCGGGCACAGGGGGGCACACGGCGGGTGCTGTGTAAGGCTAAAGCAGTGTCCATGCTCTCTGAGCGGGCCCAGCTCCTCNACGGGGGCTGTGTGAGGCTAAAGCAGCGTCCATGCTCTCTGAGCGGGCCCGGCCCCTCCCGGGCACAGGGGGGCACACGACGGGTGCTGTGTGAGGCTAAGGCAGCGTCCATGCTCTCTGAGCAGGCCCAGCCCCCCCCGGGCACAGGGGGGCACACGGCAGGTGCTGTGTGAGGCTAAGGCAGCGTCCATGCTCTCTGAGCGGGCCCGGCCCCTCCCGGGCACAGGGGGGCACACGGCGGGTGCTGTGTGAGGCTAAGGCAGTGTCCATGCTCTCGGAGCGGGCCCGGCCCCTCCCGGGCACAGGGGGGCACACGGCGGGGGCTGGAGCACATGACTNTTGCGCTGGGATGATTTAGTTGGAATTGGTCCTGCTTTGAGCAGGGAGTTGGACTAGATACCTCCTGAGGTCCCTTCCCACCCTGAGAGTCTCTGATTCTCTGAGCAGGCCGGGCCCAGCGAGGGACTCACGGTGATGCCGTACTGCTTGCAGGAGGTGTAGAAACGCTCCCGCATCTCGGCGGCCCCCAGCTGGCACTCCTCCTCCTTGCGGCTGTACTCCTGCTGCAGCTGCTGGCACTTGCTGATCTGCTTCTTCAGGGACGGGATCTCGTAGCTGACGTTGCGCACGAGAAGGCTGGCGAGTTCCACTGCGAGGGGGGGGGGGGGGGGGGGGGGGNCAGACAGGAGAGGAGACACTTGGGGCACGGGCCTTTCCTACGTGGAAAGCCAGGCCAAGCGCTGGCAGGCACCCAGGCTACGGGGCCGACCTGCAGCCCCTGAGCCGAGGCCGCAGGAGGATTCCCTCTCCGAGCGCTGACCCATTCGCCCCAGCCCCACCACTCACTTTAAGGACGTGTCATTCCAGCACTGAGCAATGGGCCAGGAGAGAAAGGCTTCCATGCCAGAACGGGCACAGAGTCTCCCCCACACACACACACGCGCTGCCAATGTGCCTTAGTTCTGACACTGCTGAGACGGTCAGTGCCGCCGGTGCAGAACGGCTTCGGTGCCCCCCGCGGCGCTGGGTGAATGACTCGTTTTATACGGGCTGCAAAAGGCTAAGGGAAGTGGGGCTGGGACGGGACGCAGGGACCTGGCTCAGCGCGTGAGAGCTGGGAGTACAGGGGAGCTCACGCCATGCAGACGCCGTCCCCAGCAAGTCACACCCGAGCTCTGGCAGGAAGAAAGCAGGTGGCTGCCCGTGGCCGAACGCCGACGCGTCCCAATGCGGTGAGGTGAGGCTGCCTTACCTAGGTAGGTGTTTTCCTTTTCATACAGGGACAGGATCTCCTGCCAGTCCTGGAACGGAGAGCAGAAAAAGGGAGAGGCTGAGAAGATGCCAAATGCAGCCGGAGAAGCACAAAGGCCCTGAGCGTCGGCCCGTGCAGCGTGGGAGCCAAAGAACAAGCAGGGGCAGGGCACGCGGCCACACTTGGCGGTGAAGTGGGAGTTCGGTGCTTGGGAAAGGTGCAGTCACTCCATGGCCTCTCAGCTGAGGTGGTGGGCTGTGCGCCAGGGACCCTCTAACACGGGGCACTGAACTGACGGCATCCACCCATCCGGGTGGCTTAGTGGACACAGCACCGGACTGAGACACCAGAGACCTGGGTTCTATTCCTGGCTCTGCCACAGGCCTGCTGAGCGACCTGGGGCAAATCACGTCCCCGTTCCGTGCCTCAGTTTCCCCATCTGTACAATGGAGCTGATGATACTGATGGAAAGCACTTGATAAGAGCTAGGGATTATTATTATTATTACTCATTTCACATAGGGGCCACTGTACAGGCCCCAGAGAGCAACAGCTTCTAATTGCTGTTGACTCAGGCTGGATTCGAACCGGTACCCTGGAGACGCTGGCTCTATTCATTCCGCTAACACCCCAGCCCAGCCTGACTTGCTTGAAAGTGGAACCAGCTTGGCAAATTCTTGGACATGTCCGATCGCCCGGGCCTGCCTCCACGGCCTGCTCACCTTCATCCGCTGGGAAGAGTAGCGACCAAAGATGTTTTTAGTGGAGGCCTCAGTCCCCTTAAGAATGTCCACAATCCTCAGGCAGTGAAAATAGTGAATATCTGGAATGAGACAGAGAGAGCTGGGACGGCAGCAGACGGGAAGCGATACCCAGTCACCTGGGGCTGGGGGTGGGAGAAGGGCGAGGTTCCCAGGTTTGCCGTGCACAGCTCCAGCCCTTCGCACTGTGTCACTGGGCTTCTGTCTCCTTTCTAAACAGGGATGTTTGACATACCCGAAGCCCTTGGGGCTGGATTCCTCTGGCATCTGCAATGGGCCTCGGGTATGCGAGAAATGACTGGGGGCAAGCAGGGGGACACACAAGCCCCTCAGCCCCAGGATGGACACGCTCATGACCCTCGATCGCAGCAGCGAACTGCCAGTGGGGCCACAGGATGCCAAGCGACTGACCAGGCCCCACGCACGTAAACGGCCTTCATGGCAAATCCCCTGCATTAATGGGACCCGCCACCCCCACTTCAGACGCTGGCACCCAAGCCTGCGTCCGGGAGATCCTCCCCTCCCCAGCCCCACTCACAGGATCCCGAGAGCAGCTGCTTGATCTCCTCGCTCTCCGGCATGTCCTGAATGGCCGCGTTGATCTTCTCGCGGATAGTCAGCACGTGGCTCTGCCATTTCAGGTTGCAGTGTCTTCTGTCCACCAGCCAGTCTGCAGCAGGGACACACGGACGTTAAACACCTCGGTGTCCGCCAGCGGGAGCGAGGGGCAGCCAGGAGACGGCAGAGGGAGGGCACTGCTGGCTTTTTTTTCCCAATCATTGGCTCAGGGACGGGAGTTCCTCACCACTACGCAGCTGCTGCAAACGCAGTCAAAATGGGTAGTGACTAGAAGCCATCGTCACCCTCTGGCGGCTATTCAGTAGCACCCCTGAGCTGGAGGGTCTCCGCGGGGGCTGCACCACAAGCTCCCCCCCGGCAGTCTCAGCAGAGAGAGACGAAGAATAAACTAACTTCTCTCTTACTTCTCCGAGCAGGGAGGCGGCGCGTCAGTGTGCTAAGGGATCTGCACCCGGCCCGTTCGGGGGATTAAGGGAGGACTCCAATCGCCAGGACGGGCAAGCCAGTGCCCCACCCCATACGCTGACCCCACTAATCTATACGAGGCCTGTGCTGACGGGGGCAACTCTGCTCCGCTTCCTCCGGGGTTTCACCCCAATGGGAGAAATGACTCATTCCTGAGTCCTGCTGAAATCGGAAGGACGCGAGATTCACGGTGGAAGGAAACTCGTGCGCAAGCTGACGGCCCGTTCTCTGGCCCACCTAACCCCTCACCCCCTCCAGCATGTGCCCCTCTCCCACAACGCCCTCCCGCTCCAGCTGGAAGGTGGGGACAGGAGCTAGTACCCTACCTAGGAGCTTGCTTGTCTGGATGTCAATCGGCAAATTCTGATAGTCCTGGTGAAGAGAGACATACATTGTAATAAACAGGGAGAATCTGCTGGATTAACAAAGCCTGATAATACAGGTAACAAAGCCAGTGTGTGGCCTGTAATCCTCCCCAGCCACCACGCCTTCCCACCCACACCCCTAGCATCTGCCATCTCCCTCGCCCATGCAGCCCATCTCTGACACTCCCCTGCTAGCCCAGCTCCTAGCAAACAATGCTCCCCAGCCCTTGGGCTCCATGTCCTAACAGAAGGCAAAGGTCTAGTCTCTTGCGGTGCTGATCCAAACTCGGCTGCTCTGCTTTCCTGGACAGACCGGGGACATCCGGGACAACGGGTGAGGTTATGCTCAGCCAGTGTACGACAAAAGCATTGTCACGACCGCCCCGAACGTTCGCAACTGTTTTTGTTTGGAGACCAAAAGTCAGCGGGAGGATAAGTGAGGAGATTGCCACGGGAACTCTGAAAACAGTCGACTAGTACAGCGAGTGCAGGAGTGGAACTCGGACAGCGGTCGGGCCTAGACTGGGGAACTCCCTGCCACAAGAGATCCAAAGGACGAGGGGTCTCACGGGGCTTAGAACGAAATGCAAAGATTTAGCTCTCCGACAACAGCTCTACACCCGTGCGCACACAGTCAGTGTAACCTGCTTGATTAAGAGAATTTAGTGTGTTGAGGTTTGACTCTTCCAGGAGTAAACCAGAGAGGTTATTTCTCAATTGTTTCTTTGAAGGGCTTGGGCCTAAGTGCCTCCTAGGTATCTAGGCATCTAACTCCCTTAGGGGCCTAAATATCCCTGCGGATCTGGGCCTCAGATACTAGGGGGATGAGGGCCATGTGAACACCTAGGCATACAGATCAGAGCAGCGGTTCTCAAGCTTTCCCACCGTGGGGCCCTTCACTCCTCCGTCGATCTGTTCCACAGTGGAAGCCGCTCTAATCTAGCTGAGACTCCCCTCCAATTTATCATGGGAAGGGGAGCAGGGGAGCAGCTCCCTGACACCTGTTCACAACCCCCAGCTCGAGAACCCAGGCCTCAGAGAAACTTATATGGCGCAAATCCAAGACAACCAGCAACCCCAGGCGGACTGCTCTAGTGGGGGGGAGGGAGGACCCTCTCCAGGCGGGGGTGTTGGTGCCTAGTGGGGGGAGGACACTCTCCAGGGTGGGGGGCTGCCCTGGTGGGGGGGAGAACGACACTCTCTGGGGGGGAGGACACTCTCCTGGGGGGGCTGCTCTGGCCAGGGGGGGGGGGAAAGGA
>QXTE01000039.1:7088106-7152671 GCA_003942145.1 Platysternon megacephalum
GGGGGGGGAGCAGGACACTCTCGGGGGGAGGGGGGCTGCTCTGGCGGGGGGAGGGAGGAGGACACTCTCCGGGGGCGGGGCCCGCTCCCACCTGCATGCCCCTCCGCCCGGCTCTCTCCGGCCTCCCGCGCAGCCGCTTGCTTCCGCTTGTACCTGTCCCCAGTCGACATTTGGAAACTCCGCCCCCTCCGCCCCCCGCCCCAGCCAATCACCGGGCAGCACCCCAGGACGGCGCAGCCAATCAGGGCGTACGCACTCACGGGGTTACCGCGCCCAATCAAAAGGAAGCAAAGTGCAACGTGCCGGCGCTCCGATTGGCTGGAGCGAGAGGGGCGGTTTGACCAATTAGAAGGTGGCTGGGAGGGGAACAGTGGCGACAAGTGCCCGGCAGGTGGCCCCAGCGAGCTGTAATCTCAGGCCCAAACGGGAGGGGGAAATGTGCTCTACTACGCACGCGCAGTCAGGGTTAGGTGACCCCCCCACGTGCTGTGTGTGCTTGGACCATGCCCTAGTCCCCAGCTGGCCTGGCAGCATCATCAGGGCAACCTGGGACCTCAAGCTCCCTGCAGTGGGGGCAGGGTAGGGTGACCAGATGTCCCGATTTTATAGGGACAGTCCCGATTTTGGGGTCTTTTTCTTATATAGGCTCCTATTACCCCCCCACCCTTTGTCCCGATTTTTCACACTTGCGGTCTGGTCACCCTAGGGCAGGGCGCCCCCCAGCAATAGGTTGGGGGCTGCTGTGTTAGGTTAGCTGGCATACATGGGCCAAAGGTGTTCACATCACCCACTCACTGTCCAACAGCGTTAACCAGGTCCGGGGTAGAGACCTGAGCCTGCCTAGTACCAGGGCAAAGACAGCCCTGAAAACCCTCTTAGCCTTTCATTAAAGAGGCAGAAAAGACGTGAAAACAGCGAAAGCCTCTGCAACGTAAAGGACCGAGGAAGGCTTTCGTGCTGGCACGTCCCTGGAGCTGCAGAGAGGCTTTAGAAGGAAAAGGCCCCTTGTCTGACAGTGTCAAAGTTGTACGCAGGGTCAGTCCCACGATATTAGCGAGACTAGGTGGGTGAGGGAATATCTTTTATTGAACCAACGTCTGTTGGTGAGAGAGACAAGCTTCCTGAAGAAGAACTTGAAAATCTGTCTTTCTCACCATCAGACATTGGTCCAATAAAAGATATTACCTCACCCACCGAGTCTCAAAGATGGTAATTACTGTCCTTTCGCAGAAAAGAGAAGACCTTAACATGGGCTGGAGCTGCTGTTGTTGTTACAGTCCGATCCCATTTCATCCCAGGTGGCATTTTGGATTTAGCTGGAGCAGGTAGAGGTGTGATGTTATCTAGGTCCCTCTCTCTGACCTGGTCTGGTCAGGACATCTCTTTAGATTAGGGGGCTGAAGACCCAGGGGACCAGGAAACAGTGTGGGTGGCAACCATGATGGTGAAACTTGCTCCAGTAGCCTCCATCTGTTCTTCTGTCTCCCCCCCCCCCCCCCCCCCCCCCCCCCCCCCCCCCCCCCCCCCCCCCCNGTGATGGGTGGACTAGCCCACCCCTTATTTTGTCCACCAGTTAGGCCCAATATCTGACACATCCATTTTGGTTCATTAATTTCTGGTTCCACTTCTAGCTTCGCCAAGCATGATTTCAACATAGTCCTTGAATCATATCAATGTGGCCTTTTTTTGTTTGCACTAATGTAGTCTGTCTGGTCCTCTTGCATCTGGTCATTACACTCATTATTGAAAAACAGCTTGACCTACTTTCCATCAACAATTCTTATGCTAGGCGATTGTAACATCTTATGAACTTTCATGTACTTTTTACAATTGATCTCATGATTAGGGTAAATCTATAGTCCCAATGAGCCACAAAATCAAAATTTTCTGCAGAACCCCCACCCCTGTCTTCTGACCGGCACTTTTGTGGATGTCCTCAATAAACAGGGAGCCAGCCACTGCCTTGATTTTGTTTTGCTTCTGATAGCCTCCCCCAAGAGTTGGTCACATTGTGTAACCTTGGCACACATGACATAATAGTTGGTACGGGGCAGGTTGCCAGCTGCTTGTCCTGTTGCATGGCCTGAAAAATATTGCTTTTGACCTTTTTCCTCCTTCCAGTCCCATACATGCAAATACACTGGGTTAACGTGGGGAAAGATTGTTTCCTTGTGTGTATTTTATTTTTTAAGGCTGCCTTTAAAGCCACCTTAAATCCCAGACACCCCGGGCCGCTTTCTGGGAGGAATCCTGAGTATTGAAACCGCTGGGCATGAGTTTGTGGCCAACGTGAGAGCAATGTGAAGCCATATTTTGTGCCCAGTGTGGAGCGAGGACACTAGGGACTGGATTTATATAGATGCTGGTTTTCTTAAAGAGCTTCTACTGGCCACTGAGTAATGACCTTCATGGAGGCAGGTGGAGGGAAAAGATGTCTCTGTACGATGTCTCTGTATGAAGCATGTAGGGAACGAGGCAGGATGTGGGGTGAAGGTTCAGAGGGTTTGGCTCGGCCAGTGAAGTTCTAACCCTGGAATGTCTGTATTGGGAGCAACTGACTAGCCCGGGGTTTGGTGACAGGATAAAGAGCCTTTCACCTTTATGTCGGTGATTCAAAGCCAGCCTAAAGTTATCTGAGCTTTGTGAAACGAGTTTGATGGGCCTCCGCCCAGAGGTCCCTCAGCACCTATTACACGTGACACCGATTGGCCCTTATGTTGGCAGTCTCAGCAAAGAGGCAGTGGTGTGAATCAAGAATAGGTGTGCTGGGCGGCATGTGACCCCCCCCCAGCCCCGCCCCTTCCGGACCCCCTGGTCAGAGCCCAGAGGTCCTCCCAGCGCAGCTGCTGGCCCCCGCCCCAGGCTAGCGTCCCCAGCCCCAGAGTGCCCCCAGGTCCCCCAGCCCCAGAGCACTGGGAGGGCGGACGACGCAGGCGAGACCAAAGCTGGGGTCACGGAGACTAGTGGAGCTGCACCGAGCGGGAAGCAAAGGGGGGGGGGTGGCTTGGGGATGGAGCGTGGGCGGGACCACACCTGGCTGTTTGGGGAGGCACAGCCTCCCCCAGCCTATGATAGCCACCGCCCATGGCTGGGCCCATTGAACTCTTCTACTCTTGCCACACGCAAATTCCTCGTGGGGTGGGGTGGGCAGGTTTCCCCCAGAACAACAGATCTTGACATTATCACCCCTTACAGATGAATGGGGCAGTTCACAGCTCTCAGAGTTGCTGCACCAGGCTCTCTGCAGACTCAGGCAGACACCGTTTGCTTCACATGTTCAAGCTTTCCCTTGCAGCCAGGAGAGGTTGAGACCTACTCCCTTTTTCAAATGAAAGCTGCGCTTCTGATGTAGTCACCTGACTAAGGAAACCGCAACCCTTAGGCACCGACCTATAGTGCCTAATGTCGTCCTCTGAGCCCGGCCAGATCCTGAGGCAGAATTCACGAACGGTTGTGAAGCGCGATAAGATCCTCAGAGGGAAGGGAATATATATTGTTGTTAATAGTCATTATTTAGTATTGAATTAATATTCATTCATTTGCATGAAAACAGGATCTCGGGAAACCAGAGGCAACCACTCCAGCTGGGAAAGAAGCAGAAGAACCATTCCAGAGTTTACTAAGCCAGTGACTTTAATACAGAAAAAAATGGGGCCAAGGCCCCAGAACCCCCAGAGCTGGAATCGGAACCATGGAAAGGCTCCTCAAAATGTCAGCCGGGGTAGCATTGGGGTGCCTGAATGACAGAGGCTTTGTGCTTTTGGCCGATGGCTCGGGAGCAACGTGCCAGCTGTCATCCCCGCGGGTTTCCTGACAGCGGCTCCAGCCCACGTCGCTGCTTGCTGCGTGGCTCTATTGGATTTGATTTTAGCAATAATGAGGGTTCAGCCGTCAAACAAGGCAGTTGCAGGAGATTGCACGTGGGAAACTGACCAGGCAAACAAGTCCCCCTGCACGCTAGGCAATGCCTGCACATGGGCACAGGGAGAGCACCCACCCACCCACTCTGTGCGATGCATGCCAGGTACACACCACACAGAGCTATATACGCACCCAGGGCCTCATGCGTGCACACCCAGGCGTACCCTCACCTACGCACACACACACACACACACACACACAACCCCTGGCTCCTAGCTAACGCTGGCATCCATCAAGCAGTTGTTCCACCGAGTCTGTTTGTAGCCTGGGGCTGGGGCTGACCCCTTGGTCACTGCCACACATCATGCCGAAGTGACGTTGATTGCCCCGCTGCGATTGGATCTGTCTCTGTGATGAATGGGGCCAGGCAGCCCCCTCCTTCGATCTGCCCAGCACCATGTGTCCAGCCCCCAGGTGGCTGGGGTCTTTCACCTGTCAGAGAGAGAGAGGCGTGACAGTGCCTGGGACAGCTGGACACCAGCAGCACTGAGAGGGCTTTCGGGAAGGGCAGCTAGGGACGGAGGCTCCTCTGAAGGGCCCCGACACAGGCATTTTCCACCGGAGCCTGCTCCCTGGAGATCGGGTTGAAACCGGGCCCAAGAGGTGGTAGAGGGCACCCTGAAGACCCCCACTCGTAGGGGAGACCCCACAGACTCTGACTGCGGCGTCTCCCACTGGAGAAGAGACCCCCATAGAGGAGGGGGAGATCCAATGGACTCCCACCCCCTCCAAAGTTCCCCGGAAGATGCCCACAGCCAGAGCCACGTTGGCACCACCTGGGGACGGGGATGACCGTAGGTTCCATAGTCCCACCAACGCCGCTGTCAAGCAAAGCCCGGCTTCCAGCCCCAGCTCCACCCCCAAGTCATGGAGCTTGGCAAGGAGCTCAGAGCCACATCGAAGCTGGCAACAGAGCAGTGAAAAGTTCCCCTCGGGGCGAAAGTAAACCGCAGCCCGGAGCTGGGTTTTCCCAGGCAGCCCAGCCACTGGCATGGAGTCAATGCGCTTTCTGTAGCTTCCCGAACACACTCTGCTCTTTCTTCCTGTTGGCGTTGTTTGTTCAGCCCCCCCTGCCTCAGACCCCCACTCAGTATCACCCTCCTCTGCGCCCCCAGGCAGCAGAAGCAGCATCTATTGCCTCCGGCTAAGGAATCGCCTCAGATTCCTTGGCTGAATTCCACTTGCTTCCTGGAAACACAAAGGATCCCAGCAAAGATTTACCTGGAACAGATCAGCCTCACCACGAACCAGGGAGTCCCGGCAAACCCACCCTCCGTGACTTCAGCTGCACCGAAGAGGAGTGTGGTCTGGTTGAGCAACCCGAAGGCCACACCCGCCCCTACCCTGGTCAGACTGGCTCCACCATCTTGGTTCCTTTGTTTATTCCCTGGATGTGAACGTTTCCTGGCTTGCTCTGTTTCCAGCCCCATTTGTTCCAGAGGCCCAGACGTTGGACTCTGTCTTCCTTGTCCACTCCTGCCCCATTGGGGAAGGGTTAGAAGGCAGCACTCAGAGAAGCCTTCAAAGGTCATCAGAGAATCAGTATAACCCATGGGGAGCTTGCCCTTTCATCCTGTGCATAACTTGGGAGACAGCGCCATCTAGTAGCTAGAGCAGGCACTCAGGACTCCTGGATTCCCGTCACGGTTCTGCCACTGATTCGCTGTGTGATCTCAGGCAGTCCAGTTCCCCTCTCTATGCCTCAGTTTCCCCTTCTGCAAAACAGGGAGAATGGTAAGTCCCTGTCTCCTGGGGAGTAGCGAGGCCTAATTCATTCATGGCTTTAAGCTCCTCATATGGGTAACACTAGAGACAGGCAAAGCACTATCGTCCTCGGGCCTTCTCAGTGCATGCATAGCTAGGCACAAACTCCTTCTAGCTAGAGTATCAGGGGCTGAAGGTTGTGCCAAGCGCTATGGGAAAGGCCATTTTCCTTGGATTTACACGCAGGTCTCAGAATTAGTCCACAGAGGTGAAATGACTGGCCAGGTCACCTCAGCAAGTCAGGGGCAGAGAACCCCAGAGTCCTGACTCCCCCTTCGCCGCTCTAACCACTGCCCTGCCCTGCCTCTTGTATGCCTCATAACCTAAGCTGTAGCCTCCAGTAGCTGTAGAGTGAGCAAATAGAATGGCTGGCCTATAAAATGGCCCAACAGAAACGCTATTTTATGCAACATACATTTAACCTACTGAACCGGCTGCCGCAGGATAGATGGCTGGGTAGATAGACGGGATGTTAATGAGTCAAACGGTGGAGCGTGCTTCAAAAGAGCATTGGACGTTCAGACGGATAAGAATCATGTCTGCAGGGAAACCAGCTAGGATAAAAATAAGCAGAGCCACTGGCCTTCAATTACAGGTGATTGCCAGACGGGGGTCAGGAAGACGCTTCTCTCCCTGAGATAGTGTAGCACAGCTGGGGCTGCACCGTCAGAGCACTGGCCAGCAGAGATCAGCCTGGTTAGACCACTGATCAGAGCTGCACCAGCAGTTCCTATGTCACCGGGTCTGTGAATGGAAGGGGCAGCTGGCTTGGGAGTCAGGTCTGGGATTCCTTCCTGGTTCCGACACCGACTCACTGTGTGGTCTTGGGCAAATCGCTTCCCTCTCTGTGCCTCGGTTTTCCCATCTGTAAAACGGGGATACGGGATCTTGGCCCACCTTTGGAGAGTGCTTTGAGATCTACGGCTGGCTAGTGCTAAGCATTAGTATTGTTAAAATGATAGCTAGTGCCACGCAGCTAAGAACGAATGAGAGCTCGGCTCTGTGGTCTGAAATCCAGGCGGGGCTGCTTATCTTGGAAGTAAACTAACCAGGCCTCATGCCCGCCAGAGCTGATCCAAGAGCTGGTTCAATCCACCTGCGGGGGAGGAAGCGGTGATATTCATGGCAGCTTTGGACTCACTTTCACTCCTTCCCTGGAGCTGCCCGGAAGGATCGTTTGTACGAAAAGCAGAAGCCGAGCTTTGGGTGAAGGGGAACAGGTCGGCTCAGCAGAGTTTAAAGACCACGTTCTGCCATCAGCTAGAGCCAGGCAACCCCACTGCAGACAAGGGGGCGGCGGGGGCAGCTGAGGGCCGCATATGGCCCTTCAGATAGATACAATTTCTGCTTGCAGGAGCGTCCCATGTTCATAGGCGACGAGTTATATGGGCCCGTGGGGCCCGTGCTCCACCAATATTTAGGAGCGTGGGCCTGGCTCCACCAATGTTTGGGCTTACCACGCTTTGGGGGTCCCTGCTCTTCAGGGAAACAGGGGTCCAAGGTGGACTGGGGGGTTAGCGGGGGGCCTGGCCCCAGCCCGCCCGGCTCCACTCCGCCCCGGCGGCTCCTGGCGTCGCTCGGGGGAGGGGGTGGAAGCCGAAAAGAGGCGGGGCGGGGGCTTGGAGGAAGGGCTGGAATGGGGGCAGGGAGGGGGCGTAGCAGGGGTGGGCTGGGGCCAGGTTGCTCGCTGCTGCCGGTGCCAGGCCCTCCGCTAACCTCCCAGGCTGCCCTGGACCCCGCGTCCCCCTGAAGCGCGGGGCTCCCCAAAGCACGGGGTGGTTGCCCCAGTCCGTCCTATGGACAGGACGGCTCTGCCTGGACCCCGCGTCCCCCTGAAGCGCGGGGCTCCCCAAAGCACGGGGTGGTTGCCCCAGTCCCTCCTATGGATGGGACGGGTCTGCCTGGACCCCACAGCCCCCTGAAGTTGGGGACCCCCCGAAGCACGAGGCCTGGGGCAGTTGTACTGGTCCGTCCTATGGACAGGACGGCTCTGCCTGGACCCCCCGTCCCCCTGAAGCGCGGGGCTCCGCAAAGCACGGGGTGGTTGCCCCAGTCCGTCCTCTGGATAGGACGGCTCTGCCTGGACCCCGCGTCCCCCTGAAGCGCGGGGCTCCCCAAAGCACGGGGTGGTTGCCCCAGTCCGTCCTATGGATGGGACGGGTCTGCCTGGACCCCACATCCCCCTGAAGTTGGGGACCCCCCAAAGCACGAGGCCTGGGGCAGTTGTACTGGTCCGTCCTATGGACAGGACGGCTCTGCTTGGGCCCGTTCTGGGCACCACCAAAAATTATACAAACGTGGCGCCCATGCCCGTGTTAGCCTAGTCCTAACCCATAACGCAGCAGATTGCAACGGGGCCCTGCTGCCTCTGGGGCCATGACAGTAGGATTTTTAGGGGGTTGAGTCCCTTGATTCCATACTCCTCCTCTCTGGCCACCACTCTGATGTTGTCCCCACGGAGACGGACCCAGGGCAAGGTGGGAAACAGGAGAGCGATGAGGCTCAAGCCTTGGGCCTGGTGCGGGCGGGGGCCGAGACGGGGGCAGGCTGCAGAGGAAAGCAAAGATGGAGGAAGGACCGAGGCCGCGATGCACAGAAAGAGGAACCGGTCTGGCAACCAGTTTAGCCAGAGTCTAGTTTCGACTAATCCTTCAGAAGGAAAGAATAGCGAAAATACAATATCCTGCTAGGCAAACGGCACCAGCCGCTTTAACCCTTGGCTGCCCAAGCATCAGGGTGTCAGGCCACCTAGAGACCCGCCCCGTGGGAGCCCTACTTTGGAGAAGCCCCTGCCCCTTCCTTTCCCCATGCCCCAGGTGAGCGCAACCTGAGCTGCCTGTCGGAAGCCAGTGGCAGCAGCTGCCCAGATCGGGTTTCCCCTGTCATGAATATTCAGAGCTCCCCTGGCCCAGCCTCTGCTACTGTTTACTTAGGCAGGAGTGGCTGGATCTCAGGTTAACCTTGACACAGAGCGAAAGGGAGCAACAGGTAGAACAGCAGCACCCCTGCACCTGTCTCCGCATGCACCTGAGATGTGACAGCCGCTGCCCCCACCCTCGCCCGGCGCCGCTCAGCCTGCCGGCCCCTCAGTCGGCAATAGCGCCCCGGAGCTATCCCGGCCCTCGGTCCCTTCTCTCCTGCCACTGAGTGCTCCCCGGGGCAGCAGAACGCACCCAGCAAGGGACTGAATCGCAGCAGGTACGTTGGCCTGGGCGTTTTGAGGGATGGGGGGGCAGGAGAGGGAAACCCGAGCCCAGACGTCGTGCCTCGGCGCCTCCATGAATGTTTCATTGATCAGTACTGCCGAGGACAGGCCAACCTGGTGCCGAGCGCCTTCAGCTCTGTGGCAGTTGAGGGGCGCTCCGTCAGCCCCTGGCAGGATCGGGCCTGAAGCCAGCTTCAGGAGGTGGGTAGCTTGGCAGCTTTTTGTAACCGGCCAGGTTTGCCCATGATCCAGGGGCGATCTGGGCGGGTTGTGGGGTGGGGAATGGGAGTCAGAGCCTTTCCCCTCAAGCGGGGCCTGTTACCCCAAGCCGAGGCTGGCAGTGACCGAAAGCTGCTCCTGTGTGATTGGGGATCCATGGGAATGCAGGGGGGGGGGGGGGAGCAGTCGTTTGGATCTCATGGTGCCATCTCAGCAGGGAGGGCCAGGAGTCAATGTGCCAGGGAGACTCAACTCCTCTTAGCCCTGGAGAAGGAGGCACATGCCGAGGGGGCGTTTTCGGGGGATGGTTACCTTGCCTTTCCCCTGGCTAGCCCGGATCGGTGGCTATCAAGGGCCATCAACCCAGCACCTTTCACGGGATGCTTCTTTGGCCAAGGTTCAGCCTTCCCAGGTGGCTCAGACAGCTGGTGCCTAACAACCCACTAGCCCAATTCATCCCTGACTAGAACTGCTGAAGCATCGCTGGGGCCTCTCCGGGACAGAACGAATGGCGGCAGCGCCAACGGAGGGGGGATATAGCGTTTGTTCCATGCAAAATGGGCTTTTAGCTTAACCCTTGGCATGCTGGTAGCCAAACGAATGCTAAGGGGCGGTGGGAGGGGGGTGTAGAGATACTGGCCAGTTGCAGCCCCGAAGGGTTATACCAGCCCCCCGCCTGGGCTGCCCCCATCACATGCAAACACCGGCTACAGATGGCAAGGGGCTCCCCCACCCCCAGTGGGTCACTGACATACGAAAGCGACTGTATGCGGGATGCCCCGCGGCAGCTCCCTCCTGCGTGGGGCAGGGCTGTGTAGGTTTTGGGGTGGCCAGTGGGAATTTAGGAGGGTTGTTTAGCGGGTAGGTAACAGCAGGAGAGGAGTCTCATCTCACAGGGCCCCAGGAAGCGCTGTATGGAGAAGGGTCTCTCATGCCAGCTGCAGAGCAAATGGGCCACTCAGGGCACTGAGAGAGTGAATATGGGGGGAGGGGTAATCGGGGGGATCCAGAGGGCAGAGATCTCAGACACTGGAAACCTTCCCCACCAGGCATGAGGGACTGACACCCCCGCCTGGGCTCTGCTATTCTGCCTGAGCTATAAATGTTTAACTTGCTGAAATATTTGATGGACCTGGCCCAAGGTTACTGCTACTTCTCACGGGATGTGCCCTCGCCACCCCCCACCCCAGAAGCCTGCCTGTGCTGACCCCCCTCCCCCCCCGGTGATGTAACACCGACCTCCCAGCTTGCAGGAACTCCACCCCTCGGTCACAGGGCTGGAGAGGGGACATGCACCCCCTAAGGCTAGCAGCACCCGTGGGGGCTCGGGTCTGTCTCAGGCAGGCTGTGCTCAGGGGACAAGAGGACAGCTGAGCCGGGAAGCCCAGGGAATTCTTAGCCAACCGGGCTGGCCACATCCTCTGGCAACCTCACTGTGTCCTCTTATCCTCCCTCAGTACAGGAGGGCACTGCACGGGACCATGGGTTCCATGTCCCCAGAGAGACCCACTGGATTTCAGGGCCAGGGTGACTTTGACTGGGCTTTGGCGACTGGGCTCATTTTTTACATGTGAATTTTCCCTGCACACGTGTGTGTGTGTGGGCCGCTGTTTGCACGTACCCAGGGATCTCTGTGTATGCGTGGGTCTGTTTGCAGGTGGATGTACAGCCATGCGACGGATGCATGCACTGGATTCTCAGCAGGTGCATATATGTCCGCACAAGAGTGTCGGTGCAGACGTGTGTCATATGGGTGCTCAGACAGACAAACAAACGGCACTGTGGGTGTTAAGGGCTCAGCACCGGGCTGAGGGTGCACAGCAGCTCTGTACGGGATGTTCTCGAGGCAGCATCTCGCCTAGAGCGGGATGGCAACACAGCACCCTCCCTTGCTCTCCGGCTTGCAGCGGAGGGTGTGAACGGGTGCAAGCTGCAAAGGAGCCTAGGAGGAAGCGATCGGGCTCTGTGCTGGGAAAGGGACCGTGCTACGGGGGGGGGGAGGGAGCGTCCTTGAACCTATCCCGGGGTTCCAACCTCATCCTGACGCAGGGGACCCGAGTGTGACATTTATCCTCAGCACCCCACCCCACCTCGCCCTTCTACCGGCCCTCCGCTCCCAAATGGTGACGTAACCCCACCGGCTGTCCGGCGTTCGCTTCGGAATGGGAGAGGGGCCCCCGCAGAGCCAGGCGCCCGAAGGGCAAAACGCCCCGTCTAACACCCTGTCCGTCATTCACACTAGGATTAACCCTTTGGGGACTAGGCCCAAGTTGCTGTCGGTTACATGAAGACAAATCCAGGGGAGTTGTGCCCAAGCCAACAGAATGGCTGTGGCTCTCCGGTGGGGTGACTCTGACCCGCTGCCCCTAGTGGCGAGGGCTGTTCTGCAGGGCAGTGGCGAACGGACTCGGTGATCAAACCGGCCTTTTCCACAGCTAACGACCCCAGTGCCGCACCCCTTCCTTGGCAGGCAGGCTGCTACGGCCGGATGGGGGGAGACCGGTACTCCACGGAGCGGGCCAGTTTTTCTTACCCTCCCCTGGCTGCACAAATGGACAGACCGACCCAGGGGAGGCCGCCCAGCTGTGCCCATGTGAGGTTTTCCTGACTCACTCCAGTATATTGCTGAATGTCTTCAAGAGCTCTGCTGTATCTCTAGGTCAGGCAGTGCTGATGTGCCTGTGTACGGGACACCCCATGAGGGACTGACCTTCCCTCCCCCCACCTCCTTCCCCCTCCCGGCTGCCACCCTGGCTACAGAGCGATTGAATGTTTCTGTACAAACAGCTGGAGGGAGCGATCAAAGGGTGAGATACACCTTCAGCAAACACCCAGATGGGATCATGCCGGAGGCTGTTGCGGTCCAGGAAAGGCAGGGTGGAAACCAAGGACTTGAAACTGTAGGGACTAGTGGCTTAGAGACAGGGGCACTGATGGGCCCTGATTGCAGCATCAGGAGCGCTGGATTCTATCTCTGGCTCTACCCTTGGGGCAAGTCACTTTGCTGTGACTCAGTTTCCCCATCTGTAAAATGGGGATGAACAGGAAATGGCTCCGCTTTACTCTGGCCAAATTTCCAAAGGCACAGAGTGAGTTTTACCTCGGGGCTTCAGGATTTGGTCTTTCATATGTACAAAATGCCTACCGGCCCCAGAGATGGCCCCGTTCAATAGAGCAAAGTATCAGAGGGGTAGCTGTGTTAGTCTGTATCCACAAAAACAACAAGGAGTCCAGCTCTGAAGAAGTGGGTTTTTTACCCACGAAAGCTTATGCCCAAATAAATCGGTTAGTCTTTAAGGTGCCACCGGACTCCTCGTTGTTCCAGTTCAATAGAATTATTCAACTGGATTTTCTGATTATTGGGAGCACGCTTAGGCAGGGTAAGACAGGATAAGAGCTGGGCCGTGGCCCCACAGCATTTTCTGTCAAATTAAGGCAGGATGCAACAATGGGGAGTAGCAAAGAATCGCCCAGGGGAGAGAGGGGGAGAAAAGTAGCAATGAGAACATGGACTGACGTGGGCAAAGATAAATGGGTTGGAGTTGGCTCTTTGACGCATTAGTGGCTATAGGCCCCAGGCAAGATCAGGGCTCCATTGTGCCGGGCACTGTGCAAACACATCGCAAGAGAGTCCCTGCTCTGATATTTAAGTAGATCAGACAAGCACCAGAGAGGAACCAGAGGCACAGACAGGGGTCGTGACATGGCCCAATGTCCCACCGCAGATCAGCGGCTCAGCCGGGAGTAGGAACCCTCCCCAGGCCTCCCGCCTCCAAAGCTAGTGCTCCAGCATCTTGCACATGAATAGCGCCCGCTGCGGGCGCCGAAGGCTCGCTGCGCCAGGCGTCGTCGTCACGTTGCAGTGAGTCCAGGCTGCAAACACAGCGCCACAAAGCGACAGCTGCGGGGGCCGCCGCTCCTTTGACCTTGGTCTCACCGGAGGCCTTGCCGAGACTTGACTGAGTTTTGACCACTGCAGCAGCTTCTTCAGAAACAACCGCTCGGGGGATGCCCATGCTCAGGGGCCGAGCAGGTAGCACCGTGCCCTGCCACATGCCAAACCCAGGCTCCGTTCCTGCTCCTCCTCTGTTGTTGGCAGCGTTGGTCCTTGGAGGTGGGGGGAGGGAATGGCCCTGTCCCTGGGGGGCAATGAGCTCTGAAGGGAATCCCAACCAGCAGGGGGATGGTCACGCTGACCCACGCCCATAAAAGGGGACGGGCAAAAGTGGAGACAAATCAGATGGCGCAGAATGGGGGTGGATAATGGAATGTATTGGCTTGTGCGGGCAAGCAAGGCTGCCCTCTAACGATCAGCCCACAGGGTAGAAAAGGGACCTGTCCTTACTCTGCCATCTGAAGGAGCTCTCCCTTAGCATAGCTGTGGTTTTGGAGCTGAAGATCCAGGGTTCTCATCTCCGTTCCCAGGGAGGGCGTGGTGTAAAATTGATCCGATTGTCCAGGCAAACAGCAAACCCTAGGAAAAAGGGAAAGGGTCTGCTAACCTATCTGCCTTCTCTCTAGAGACACACTCCTCTGCCACCAGCGAGGAGAAACCACCATGGCAGAGACCAACAGCTGGTGGAAGCTCACCTTCCTGCGGAAGAAGAAATCCACCCCCAAGGTCCTGTACGAGAGCCCAGACATCTATGCCAACGAGAACCACCAGGAGGCCGCGCGGACAGAGGCAGGGAGCAACGGTGGCGCCGAGAGTGAATTCAACGCCCGGCTGGAGAAGATCGTGGATAAGAACACAAAAGGCAAACACGTCAAGGTCTCCAACTCCGGGCGCTTCAAGGAGAAGAAGAAAGTGCGAGCCACGCTGGCTGAAAACCCCAACCTCTTCGCCGATGGCGAGCGGGAGGAGAAGTGAGGCAGGGGACAGCGGGCATTGGGGGGAAAAGCGCAGCAGGGTGGGACCAACGCCCTGAGGCCATCGCGCATGGACCCATCACGACTCAGAGCCAGCCTAGATGTCAATTCTGTTCTCTCCGCAAATGAAGTAACGAGGGGGCAGGGGCCACCCCACTGTAGATTTCAAAGACTTTCGGTCCTGACGTGCACTCGCGAAGGAGAAAGGACTCGATACTTTTTATTTAATACAAATCATCATATTTAAAATAAATGCCACTGGGGGATCGTCACGAGCTGGAGGTGTCCAGGTCTTGCTCTGAAGCCTTGGAGGTGGGGAGGAGTCAACCACAGAGCAGCTCAGAGGCCTCTTGCAAACACCCTCAGTGGTGCCCAAGGGCCCGTGGCTAGAGGCAGCGGTTGATGCAGGGGGCCATGGGATGGGAGGAGCCAGTTCATTCTCATCCAGCCTGTTGTTCTACCATTGCACCTAGAAGATGGCTGAGAAGGGCTAGGAACTTCAACTGGCTCTGCCCTGGGGGATTTCCCAGCAACTAGCCTCAGCTCTGTCCGCCCCCACCGACACAGGAAAGGTAAACATAAGATTGGCTGGGAGACAGGGTTGCACCTTTTAATACCACAGAGATTATTCCCTGGCCTGGGAAAGAGAAATACTTGGCCACAGGCAGTCACCAGCTGAACTGCACCACTCAAGGCAGAACTGGGAATAGGACCTGTGATCTTCATGTCCTGGATAGCAGCACTCAGCCAGTTGAGCTAAAGGAGAACCACCCTTAGCTGTGGCAATAGCCTCTCTTGGACTCCAGCTACTACAGAGCAACACTTGAGTAGATCTGATCTTCCAGCCAGCGAGGGGCACTGGGGTAAGAGAACTAAAGATTCCACTGATAGGAGAAACTGCTGCCAGTCGGGTGGGGGGTCTGGGGGCTTTGGAACGGGGTTATGGCCCTGAGAGCTTATTTTCTTTGACTCACTTTCTCTCACTGCTGGGCACTGGTTGATGTAGAAACCAGCTGGAGTCTGCTAGAGTGACTCTCTAAGAGGAGAGGACAGACGGTCTAGTGATTAGCACGGAATGAGAAAGCCTGGACTATGCCTCAGTTTCCTGCTCTGAGCAAGAAGGGGCCATCTTTTGAATCAGCTTTCTGACCATAATCTCACTTTTAAATTTCCTTCTGCACAGGTGAAAAACGCTGAAGGACACGCGAATGTTCCCAGTAACTTAAATTCAAAGTTATTTGTTAACAGCATTCATCTGCCTCTGAGTGGCTACCAGCCACACATACCTGGCAGCCCCAGTGAACTTTAGCAGCAGAGATTCTAATAACTCACTCATCAAGCCATTTTGCACTCATAAAACGCGCATGTTTTGCTGAACTTTGTGCACAGGAGCAGCTGCTGAATTCACGTTGCTTCTGCAATGATGCAGAATTCTCTTCCCCCCGCCCCCCTGGGTTACAAAAGGGAAAGTTTGCTGGCCCTTTTAATTTCCAAGAGCCATTTTGCTGCTGCTACTTTAGAGGCCTTGATCTTCCTGGCTGGTGTTTTCTTCATGTTCAGAGTCACCAATTCATGGGGTAGGCAGTTAAAAGGTGAACTGTTCCCCGTGCTGGTGAGAAAGTGTGGGCCAGTTGCGGTGGCTTATGGGGGGGGTGGTAACACCTTGCACCCTTAAGAGACAAAACACGCTTGTAGCTCATAGTTAGGGCCCATATCCGGAGCCTGACATTGATTTGTTTTTTGAAGACGCAGCTTTTGTAAGTGTTTGTAGATGTTCTTTGTTAATAAACAAACCTGAAAACAAAGGGAGCTCAGTAGCTCAGTGGTTGATCTGTGAAAACACCCCAGGGCTTGGATCAGACTGAAAACTGTTCTGCTTGGAAAGATCGAGGGACCCTCACCCTCCACCACTGGACAAGGGGGCCGGTGATACTGTGTCTAAATTAAGGGAGGTGATGTCTCCCTGCACCTAGGTGTAGGTGATGAGTCTTCAGGGCCTCACTGGTGCCACTGCTGAGTCTATGGAATGCTATTTTCAGGACTCTCGCTATTGCGGCCGTGCATGTAGACGTACTGGGGGAGCTCCAGAGCCATGTGGGACGTGCTCTAAGAACAAGGGTGCATTCGTGCAGAGCTCTCCAGTTCCAGTATCGCTTCAGAGGGATGCATTCAGACACACCATTCCAGCTAAAGCTATACTCACGCACACCCAGCCCTGTCGCTCCCTCTCATGTTACCCGGTGCCCAGCATGGACTTCCCCCCACCGCATCTCGTGATGCCAGGAGTCAAACCTGCTGCCCCAGCAGACAGGAGGGCGAGGTGAATCAGGCTGGGCCCCTCCTTGCCTGAGCATTGTGATCAGCACAAATAGTTTCACAGGGACGCTCAAAAAGATTTTCTGTTTATTAGCAGGGAGTGGCTGAGCCTGAAGCCGAAAGGAAAGGAAGTAGTGACCTTCCAGTTATTACAAAGGCCATATTATCCCACCAGCTTCGATTCAGAAAACGCCCCCCCCCCCTAATAATTAGCCACTCCACAAACACACAGCTCCTAGATAACCCAGGGATATATTGTGTTCGCCAGCAGCCTCCACCCTTATAGTTTGTTACCAAAATAAACAGAGGAAGAATTCTGCAGACACACAAGGTGTTCTTTGTCCCAGACAAGTGATCAGTGAGAACCACGGCTCCTTGAACAGGTGGGTGGAGAGGAAGAAGGATGTAACTATTGGCTAAGACCTATGGGGATGGAGAAGGAAAGGTGGTAGGCAGCTGGCGATCTGTTTACATGGCAGCCCATACCGCAGCATCTGGGCATTTGCAACACTATTTTAAAGCAAAATTCAAGCTGCAAGTGGCAGCTTGCTGCCCATCAGCAGCGGCTGTGAATGCTGGGAATTTACTCACCTTTGTAATTAGTCACCGTGAGTAGAAAATCCTGGTCTATTTCCCCCGTCGCAGCTACCCTAGCTGTCCTCAGCCTGACAGACCAGCTTACATTCAACTGCATACCAGGTACAGCAGCTCTAAACTGACAATGGAAAAGCTGCAAGGGAGGGGGGAAAAATAGTCTCATCACTTAATCTTCTATTAAACAGGATTACATTGCTCATGTCTTGTTAGAGCACTCGGTAAAGCCTGGGAGAGGAAATAACTCAGCAGGAAGCAGCTGAGCTGTCAGCTTAACATGTTTGTACGGAACCTATCACAACAGAGGCCCGGTCCAAAACTGGGGCTGCTAAGCACCACGGCTATGCGACTATGGGGAGAGGCAGAGCCGAGCGGTGAGCAGAGACAGGCAGCAGCTGTCTGCTACCGCTCCTTTAAGATAGGTTCTGGATTTTGGGGGAGTTCCTTGCTCGAGTTCATTCATCCATGTGCTACTCTCTGATCTGTCAGAGCAGAACCTCCTGCTCTTTCCTGTGTCTCTGTCCACAGTTCTGATCTCCCCAGCCAACCAGACGATGTCTCATCCCAATCACTGAGTCGGTGCCCCCCCGCCTTACACAGCTGCCTGACTCCTGGCAGTGGAGTAGGAAACATTTTAATCTCTTGTAAAGATACTGCTTTGAAATGTTCTCGTTTTAAAATAACCCACTCTGGGGTAGGCATCTGGCCGCCATCTCCACCATATCTGAGCGCCACCATCTTTAACGTACCTGTGGTCACAAACCCTGGGGAGGCAGGGCAGGGCTGTTCTCCTTTTACAGCTGGGGAACCAGGGCACAGGGAGCCTAAAGACCCAGATCCTCAGAGGTGTATCAGCACCTAATTCCCAGCGATTTCAATGGGAGTTAGGTGCCTAAATAACTGAGGATCTGGNGCCCCCCCGCCTTACACAGCTGCCTGACTCCTGGCAGTGGAGTAGGAAACATTTTAATCTCTTGTAAAGATACTGCTTTGAAATGTTCTCGTTTTAAAATAACCCACTCTGGGGTAGGCATCTGGCCGCCATCTCCACCATATCTGAGCGCCACCATCTTTAACGTACCTGTGGTCACAAACCCTGGGGAGGCAGGGCAGGGCTGTTCTCCTTTTACAGCTGGGGAACCGGGGCACAGGGAGCCTAAAGACCCAGATCCTCAGATGTGTGTCAGCACCTAATTCCCAGCGATTTCAATGGGAGTTAGGTGCCTAAATAACTGAGGATCTGGGCCCAAGTGACTTTCCCAAGGTCACCCAGGCAGTCTGTAGCAGTGCAAGGAGCTGAACGCAGGTGCCCTACTGCCCAGGATAGCAGCCTAACCACTGGGTCATCCTTCCTCTTTCAGAAACGGCCGTAAGCAGATTCCATTTCCGATCAGCGACTAGGGCAGCGGCAATGGAAAAGGCTGGCCAGAGTTTTGCTTAGTATTTAAAACCCAAACATCAGTGATCTAACCCCTTTCCCTCTTCACAGCAGCTTCACAGACGCTCCCTGACTCTCACCCCGCCCCCCTCGCAAAGCAGGCAAGGGCTGTTGCAATTTTATGGATGGCTGAACTTCCGCCTGCGGAGCTGGGACCGCTCCAAGGGCACACAGTGAGTCAGTGGCAGAGCTGTGAATAGCACCCAAGGATCCTGCCTCCTAGTCACCTGCTCTAGCAGCTTCTAGGCCACACTCCAAAGGGCCAGAGGAAAACGAACCTGCACCTTAGCAAAGGAGACTCTGCAAGAGAGTGAACGGTGGGCTCCACCTAGAACCAAAGCCAGCTGTTGTCCCCAGGTAGCACAGTGGGGGTCTGGGTGCCTCCAACCCACGTCCACCCCACGGTCCAGTGGTTAGAGCAGGGAACCGTGACTCAGGAGCTCTGGATTCTAATCCCGGCTCTGGCACAAGAGTGGTGATTATGGGGGGGGGGTGTGTGTGTCAGGATTCCATGGTTCCATACCCAGGTCTACAACAGCCGTGCAAGTCTTTTTCACCTCTCGGTGAAATGGAGCTCACCCGTACGTGAAATGCCGTGAGATCCCCTTGGAAAGGGGCTATGGAAGGTTCAAAGTACTTACAACCTCAAGCCATGTCAGGCAGAAGTTGCCCTGGCAACCACTGACACAGCGGGTAGCAACAGACACTTTATCTCCCTGTCATTTGCTAGTTTCGTTGTGAAACAGCCCAGGCGGGGTGGAGGCAGCTCACAGCTATTTGGCCTGTACTGGAAACCAGAGCTGTGTTGGATACAACCTCTGCCCTTGGGACTCCCACAGGCCAGTGTGGTGAGATCTGCTCCGTCCCCAGTGGCCAGCCCTTCTCCCTGGGCACACAGCTAGCCCTCCGGCTCTGCAATGCGCCTCTCTGTTTAGTTAGCAGAGGGTGTGGAGAGTGACTCACTCCCAAGCTATTGTTGCTGGAGGATTTTCCACTCCCCATTCACACAGAGCTGGGATCTCCCCTCTCCTGCAGAGATGGGGTTTGGGGTCACGCTTCCCTGCTGCTCAGAGCCAACCTGCGACCCATCCCAAGCACTTCCCATTGCTGCAGCCAGAGACACCCCCAGAATTTATTCTAGGCTGACAATCCTGCCCCCCTATCTGCATCAGAATTTAAGGGTCCCCCCTTCTCCTCAGCTTTCCCTCATCTGCACCGCTCCCCTCAGGCATTCAAAGATCAGCTGCAGCTTCAAACCTTCATTTGACTACGAACCATTAAGCCTATGCAAACGGCTGCTAAGAGTGAAACCGGCCTGGCACACCAGGTTCCCTGAGCCTCCCAGCAAAACAATGGGCCAGGCCTGCCACTCCATTACAACCCACTGCACCCCTCAGGGAATCCCAGGCAGGTGAACCCCCCCCCCCCCCCTGCAAGACAAGTGAGTTCAGGACAGCAGCAGATGCTGGATTGGAAATACTGCCCGTCTGTCAATGGAGCAGGCAGCATGCACTAGAAGCGGGGGTATCCGTGCACACAGAATGTAAGTGGAAAAGGGCAGCAGCAGGGACAGCTGCCCTGGGACTGGTCTGGCTTTAGCTATTTTAGCTTACAGGGAGGGGGGGTTTGAAGAGGAGCTGTATTTTGATGAGAGCCACACAACTTTTGCAGCTCTCCCCCAAGTCTGCTGTATGCAGCCGTGGGGGCTCCAATGTGAGAGCGGTTAGAGGATACGTCACCAACCCATCCCTTCGGTTAAAGGTACCAATCACCTATAGCCCATGGGGGATCGGCTCAGCCAGGCTGCCACGCCTGCAGCTGAAAGAGCAACACCCTGATTAGCTCTGCAGCCAGACGAAGGCTGATGGAGGCACTCACGGCAGGACGGCTGTTGCACCTGTTTCTTCCCCCCTCCCCCCCCACTATCCCTCCCTTCCATACGCCACGAGAAAGGGCCACAGGATGCTGCTGCTTACCCCTCGCTGCTGCCAGCACAAGGGGGCAATTGCTATACCAGAGCAGACCTGCTTCCGACAGCAGCCAGGCAAGAAACCCAGACACGGACAATTACGAAAGACCCCGCGCAGGGGAATGGACGTACTGTACTTCGCTTGCAGCTCATTGCCACGCAGGAGACAAAGGAACTGCCCCATTCTGATCCTTCCAAAAACAATCCCCACAGGGGGAGGGTCTGATTGTTCACAAGTGTTTCTAGTGGATAAAAGCAGGACTGGGAGACAGGAGGGCGCTTCCCAACTGCAGTCCCTGGATTTTGCTTTTGCTCTTACGCAGTGACGAGGTGGCAAAGGAGGGACGGGGACAGGCAGGCCTGGGGCTAAGGGAGAGCCCTAGGCGAAGAGCAAAGAAAGTGCTTAGGGCGTGCGGTTGGTCACTCCCCCTGCTGCATGGGAATCCTGCCACCACAAGTGAAACGGCCAACAGATCCTGACCCCGATTGGCTGGGGAGGAAGCAAATGACTAAGGGTACAAACTCGCGCAAGGAGCCGGGAGAGGGCAGAGGTTATCAGGCTGCAGTTTCACTGGGACACAACCCAAGAAAGCGAGAGCAAACCCAGGGAAAAAAACACATTCCGGACAAATTTCTGCTCGGAGGCCGGGAGACCAGCTCCCCCTGCTGGGGGTTACAGGCCCCTGGCACCGCCTGCTTGTCAGGGGGAGAGATTGAAAAACAAACGCAGCTCCCCCTGCTGGACAGACAGGAGAATACAAACCAGTCCCTCCCCCACCTAGGCATGTTTTTTCCCTTTAAAAAGTGCAACACACCAAGTTAATTGTAAACCAAATCCCCTTCCAGCTCCACTCGTCAGCTTGGACTTTATTTGTGAGTTTATACATTTAGGGAGACTTTACACACCAGCACCGATAAAAGCAGCTCTAAGCTAAGAGGCACAGCCCCCAGGCTGGAGTCTGGCAGGAGAACATACTTATACACAGAGATTATACAGATCACACAGCCACAGACATTACCAACAACATGATTGCTCCGTCTGCATCCAGAATCGGTTACGTTATTGCACTCAAAGCAGCACTGGACAAAATTAAACACCCGATTACAGCTAACGAGCACACAACACGTCTGCTCCCCATGTCACGTTGGCGCTTGAGGGCTGGCAGGTTAAAACAGGGAGGCCCTCAGGCAGGAGGTACGTACAGAGAGGCTGTTCAGGAGAGCCAGTCTGCCTGTGGTTTTGTCTCAGCCACCCCCTTGGTAGGCGGTCCAGATAATCAACAAGAGGTCTGAGAGAATCACTAGCCCAGGGGTCAGCAACCTTTCAGAAGTGGGGTGCCGAGTCTTCATTTATTCACTCTAATTTAAGGTTTCGCGTGCCAGTCATACATTTTAACGTTTTTAGAAGGTCTCTTTCTAGAAGTCTATAATATATAGCTAAACTATTGTTGTATGTAAAGTAAATAAGGTTTTTAAAATGTTTAAGACGCTTCATTTAAAATTAAATTAAAATGCAGAGCCCCCCGGACCGGTGGCCAGGACCCGGGCAGTGTGAGTGCCACTGAAAATCAGCTCGCGTGCCGCCTTGGGTACACGTGCCATAGGTTACCTACCCCTGCACTAGCCAATGGCCTCTCTGTGAAATGAGTTTGGCGAGTCTCAGCCCAATTCCCTGTGAAGCAGCATCCACATGACAATTGGCACTAACTGCCCCCATAGACACATGCTTCATCGGCAGCCTCAGCAGAGGTGCCAAGGATCAGATGAGCTATGGAGACTGAACTGACCCCAGGCCTAGAGTTGCCCCTTTACGTCAGGGCAGACGCACCTTGGCAGGGGAAGCTCCCACTAGGATAGATGGAGGGTTTGTGTCCAGGGCTGCCAATCTGGCACCTCTGAGCACCCCCAAATATTGCCTGGTTTTGTAAAAGTTAAGACAGTTGCCCTGTGAAGTGCAGGAGCAAGGGGGCCGTACCCCATCCTCCGCCGCTCCTGGGTAAGGGGGGTGGGGGCAGAAGAAGGGTATTGAAAATATCCCAGGTCCCTGTGTGAAATGATCTCGCTCTTGGCCTTCAAGGGGCAAGCCTCTCATACACCCAGTTCCCCTCTCCCTTGTGTGTCATGAGTCCCGTGGGGGCAGTGGCGTCCCGGAGGCGCCGGAAGACGATGCGGTCATGTAAGCGGTTGGTTTGGCCCTGCCAGAACTCCACAACGTCTGGTTTCAGGATGTATCCCCCCCTGAGGGAAAAACAGATGCTGTTAGAGGCGCCCATGCAGAGCAGCAGCCTTCATACAAAGCCAAGTGGGACCAGGAAGTTCCCTACGACGAAGCGGATGGAGCGAAGCTTTTACACAGCACATATCACGACGGCCTGTGGGCACCTAAAAAGGATGTGAGGCGTCCGCACACAACCACGTCAAGCCCAATGATGCTCGCCGCTCTGGGATGCACTCAGCATCTTCTTGCAGGGAACAGCTCAGAAGCAGGCCAATCTCAACCTTAACTGATTCCCGAAGCTTCCTTTAAGTAAATTCAGGCTTTGTCAGGAGCTGGTACTCAGCTGCATGAAGGCTTTAGGTTCAAGCCCTGCCCTTGGCCTTCAATCTAAATCTAACATCGATGCTGCAGGGCAGCGCTTGGCAGAGGGGGAAGCAGCAGCAGCAACACTACGGAGAGGTACCAGCCTTTGGAAAGATTAAACCTAAGTGCTGTCTGTCCATCTCTACCAGCCGGGAACCCGAGAGCTCCTGGCAGTTTTAAGGAGACCGACATCCCCCCAGTTTCTAAGAGCCACAGCTGAGGCACTCGGAGGTGTAGCGGTGGAATGGGAAGGGACACCAAGGGAGAGAGAGGAAGACCAGGCCTAACTTACACAAAAGCAGATTTTACCCACTCACCAGTACGCAGGCTTTGGCACGGTTCCCTCCCGGTACAGCTCTTCCAGCTCTGTGTTCTTCTTCCTTAAATACTGCAAGGGAAAGGGAGACAGTCTGAAGGCCTGGGGCTTCCCGCCGTGGAGCACACATGCAAAAAGCAGGCAAAGCATGGCCTGGGGCCCTCACTGCCCCCGGTAGGAGAGAAGATGCACTGGACACACAGCGAGGGAACAAGAGTCCCTGGGGAAAGCTCTGAGACACCCAAGGGGCCGGAATCCAGCACAATCCACCCCACCCTCAAGTCCCACTGCGCCTCACCTCCCTGTCGGGAATCACTGTGCTCTGGCAACTCACAACCGCCCCGATCTGGCTGCTTCGGGGCCGGGAGTGGAAGTAGTGCTCCGATTCCTCCTCCGGGAGTCTCTCCACAGAGCCCTCGATACGCACCTGCAACAGCCACAGTGAGATGGGACCTGGCCCCAGGAAGGTGGGCACTTCCGCTAGGGGCCAGAAGGAGACCAAGTTAATTTTGCCAACACGATTAGGATCCAGGGTGGGGCATCAGGCTATCCTCCAAATGTCAAGTGTTCACTCCATCCCCTGCTGTTATACCAGGTGATCACCAACCCCGGCGTGAGATGGGGATGAGGCAGTTTGAATCACCACCACATCCTGCAGGGTAGAAAGAGCTCTAACTCCTCTCCAGAACTAGCTCCCCGGAAGGCAGCCAGCTCACCAGCCCTCACCTCAGGCAGTCTCAATTGGGAAGAAGGTCTAGAGAACCCACCTGAGATCCATTTAGAACTCAGTTGGTTTCAGTGCCTCTCCCCGCTGTCCATTATTAAAGACCCAGATTTCCTTCCCCCATAAGAAACCTGCCGCTCCCTCCCTTTTTTCTCTGGTACGTAGCTGAGAAACAGTCTCCGACTCCGGTAATTATATTTTGCTGACCCTAAATCACCCTGCAGTTTCAAGTCAACAGACTCACTTCTTGGCGTTATTCTTCAATTCCCCTTCTAAGAACTATTGTGCAGTGTTGCTGAGGGCTGTTAAACGGCTACCACCTTCCATCCCAGAGGCAGCTGCTTTCAGTAGTGTGTGAGCGTTCTCTGTAAGCGCAGTTCATAACCTAGAAGCTAGTCCAGCACGCTTCTGGCGCAGTAAGAATACCTCAAGCTGTCAAAGTCGCAACCCCCAAGGAGCGAGTAAGTTACAGATTCCAGTCACCCGTCCCATCTGGTGTGAAGCAGTTTTTGATCTTTTAAGAAGCCTCCCCAGCCCAAGATGAGCAAACAGAGGGTCTCTGCTCAGTGCTGCGGTCTGCACTTTGAGAGCAAGGGAGACCGGTGTGGCTCTGAAGCAGACTGCATCTACCATCTCCTCTAGCACTTCGCCCAAACAGGCCTCACCAGGGCATCCCAGCGAAGGAATGTAACTATGATACTGCATGCAGGGTGCTGAGCCTATCCCCACTGCCGCTTCCTCCCCTTGATCGGGATCAGAAGGCACAACTCACCTGGCGATTAAGGGGCTCCCAGTAAAAGACGATTGAGGCAAAAGGATTGGAGTCCTGCAGAGTGGGGAGGCGGGGGGAATAAAAACCACAAAACAAAAGACTTTCATCAATTGGGTAACGTTTCACATCTTAAAAGCTAGAGAAATTACCCACCTCTCCTAACTCAGACTCTGCTCAATGGTTTGGGACTTGGAGGAATTTAAGAGCACAAGACAGACTAAGCCAACACAGCCCATGGGGAGGTGCCAACATGCTATGCATCACCTTGATCAAATCAGGATGGGGAGTGGAGGGGGGCACAAGGAGACATCTCCCTCTCACTCTCTGATCCCCACACCTGGGATCAACATACACCTCAGGGACCCAAGTGCCTTGGGCTATCTGTGGGCTGCTCTTCTATACCGAAGGAGAGAGGCAGCTGCTGTCCACTTGATTTGATGTAAGCCTGGTGAGGACCTTGAGCACCAGGCAAGTCGGCGTCCTGCCCCTCATCTGAGCAAAGTTCGGGTGCCCATAGAGACATGGAAAATACAGGCGAGTGGGTAGTTTACCTGCTTGCTGGTCAACATCCTATGTCCCCCGAGATCCTCCCTCCTGGCGCCACGCCCACCCCCATCAGAGGTGCCAGAGCGTGACCAAAACCAGCCCTCAGTGACATGCGCCACACAAATCCATGAACGACATGGTCTGTAACCCACGAGGCAGCTCTCACCAGCTCCTTTCCTTTCCGGCTCTCGTGGTTAGTGAAGAATCGAAAGCCATCCTGGCTAAACCCCTTCAGGAGCACCATGCGGGCAGAGGGCCTCCCATCCCTGAGCCAGGGAACAAATGCACCAGTCAACACAGAAGTGCAACCACATACATAAATACATTCTAGAGACTGCCCTCCTGCCCAGGCAAAGGTGACGGGAATCTACCCTCTTCTTTCTGGTCATGAACTGAGCATTGCTGAGATCAGGAAGGACAATTCACCACCCTCTCTCACCCTGTACCTCATTATAGGAGGCTGCACATTACAGACTTTTGTGCCTTCCTCTACAGCCTTTGAGATTGGACCCCGCTAGAGCCAGCATAATGGGTTGGCTGGGTCCCCTGTCTGATGTAGCAGGGCAAATGCCCAGTCCCGTTCCAACACATAGCTGTGCCTCTAGATCTGCTCCTTACTATCCATACAAACATGCCAGAAGCTGTCTGCTCCCCTACTCGCCAGGTTACCCAGCCCAGGATACGCAAGCTGGCGAGGCACCTCACCGCAGGAAAGCAGCAAAGGAAGCCACCCAAAGACGCAGATAGGAGAGATTCTGGGCCAGCGACTCCCTTGCAATGCCCACCTGGTACAGGTGGCCAGGCACATAGCATTGGCTTCGCCGATTGAGGGGCACTGCATGGCCTCTTCAAACCACATGGCAAACTGCTTAATCGGGTCAAAGGAGGCGAGATGTTTCTCCTCAAATGCCTGCACAGGACAGAAATGGGGAGAGGAGCAGAAGAATTGGAGTGTTACACCCCCACCCATCAACCGTCAGGATCCTTCGCTTCCCCACACATCATCTCAAATCCTGCTAACCCTGTAGCTGCAGGAACCAGCCCACACGAGTTTAGGGTCACAACTCCTGGCCTGCTGAACGGTCTCTGATTATCCACACTTGAAAGGAGGCACATTGCTTGAAGTCACACAATGAGCCAATGACAGAGTCAAAACAGAACCTAAAGTCCTGACCCTGCCCTGCCCATCTCCCTGTTCTAGCCACTGGAGAACACTCCCTGGTTTTTTATTTCATTCACTGCTTGTTGATTTTTTTAGGTCAGCTGAGCTCTGTGAAGCTGCTGTCTTGTCCCATGCTGAGTAATGGAAAGGCTGGTCTTGAAGCTTAAATCGTGGGCTTGGGAGTCAGGAGACCTGAATTTTAGTCCCAGCCCTGCATGACCGTACCCTCTCGTCGCCTCTCTGTGCCTCAGTTTCCCCTGTAAATTAAGATTAGTATTTAGGTCCCTCACAGGTGGTTATGGGAAAGTTTTACCGGTTAAACTAATTATACTGGTGTAGCTTCACACGTGGACACATTTATTCTGGAATAAATGGGGGGGATTTTTTGGTTTAACTTCAATCCTTCCCAACTGACATAAGCTAACTTGTCAAAAGGCCCTCTCATACCAGAATAAGAGTGTCCACATCGGGGTTATACCAGTACAGCCACAATCTAAATTCACACCTTAGCTTATACCGCTATAACTCTCTCGTGTAGCCAAGTCCTTAGACAGAAGGGCAGGCTATTAAAGCCAGGCACAGCCCTGTGGGTAACATATGAACGGCCATACTGGATCATATCAACGGTCCATCGAGCCCATCCTTCCAACAGTGGCCGATGCCAGGTGCCCCAGAGGGGATGAACAGAACAGGTAATTATCAAGTGATCCATCCCCGGTCGTCCAATCCCAGCTTCTGGCAAACAGAGGTTAGGGACAATCAGAGCATGGGGCTACGTCCCTAACCATCTTGGCTAATAGCCATTGATGGACTTGTGCTCCAGGAACTCATCTCATTCTTTGAGCCCCATTGTACTGCGGGTCTCTGCGCTGTCCCCTGATGGACGAGTGCCACAGGTTGGCTGTGGGCAAGGAACCCACCCCGGCCCCTAGAGATGAACAGGGCCCCAACAGGGCTTTTCTGTGATCCCCACCATGACCCCCCCACCCAGCCTTTGGATAAGAGCAGGGCAGGATCTGGGGGAGCCGCTAGGGGAGGGAGCACCATGCCTCAAGGGGCAGCAGGGTAAAGACCGGCTCACCTGCCAGCCCGGGCACCTGTGGGGGAGGGGTGATTGTGCACCCCACCTGTTGGGGGGGGGAGGGGCAGAGATTTCGGATCCCTCTCCCTCCTTCCTCCTCCTCCTCCTCCTCCCCCCCTTCACCTCCCTCGTTGAGCCCCTCCCCCTCTGGAACCCTCCCACGTGCCCCTCCTCCACCGGGACCCCCCTTCTCAAGTCCCCTCCCCCTGTAGCACCCACGTGCCCCTCCGCCACCAAGCCCCCCCACCTAGACCCCTCCCCCCCAGAACCCCCTGTAGCCCCCCCGCACCTGGCCCCCCCTGTAGCCGCCCACCTGGACCCCTCCCCCCCTGTAATCCCCCCACCTGGAGCCCTCTCCACGTGCCCCTCCCCCCCCGGACCCCTCTCACCTCCTCGTCCCCCCGGTAGCTTTTCCTCAGGGGCCCCAGGTCCATGGCTGCAGCCGTCGCCGACACCTGCCCAGGGGGACGGGAGCCGAGCGAGGCCCAAACGCGCAGCCCCCTCCGCGCCGCGTAACGCAGCATAGCCCCGCCCCACCGCGCGCGCGCAAAGACCCCGCCCCTTAAGGGGGCAGGGCGCCGGACGTGCCGCACGCCGGGGCGGGGCGATTTCAGCTCACGCCCCTGTCCCAGCAGCCAATAAGGAGCCGATCCCTGGCCTCCAATCAGGCGGGAGAAAGGGCCAGGCCTCGGCCAGTGGGGAAGCGGCAGGGGCGGGACTCGGGGACCAGGAAATGGTGTCAGGGCTGTAAACAGGCACATGGAGGGGATGTTAAAGGTACAGTGTCCCGGGGGGAGGGAAGGATGGGGGTGGCTAACAGGAGGTGGGGGACGAAAGGGAGGGTCCATACAGGGGGCATATGGAGGAAACAGAGGGAAGGGGACGTGGGGGGAACAGACAGGAGCAAGGAGGGAAGGGGGCAGACAGGGGACATGTGGGGGGAATAGACAGAGGGAAGGGGGCAAACGGGGGACATGTGGGGAAAACAGAGAGGAGGAGGAAGGGGGGCAGACAAGGCTCCAGACAGGAGACAAGTGGGTTCAGTCAGGGCAAGGAGAAGAGGATGGGGATCAGACAGATGTCATGAGTGGGGGAATATCCAACAGAGGACAAGGAAAGGAAGAGGGGAAAAGAGACAGGAATAGACAGGTTCAAGTAAATGAAGGGTTGTTACAAGGAGGAGGGAGAAAATTTGTTCTTCTTGGCCTCTGGGGATAGGACAAGAAGCAACGGGCTTAAATTGCAGCAAGGGAGGTTTAGGTTGGACATTAGGAAAAACTTCCTGTCAGGGTGGTTAAGCACTGGAATAAATTGCCTGGGGAGATTGTGGAATCTCCATCATTGGGGATTTTTAAGAGCAGGTTGGACACACACCTGTCGGGGATGATCTAGATAATACTTAGTCCTGCCTAGAGTGCAGGGGACTGGACTAGATGACCTCTCAAGGTCCCTTCCAGTCCTATGTTTTTATGAGGTTACAAGAAAGGGAGGAGGCCAGACAGAGGGCAAAGAGGGACCAAAGTGGGTGATCAGGGCAGGGGTAGTAAGGGAGGAGGAGAAGGGAACAGAGAGCAGTGCAGGGCCAGACAGGGACAGGATGAGGGAGAAGCTGGAGTCAAATTAGGCAAAGGGCTGTTTTTAGAGGGGGGTTGGGGAATCAGATGCGGGACAAGTCGGAGGACGTGTGCATCAGAGAGAGGGGAGGGAGATGGGGGAACCAGGTCAGAGGAGAGGGTGATGGGGCTAATCAGAGAGAAGGATGGAAAACTAAACTAATCCTAAACCAAGAGAATGTGTGTGTGGGTGCTGAGGGGTAGAAGTTGGGGGCTGGATCAACTGGACCAATGGTGAGGGTGTTAGGACAGTGTCAGATCAAAACTGGTCTTTGTATACAATCCTTTTCCATTTCTTGTTTCCTGCTGGTGTCTCTTCCCATCTCTCTCTCTCCCTTCTCTCTTCAGCAGGTTGAGTTTTCCTCCCTCTCCTCCACTATGTTTCATTGGGGCTGGAAGGTGGGACTATGAGAGCCAATGTCTGGTGGTGTCACTGACCTGCAGGCTCTGCAGAGCCACCTCCAGGCCATGGAACAAGGGATGGGAGATGCCGAGCAGCCAGACGATCACCCGCTGTACAAACTGCCTGAGCCTGGGCTGGAAGGTGCTGTTCTCTGCAGCCCTGACTTCCAGCAGCCCCCGGAGCTGGAGCTCCAGGAGTCCCGAGGACACGCCCCCCCAGAATGTACCAGGTATGAGGGGGGGCATGCCACAACAGATTCACCCAACTGGACCCACTGAGAACTGGTGAGAAGGTGGGGGCCTGAGGTGACTTTTTGCAGAAGGCAATGTGGCTTAGAGGCTCGAGCACTGGACTGGGATTCAGCAGACCTGGGTTTGATTCCTGGCTTGGCTACTGCTCTGATGGGTGACCTTGGGCAAGCTACTTCCCCTCCCTGACACCTCCAGCTTTAATGGTTGCCGTTGTTATGGGACACCAGCCCAGCAGGAACTGGATGGTGACCCTCAAACTTGTTTCTTACAATCCCTTAAACAGCCAACTGATGGTAACAGCTGGCAGTCACTGGGCTGGATTTGAACAGTCCCTGACAGGGAAAAGGCACCAGCTCCCATTCCCCTTAGCCCTCTGGTCCCACTTATTAGGTCCCAATTCCTAGGGAATGACTCTGCAGAGCCCCAGAAGCAGCAGCTACAATTCAGAACCGCGTGTGAGCATAGCAGATAGGGCGCTGGACTTGGGTTCTACCCCCATCTCTGCTGCGGACTCTCTAGGCTGCTTATTCTATCCTGTGCCTTAATTCCCTGTCTGTAAAGTGGGGATAATAGTTCCCCCATATCCCAGTGTGCTTTGAGGATACAGTCCAGTTCTGGTGTCCACAACTGAAGATGAACTGGAGAGGGGTCAGAGAAGAGCCACAAGAATGAGGAAAGGATTCAAAAACGCCTTGTAGTGATAGACTCAAAGAGCTCAATCTGTTGAGTTGAACAAAGAGAGGGTTAAGGGGTGACTTGATCTGGAAGTACCTACATGGGGAACAAATATTTAATAATGGGCTCTTCAATCTAGCGGAGAAAGGTCTAACACGCTCCCATGAAGCTAGACCCATTCAGACTGGAAATAAGGTGTAGATTTTTAATAGTGAGGATCATTAACCATTAGAATAATTTACCAACGGTCATGGTGGAGTCTCCATCACTGGCAATTTTAAAACAAGATTGGATGCATTGTTCTAGAAGCTCTGCCCTGGGAATTGTTTGGGGGAGTTCTCTGGCCTGTGGTGTACAGGAGGTCAGACTAGATGATCACAATGGTCCCTTCTGGCCTGGGAGTCTGAGTCCATTAATAAGGGTGCGGTGCTCTGATGCTGCAGCGAGGTGGGCCATCTAAGTTCCTAGACCGAGTGAATCCGATAACGTTAGCTGGGGGTGGGAAATGGAAGAGCTCTTTGTCACTAGGACCTGTCTGATCTCACAAGCTAAGCAAAGCCTCGTCTTTGTCCAGGAGACTTCCCCAGACCACCCCAATACTGGTGATTCGGCAGCATGCCAGGAGGTGCTTAGCAGCAATTTGGGTTTGATTGGCAGAAGCGAGAGACCCCTGCAATGCTCCCTGAAGTCAGAGGGGCTTTGAATATACTGTCTTTTGAATTACACCGAAAGCCACAATCCTGAAGGCTTGTGGCCGTTAAAGAGCCTCTGGAACTTTTCACAAGAGTTTGCCTCAGTAGCCTGCCCAATGGTGGATCCAGCGGTTCCAATCTACCTCCAGAAATCCCCCCTGGAGTTTCAAGTGGATAAAACATTCTCCTTCACTTCCTCCCATAAATTGCTGTGTTAAACAGCTGCCACATACCACCCCAGAGGTGGCTGCATTTCACTGGTGGGTGATGTGATTGCTGCGCGCGCACATGTGCCCACACACAGTTTGTACAGTATTTGGAGACAGTAAGGGCTGGAAAGATGTGATTTAATTATACTCGCTTCTTCTTGGCTTTTGTCTGCTTCCAGCGCCCAACCCCATGGATCCCTGAGCAGCTTTGGGAGGCCCAGCCACTCTCTGCTGTGCGCGGAAGAGGAGATCAAGAACCGGAAAAGACCCAGGCTCTCCAACGGACCCCAGGCCAGTCCCAGCCTTGTCTCTCACTTCCCTCGTGCGCTGAGCGGGCCACAGCCCCAGGGCCCGTCCCCCTTTGGACACGTCCTTCAGAGCAATAGCCTGGATCTCCACAGCAGACGTCCCCAGGACGGGCTGCCACACACCAGGACTTTGGACAATCCCAGAGCCGCGCATTCTGGGGCCTCAGTGCTCTACAGGCCCAGCACAGAGCAGCTGGAGTCTCCATCCCTGAATGACGGACTCGAGGACGGCTGCCCATGGAGCAGTCGAGCTCCCTCAGGAGGCAGCAGCATTAGCAGCCGAGCGAGCAAGGTGACGGGTCTATACGCTGAGCTGGTCAAGGAGCTGGAGCTGCAGATGTCCGAGCTGCGGAATCTCCTCGCCTCTCGGGAAGAGGCCGCCCTGTGGCAGGAGAGGAGGATCAAGGAGCTGGAGCTGGAGAATCAGCAGCTGAAGAGCCAGCTCCGGAACCTAGAGGAGCAGAACGACCTCCTCTCCAGCAGGAACGGGGCAGGGGCAGCGGCAGGCAGGACGGTGCTGGGGTCCGGAAACAGCGGTGTTGGTAACCGAGTCCTCCTTCCTTTCCTGCCTTAGCGTCGTGGGGGCAGTGTGCAGCTATGCCAGCTCCGATGGGCGTGAACCCGCTCTCGGGCTCCAAGGCCTCAGCTGGTCTCTGCATTCCCCACTTCAAACGGTGCCCAGCTGGCCAGAGGCATCAGAGCGTGCGTGGTGGGGGTGTCACCTTATCCTGAGGTGTCAGGCCTTGGCCCCAGCTCGAGGCAGCAGCTCAGTGATCTGGCTGGGCAAACCCCATGTCCCTAGGTTAGAGCTGTGTGAGCTCTGGCCTTGGCAGCAGACTCTGGCCTCCCCCTGCGCCTGGCTGGGCGTTCCAGGGGGTCCCGCCTCCAGCTCGAGTGTGGTGGCTGCAACTCTAGCGGTGCTGCCTAGAGAGAAGAGCACGGCCAGCCATCTGGGCAGCTACATGGGTGCCAGCTCTGTAGAGAGGCTCCTGGGCTGGGATCAAAGGGACAGGCACCTGTAGGAGCTCTGGGCAAGAAGTGGGCACAAGGTGAGCGGCAGGGTGGATAGGGAAGGACCCCTATTCTTTGTGTGTGTCTGGGACTCTCGTGTGACCCAGCTCAGCCTGAGGCCTGGCCAGGGATGGAATTCCTCTGTGGTGCTCAGCTCTTGTCTCTGTGCGCGCGTCTCTCCCCAGACATCAACGAGAGCAACATCCAATTCCTGAAAGGCCTGGCGGGGCTGCTGGAGAGCAACGCATTGCAGGTGGGTGTCCCAGTGTCTCCCCTTGTCCTAGCGGTAGCTACCAGCACCTTGGAGGCGAAAGGCTTCCCTGGGTGCGTATGAATCAGAGAGGCCGGAGATGAAGAAACCCCCATTCGAGCCCATCTGCCCAGCCCTGGAGAACATTTTCTAAGGGTTGGCCCAGTGTAATTTTAACTATTCCAGACAATGGGGGGATTTTGCTCCTGGGGAGAGGATCGCACACCCTCTGCTGTCATTCTTCACCACCCCGCCCCCATATCCTAGTTAAACCCCGTTGTATCATTGCAGGGGCAAGCCGAGTCTCCTGGGCACCCCCTTGGTGTTTCCCCCCTCCATAGCCTCCGATCACGTCCTCCTGTTTAGCCAAGCCTCCGATCACGTCCTCCTGTTTAGCCAAGCCTCACTGATTTAGCTCAGTTCCTCCAGCCAGGACCCTGCTCTTCTCTGAACACCCTCCAGTTTCTTTCTGGTGTTGAGGAGCCGAGAACTGAAAGCAGGTTGGGCCAGAGAGAACCTATCACCTCCTGGGAAGCGGGGAGGGGCGGAGGCAGGAAGGGGTAGCTCATGTATCACTCAGTTTTTCCACCACACATCCCTGTCCGTGGCATCCCCACGCATTTGCTCCTATTGCAGGCCAATGGCCTCCAGCCATTCTCCTCTCCCACTGTGGGGGAGCAGAGGTGCACCCCAGCTGAGGTCCCAAAAAGCCCCCCGGTCTGGAGGATGCGAGCTGGGGTCCCGAGTGGCTTCCCACCCTGGATGAGCACAGAGGACGGCTCGGGGAGCCCCGTCACGCTCAGCGATGCCACCTGCTTATGGGAGGAGAACATACAAGATACGCTGCCCGATGGCACCCCGGTGTGGGCGTCGCCCGTGGAGGTGGGTGATCCGCGATCGGCTCCTATGTGGGCCATTGCTCATTGAATGCCTGGGGATGCTGCCTAATGGGACCCCGGGAGGACACTAGCCATAATAGGGGGTGGCGCACATGCCTTGGCGGGGAGAGGGGGGGTTGGGCATTATCTTTTCTCCTTGGAGCCAGGACCATCCCTACCCTTCCAGCAGGACAGGTGGACACCTCGGTCCCACACTTCTCCGGGCAGATGCTGAACTTGGAGGGACCACAGCTACTTCCCAGCTTCCCTAGGGAAGCTGACCGGGCCCTGCTCTGAGATCCCCTCCCTCTTTGTTTGGATCAAAGGCTTCATATCCTGCCCCACCCATACCACTTCCAGCTCTCTTAAAGGGGACCCAGGCAGACTCTGAACGGGTTGGGGAAATGGCTGCGACGGGGTGTTCCTAAATCAGCAACAGACGCACCTCGGTTCTTCCTTTTACCCATCAGCCAGCACATGCCAAGCTCGGGCTTCTGGGATTCCCTGGGCCCGCGCTGGCCCCCGCGCTGGGCAGGGAGAACCGAGCCCAAACAGGCAGCTGCTCCAGCCTTAGAAGGTGCCTGGATTCCGGAGGGCTGCGGAAATGGAGCATTAAGCCTCTCCTGGCTGAATGAGAGAGGAGACTCCTTTTGCTGGCAGCTCTCCCGAGAGCAACAGGGTGCAGGTTTGCCCTATAGTATCTGGGGTGATAGGCAGGACTCAACTTGGAGTTCTGAGTGTGGCCGCTGCTCTCGGACAAACACCTTCCTGCCCTATTTTAAAGTAGGCCCTTGCTTAAATTCCAGGAGTGCAGTCGAGTGACTAGAGCAGGGAGGCAAGAATCCTGGATTCTAATCCTGGCTGTAGGATGGAGTGTAGTCTAGTGGTTGGAGCAGGAGATGAGTCAGGACTCTTGGGTTATGGTCCCAGCTCTGCCAGTAACGTGCTGTGTGACCCAAGGCAAGTTACTCAACCTTCCAGTGCCTCACTTTCCCCATCTGTAAAAAAAGGGCTGATATTCCCCCCCCGCAGAGATCAATGGGATTGGGCCTGAGAGAGGACAGCTGGGGTTAGCCCGTCGTCTGTCGCTTGTTTAGCCTGCACGGTGGGGTCTGCCTGAGTCTCCCCAGACTCCGGGCACCCCCAAAGAGCAGAATGACGAGGGGCTTCTCTCCCTTTGCCATAGGAGAATGGGAGGCCCAAGCTGGAGCTGATCCCCAACTCGGGGGTCTACATCACCCACCACCAGCTGGACGACCTCTCGCAGGTTTCTACCGACAAGCCCAAGCTGATGACCAGGCGCCTGCTGGATTATTTCTTCTCCCGGGAGACGCTCGCCAGGTCTTCGGCCACCGGCCAGCGCATCGCCCACAACAACACGACCATGGAGAAACCCATCCGCCTGCCGGTCGCAGTGGTAAATGCTATCAAAGGTAGGGGGTGGGTGGGCAGGGGGCTTTGTGGAGGGAGATGGGGCGAGGCTGGGGCTCCCGACGACGCAGAGGGTGGAGAGCGCACATGGTGTCGATCCCCCCGCAGAAGGGACAGGATGACGCTGTTTGATCCTGGCCGACAGGTTCCTTCTGCTCACCTCCTCCGTTGTCCTTGCCCAGCAGGAGGGGTTCAGTTTGGTGCGAAGTCAGACCGCCTGAGACTGAACCCACAGAGCCGGCAGATAGCACCGGCAGGGGCACTTCAAGCGTCCGTCCCCCAGCAAAGCCAACGGGGCTCAGGCCTGCTTGGGGTTTTCCTCGGGCAGCCTCTCCCGTATGCATGCCCGGTTCAGTTCTCAGCTCCCCTGCTGAGACTGCCAGAGCTGGCCAGTGAGTGCCGGGGTGGGGACGGCTCCTGGGGATTGGGACTAGCTGTCTACTGGCAAGAGGACCGAGCCACCCCACTCCTTTCACCATGGCCATGCACCGCCCCAGGGAGATGATGATTTTCAGTCCCTGGCCAGCCGGGCTTGATTTGAATGGGGACTTAGAGAAGAAAATCTCAGAGCCCATTCCCAGCCCCTCGAACCGTCCGATCTGCTATTTGGGAATATATTTGATCCGTACCCTCATCTGTGCTGGTACAACTCCCCCTTCTGCCGCAGTTCAGGACCCCCAAACACAGCAGCATTGTTACTGCCAAAAGAGTCAGTGGGCCCGGCCCAGCGAATTACAAAACGTAACCACCCAGCATTAGTGGTGAGAAGCACGTGAGGCTGCAGAAAGAGGGTTAGCTTTAATTCCCCAAGCTGTGTGCCTGGGTTGGACAGGCGGAGATGCCAGAACAATTCTAACAGCAGATGCAGGCCAAGGTTTCCAGAAAGGGTCCACTCGAGGCAACTTAGAGTCCTGATTTTCAGAGTGCCGGTGCTAAGTGCTTTCTGAAAACCCCGTCAAGGGGTCTCAGATTGGGCACCCACAAGCCAAGGCAGCCCAGATCCCCAGTCACGTCCCCCCGCGCTTTACACACCTTCAACTCACTAGCGTTTCTGATCTAGTTAATCATCCGCCCTCATGCAGTTCCTATGACGTAGGGATTACCACCCCGTTCGGCAGCAAAGGATTCAGACACAGAGGGTGAAGAGACCACCGGGCTAAATGCAGGATCAGATTGGATGGGTGATACCCCAGACCGCAGAGCAATTTAGTAGCACCTCTGGGATGAGAGCCTGATGTCCTTGTCTGGGTCCCACATGCTGCAGGGTCTTAGGGGTTTTGCATGGTGGGATCCGGCGGGATTCATCTCAGTGGATTCATAAAAAGCCAGAACGACTCTGGTTGTTTGCTCCACTTCTCTGCCCTCCCCACCCTCCTCCAGAGTACGTCACCAAAGTGTGCGGCAAGAGCTGCAACTTCAACGCCGTGATCAACAGCAAGTGTGGCACCTCCCGGAGAGCGGTCAAGAAAATGATCATCAAGATGGAGTAGACGGCGCCTGGGCTGGGGCCTCCCAAACGTCCATCAAGACAACGGCGAACCAGCTCCGAAAACACTCCTCAGAGGATCTGTCGTCGCCCCCACTCCAACAGACGCTGGGGTGCTGGCGGCCCAGGTCCCCTCCCACACAGCAGCTCTGGGGGTGAGCACGGTGGAGATAACACGCCCCACCCGGCAGACGTTATGGGGGCAGCAGTGGTGCAGCTTGAGCTCTCGTGCACTTAGTACATGCACCGCGGGGCCTGAAGCGCCTGCTGTGTGGCCGTCCTGGGGCGCTCAGTCCTAGCATGCAGACCTCGGTGCGTGCATTCCTGGGGCGGGGTGACTTACGCCTTCTAATGAAGAGTCTGGGATCTGCCGCGCCTGGGGGAGAAGCGAGCTGGCGGGTGTGTTCTGCCACCATAGCCCTGACGTTCCGTTCTAACGAGTCCCTGAGGAGGGAGGGCTGATCCCAGCGGGGATGCTGCTCTCACCCCTGGGAAATCTCGGTCCTCTTTCAAAACCCGTCAGCTCCATTCTGGAATCCCGGCTCCGCGACGCTGAACATTAACGCTGCAGCCCTCTCCTCCGCCTCTGGGCAAGCTCTTCTCCCAGCGCATCAGACTGGAAGAGGGACAGTGCCGGCAGTGGAACGGGACCCAGGCTGCAGTCACGGCACTGGACTCTCTGGCCAGAGCAGGGGAACTTCTGCTTTGAAACAGTTCTTACCGGACTGTTTACCGGCCGGGCCTGTAGATAAACCCAGAGCTTTAGTCTTTGGGGGGGGGGGGGGGGGGGGGGATNGGCAAGGTCTGCTCTCATGTGGAGACTCCTGGTGTGGCTGAACAGGCAAGTTCTCTGCTCACTGTAGGTGTAAGAATTTAACTGTGGGCGAGACATTCCCCCCCCCGTAAAGAAAGTTCCCATAAATACTCTATTTCTTGTAAATAAAATAATCCTTCCTCTCCTCCCAACTTCCCTAATAAAGGCTGGAATGTAACAGTGCGGGCTCAGTTGTTTCTCCTTACTGCTGCCCCATGCTGGTGGAATTTATAGTCTCTAGGGTTGTTAAAGTAGCATCTTGGGACGCTAAGCTGCCTACAGTAGAGACAGGCTGGGTAATTTTAACCGTAGTTCCTTCCCCCCGTCCCAGATGCTGGACTATTTCTTACCGAACCCCCCGAACCCCTGAGCCAGCCTGAAGGCCTCTCTGGGGAGATCTGAAAGAGAATTCAAAGTGGCCACTTTGGGGGCAGCTATTGGCCTCCTCTGGCAGGCTCAGAATGGAGCAATTCCCAGCTTCCCCTTCCCGAGGATGAGCTGGCCGCGACGCTGGCTCCTTTAAGAGGATCCTTCTCTCGCTTCCCGGAGCTGTTAACAGAGCACAGCAGGGGCGGCGGGTGTGTGGAGGGGGAGGGATGGAGGTAGGGGACACTTTCCAATGACTCCAGTTCCTGAGCAATTTCTCCCACCCTCCAGGTCACCGGGCAGCTTTTGAAAGTCATTGGCTGTACGTTTTCCTGCCCAGTGCTGCTGAACGGGGCTTGATTGAAGGCCTTCGGGTACCCAGAGCAGGGACAGCACGAGGGCTTCCCCAACAGTGCCCCAGCCCTGGAGAAGGGGGTTTAAAGGGGCCAGCCCCCTCCATCTGATTTTTGGTTGAGAATGCCCCCGAGGGGGATTATCATAGAATCATAGAACTTAAGATCAGAAGGGACCATTATGGCCATGGTGGTTCATCTCGACACGGACACTCGTCCGTGGGGAACCAGCAGCTTGTTTCCCAAGGTCAGGCAGGTTAGAGGGTAGAGCTTGTGTCGCCCCATCCAGGGAAGGACTCGCAGACCCACAGATGGTTCTGAGGTCCGGCCTGACTGCACCAACAGGATCCCTTTTTGGGTGACGCTCGGGAGGATTAAAGAGATGCTCCAAAAGATGAAAGCCAGTGGGCAGCAACTTTGCAACAAGGACTGTCTCTTATTCTAACGTACAGCTCCTAGCACAATGGGGCCTTAATACAAATAACAGTGTGGTCTGGTGGGTGGGGCATTGGCCTGGGATTCAGGACACCTGGGTTCCATTCCCAGCTCTGCCACTGACCCTGAGCAGGTCACTTCCCCTCTGTGTGCCGATCTTTCTCCTCCCAGCCTTTGCCTTGTCTAGGTAGATTGTCAGCTCCTTGGGGCAGAGACAATGTAGGTGGCTCCAGCGGACGGGGTTGAAATCTCAGCGGGTCTCTCGGTGCTGTGTATAAACAACTGACTTGGTCACCCCCCAACTAACCTTCTCACCTCTCCCCAAAAGCTGGTCTCTCTTACCGGGCGTCACGCTTACGAGACAAAGGATCCTTTGCTTCCCATGCTGGGTTTGCCTCTGGCGACTAAATTTATTTAGCAAGAAAAAACTCTTGGCTGACTCTGCACCAGCCAGCCAGTTACATCGTTAATAAAGAATAACAGATCTGTCACTTAATTCATAAAACATACCTCAAGCAGTTACACCTAAAAAATAAAGTGGATTTTTTTTTTTAATTTAAAAGCTCAAAAATAACAAGCCATATGTTTTTGAAACATGTAGTAAACACGGAAGCAATATAGTCTATGATACAATATACACTATACACAGTGATGGGCTGCGGGGAGGTTGGGGGGGGTGCGGTCGGCATTATGGGCAACAGAGGATTTAAAGATCCAAGATTCAAAAGGAAACGCCATGTCACTGGGAAATGAAAAGGAAAAATAAATCAGTGGAGAGAAAAAAACCCTCTTCAATTCATTATTGGAAAAGAACTTTGGAGGGAAAAGGATTGGGAGGGGAGATTATTAACCGGGCACAATTAAATAAAAAAAAAAGCACTCACGATACACAGTGTTCATACTCGGGAGCTGGGAGCGTAAGGCAACAATTTCCATAGAAAAAAAGGACCTTCCAAAGGAGTTTATATAGAGAGATATTTATAGATATTTATAGATTTTAAATATAAAGTAGGAATGTGCCGCAGAGCGCCGGGTGGGCTGTCTGTGGAGTGCTGCCCCCTGCCGTGTCAAAGCTTCACAAGCGCGGGGAGGAGGGGGCCCACCGTGAGAAAGTTTCGCTGGCATCCTTGTGCCGTTTACACGAGGTTGGCACGGCCCTGCTTGTTCAGTCCCCCCCAGCCTGTGGCGTAGCGAGGAGGGGCTGCCGCTCGCGCCCATGTCAGCATTTTCCTTTGGAAACAAGGGCTTCTCCTTCGTCCCGGCCCGTGCGATCGATGTCCGGCTCTGACGCGCTCTGCGGAGGAAGGAGCTGGATTCCCAAGGACTGTGCTGGAAGGCGGATGGCTTCCGAGGAAGGAAGATCAGCAAGGACTCCTCTCCCCGCGCGGACACCTCTGGGAGGGTCTCAAAGCCAGGAGCGCGACTACGGCTGCGGATTCCCAGGCTGGCTGTCTGCCCAACCCCTACGCCGTACCCTCGCCGGGGACTGTCCATGGCAGTGCGGGGCTCAGCCAGTGCTCAGAGGGCCAGCTGGCGGCCCCCGCCTGGCTGCTGCTAAGCCTACAAGTTCTTGGTGACCAGGTGGGTTTTATAGTGCTTCGTCAGGTGGTCACTTCTCATGAAGCGCTTTTGGCACTGCGCACACTCAAAACGCTTATCACCTGCCAGGGAAACAAGAGCAACGTTCAATGCGCCACAGGCCGGCGCTCGCTGCTGCAGCCAAGCACCCAAGGCTCGATCGCTCCAGCTCGGAAGGGCGTGTGTTGCAGCCTCATGCCGGGAAGGTGGAATGCACCGATGCATGGTCCCCTTCCCGCCCAGCTCCCCGTGTGCACAGCTAGCACCCCGTCCCTCCCGCTGCAGGGAGATGACAGATCCGTGCCACACTGCGGTTGGGGTGACGCGAAGGCAGCAGAGACCCCATATGTTCTGGAGCCCCCCTCCCCATCGCCCCGGCGGGCAAGGCGGCAGCATGCTCTGGGGTTACTGGCGAAGCAGAAGCAGGGGAGGGGGGAAGACAGTCCCACAAGACCAGCTCCGAGACGCGGCAGGGCTCTCCTCCCGACTACATGCAAAACATCCTGGCAGGACACGGGAGACGGGGAGCGGGGGCGGCGGGCAACAGACCTGTGTGCGTCCGGGCGTGCCGCTGCAGCTCATCGCTGCGCGTGAACCTCTTCCCGCAGAAGACCCAGTTGCAGACAAACGGGCGCTCACCCGTGTGCAGGCGGACGTGGGCACGCAGCAGTGAGGTCTTGCGGAAAGTCTTGCCGCACTCAGGGATGTGGCAGATGTGCTTCTTCTTCCCCTGATCCCCTGACCTGGAGGGACAGGAAGCCATCGCAACCGTTACTCTTGCTGACGTGGGGGAAGATGGCTGGCACTCTCCCCCCCCCCCCCCCCCCCCCCCCCCCCCCCCCCCCCCCCCCCCCCCCCCCCCCNGCTCACCTTTTCTCCCCGTCCTTGCAGTTGGGGCAGGTGCACGCCATGCGCCGCCTCTTCTCCCCAGGCTGGATCTCCCCGGACAGCGCCTGCTCCATCTGCAGCTGGATCTGGGTTGGGCTCAGGCCGCTGATAGTCAGGTTGTTGCCAGACACGTTTTGGACCGTCAGCTGCTGCTGGCCTGCGGATGAGAAGCAGAGGGAGAAGGGTATTAAGGCTGCTGCTCAGCGTCCCCCTTGGAGACCACCAACTCCAAGGGGAGATGCAGCCCTCTCGCTGATGGGTGCTGTACACACCTCTTTTCCCATACTCCTCATGCAGGCAATGCTCCAGCTGCCTAAGCAGATCAAATCCTTAAAAGGGAGGCCTGGCAAAGGGAAAGGAACCAGCTCCAATAATGTGACTAGTCCCTACTCAGCACTTCCTTTCTCCTCTGTGTCACCCCAGCATGCAGTTTCCCAAAGGCCCTGGACACCCCCCCCCCCCCCCGGTGCTGGCCCTTTAAGGGGGAGGTAAGTCCCTTTTTTCTGAATATACTGTGCGGTTTTTCAAAGTTTTCAGTTTAACCCTTTGGGGTGGGGAACGATCGGAACAGGAAACGAAAAAGAAACTTTGAAAAAACGTGCAATATATTTACCAAAAAAAAAGGGACTTACCTGGCACCCTGAGGGGCCAGCTGCAAGCTCTGGCTTCAGGGACGCGGGAGCCTGGGCCACGCCGGGGGCTGGAAAGAAGAAAACTGATGTCAATGTCAGTCAGTGGAATTGATCCTCCCAGGGCTCCTGGATGATGGAAATCCAACAGCCTTCGGTGCTGCTGAAAAAGGTCAGCTCAGCGCCTCTTCGGACCGAAGCCCTGTAGCTACGGGGCAGATGCAGCATCGACAGGGCACGCTTTCCCTTCAGCATGCCTCAAGACGGCTCTGCAGGGATCCTTTCTCTGCGGCGGAGAGGGCAGCTCAGCCTCCACAGTGCTTGGCTTCACCACGGGGGCCCTCCAAGCAAGTGGCCAATAAGCGCCAACTGGGGAGTGGAGACGTCTCTGTGGAAAACGGGCTGAGACACCCATCAACTCATCTCACGTATGGAACAGCCAGCGGGCCCTGCAGAGCCTGGGCTGGATCTGAATGTGCAACCCTTGAGGTGGAAGGTCCCATTATCATCTCAGGACTAGCCTCCTCAGCCATCTCCCCTAGGCTGGAAGCTGGTAATTTACTGTGAAACCACTACACCATGATGGATGATGCTGACAGGGATGAATATCTGCCAGTGCCGATTCATTTATTTGCTGGTTTCAGGACAGATTTGTGTGCAGGCCACGAATCATGGCAACTCACTTAGCAACTGTTCCGTATTTTACACTGCTTCGGTTTAGCCAAGCGAGGAAGAACAGCTTCCAACTTAAAAATCCAGGTGGGAATCTTGCCACTTCCTGCTGAGGAAGAAGCCCTCTGGCAGGTCTGTCTGGATCCGAAAGCAGATTGCCTTTCTCCAGACAGACCTTCCTCTCCTGATGTTTCCTGCAGCAAAAGCCTCCCATCTGAGCTCTGGAATGCAAAAACCTGCCACTGAGAGCAATGGGTCGATCTACCACGCTGGGTGGGGGCAGATGTAGGGAATGATGGAGCACACCACAGAGCCACGATTCTCCGTAGTCAGCTGTTAAAGGAAGTGTCTATGTCTGCCCTGCCACCTTGGAACAGGAGGAGTGGAATGCAGCGCAGTATTTGCAACCTCTCTGTTGCCAAAGAGATCTGGGGACTTGGCTAAGGGTATGTCTACAGTACTCGCCGATCGATCCAGCAGGGATCGATTGATCGCGTCTAGTCTAGACGTGATAAATCGATCCCCGAGCGCTCTCCCGTCAACGAGAGGCGCAGGCGGAGTCGACGGGGGAGCGGCAGCAGTCGACTCACCGCGGTAAGTTGATCTAAGTACGTCGACTTCAGCTAAGTTGCGTAACTTAGATGGATCCCCGCCCCCAGCGTAGACCAGGCCTAACACTCACCGTTACCTCCAGCCTGCACAAATGCAGGATGGCAGTTGTGGTTTTGATATTTTCTCTGGCATGGTAGGAAAGCCACTTGCCCTAAGAAGGGGACACAGGGCTGTGTCCAGAACTGAACAGCCAGGGCATTATGAAGATGGATATTTTCCAGCAGGAGCTGCCATGGCTCGGGACGCACAGCCACTCAGAATTCATTGGATTTCTTTCTAATCACTAGTCCGGGACCAGCGCTTGGAAAATTTTAGAGATCCTGAAAGCATCTGTAGTGGTCTGACTACTGGAAGCACCTTCACAATAGCCTTCCCCATGTGATTGTGGCAGGGAATAACTCACCACCTGCTAGAGCAGCGGTTCTCAAACTGTGGGTCGGGACCACAAAGTGGGTCGCAACCCCATTTTAATGGGATCGCCAGGGTCAGCGTTAGACTTGCTGGGGCCCGGGACTGAAGCTTAAGGCCGAGTTCCAACCCCACCCAGGATGGCGGAGCTCGGTCTCCCAGCCCCCTACTTCCCCCGGGGTCATGTAGTAATTTTGTTGTCAGAAGGGGTTGCAATGCAATGAAGTTTGAGAACCCCTGGGCCAGAGATAAGAGATGAAGGCTTTACACTGCTTGGAAGCTGGGATTCCAAACTTTTGGGTGGTATCAGTCACTGGGTTCTAGCACTAATGGTTTTGTTTTAAATAGCTGCTGCTTAAATAACAGGGAGTTGAAAGGCAAAAGAATCAAGAAGGAAATCGGACGGAGGGATGGTATCACCCGATAGGGATAGACTAGAACGAAGCAGGAATTCCAGCTCTCCAAACCATCTGCCTCTAGTCTGGGGGTGGTCTGGTAAGTGGGTGACCTTAAAACTCACTGGTCCCTACATCTACCAGGACTTTTGGGAGATTGGTTCAGGACTAAACAGAGCAAATCTTAGCCCTCAGACAGGCGTGACTATCAATCCCTGCATTCGTTAATTAACGTTGTAGCTCAGAGAGGCTGTGAACCCCCTGTTAGAATCATAGACTTTAAGGTCAGAAGGGACCATTATGATCGTCTAGTCTGACCTCCTGCACAACGCAGGCCACAGAATCTCACCCACCCACTCCTGTAACAAACCCCTAACCTATGTCTGAGCTATTGAAGTCCTCAAATCGTGGTTTAAAGACTTCAAGGTGCAGAGAATCCTCCAGCAAGTGACCCGTGCCCCACGCTGCAGAGGAAGGCGAAAAACCCCCAGGGCCTCTGCCAATCTGCCCTGGAGGAAAATTCCTTCCCGACCCCAAATATGGCGATCAGCTAAACCCTGAGCATGTGGGCAAGACTCACCAGCCAGACACCCAGGAAAGAATTCTCTGTAGTAACTCAGATCCCACCCCATCTAACATCCCATCACAGGCCATTGGGCATATTTACCGCTAATAGTCAAAGATCAATTAATTGCCAAAATTAGGCTATCCCATCATACCATCCCCTCCATAAACTTATCAAGCTTAGTCTTGAAGCCAGATATGTATTTTGCCCCCACTGCTCCCCTTGGAAGGCTGTTCCAGAACTTCACTCCTCTGATGGTTAGAAACCTTCGTCTAATTTCAAGTCTAAACTTCCTGATGGCCAGTTTATACCCATTTGTTCTTGTGTCCACATTGGTACTGAGCTTAAATAATTCCTCTCCCTCCCTGTTATTTATCCCTCTGATATATTTATAGAGAGCAATCATATCTCCCCTCAGCCTTCTTTTGGTTAGGCTAAACAAGCCAAGCTCTTTGAGTCTCCTTTCATAAGACAGGTTTTCCATTCCTCAAATCATCCAGGCAGCCCTTCTCTGTACCTGTTCCAGTTTGAATTCATCCTTCTTAAACATGGGAGACCAGAACTGCACACAGTATTCCAGATGAGGTCTCACCAGTGCCTTGTATAACGGTACTGACACTTCCTTATCTCTACTGGAAATACCTCACCTGATGCATCCCAAGACCACATTAGCTTTTTTTAACGGCCATATCACATTGGCGGCTCAGAGTCATCCTGTGATCAACCAATAATCCGAGGTCCTTCTCCTCCTCTGTTACTTCCAAGTGATGCGTCCCCGGCTGGAGCTCAGCACAGCTGATCTAACAGGCAATGCTTTCCCAGGAAGAGCCTGGAGAGGCCTGGGGGGAGGGATAGCTCAGTGGTTTGAGCGTTGGCCTGCTCTAAACCCAGGGTTGTGAGTTCAATCCTTGAGGGGGCCATTCAGGGATCTGGGGCAAAAAAATCTGTCAGGGATAGTACTTGGTCCTGCTAGTGAAGGCAGGGGATTGGGCTCGATGACCTTTCAAGGTCCCTTCCAGTTCTATGAGATAGGTATATCTCCATATATAAGGCCTCCCTAGGGCTGCAGAGATGCTAGGTGGGATCTTTTGGGATGAACGGGGCTATAGAATTGTAGGGCAGTTAACACCCTGCAATACTCTGTCACGGGCACCAGGGCTTGGCTTAAGAGGGGGGAATCCAACTGAAATCTACGCTGCCAGCTAGGAAGTTCCTGGCCTCCAGAACATTAAGGCTTTGGGAGCTCAGATAGTTCCTTCTCCCCCTACCCCGCCCATCTCCCCAGTCAGCACGCGTCACCTCCCTAGCGCCAGTGTGTAACGATGCACATCCCACCTCCGGTGTTGGTGATGGTGACAGGTACTCCTTGGACTTGGACACCGTTAATGTTGATGGTCTGCATCGCCTGGGCCGCAGCTGCCAGCTGAGCCGCGTTCAAGCTGATAATGCCTCCAGCAGGGGCGATCTTTGGCAGGGGGCGCTCTTTGCGTGCGGCTGGCTTTTTGCAGCTTCCTCCTGCTTGGGAGCTGCGGGACACGGGGCTGCTGCACGCGGTGGGAGAAGGGGCCACCGTCACAGACGGGGCTTCCTGAAGCAGCACGGTCTGCAGCTCCCCTGAAGGTGTTTTGAAGTAGACCTGAAGGAAGAAGGAAACAGGAAAGGAATCAGACCCGCCGTCGCTTAGCAAGAGCACAAATACGGCCCTGTGTGACCCACAGGATCAGAATGATGGGCTTCAGGTCCAGGACCCCCAACGTCATAGTAAGTAAAGAATTAAATGTAATTAACATACACTACGGCCAGCCTGCTAGAGGAGTTTTCTGTGCCCTCCCAGCACCGGGGCTGCCCTGGATCTCTCCACCTAGTCATGATCAGTCAAGAATCAGGAGCAGGCTATGTAAAAATAAGGCAAGTCCTGCAAGGATCCATCACAAGAAAGGCTATTAACACACAGGAAGGTGGCTGCTTGCCACACACCAGTGACATCAACCCCTCTCTGGACCACAGACTTAAATAAGCCTTCCACCTCCCTCGCGACACATCAAACCACCATGCTTGCATAACATGGCAATCTGGGCTTGCAATATGCAGCTTGAAAGGAGAAGTTGCCCAGGCATTTCTAAACACAAACCCCGCCTGCAAAGAGATTCCTGTCTCATGCAATACCCCCAGGCCACTCGGCCTTTCCTTATACACCACCCGCTGAGTCAGTGATCCTCGGTGGATCTCCCAGCCACAGATGCGCCCACCAGAAAGGGTCGAGGACCTGGTACCTGCGTAGGAGTTGGCTCAGCTGCCTGGATCTGAAAGTTCTGAGAGGACTTCTGGGGGACGGTCGGGAGTGTGGCAGAGGCCGCCTGGACCACTCTCAGGGCCTGCTGGGGGATCTGTACCACCTGCTGCTCTTGCTTGGGTTGGAGCACCTGGACCTGCTGCACCACCGCTGGCTGGCCTGAGCCAGGACTCTGCACTATCAGCAGGTTATTTCCTGCCTGGATGATGTTATCTGCCGTAGTCTCTATCAACACCGTTTCTACTTGCTCGGCCACCGCCATGGCTGTCGTCTGGGCTGGTGACATGGCTTTCTTTCTAGTCTTTTTACAGGGCTTTGACGGGCTCTCGGCTAGGATCTGAGCCTGAGCACCGGGCTCAGCGACATTCACCAGGTTGTTAACCGGCAGGGTGAGCGTTACGTTGCTGCCGCCCGTCAGCTTGACGACGTTGCTTGCACTCTGCACAGAAGATGCCCCAGCCTTGTGCGCGGGAGCCGGCTTGATTGGCACAGGCTTGTGCGTGGAAGAGGAGGGGGTAATGATCGCTTGGTTAGTGCCGGGAATAATCTGAATCTGGTTGGCGAGGTTCTGCTGAACTTGTATGGTCTGCCCCCCTGCTGCTTGAATCTGTGGGACAGTCTGGTACTGGATGTTCGTAGATGAGCGGGCCCCTTTGTTGATCATGGTTGGATTCTGAATGGCAAAAACCAGCTGCCCCCCAGGATAGGATGTCCCAAGCTGAGACCCCTGGATCTGGAAGAGGTTCCCTTTCGACAAGATCCCAAAGCTGTTTTTACTGGAACCCAGAGGAACTGGTGCGGGTTTGATGGGGACAAGTTTTCGAGGTGTGGGCTGAGGCGGGGCCGGAGGAGTGACGGCGGCTTCCACGGCGGGAGGACCGATTTTGCTACATGTCGCTGCAAGCAGGGCTAGTGGAGAGGGCTGAGAGTCCTAGAGGAGGAGACAGGAATGAGACGGGTTCGAGTTGAGTTGGTTCAGCTGACGCAGGAGATCAGTTTCAGAGGTGATGTAAACACAAAGCAAGCTTCTAAGGTTTCTGAACAGCTGTCAGAATCTTCCTTACCCATCACCGGTGCCTTTGATCTCAAAGCATGTACCCCCACATCCCCCTTTGGAGACAGGATGGTGTTACTAAGCCCATTAAGCAGATGGGGAAAATGAGACATACAGAAGGGAAGGGACTTCTCCAAGGCCACAAAGTGACTCGGTGGCACAACTAGGAAGAGAAACCAGCAGACCTGGCTTCCGGTCCTGCGTTTTACAAGGCCACCCCTTCCTTCCGAATCAACAGCACCAACCTCTACAGAGACAGGGGAGGAAGCTCTGCAGGAGATGCTGATCCCCTTAGGGCGCAGTCAAGCAGCCACTAGCAAAACGGTTTCACAAGCACATTACACAGTTGTGAGTGGTGTGTGTCCCGGAGCTCTCAATGCCAGGCAATCTCCCTCTCACCTGTGCTGTGGAGGCAGCAGGCTGCAGGTATTCACTAGGACTGACTGCTGCAGTGGCGGCCATGCTGTCCTCTTGATCTGCAGGAAGGAAACACACAGAGGGAGGAGTAAGGCAAATGGTGACAACAAGGAGCATAGTTCTCTCCCTTCTGCATCACCCCCAGCCGCCACACCTAAAGGAGTCACACAGCACTTCAGTCCTCTGAACTAATCTCGCCCTCTGAAATCATCAGCGCTGACCTAACAAATGGCTCAGTTACTGGCAGCGTGCGCCTTAATGTGAAGTGGGATTTTATCATTCCGCAATTTGTTATTTCAACCTTTGCATAGATTGTTGCTAATTGTAGAAGGGACCATTATGTCACCATGGGCAGCAAACAGAAGCAAAGGATCAGAAGACAGAGGGAAATGGCTGGATCCCTCGATTATTTATTTGTGTCTTAGCAGCACCTAGGGGCCTTGCTGTGCTGGGCGCTGCACAAACACAGAGGAAGAGACAGACAGTCCCTGCCCTGAAGAGCTTTCAATCTACACAGATCAGACAGAGAACGGGTGGGAGGGGAAATAGAGGCCCAGAGACTTGCCCAAGGCCACGCAAAGGAAAGAAGAGGAGATCCTCTGGTCTGACTCCCAGTTCAGTACTCTGTCTCCAAGTCCATGTTGCCTTCTGTTTGCTTCCAAGGGAATGTCTACACTGCCAAAAAAAACCACCGTTGTGGCAGGGCGTCTCCGAGCCTGGGTCTATAGACTCAGGCTTGCGCTCTGGCACGAAGAACAGCCATGATGTTCTGGCTTGGGCTGGAGCTCAGGCTCTGAAGCCCACCCCACTCCCCGGGCTTCAGAGGCCAAATGGTCTACACAGCTATTTTCAGTGCCGCAGCGTGACCCCGGCTCCGAGACAAACTGCCATGGGGTGTTTTTTTTTTGCAGTGTAGACATACCTGAAGTTTTCTATCAGGGTAAAGTTTTAATGCTGGTTTGGGTTGGAAACACAGTCAGTGCTGATTACTTTGGTGTGTTATTGGTTCAGAATGTTGATAAGTCATTATGCAATTCTGGGATAACTCTCTGCTGGCAGTGCAACTTGCGGGAGGTTGAAAGGAAAATGCGGATGTGCAGATGGACAGGGAGGACATATAGCTGCAGTACTCAAAACGGAAGGACAAGAAAGCACAGCGGATGATTTCATCAGAGCCAAAGCTAGACAGTGGAGTACACGGAATTTGAAATAGGCAACTGAATGGGAAGAGTTCAGGTCAAGGATGAGGCTACACTAGGTGGAGACAGGGTAAGAAAACAGCTTGTTGAATCTATTTCCCCATGTTGAAATAGCCTCACACTTTCGTGTCAACTGTCTGAAATGGGCCATCTTGATTAGCACTTCAAAAGTTTTTCTCCCCTGCTGGTAATAGCTTCTCTTAATTAATTAGCCTCTTACAGTTGGTATGGCTACTTCCACCTTCTCGTGTTCTCTGTACGTATCAATATCTTCTTACTGTATGTTCCATTCTATGCATCCGAAGAAGTGGTCTGTAGCCCACGAAAGCTTATGCTCAAATAAATTTGTTAGTCTCTAAGGTGCCACAAGTCCTCCTGTTCTTTTAGCAGATGGAAGCAGAGATTGCAGTAGCAGCCATCTCAATTATTGGAGTACTCTGATTAGATACTATATTCCTGTTACACAGCATCAGAACCTGACAGGCACAGCACTCGCTGGAGGTTTCCAGTATGACCGTCAGCAGTGAAAAGGTTAATACTGTTAGCACTTAATGGAAATACTTGTGCTTCTCCACTGAACATCCTTCTGACAGGAGTGGGCAAGTTCTCAACTCCTCAGCCCTAACACTCCCTCTGCAGACTCCAGCGAGACAGCAGGGAATGAGGAAGGTTATGAAGAGCACAGCAGAAAGGATTGCTTTTTTACAGGCTTAAATACAGTGAAGCCAGGGAAAGACCCTCCTAAATCTTTAGCACTTGCAGTGTCTTTTGTCCTGGAGTAGAAAGACATTTCGTCCATGATATTTCCTTTGGCAAATTCCCCCGTCATCCCACCTAACATTCTTGGTATGGTTCAATAGCTTGATAATATCTGCCTAGAAGACATGCCAGTGGGAGCTTTTCTAAGCCCAAACTCTCCGCGTTACAATCACTGGCAGGGTACCGATCTGAAATGGGAGTTATGGACATTTGAGGAACATGGATGTTCACAGCCACTCTCCTATCTCAGAGGGATAAAGGGAGGGGTGATCCTAGGCCTAAAGGTCTGGCACCCACTGTCAGAAACACTGTCAATACACTTGCCCCAACCAAACACTGCATCCGCACTAGGAAAAAGAGGCTGGTTTTGCACCACATGGTAAGATCCCAGTGTGGACAAGGCAGTCTGTAGTTTCACAAGTGTCGAGATGAACGTGGGGAGGGTCCAGGGTTTACCTCGACTAGCGAACACTTGTAAAAACAACAATTGCCTAGTCCACACTAACACATGATGCAAAACCACCTTTTTTCCCCTAGTGAAGACATGGCCTCCCCATAAGCAGAAGGCAAACGCTGAAGTCCAAGAAAAGCGATCCACTCATGGACATGGAGAAGCCAAGTCTTAGCTAATAGGGAGAGGAAGTGTTTAGTTCTAGTTTGCTTCGCTTTGCTGCTATGAGCAAAAGCAGCCCATTTACCATTAGACGGGTCCTCACAGCAAAGCTTGGGATGATCTCAGAATGGGTAGGCAGGTTGTACTGCAGCTCAGCTCTCCAGCTTCGGCTACCAACCCTGGGGAGATGTACGGTACCCATGCACCCTGCGCTCGCCATGAGCCACAGCAGTCAAATCAAGGATGCAGTATCCACACCACCCAAGAACAGCACCCAACACCCTAAGCAACAGTGTGAGGGAAGACACCACAACGGGAGAGAAACCGAATGGCAGGCACGGTCTCTATACAATAGGAGACACATGGCACACAACAGCTGAGTCTGCCTCAGCCTATGAAAAGATGGGAGGAAAGGAATACAGTCTTGACATGCCAGGAGTGTGAACCCTGAGGCTATTTACCACCAGGTACAAGAAGATTTGACTACATCTCCAGTGATTCAGACAAGGTGGATAGTTCTTGAACAGTGCTCGATAGTACTTTCTTCCACACTGCCTCTCACGTATGGAAGGAGGATCTCTGTAACCATCTGCAAAGCCACCCCCATGACCTCCTTCAAACTCTCCTGGGCCATGATGCCTCTAAAAAACTGGACAACGGTTAGGCAGCTGGTGTGCTGACCAGTACTGTCTTATTGTTTCCTTATGCTCCTCCATCTGTCGGTATCCACCTGTTGTCTCATGTCTTATCTTTAGATCACAAGCGGTTTGGGGCAGGACCCTCTGTTTGTTCTGTCTCTGTACAGTACCTAGCACCATAGGGCCATGGTCAGTGACTGCGGCTCCTACAGGCTACCACGATATAAATAATAAATAGTAAATATAACGGAATTACATCAATATGTCTTACAGGTAGGTCAATGGAGAGACCTAGTGAATTCATCAAATCAAGCAGCACAGTATGTTATATCAGTTTAAGGAGTAACTCTAGGAATCAGTGTGTGTCTACACTTTACTCAACACAGGAGCCAGTCATCTGATCTTAATACAGCTCAGGGCTAGGAGAAAGGCTATTTATATATTTCAGATGCAATTAAACCCAGAACACTTAGTAACGTCAATGGCCCATGCTCTCATTCTCCTGTTTGCTGTTTTGACTGCCCTGCACGTTACTGACTATTGTTGGTCAGCAGAGACAGAAAACTTCTCTGTGAGCAATGCCAAACCTTTCCCCAAACAGAGAGTAGCAAGGAAACTGAGCTAGCGAGCTCCAAGCCAAGTCACCAAGGAGTCCACTTCCCAAAAGCAGACAGTCCAACACTGAGTAAGGAGAGACTCCAGGCTTCTCCCAAAGCTACACACAAAGGCTCTTTCACATCCTGCCATGGCCAAGTGCATAAATCCTCACAGAGAGTCAGTTTAGAGATTCCCAGAGCCTGGGACATCATCAGATGGAAATTATTTGCACCAGTTCTGATAGAAGGGCATCCATTCCTTCAAGCCACTCGCGCTCATTCACTGTGGTAACCTCTCAGCCACCGAAGCATCAGATGTTTGCACCCAGCTAGCTGGCCTTTGATAAAAGGACACATTCTTCCCAGAAAACCAGGGACTTGAACTCCTAAATGATTGCACCCTCCCTTTCAGCAGAAGCAGGAACTGCTACGGATTAACTTCTTGGATAGTACATGAATGACATTAAGCCAGGCAAAAAAATGAAACACATTAAGGGAGTGTGTGTGTGTGTGGGGTGGGGGGGGTCATTAACCTTTATAAATCAGTTAGGAGGATAAATGTGGAGAGAGAAGTCATCTCTCTGAGTTTGCTGTTTGAACCCAGTGTTAATCTGTCACCCAAACATTTCCTCCCAACGTCCCCTGGTGACAGTTTGACATTTTGAAAAGGCAGCAGAGTGCAAATCCACTTACAGCATGGTAAGACCAATGGGCTATTTAAACACAACTTCCAGGAACCCATCTCTCCGTCCAATTCAGATTTGGGGACAGAACCAGAATTTACCAGAGTAAATGTTTCCAAGCCTGTCGTCTTCTGGGCTACAGACCTTTATGAGAGGCAGGAGAAATTCCTCCTTGGCAAATGATCACCATTTGTCATCATCTAACACAGTTTGCTGTGAGCTACTCACTTATTCACCAAGAAGTCACTAAACAATTCAGAGTCACTTTGCCCTTCTGTAAACCCACAACTACAGTCAAGTGCCAAACGGAACAGAACACCCCTTGAACCTGTCAAAGAGCGCTCTGTCTACCCCATTCCCACTGGACTTTGGCCCTCTGCTTGCAAAAAATATATCACCAGGTAAGTCCGGTCTGAACCATGAATCTGACACCATCTGATGTTCTCCTACTCCCTTGCCTTCTGAGAGGATGATGAAACAAAGATCCCTTGAAGACTGCTGGCTGAAGAGTTGTTTCTTTTATCAAGTTATTTGAGCAAATACAATTAGGACTTGTTCCTGCCCTAGGATACACAAACAGGGATATGTGCGTACTAGCTAACTGTCTAGGTACCGAGTCTTTAAGCATGCAGGCTAAACAGCTCTCTTCATTAGTTTAGGATGCATTTAAAAACTCCACAGGACTGCAATCTGAGCAATCAAGCTGTAGAACAAGAACGAGAAAACTTACCAATCGCGCCAGCCAATGAGAACCCATTTCCAGCCAGTAGTAACGCCTGTTAGAAGCCAGCTGGAACATTCACACCAGCACGATTGGTAGGTTTTCTGAGAGGCGACTCCTTCACTTGTCACAAGACTTAATTTTTTGAAACTCTGCCATTATCTTCAACATTCTACAAAAGATATAAAGGGAAGAGTGGTTTGGTTGGTTTGTTTTTTCCCTAATGATAATTAGCCCCTTTGATTGAGGCTCTGCCATCAGGAAATTTTCCTTTGTATCTACAACTTCCTTCTCAGTATAAAGAGCCTATGCAAATACTTACATAAGACACCTATCAATACTCAGTACCACAAGCGGCAGAACATGTCTCCAAGTCCTGCAATCTGGTGTACGCAGGCAGTTTCCTACACAGATACGAAGACTGCGCAGGTGTAAAAGGTCTATCTATCTACATTACTGTAGGATCCAAGTGTCTCACAATCTTTAATATATTTAGTCTCACAACACCCCTGTGAGGTAGGAACGTATTGTCCCCATTTTACATAAGGGAAACTGAGGCACAGCGAGGCCAAGTGACCTGCCCGAGGTTGCAAGTCTGTAGTGGAGCAGGGACTTAATCCCACATTTCTCAATTTCTAGGCTGACCCCTAACCACTGAACCATCCTTCCCACCCATATGGATCACATTACATGGCTGGAGCTCATGTATGAAAGAAACTACACTGGAAATAAAAAACACAAAGGAACATCCACCTAACCAAAAGCAGCCTTTGTACATGTGGCTACAGCTGACCTCACCAAATCACAGCTTTAGGTAACATGGCCCTGTTCTCAGTGGGGACAGGCCTAAAAAAGAACAAGATGTTAAACTGACTGAAAGATGGGGACAGAAGCTTCCTCTTTTGCAGAGGATTAGAAATATATGTTTACTGCAGTCAGACAGCAGATTCAGGAAACTTAAAAATAATTACTAAAACCATAAAAGTCAGCTGAGGGAGAAATTTTGTTTTTATCTCTCAATTCTTCCCAGTGGTTATTTATTTGTTTAGTGTCAATAAGATGCTTGGAGCGGCACATTGGGTAGGTGAGCAGAGCTCTGGTTCTACATTTAATAGGACTGCCAGATAGATTAGGTCCAAAATTTAAGACAAATGGATCAAAAATGGATCTTAGTAAAATTGTTTGAGATGATTAGATGGACCTTTGGTTTGACCCAGTATGTCCATTCTTATTAGCTTGTGATGAAACACATACACCCCTGAGAGACGTAATAAGCTGACTTAACCCCCAGTGTAGACAGTGCTAGGTCAACGGAAGAATTCTTCTGTCAATCTAGCTACCGCCTTTTGGGCAGGTGGATTACCTACAGCAACAGGAGAACCCCTCCTGTTGCCATAGCGAGCGTTTACACTGAAGCGCTACAGCGACACCACTGCAGTTGTGCTGTTGTAGCATTTTAAGTGTAGGCACAGCCTAAAAAGTTACAGAAAAATTATTTTTTCAGTGTGTTTACTCTGTGGATTGGCAAGCACTGTGTGTTTAGTTGGTTTCACTGTTACCCTGTAGAGCAGTGGTTCTCAATCAGGGGTACACGTACTCCTGGAGGTATGCAGAGATCTTCCAGGGGGTACTTCAACTCATCTAGATATTTGCCTAGTTTTACAACAGGCTGCCTGAAAGCACTAGCGAAGTCAGTACAAACTAAAATGTCCTACAATGACTTGTTTATACTGCTCTAGATACTGTACCCTGAAATGTAAGTACCATTTTATATTTAAATGGATTTATTTTATAATTATATGGCAAAAATGAGAAAGTCAGCAACTTTTCAGTACTAGTGGCTGTGAATAAGTAATAAGACCTTGTATTTTTATGTCTGATTTTGTAAACAAGTAGTTTTTAAGTGAGATGAAACTTGGGGGGGTACTCAAGACAAATCAGACTCTAGAAAGGGGTACAATAGTCTGGAAAGGTTGAGGACCACTGATGGAGAGGCAGCTGGCAAAGGAGAAACAAATGTTATGCATTTAAGGCCAGAAGAGACCACTGTGATCATTTAGTCTGACCCCCCTGCACAACACAGACCAGAGAATTTCACCAAATGGTTTACGCATCAAGCCATAACTTCTGGTTGGACTAGAGCAGGGGTCGGCAACCTTTCAGAAGTGGTGTGCCGAGTCTTCATTTATTCACTCTAATTTAAGGTTTCGCGTGCCAGTCATACATTTTAACATTTTTAGAAGGTCTCTTTCTATAAGTCTATAATATATAACTAAACTATTGCTGTATGTAAAGTAAATAAGGTTTTTAAAATGTTTAAGAAGCTTCATTTAAAATTAAATTAAGATGCAGAGCCCCCCGGACCGGTGGCCAGGACCCGGGCAGTGTGAGTGCCACTGAAAATCGGCACGCGTGCCATAGGTTGCCTACCCCTGGACTAGAGCATACATCTGAGAGAGAAAATCCAATACTGATTTATTAAAAATCTGAAGTGATAGAACCTCAACTGCATCCATAGATAAGTTGGTCAAGTGGTTAATTATCCTCCCTGTAAAATGTGTGCCTTATTTCTTATTGCTAGATATAAATTAGTATAATTGGCACTAAAGAATAAGTAATAAGACCCTTATAAACATCCACAAGGGAACTGAAATATTTATTTACATAAAATTTATTTTCAGGAATTCAAAGGGTGATCTCTAGCAAAAATGTGTCAATTTCAACTTAACAGCACCCCTTTAATATTCTTAAGTGTTTATCACTAAGGGTAACTGTTTTTAAGCTATGATGTTTAACCTGAGTGATCGCTCTAGCACCAAAACTTCAATATGTTAGTTCTGGAGTTTCTTCATCAATCAATTCTTCATCATCAATTCTGATTCTTTAACGCTGTCTTTTCCCTCAAAGAAGAAAGTTTTCACTATAACCAAATTTGCAACCAGCACATCAGGCTACACTGAGACAACACAAGACTTACATTTTACTTTGCTATACCGGAGTCTGCTGTATGGCTCTGTCCTCAATAGACTTTTTAGGGAAATCTCCCACCATTTCAGCTTCATAGTACTGTAACAGTGGGAGTGCTAACATGGACAAAGTACTACAGGTGGCTACTGGTGCTTTGACAATATATAGGTCATGTTATACAGATGACTGGCTCCCAGGGTGCTCACACTTTTATAATTTAGACTTAACATAGTCCTAACCCCAAGATATTGTTTTGAGTCACTTGGTCCCAGACTCTGGTCTCTAAACCCGTACTTCACAGCCTCCCTATAACAGACAGTAGGAGACATATGGAGGGTGTGGATATTTTAACTCCTTGATAGTAAACAACACGTTATATGGAGCCCTTGGGACTCCAGCAGCATCAGGGAATGACAAGGTGATCAGGCCCTGCAGAGACTTCCATCAGCATCAGTCCTGCTGCACCCTGTGGCTCCCAAAGCATCCCATGCAGGTGAGGTTCTCCAGCTCCAAGCACCCAGGGACCAAGAATCCCTGCATCCCCACACACCCCTGCTAACCCCGTCAGTTTCAGCCCACCATACCCCATGTACTGTAGGGAAGCAGATACCCAGTTAATCCCCTCCATGCACCATTCCCATCTCCGGGCAGCCTGCTCATCCCCTTCCCCAAGGTGCTGCACAAAGTGCCCTCCACACCCACCTCAATGCACTTGGGACCATGCAAACCTCCATACCCCTCAACCCCAGTGTCCCTCACCCTATCCCAATGCACCGAGGACTACGCAAACCTCCGCATCCCAGTGTCCGCAACGCACCAGGGGACCACACAAGTCTCCCTGCCCATCCCAGTGCACCAGGGGACCATGCAAACCTCCCTCCCCCTTGCCATCCCTGGCGCCCCCCAATGCCCCGGGGGACCATACAAACCTCCCTCCCCCCCGCCATCTCTGGCGCCCCCCAATGCCCCGGGGGACCATGCAAACCTCCCCCCCCCTCCGCCATCCCAGGCGCTCCCCAATGCCCCGGGGGACCATGCAAACCTCCCTCCCCCTTGCCATCCCTGGCGCCCCCCAATGCCCCGGGGGACCATACAAACCTCCCTCCCCCCCGCCATCTCTGGCGCCCCCCAATGCCCCGGGGGACCATGCAAACCCCCCCCCCCCCCGCCATCCCTGGGCCCCCCAATGCCCCGGGGGACCATGCAAGTCCCCCCGAGACTCCGGCGCAGCAAGAGCTGCGGGTCCCCGGGGAGGCGGGTTATCCCCGCCCGTCCCGCCTCCTCCCGGGCCCCGGAAGCGCCGCCCGCCCGTAGCCCGGGGAGGGCGGAGCAGGCCCCACGCCCCCTTCCGGGTCCCCGTTCCACCAGGGTCGGCGCCGCTCGCTCCCTCACACCCCGCAGCGGGGCCCGCGCCCCTCCCCCGCCACCTGCCCCCGTTCTCGGGCCCCGGGGCGGGGGCTCCCGTGACCTGCCCGCCCGGCCCCCCCGCCCCGGGCAGGGGTGAGCGAAGTGCACAGACCCGGCTGGAGCGGAGGCGGCGGCGGCGGCGGCTCCGACCCCCTCACGGCGCCATCTTCCTCCTCCTCGGCCGCCCGGGCACCGCCCTGAACGTCCCGCCCCTCGGCCTCCCTACGGCCAATCCCCACCCGACCAGCACGTTTCCTGGCCAATGGGAGCACTGACACACTTGCACTGACCAATCAAGCGCCACTAACGCCTGATTGGCGTCTCCGCCGATCAATCGAACCCAGTGATGGAGTGGCGGCTGCACCAATGGGCGGCTGATCTGAGAATGACGGACGGATCTGGACGACCAATAGAAAGACCGATTTCTGATTGACGGTGCGGCTTACCAATAGACGGGAGACCAAACTATCGCCCACTGGTAATTGATTGACAAGTGAATGGAGGGGAGAAGTGGACTAAAAATAGGCGGGATTTGTTTCGGTAGAGTTATGCGATTGGTGACTACAGACAATGATTGATATGTACAATAGCCAATCAAAAATCCAGACGGTCCAGCTCAACCTCCTATTGGCTCCTCTAAATCAGCTGGGCTGTGAATTCTGGAAGGTTAGTAACAGTGACAGCTGTTCCACTTCAGAGGTGGTTGCACTTCAGTCCTGGGCCTCCACTCCTCCATATGTACATAACTTGTTCCAAATTGTTGGGTGCCCAGCTCTGGCGTGTCAGAGGTGCTGAGCTCCTCCAGCTCCCAATGACTAACTGGCTTTGTGGGCGCTCAGCACCTCTGCAACATCAGAGACACATCAATCAACGGCCACTCCTTTTACATATTATTATGAACTGTATCACACACTACAGTGCTAGGGGCTATCCAAATACTCAAGTGCTGTCTTTGCTGCCAGGAACTCACAATCCAAGAGCAAGCAGGCAAGGAAAAGGAGGTTAAGGGAACATGCAATTTAGATGATAGATCTCTGCTTTTTAGAATCCTTTGCCTTGTTCCTGGCTCTGTTCTTGAGGCCAAATCATCAAAAGAGCAAGACTGTCAAATGTTCAGTACGCAAGACTGGAAACAGATTTTCAAAAGAGCTCAACTCCTGTTTAAAAACAACAAGGAGTCTGGTGGCACCTTAAAGACTAACAGATTTATTTGGGCATAAGCTTTCGTGGGTAAAAAAAATCACACTTCTTCAGATGCCCCATCAGATGCATGGGGCATCTGAAGAAATGAGGTTTTTTACCCATGAAAGCTTATGCCCAAATAAATCTGTTAGTCTTTAAGATGCCACCGGACTCCTTGTTGTTTTTGTGGATACAGACTAACACGGCTATCCCCTGATACTTAACTCCTGTTTAGGCACCTAAACAAGAGCCAGATTTTCACAAATGCTAAGAATCCAGCAGCTCCCAATGTGACATGGCCACAAGTACTCCTCCTTTTTGCTGATACAGACTAACATGGCTACCACTCTGAAATCAGAGTACAGACAGAGGCTACTGTTTACATGCAACTAGACCTGATTTACCATCATCCCTTGTGTGAAATCTAGCAGGACTGGGTGGAGGCTCTTAAAAACTGATGTCTGCCAAAGCTGGCTGAAGAGGTCATTCTGAAACTCCAGGGGGCATCAAATGCTTCTGAATTTGCAAATCAGTTCTCAGGGTTCCTGCAGTACTCACTCTGTCCTATGTGGCAAAGTGATATTTGCCACCCAGATGGTCAGGCCAGAGTTTGAAAACACAGAAAAAACATATTCCATGCATTTGTTCTCTCTTTCTTCCTTTCTCTTTATAATAATAAGGGCCCGTTTGATTGCTCTGGGCATTCTTACAACAATTTAAAGAGAACATAGGGGCCAATACAATTCACTAAAGGTACAATCTAGCCCATTGGATGGCCCTGACCTCAAAATACAATCTGTTTGAAGCACCTAGCACGCCTTTGGGTACCACACAAATCAAATATTAATGATTATAGGTTAATAATTAGGGCTGTCAAGCGATTAAAAAAATAATCGCACGATTTAAACAATTAATCGCGATTAATCGCGCTGTTAAACAATAATAGAATACCATTTATTTAAATATTTTTGGATGTTTTCTACATTTTCAAATATATTGATTTCAATTACAGCACAGAATACAAAGTGTAAAGTGCTCACTTTGTATTTATTTTTTATTTGCACTGCAAAAAGCAAAATAAATAGTATTTTTCAATTCACCTAACACAAGTACTAGAGTGCAATCTCTTTATCATGAAAGTTGAACTTACAAATGTTAGAATTATGTACAAAAAAACCCTGCATTCAAAAATAAAATAATGTAAAACTTTAGAGCCTACAAGTCCACTCAGTCCTACTTCTTGTCCAGCCAATCACTCAGACAAACAAGTTTGGTTACAATTTTCAGGAGATAATGCTGCCCACATCTTGTTTACAATGTCACCTGGAAGTGAGAACAGGCGTTCACATGGCACTGTTGTAGCCGGCGTCACAAGATATTTTCGTGCTAGATGCACTAAAGATTCATATGTCCCTTCATGCTTCAACCACCATTCCAGAGGACATGCTTCCATGCTGATCACGGGTTCTGCTCGATAAAGATCCAAAGCAGAGCGGACGGACGCATGTTCATTTTCTTCATCTGAGTCAGATGTCACCAGCAGAAGGCTGATCTTCTCTGTTGGTGGTTCGGGTTCTGTAGTTTCTGCATTGGAGTGTTACACTCCTGAAAGCATGCTCCACACCTCGTCCCTCTCAGATTTTGAACGGCACTTCAGATTCTTAAACCTCGGGTCGAGTGCTGTAGCTATTTTCAGAAATCTCACATTGGTACCTTCTTTGTGTTTTGTCAAATCTGCTGAGAAAGTGTTCTTAAAACAAACATGTGCTGGGTCATCATTCGAGACTGCTATAACATGAAAGGCGGGTAAAACAGAGCAGGAGACATACAATTCTCCCCCAAGGAGTTCAGTCACAAATGTAATTAACGCATTATTTTTTTTACGGGCATCATCAGCATGGAAGCATGTCCTCTGGAATGGTGGTCGAAGCATGAAGGGGGTCTTAGCAATTGGCTGAAAAAGACATGTAAATACCTTGCAACAGCGGCTTCAAAAGTGCCATGCGAACGCCTGTTCTCACTTTCAGATGACATTGTAAAGAAGAGGCAGGCAGCAGTATCTCCCGTAAATGTAAACAAACTTGTTTGTCTTAGCAATTGGCTGAAAAAGAAGTAGGACTGAGTGGACTTGTAGGCTCTAAAGTTTTACACTGTTTTGTTTTTGAGTGCAATTATGTAACAAAAAAATCTACATTTGTAAGTTACACTTTCAGGATAAAGAAATTGCACTACAGTACTTGTATGAGGTGAACTGAAAAATACTATTTCTTACTAGGAGGGTGGTGAAGCACTGGAATGAGTTACCTAGGGAGGTGTTGGAATCTCCTTCCTTAGAGGTTTTTAAGATCAGGCTTGACAAAGCCCTGGCTGGGATGATTTAGTTGGGGATTGGTCCTGCTTTGAGCGGGGGGTTGGACTAGATGACCTCCTGAGGTCCCTTCCAACCCTGAGATTCTATGATTCTATGGTTTTGTTTATAATTTTTAAACATCAAAAATATTTAATACATTTCAATCTGTATTCTATTGTTTAACAGTGCGATTAATCGCAATTAATTTTTTTCACCACGATTAATTTTTTTTAGTTAACTGTGATTAAGGGGAGGGATAGCTCAGTGGTTTGAGCACTGGCCTACTGAACCCAGGGTTGTGAGTTCAATCCTTAAGGGGGCCACTTAGGGATCTGGGGCAAAAATCTGTACTTGGTCCTGCTAGTGAAGGCAGGGGGCTGGACTCAATGACCTTTCAGGGTCCCTTCCAGTTCTATGAGATAGGTATATCTCCATATATATATAATCAACAGCCCTATTTAATAATACATGTTCTTGCCCATCAATAATAATCATAAACTCAATGCCTGGTATTATTTGTATTGCAATAACACTTACTAGCACCTGTCCTGAACCAGGAGCCCACTGCGCTAGACACTGTACGAACACAGAACAAAAAGACAATCCCTTCCCTAAAGAGCTTAACCCTATGGGCCCGATCCTGCTCCCATTAAAGTCAAAAAGGGGGATTTGTCATTGACTTCAATGGAACAAGATAGGGCCTTCTGTCCCTAAACGGGCTTCTTCCCTCAACGGGCCGATCCAGCTCCCTACAACATCAAGGGAAAGACTCCCGTTGACTTCTGGGGGAGTTGGATCAGACTGCAAACGTGCAAGAAAAAAAGGGGTGTTTTTGCATCCTGTTGGGAAAGTTGATTGGGGCTGAGGAGCAGAAGAGGGTTCCCGAAGCTGGACTGTAATTGACAACACCTGTGCTGTCACCCATCCCCTTGTGGGAAAAGCCATGAGGTCACCAATGAGCACAAGTGCTCAGGACTTTGGTTTTAAGCAGCTCCATCAAGACAGCTGTCCTCGACTCCGTTCCGAATCAGAGCAAACCGTGCCCCATGCCCCAGCACCACACTAAGGTCAGCACTGGCTCAGAGAGCGCCCCCTCCTGGATCATCTATGCCACTCCCTGAGGTGTTCCCTGGTACAAGGTCCACTTGGGATTAATTCTAAAGCCCGACCTGCACGCCACGCGCACCCAAGCAGGTCAAGTCGTTTTCAGATTTGACCCCCCAACCCAACGCTTGCCCACAAACCTGACTCAGCCCCGCCACCACCGCCTTGTCCTCGGCGCTCAGCTTGGGCGGGCCTTTCCGCTTTCCGACCCTCATCTCTGGCTGTCTCATGCCTGCTGCCCCCACCAGCCCCACTGCCTCATGGTGCTGCGACTCATCTGCAGGCGCACCCCACAGCACAGCGAGACAGCGGCAGCGGGGCAGACAGTTGCTGCCACGCGGACCCCATGGGCAAGAGGAGGTGATCAGAACCAACCCCAGCCCCTAGAGGGGTGGGTTGTTCGCCGACCTGACCCAGATGCTTGTAGCCAGGGGCCATCAGGTGCAGGTTGGGTTGCAGGCTTCATCTAAGTACCATCCTAGCTGGATTTAGGTAGGAGGGCTGAGGAGATCTCAGGCCGTCTTGCAAAGGGAGCCAGCTGTTCCTAGCGTTCAGAGTTTGGAGGGGATGTACAACCAAGACCCCCCCCCCTCGCCCAGGGAGAAAGCGTCGTTTGGGCCCAGAGCTCTCTCCCAGCTGCGGGCACCGGGATGCCCCCCAGCTCCTGGAACTGGCTCCCCAGGCGGCCGGAGAAGTCAGCGGATGACTGAGATTTTACTAGGATTCCAGCTGGAGCCTGGGCTTTGATCTCCCTTCAAACAGAAAGCAGGCAAAGGATTTTACAGACCTCCCCCCACTCCCGCGGCCTGCGGTAGGGAAGACAGGTCCCAACATGCCCCACAGTCATAGAACCAAGGCCTAGCGGGCTGGAAATAGGAGCTTCTTCCAACGCAGTGCAGGCCCCTTAGGCCCTGAAAGGCTTTGGGGGCCAGGAGAATTGGGGGGCCCAGGGCCCGAGCGACAGAGAGACTCAGGGAAAGGCCCCACTTTCCCCATCCCTAGATATCGGTGCAGCAGGGATCTTCCCAATAGTCCACCCTCCTCCCTGTCCCCAAGTGACAGGACTTCCCTTGTTCCCCTGGGGAGACTATCCCTCCGCCGGACGGATCTCGCTGCTCGCTAGGGACATGCCTCAGCACAGGCCTGGCTTGGGATTTAAGGGGGGATTCACTCCACTCGGCTCCAGCGGCCAGGAGAGGCTGGGGAAAAGCAGCAGCTGGAGGTGAAGGAACCAGGCTGGGAAGGGTCAGGTCGGCTGGAGGAAGGGAATGGAGCAGGGAGAGGAGGAGCGGTGAGGGACAGGCCACAGCGCTGGAAGTAGGGGAAGACAGAGCAGAGCACTAAGAAGGCAGAGGAGCCAGGGGAGGGGAGGGGCGGCAGGTGGGAAATCAGGCAGGGAACGGGATTGGGATGGGCGTGGAGCTGAGATGGGAGTCATGCGTCAGTAGCTGGCGGCTACAAGAGATGGTCCTTTCTAACGCCTCGGGGAATCACCAGATGGGGCTGGAGGGGAAGCCCCGTATAGTGGTTAGGCAACGGTGGGGGATGAAGGGCACAGAGGGACTCTGGACTCCTGGGTTCTGTTCTTGGCTCTGGGAGGGAGTGCCGCATAGTGGTTAGAGCAGGAGACCGCTAAGGCAATGGGGTCCTTTTCCTGGCTTTGGGAGGGAGCCTGAGGTGGACTTCTGGATTCTATTCCCAGCCTTGCTATGTGGTCGTGGCCACGGTGAGTTGGGAAGAAGCAGACTTGCCTGCCTCTCCGAGGGGCGCGTGGCTCAGTGCGTGATGGAGACTCTTGCCCAGAAGGAGGGGGAGGCATGTTTCCAGCCAGCCGGGACTTTCCATCCAAGCCTCAAGGAAGAGACTAGCTCCAGCTGAGGGCCCATCCACACGTGCACTCAGGAGCCCGATTGCAGGGGCCTGTGGGCTCTGAAGGGCCTGGGGGGTTAATGCCACTGGCTTGGCAGCCTCTGGGAGCTCCTGCCCGATGGCAGCCCTCCTGGGGTCAGAGCACCCTGCAGGGTGGGGCCTCGTGGCTTCTCCCTGGAGCAGCAGGAGCAGTTCAGAGGCTCCTGGGTTTATCACCTGTATGGGGGAGGGGGCTTTGGGGTAGGAGGGGTATCAGCAGAGCTGGGGGGGGCTGTGGGGTAGGAGTGAGGGGTATCAGCAGAGCTGGGGGGGGC
>QXTE01000039.1:7161159-7178659 GCA_003942145.1 Platysternon megacephalum
GCCACAAGCAAAAAAAAAAAAAAAAAAAAAAGCCGCGATCGGGAACTCTTACGCCGCCGCTTCATTTTTCGGTGGCAATTTGGCTGTAGGTCCTTCCCTCCGACACGGACTGAGGGACCCGCCGCCGAATTGCCGCCGAAGAGCCGGAGGTGCCGCCCCCTTCCAGGGGCCGCCCCAAGCACCTGCTTGCTGGGCTGGTGCCTGGAGCCGGCCCTGGTTCTGTGCCAGCTATAGTGGCTCTCAACACTCAGTTGAAGGGGACAAATAAGCAGGCTGGTAGCAGGGCCCGAGTGAGGGAAGATATCAGCGTCTTAAGGGCCTAACTGGCTCCTACTACTTCAGTTGACTGCCTGTTCTCCTCAAGTGGGTTCAGGGAAGCAGCAGGAAACAGGAAGCTCCCTGAGAAGCTGGTGTTGATCCATCCAGGCTCCTGGGGGTTCTAGAGAGGTACCCAAGAGACTCCTCCTCCTCTCTCTCCCTGCAGCTCCTGCTGCTTTCTGTTATTCCCTCTCACCTTTTCTCCTGCCTGCCTGTTATGTCTCTTGTGCCCTCCTTCCTCCAGCACAGCACTCCACCATCTCTGTGCAGCGAGAGCAGAGAGAATACATACGCACCAGCAGCAGACACAATTTTCTACACTCTGGGTCCTAGTGGCGCCTCCCCCCCACAGTCTGGTACCTGAGGTGGCTGCCTCAGTTCGCCTCATGGTAAGGCCAGTCCTGCCTGGCAGCCCCAGAGGAGCTGGGGCATTAGCTGGCAGAGGGCACCTGCTTGACCTACCTAAGGCAGCTTCTCAGCACGCAGCGCTGAGCAGCCAGCAGGGAGCTGAGGGCTGCAGCCCTTAGGTGGACTGTGTGCTCAGCGGCTCTGCAGGGAAGTGGAGCTGGTCTGACAGGTTTGCTCAGGGGAGCGCTTGCAGTCAGGAGACCCAGGGGATGAGACTGTTGCGTCTCTCTCTCGCCGCACAGGGCTGTGGGTGGGTGACACCAGCTGAGGAGCGGGAGTGTCACCTCTCTGATTTATTACCCTCGCCTCACCCGGGGCCCAGTTGCTTGAGCTGGTGGGGGTGCATCTTTGATTCTGCATGCGGTGCAAGGCCAATCCCGTTGCTCTGCAACGCCTGACACGGCTGGGGAAGCCCCTGCTGGAAAAGGGGCCTAGCGGGGGGAGGGGGAATGCTGCAATCTCAGGCTCATTCTAGGGCCCTTCTGACACATAAATCCGGCCTGCTCTGCACCTAACACTTAGGTCGACCCAGGTATGTTGCTCAGAGGTGTAGTGAAACTGGCCTAAGCTGCCGGGTAGATGCCGCTGGCTTGATGGCAGAATTTCACCACTTCTCAAGGGGATGGATTTACTACAGAGATGGGGGGGGGGGGAAACCCCACCTCCGTTGCTATAGCAAAGTGTCCACACCACAGTGCTGCAGCTGTGCCACTGTAGCGTGGACATAACCTCCCTCTCTGCTGTGTGTGCATCCACACATGCGTGTCATCAGCGTGTCTCTGTCGGTGATTGTAGGTACCCAGCGCTAGCGCCAGGTGCGTGGTGTGCCGTGTCGTCCCTGACGCAGTGGGTCTGGGTGGGGGGCGCAGTGCGTCCGATGTAGCGTGGTGGATCAGTGGGTGCGGATGCTGCAGTGGGTCACAGTGCCTCTGATGCAGAGCATATGTGCCAGTGGGTCTATGCTGGATACAGGAGATGGATGCAATGGGACTGTCCTTCCCCCTGCTCTAGCCCATTCTAATTAGGTCAATTTTGCTCCACAATGAATATATGACTCACAAAACTCTGCTGGCCAAATGGGACCTGCCTCGCTCACTGGGGCTGGGCACTCTGACTGGTCACTGCAAGAATTCCCTTGCAGGGTGAGCTCCCACCCAGCAGCTCTCTCAGAGACAGCTGGATCCCATTTATAGGAGGAGCGAGTGCCTGGTGTCAGGAATAAAGGCTCCCAGCCCGAAAAGAAGAGGGAAGTGAATCCAAACCAGCTCTCAATTGGAGCAATTACGGCCCCTTCTTAAGACGAAATCTGCTCTGCTCGTTTGGGCCTAAATCATTAACCATCGTTAATGATTTTCTTCCAAGAATTAGAAAGTGGTTTGTATACCTCATTGCCGGGCACATAACCCAGGAAAGGTGTAGTTTACACGTGGGCAATCCAGCTCCGGTGGTGTCATCTGTGCCTGGGGGGGCTCTGACATCACGCCACTTGGATGGCTCACAAGTTCAGCTCCCTTTGATCGCGCCTGTTAAACAAACCTGTTCCTGCATTTGGCTTTAATGACCATTCTTGCCTTTCTCTAATGCCCTTGGTGCGGATCCTTAAAGGGATTTAGGTGCCTAATTCATATTGATTTCAGTGGAAGATAGGAGCCTAAATACCTTTGTGGATCTAGGCCCTTCTGCTTGAGGAGCTTAGAGCCAGTTTCCCTGAGCTGTGGTGCATGGAGCAGTGGTTGGGGGTCTTCAGACAGCTGGCTTTGCTGGTGAGTTGCAGTTTGCTCCATGCGGGTACTGTAGACTGGTCAATTTCACAGCGGTTCTAATCAGTTCTGCTTTCCATTGTCCTGGGGTAGCTGGGTTTCCAGGAGGGCTGTTTCAGTTGTTCTCCTTGCACTTTAAAGACCCATACGGGGACAACACCGGGGTTGAATGGCTGCAGTTTGTTTGTCATTAGTTTTTGATCGGGGCATTTCTCATAAACTTCCTGACTTGAGTCTCTATTTCTTTACAATTCCTGGGCCCGATCCTCAGCCTGCGTCAATGGGTGCCGTTCCATTGACGCCGATGGAGCTACGCTGATTTACACCAGCTGGGGACCTGATGGCAAGCCAGCATTTACACCAGTGCAAATCACCACCCAACCTGAATGCTGGTGCTTTACACCCGACTTTGCCCAGGTGTAAATAACGGCACAAGGTTCAGGGCGATGGAAAAATTGTGCCCATTGAGGGGCGAACGGGAGAAATCTGGTGAGATCTGAAGGGATGTAAACCACCTAGTACCTCAGGGAAAAAAGTCCTGGTTTTTGCAAAACTTTCCTGGTGTGTCTGAGACATTGTTTTCATGCTTAGTTTAACTCCCGCTGTTCCTGGGACATGTTTATCCCTATACAATGGCATGATCTAATGGGTAGGACAGTGACTGCGAGTCAGGAGATTTCAGGTCTGTTCCTGACTCTGCCCCTGCACCTGCTGGATGACCTTGAACGAGTCACTTCACCTCCTTTCTGCCTCAGTTTTTCCTCCTACCCTTTGCCTATTAGCTTGTAAGTTCTCTGGGGCGGGGACTGGCTGTCGCTGTTTACGTACAGTGCCTAGCACAGGGGGCCCCTGATCTCATTTGAGGCCCTTTGGCGTTACTGTAATGCTCAATCGTACAGAATTTCCAACTGAATGGCAGCTTGTACTTTGCACAGAGATGCTCTGAGCAGATCCTCAGCTGAAGTCAGAGAGACCCTGTCTTGCCACGTGGCCCATGAATTTGAGATGATTTTTCTTGGTGATTTTCCAATGGGTTCTCAATTTGGCAAAGGTGAGACCTCCCCTTCCTGCCGGACAACACGCTCATCGGCTGCAGATAGGGAGGGAGATTTGCAAGGTATAAGTCAGAGTTGGGTTTAAATGATTCAGGGCTGTCAGGTCTCCTTAGGAAACGCAGGGGGAGGCTGTTCATTTGAAAGGTCAAACCCCCCAGGCTGTTCAGACTCCTGGTGATGAATGCTACCTCGAGGCACAACATGAACTGGTGAGAACCTGACTAGAAGATAGTCTAGAGATCCCGCCTTTGTTTAGAAAATAAAACCACCCAGGGGATGGAGGGCGTCTCTAAAATGTTACCCTCTGAGGCAATCTACTGCTGCAATCTATGCAGGCTAGAAATAAGGCGCAGATTTTAGCAGTGAGGGTAATTAACAGTGGAACAACGTACCTACGGATGTGGTGGATTCTCCACCGCTTGAAGTCTTTAAATCAAGACTGGATCTCTTTCGACAAGGTCTATTCGAGCTCAGCCAGCAGTTCGGGACTTGATGCAGGAGGCACTGAGTGAGTTTCTCTGGCCTGTGACGTACAGGCAGGGCCGGCGCTCCCATTAGGCGTCCTAGGCGGTCGCCTAGGGTGCTGCTATTTTGGGGGCGCCTGCACCCCCGCCGCCCGTAGAAATTTGGGGGCGGGACCTTCCGCCGCCGCTGTTGGGGGCGGGATTTCGGGGGCGGGACCCTCCGCCGCCTAGGGCGCCGGCAAAGCTGGCGCCGCTACTGCGTACAGGTCAGACTAGATTATCAGAACGGTCCCTTCTGGCCTTAGAATGTACTGGTCGAGTCTCACGGGGCGAGCTCGCTGCTGTGTCACGGTGCAAATTTCGCCGCCAAACCAGTCTGCGCTGGGAAGTTCCATGATGCCGCGGCCTCGCTGCTCCGGTACCCAGCAAACGAGCATAAAGCTGTGTCCACGCAGCCCCTGGGATTGCAGCGCAGACAAACCCTATGACCGTGTTCCCCATGAGTTAACCCTCAGTGTAGATGAGAGGTCGAGTTCTGCACTGCTCCCCCAGGAGAGCGCAACACAGAATCCCCATTGCGCTGTGCCACAGGTCAAGCCCTTCCTGACGATCTGCCCCTTTTGTCCCAGCCCCATTGGCCCACGCTCAGCCCCACACTGAGTCAAGGCTAATCCCTCCTGTGCTCCAATGCCGGGGAGACCGGCCCTGCATGGCGATGATGTGTCAGCCTGCAGGATGGTTTCAGCCCTGAGCGAGCCTGGCTAAGTGTTTACCAGCCGTCCCGAAGGCTGAGTGATCTAAGGTGCCAGATCCAAAGCTGAATCCCCCCATGATTGGGTTTCCCGGTCTCCCTCCCCCACTTCTACAATGAGGGGTCTGGTGGCACCGTAACGACTAACAGATTTATTTGGGCATAAGCTTTCATGGGTAAAAAACCCACTTCTGCAGACGCAAATGTGAAAGTTACAGATGCGGGCAGAAATATACTGACACATGCAGAGAAGGGAGTCACCTTACAAGTGGAGAACCAGTGTTGACAGGGCCAATTCAATCAGGGTGGATGTGGTTCATCCCAATAATTGAGGAGGAGGTGTCAATACCAAGAGAGGGAAAATTGCTTTTGTAGTGAGCCAGCCCCTCCCAGTCCCCATTCAAGCCCAAATTGATGGTGTTAAATTTGCAAATGAATTGTAGCATCTGTAATTTTCACTCCATGCATCTGATGAAGTGGGTTTTTTTACCCCTGAAAGCTTATGCCCAAATAAATCTGTTAGTCTTTAAGGTGCCACCGGACTCCTCGTTGTTTTTGTGGGCACAGACGAACACGGCTACCCCCTCTGATACCCCACTTCTGACAGTTCCAACCTCAATCACAAACATCTCAGCTGCTTGGAGGCAGGATTTGGTTCCAGCCGCCTTCCCGGCCCTCCTGACTTTCTGCTGCTATTGTTCCTGCCAGGACTTCAGAGTCCCGGCTTGCAGCCCTGTGGTCTGACATCCAGAATTTGCTGGAGAGATCAAAGTCTTGTTTAGCTCTCCTTGAGGTTGGAGCAGCCCATTAGGGGGCGGAAATGATAGCATGTGACCGCCCCAGCTGGCCAATCCCACAGCTCAAATCTGGAAAGTTGCCAGCTGGCAAGTGACCCATGGATTGAGGTTTGTTGCCCAGGCACATGCGTCAGCCCGTCTCAGCTAGTGGATGAAGGGGAATGAAAATCCCAGCAAAAGGGATAAAGGTGCCAGATGTTCGTAACCCGACATCTGATCTCCTAAGGCGGCGGGAGAGGGCGAATGAGATATAACTTTCAGAGCAATGAAAAACTGCCAGGGCTGGTCCCCCGCGGCTGTGCACCCTGTCCGCAGCCACCCTGCACAGGTGGGAGAATCAGACCCACAGATGCTGGCCCTGGTCCTGCCCTCAGTTCGTGCCACTGAGTGGGCCGACCTGGGACTTACCCTGGTGTCGGTGAGCCCAGAATCAGGCCTTTTGTCTTTTTGACCTCAGGAGTTCACTGCCACACGTGACCATCCTGTATGTGTGTGTGTGTGTGTGTGTGGGCAGCTTTGCAACTGATTGTTCTCTTGCCCCTCCAGCCAGCCTCAGCATCGCTGCTGATCTCCGCATCTCCCTCACACACACACACACGCCCCCTGGCCACCCCCTGCCCCACGGCCCTGTGCAGTGCTCCGGGCCTGTGGGACATGCATGCACATGGCCCTCGAGTGCCGAGCGGCCAACCCAGCTCTCCTGACAAACAACAATTTGTTTTATGACAGAAAAGGAAATTGCCCGTCAGTTTCACAAGCGCTAGGAGTCCCTTTGAAGTGCTCTGCCCGCTGGGGCGGGGCGGGGCCTCTCTTCTCCCTCCATCTCCTCTGCCCCCCAACCTCTAATTACTGGTTGGGAGCAGCTCCCCCCGGGAGCCGGCTGGCTGGAGGGAGCCAGGAGGGAGGGGAGGGGAGGTGCCGCTCTCTGTGGATGGGAGTTTCACTCCTAACCACTGAACTCCTTCCAAAGGCGGCAATGGGCTCCGGGCCACTGAGACGTCCCTGATGCAGGCCAGGGACGGGGAGCGAGGGGAAAGGACTGAACTAGAGGCAGGGCCAGATCCTCTGCTGGTGTCAATCAGCGTAGCCCCCTGGACTGGATCTGGGGAGCAAGGATCAGCCCCTCAGGGAATCAGGCAGCCCCCGCGTCATCCCGGCCTGGGAGCGCTGTCCCCAACGCCTGGGTGAGACAGGCCCCCGGAGCAGCAACTCAGCCGCCTGGCCACCTTGGGGTGCGGCGCTGGCGCCGTGGGAGCCCCCGGTGACCAGTAAAAGAGGGGTCACTAAACGTACAGAGGCACCTCCCCACTCCCCAGCAGATCCTATTTCTCCCCTTGCCTCCCATTCCCCCTCACGGTGCCAACCCCCTTCACACTGACAACCCACCCCTGCTCCCCTCACAGAGTTCTTCCCTTCCCCCTCACTGCCTCTTCCCCTCTCCAGCACCCTCCGGCACCCACATCTTCCTTCTGTCACCCCCTGCACCCCATCCTCCTTCCGTCACCCCCCTGCACCCCATCCACCTTCCATCACCCCCACTGCACCCCATCTTCCTTCCGTCACCCCCTGCACCCCATCCACCTTCCATCATCCCCCACTGCACCCCATCCTCNCCACTCCCCAGCAGATCCTATTTCTCCCCTTGCCTCTCATTCCCCCTCACGGTGCCAACCCCCTTCACACTGACAACCCACCCCTGCTCCCCTCACAGAGTTCTCCCCTTCCCCCTCACTGCCTCTTCCCCCCTCCAGCACCCTCCTGCACCCCATCCTTCTTCCATCACCCCCCACTGCACCCCATCCTCCTTCTGTCACCTCCACTGCACCAACATCTTCCTTCTGTCACCCCCTGCACCCCATCCTCCTTCTGTCACCCCCCTGCACCCCATCCTTCTTCCATCACCCCCCACTGCACCCCATCCTCCTTCTGTCATCCCCCACTGCACCCATCCTCCCTCCCTCACCCCCCCTACACCCATTCACCTTCCATCACCCCCCCTGCACCCACATCTTCCTTCTATCACCCCCTGCACCCCATTCACCTTCCATCACCCCCACTGTACCCCATCTTCCTTCCGTCACCCCCCTGCACCCCATCCTTCTTCCATCACCCCCCACTGCACCCCATCCTCCTTCCGTCACCTCCACTGCACCCATCCTCCCTCCATCATCCCCCACTACACCCATCCTCCCTCCATCACCCCCCACTGCCCCTTCCCTCCCTCCGTCCGTCCCCCCCCGGCACCCCATCCACCTTCCCCAGACCCCCTCCCACCTGACGCAGGTCGGCTCTCCCCTTGCAGATCCCACCCTGCCCGCCACACCTCCCCAAACCAGTCCGATCGGCTGGGTACCGGCTACGGCTGTGACTCCAGCCCAGCCCACAGGCAGGGAAGGCAGCGCCAGGGCGCGTCCAAGGGCACCTGGCCCTAGGAGCAGGGTGGGTCTCGGGTATTGCATGGCCAGGGCTGGGAAAGCAGAAACAGGGGTGGGACCAGGCGGGTGCTGAAATAACCCCCTGCCACCCCCCTTCCCAGGGGAAAGCCCCACAGCCTGGGCCCCCGCTGCCGTATGCTAAATCCAGCAAGGGCAGCATATGGGCACTGTGCTGTCATTGGGGGAAGGGGGGGGGGCTTAACCTCTTCCCTGCCAGCATCTACTGCAGGTCCTGTGCCCCGTCCCCTTTGCAGGGCACTTAAACAAATCAGGACTCCACCCCAGCACAGCGCCTCCCCCTGGGCAGAGCAGCCCCTCCAGTCTCAGTGCCTGTCTGGGCCCTGCGCTGCCCAAGGTGAGGGATCCATTCCTGGTGTTGGCCGGGCAGGAACAGAGGCGCCGTATGGAGACGCTTCCCGTGTCCCCCAAGCTCTCCTAGGCTGATTAACTGTCCGGTACCTGGTCTCGCCCGGAGTCAGCCCCCAGACACATTGCCCCAGGTGGGCACAACGCCCCACTCCAGGCGGGCTGGAATCCACAGTCCAGTCCCCCTCCCTTTACTCTGGGACCCGGTGCTATGCTGGGCCCGTGCCAGGCCGGGCCCTCTAGCCTGGCATCCTCAGCTGGACTCGGGCAGGTAACCATGAGCCTTATGCAGGGGCTGCTGCCACCGGCTCCCTTTCTGACCCCCAGGGAGCTGTGCCAGGAGGTGGCTGGCTCAGTCCCTCCGGGGGCTGGGGGGAGTCCTGTTACAGGGTGACTGGCCCTGTTCGGAGGGAGCAGAGGCCAGTGCACCTGTTGCCCGTTGGAGAGGGTGTTTGCTGANTGAGGTGTGGGGAGCGTCCGTCTCCCTCTGGCTCAGCAGAAATCACTAGCCCAGGCCAGGCCATGGCCAGCAGGAGCCCAATGCTTGTGGTGTCAAAGCTGNTGTTACAGGGTGACTGGCCCTGTTCGGAGGGAGCAGAGGCCAGTGCACCTGTTGCCCGTTGGAGAGGGTGTTTGCTGAGACCGGAGAGGGGCGGGACAGGCTTACAAGGGAACTGGGGGCGCTGCTGTGAGCAGGAAGTATTGAGGGTTCCTGCAGACCTTTGACCAGGAGGAAAGCGTTTGGGCCAGCGAGAGCACAGGAGTGGAAAAGTCTCCAGCCACGGAGGGCAGAGCGTGGCCTTCGGTGGCGGTGAAGAGCTGCAGAGACCAGATTTGGGGAGGGGGAGGGCGTGAGTCGAAAAGTCCCCAGGACTCAGCGGTGTTTTATACCAGTAAACTGGGCCCTGGGAGATGGGGCCTCTTTGGGCAAAAAGAGAGGCTGCGTGGAGTTTATTTAAGGCACCCTTTGAAGGGGGAAATAGAGGCAGGGCTGGTGCAGAGCCAAGCCTGGCCAGCAGGGGGTGCTGCAGGGCAGAGGTACCATCACACCACTGCCTAGAATCACGGAGCAACCCAGGGAGGTGTGGGGAGCGTCCGTCTCCCTCTGGGTCAGCAGGAATCACTAGCCCAGGCCAGGCCATGGCCAGCAGGAGCCCAATGCTTGTGGTGTCAAAGCTGGGTGTTCTGCCCTACCCAGACCACTTCCCACTGGGGTCGGGGCAGCCTCACGTACTGTGCTGGCCACCCTGTGCCGGCCGGGGCCCCGACTCGCCACTGCCCCGTGGCACAGCAGAGTCCCCAGCCTGGCCTGGATCTCCACCCAGCCCCTAGGGTTTGGCAACATCTCCCCTGCCCTCAGCTCCCAGGGCGGCGCTCCCGGGCGCCCCTTGCTATGTATCAGCAAACTGCAGCTGAGCTGATTCGTGGGGGGGGTGTCTTGTGGCTGGCTGGGTGGGGGTGGAAGGGGGTGGGCTGAGGAGTGAGATGAATCAGGAGAGCAGGTGGGGAGTGGGATAATGTGGGGGGGGGGGCAGGTTGGGATTGAGGTGCATTGGGCAGGGCTGGCGGGATGGGGGGAGTTCAGGGGTCCATTAAAAGGGAGCCAGGGGGCAACTCAGAAATGAGGTGTATCTGCAGAGCTGTTGGGCAGGGAGTGCTGGAGTGGGGGGAGGATTGGAATAAATGGGGGACTGCAGGTCGGGCTTGAGGAGCATCAGCAGAGCTGGGGAGGGGTGGGGGAGGAGTCCCAGGACTGGCATAGTGCAGGGATGGGGGGGGCTGTGGGTCAGGCTGGAGGTGAGTCTGGCGGAGTTGTTCCACAGAAAGGAAACTGAGAACACAGGATAGATCCCAAGAAGGAAGCAAAGGCTTAAAGCCACAAGGAGGGGGAGGAGGAGGAAGAGATTTGAGGTAGGGATGGGAGACCCGGTAGGGAGCTGCTGAACTCCAGACTTCAAAACCCACCCGCCTGCAACAGACGCCGGCCTGCTGGGAGGGAGCCGGAGCCGGGTGCTAGCACAGGATTTTCCTGCCACCGGATGAGAGGGTCTCTCGGGGTTAGGAGGGGAAGAGGCAGAGGGAGAGCTGGAGGAGAGGGGTGGGTTTCCAGCTGCTGCTGGGGCTTAGGGGGAAGGAGGGGAATGTGTGTGGGGGGGGGGGGATGTTGTCCAGCTGTTGGTGCAGTTTACAAGAGGAGATGGTTGGTGCAGTAGCTGGCATGGGGTGTAGGGTGACCAGATGTCCCGTTTTTTTAGGGACAGTCCCGATTTTTGGAGCTTTTCCTTACATAGGAACCTATTACCCCCCACCCCATCCCGATTTTTCACACTTGCTGTCTGGTCACCCGAATGGGGTGACACTAACCAGTGTGCGATCCACTGTTAGGGAGAAGTGCCTGGGGATGAGGGAAGCCGAGGGCCTTGAGAGACCCCACCCCCACCACATCAAAAATTGTTCTGGGCTGTTCTGATCCGGGTCCGGGTTCTGACTGGAGGAGAGGACAGAGGCTCCCTCCCCACAGATCTGCCCCCAAGACCCAGCTCCTTTAATCCGAGGCATTTGCCACCTTCTCAACCCTCCCAGCTGCCTTGGGAAGGAGAAACGGGGAGCGATCAGGCACTGAGGCTGTGTCTGCACCAGGGAAATGACAAGGGGTCCAGTCCCATCCCCCTGCTTTGCGCAGGGCCAGCCACGTCCCATCCCCCCTCGCTGTAGCAGGGTGATCCCGGAGGAGTCCCAGAACCACAGGCCTTTGCTGCAGCAGGGCTGGGACATGGCTGGCTGGGCCCACATTGGTGGGGAAACCACTCCCAGCAGCACTTTGGAGGCCCATTGTGACTCTCAGCTGGTCCCTTTCCCCCGGCTGGGCGTGGTCTGTGGCGGCTCCCACAGCACCGAGCCCCCTCCCCATGCAGGCCGAGCCCCAGGGTGCAGGGAAATTAAAGGTCACGTCTCAGAGGCTCTGGTCTGGCCAAGCTGCACTCTGCTCCGGGGCAGGGGGTGTGGTGCGATGGGGCGGGGGGAGTCACTCTCATGCTTTATGCTCCACACACCCCTGGCCTATCCTGGGCCCAGCCAGGCCGTGTGTGTTAGAGCAACCTGGAGGCTGCTCTAACTTATGAGCAGCTGCTCCTAAAGCTGGGGATGGCCGTAGTGAAGGGTAGCGATCTGCTACTGAGGATCCCTCTTACTCAGGGTTAAGCTGGTTTTCCGGAGCAGAGCAGCCAGAGCTGGCCATAAGTCAGGGCCCTTGGCTCCGAGAGGCCCAGGGATGGTGAGTGGCGGGAGCATGGATGTCCTGGCTCCGAGAGGGTTGGGGATGCGGCTGGCAAGTCCAGGGAGCAGGGACATCTGGGGATGGNCTTTAATCCGAGGCATTTGCCACCTTCTCAACCCTCCCAGCTGCCTTGGGAAGGAGAAACGGGGAGCGATCAGGCACTGAGGCTGTGTCTGCACCAGGGAAATGACAAGGGGTCCAGTCCCATCCCCCTGCTTTGCGCAGGGCCAGCCACGTCCCATCCCCCCTCGCTGTAGCAGGGTGATCCCGGAGGAGTCCCAGAACCACAGGCCTTTGCTGCAGCAGGGCTGGGACATGGCTGGCTGGGCCCACATTGGTGGGGAAACCACTCCCAGCAGCACTTTGGAGGCCCATTGTGACTCTCAGCTGGTCCCTTTCCCCCGGCTGGGCGTGGTCTGTGGCGGCTCCCACAGCACCGAGCCCCCTCCCCATGCAGGCCGAGCCCCAGGGTGCAGGGAAATTAAAGGTCACGTCTCAGAGGCTCTGGTCTGGCCAAGCTGCACTCTGCTCCGGGGTAGGGGGTGTGGTGCGATGGGGTGGGGGAGTCACTCTCATGCTTTATGCTCCACACCCCCCTGGCCTATCCTGAGCCCAGCCAGGCCGTGTGTGTTAGAGCAACCTGGAGGCTGCTCTAACTTATGAGCAGCTGCTCCTAAAGCTGGGGATGGCCGTAGTGAAGGGTAGCGATCTGCTACTGAGGATTCCCCTTACTCAGGGTTAAGCTGGTTTTCCAGAGCAGAGCAGCCAGAGCTGGCCATAAGTCAGGGCCCTTGGCTCCGAGAGGCCCAGGGATGGTGAGTGGCAGGAGCATGGATGTCCTGGCTCCGAGAGGGTTGGGGATGCGGCTGGCAAGTCCAGGGAGCAGGACATCTGGGGATGGCGAGTGCGGGGATCAGGGACGTCCGAGCTCCGAGAGGGCCGGGTTTGGCGAGTGAGCAGAACGGAGACACTGCTACGCTGTGGAAAGATCCCACTTCAGCCTGTCTTGGCTCTGCTGGCAGCCCCACGAATCTGGCTTTGCCTCTGACCCCATCCTCCAGGTGAGCCGAAGAAGCACCACCCTGACCCAGCGGGGCTCGCTCTTGGCCCGGTGCAGCGAACGGCTGGAGCGGAACCTGCTGCCTCGGCACACAGGAGGGATTGAAGGAATTTGCCTCTCGCCTTGTAATTTATGCAAATGGGCTCCGTAATTAGCTGTAATTTCAAGGCACTGCTCGGTGTCTCGGTGAGGAAATGCCCCCACGTTGATTCTCCCTCATTAACGTTATTTACTCCAGCTGGGTGACCCCCGGCAGGCTCTGAGTGCTAGGGATGGGAGGGCAACTTTGAGCCCATCTCTTCCCAGCGACTCCTGGAAAAGTTCCCAGGCTGGGAGCAGGTGTATCCCCAGCCCTGCTCAAAATCCTCATGCCGATTGCTAGCCACTGATTCCTGGTACAGACCCTCCGGCTGCAAAGAGGATGGCGTGTGCCTGAAGTGTGTGAGTGGTAGTGAAAACAAGACACTGGGTCTGCAAACCATCATCTCCCCAGTTCCAATGTTGCCAAGGATGACTCAGCCGTTCCTGCCTCTGAACTAGAGGGGCTGAATCCCTTGCTCTGAGCACTGGTTGCGAGCCATCTCTCCACCCCAGAGGTGGCTGCATTTCAGTAGCGCTGCGTGGGCACAGTTTATGAAGTTTTACTTGGAGCAGGGTGGCCCCTGGGAGAGTCGGTCAGAGGCCAGGATCCCACGGCGCTAAGTACTGGATAAACACAGCGCAAAAAGCCGGCCCCTGCCCCAGAGAGTTTACAATCTACGCAAGTTTCCAGAAGGCAATCACCACTCGCTTCCCCGCTGTCCGTGCAGCTCTCGTTCGGGGGTCCCTGCACTGGAGGGCTGGTGCGAGCTCGGCACACGGACCCAGGAATGTGGCCTTTCCCATCCAAAAGTTCTGCAGCTACTGCTCGTCGTCCCGAACCTGTATTACGATGCGATCCCACCAGTCAGCACCTGTTCTTTGGGCCCAGAAGCAGCACTCCCCCATCAGCAGCTGCTCTGTGAACTCCATCAATGACCTTAAATTGTTCTTCACTCTGTCCCTTAGCAAAGTGTCCTCAGATAAATCATCATGTTCCCCCACATTGGTGTGGTACATCCTGCCAGGCTGCAAATACAGAATGGAGGGCAGGACTCCAGTGCTCTGTTCACAGCCCTGAAAGGGGAAGTGTTGTCTAGTGGTTAAAGCAAGGGACCTGGGGGGGGGTTAGGACTCCTGGGTTCTGTTTCCCACTTTGCCATAGATTCCTTGTGTGACCTTGAACAAGCCCCTTTTCTGCTCTGTGCCTCAGTTTCCTCACCTGAAAAAGGGCATAATGACTAGAGCCAGACAGGAACCGGATAAAAAGTCCATGATTTCAAACATTTTTCTGTTCCAAAATGGATCATCCCCTCCTCCAAATTTTCCACACAACGAAATTCTGAAAAAAAAAATCTCCTTTTGGATCGACGGAAACGTTTCATTCTGATCAACCTGAAACATTTTGTTCTGTTTCCAACCTTTTTAAACGATTTTAAATGTATTTTTATATAAACAACCCAGGCATTTCATTTCCCAAAGAGAACCGAGACCTCCCATCATGAAAATGTCCAGGCAGGACATTATTGAAACGCTGTGTCTGGGTGGCGGTTTTTTAAATGAAATTTTGTTGAAATCCACATGTGGCTCGAAACGTTTCGATTGAGACAAAAATGGCCCTTTTCATCAAAACGACGACAAACTTCCAGCCAGGTCTGCTCCTGAGCCTTTCGTGCCTACGCTGCAATGGGAGGTGGGATGTGGCAGGGGAAGGCGCCCCCATTCTGGCTTTGGTCTAGCTGGCACGGCTGTGTCACGGAGTCCCCGGGCGATGCTCTGGAACTGCTCCCCACCAAGCCAGTCAGGACTTTGGGGAGCCTCCTCTCCCTCGGAGCAGACTGTCTTCAGGGCAAGAAGCTCACACGGCTTCACCTTCCTGGGTCTGACCTTGAAGCATTCAGCATATGCCCCTCCGTGCGCTTCCCACAGCGAGTCTGCCCAGGCGGGGTCCTGGGGAAGCCAGAGAACCTGCACCCCCACTTCGCAGTCAGACGTGACTCTTAGCCAGCCAGTAAAACAGAGGTTTATTAGATGATAGGAACATGATCTAAAACAGAGCTTGTAGGTACAGAGAATGGGACCCCTCAGCCGGGTCCATTCTGGGGCCCAGCGAGACAGACAACCCCGTCTGCACTCACTCCCCGTCCCCAGCCAGCTCCAAACTGAAACCCCCTCCAGCCCCTCCTTTCTGGCCTTCGTCTCTTTCCCGGGCCAGGAGGTCACCTGATCTCTTTGTTCACCTTTAGCTATCCCCTTGCAGGGGGGAAGGGCCCCAGCCATTTGTTGCCAGGAGACAGAGTGTCGGCCATTTATGCACACTGGGGACTTAAGAAATGCATAGGGGAAACTGAGGCACCCACACAGTATTCAGAGGAAACATTAAGAACAGTCCCACTTCGTCACAGGCTGAAAATAGCAGTGGCGTGTGCTACAAACCCACCCAGAACCCTGGCTACGTCCTGGCATTCCAAGCCCGTGCTGCCATGTCTTCCCTGCTATTGGGACCTGAGCAAGCTAGACCAAGGCAAGCATGGGTCTGCGGGGTTCCTCACAGCCCCCACAGCTGCTCCCTCGAGGTGCAATCCTCTTTCCTGTGGGATCGCTGAGCTCCTTGGAGCTTTTCCCGGCCAGGCCAGCGCTTCCGGGATTAAACCAAAAGCTCCTCCACAAAGGATTTGGCAAGCGCAGGGGCCGCTCCTCCTCCCTGAGACTGTCTCTCAGCACCACAAGCAGAAATCCCCCACCTGGCTCACAACGCTCTTCCCTGAACCTCCCCAGAGCAGCAAGTCCTGTGTGGTTGGGATAGGGTGACCAGACAGCAAACGTGAAAAATCGGGACAGGGATTGGGGGGTAATAGGAGCCCATATAAGAAAAAGACCCCAAAATTGTGACTGTCCCTATAAAATCAGGACATCTGGTCACCCTAGGTTGGGAAACTCTCTGGAGTCTCTGTAGGGTGCAGCTCTAGGTATAAACAGCCATGAGGGGAGGGCAAGGATGCCATTAGGAATACCTATCCCTCTCTTGCTTTGGGGCCTCGTGGGCTAAGCAGGGATCAGTGCTTGGATGGGAGAGGCCTGTGGAACTCCCAGCTGCTGGACGGGATGCTGGTGAATCTCCAGGTGGCGCTCTTCTCCCTGCTACTGAATGCACCAATCTAGCCCAGGTTCCTGGGGTGCCTATTTTGCGTGAGACCTAAAACTGAGCCCCATATTTGCTTACGGTCATTGGCAAGCCCACGGCGCTTTTTGCAAGAGCAGGGATATTAAATCCCGACGTGGGTATTTGCTTCTGCCTTTGTGCATTGGAGCTGGGACCCTTCGGAGCTGCCCGTCCAGCTGTTACGCCGTCGCTGCGCTCCGCTCCAGGAGGGGTTGCGTCTCAGCGAGCGGGGAAGCGATTCTTGTACACTCCTTGAGATGAAAGGCGTTTTAGAAACGCAAGGGATTAGGAAAAGAAGGCGAGTGCTCCTTTCCCGAGCCAGACTAATCCCTTCTACGGGCCGTGTAATTGAGTGTCTGAAATTCAACCTCGATACCTTCACGCACCATAGCCACTGTACATCCCCACACGCCTTCAGCGACGCGTGACCCATGGCCGCGCCTATTCCCCATCACGTACGGGACACTTAACAAGAGCAGCTCCCTTGCTTCAGCCAAGAACTAAACTGGGGGCTGAAACTGAAACCAGGAGACAGCATGCCAGATTGTGAGCCGAGAGCCATGTAAAGCAGGGGGAACTCCCATGGGATTAACGTGGCGTAAGAGTCGAAGCAGGCCGATATTTCCTACTGTCACTGGATGTTGTTATTTATTTTATAGTAGGGCCTAAAGACCCGGTTGTGCTAGTAGGAGACTTTCGCTGCCCCAAAGAGTCTAAATAGACAAGTAGGGGGGGGGAGGGAGTGACTTGCCCATGATCGTCCACTGGCAGAGCTGGGAAGAGAACCCAGGAGCACAGAATCCCTGCCCAGTGGGACATACTTCTAGAATAGCCCCTAGCAAGATATGGCAAACAAATTCCCCATTTGCAGCCTCAGGAACAGCACAATGAAAGGGTTAATCCTGAAATTCCCCTCCCTTCGGGAACAGAGTGACCCCAGCCTCAGCCTCGGATGGGGACAGTCGTCCACTGCCTGTCCTTTCCCATTACTGACACATCTCAGAGGGTTCCAAGGAGCGGCTGGGCCTCCTGGCTGCAGATCTGTCACCAGTTCACAGGAATCGACAGCCTTTCATCTTCCCATGGGGTTTCCTGTGAACCATCTTTTTCATGTTAGAAGCCAGCGCTGGGTTACGTACGCGGGAGGAGAACACCAAGGTCTGGTGCTTCTGGGATGCATGAAAGGGCTTGATTCCTGGCTACAGATCCACACCAGAGCCTACCCCCGCAGCAGGGGGATTTCCAGAACATCAAGAGTTACTGATGCTGGAGTTGATGATTTATTAGCCTGCAAGATCTTTGGGGCAGGGGCTGTGTGCAGGGCTGACGAAAGGGGGGAGTAAGGGGGGACAATCGTACGGGGGCCCTGAGCTCAGAGCCCCGCCAAAAAATCTGTAGCGTCTGTGTAAATAAAGTGAAATGGGAGNGCATTGCGCTAGGGACCCCCAGAACAAACCACCCAGCCCCTCTTTTTGCTCCCTTTTAAACAACAAAACTCACCCCCTTAACCAAATACGTATTATCTGCGAAAGATAAACCCCCAAACGTTTGGAGTCTTTAAAACAATA
>QXTE01000039.1:7183659-7411881 GCA_003942145.1 Platysternon megacephalum
GTGGAGAGGGGACCACATCCGTTCCTGCCCCCGACTGCTGGCCAGACGGGTGTTTGCGGGCCTTATCCTGAGGGACACCACATGCCCTCAAGTGGCCATTGATGTCAGAGAGACCTGAGGGCCCTTAGCACCCCTCAGGCTCGGGGCAACTCAGTGGTTAAAGGGGGCTCTGCTGTTCAGTGCCGGGGGAGGGGGGGAGATATCTTCTTTCTCTCCTGATTTCCCCACCACCACGGTGTTAACACTTTACGCACCCCTCCCCATCAGCAGCCGGACCTGCTCAGTTCTGGGGAAGCCAGCCCAGATCGTATCAGCACCCTGGGCACCTTCCCAGCTGGCTCCTTGGTTAGTTCCCTTCCCCGCTTTGCTTTTTCTAGGCACTGTTGCCTCCCTATCCCTGGTGGTGGAAAGTCCCTGGAGCCTTTGTCCAGAAGATCAGCTGCTCTGTAGGGCCCTGTCCGGCCTGAACCATGCTGCCGGCAGCTTCTGGACCTGGCTGTAGTTAGCAGGGCTGTAGCTAGCATGGTTGTAGTGCAGTTTCCCAGTCCATGCTGGATTGGAGGGATAGGGTGGGAAGAGTTACTCTTTAAGCCACTCTGCTAGCTAAGATCATCCACTGGGCCCCACCCTCTCATGCGACACGGTCAGAGGGGTGGGGTTGTGATTTTGTTGGGTGCGGACACAGTCCACCCTATGCTTTAAGTGTGTTTCAAACCTGGTCCAGAGCCCTAGCATGGTCAGCGTCATGGAGCCAAAGATGGGGCTGGAGCAATGCCATCTGGGAGGGAATTCCACTCCCAGCTCCACCTCCCCACCGACCTGTGGGGGAAAGAGTGTTCTTCTGGTTAAGGCTGATGGAGAATTGAACTCGGCTCTGAGCCCTAGAGTTTGTGGGTGGGCAGAGAATTGGATTTGGTGTCCTGAATCCAAATATACCAGGAACCTGTTTGCTCAGTCAGTGTGAACTCTAGTCAGTTTCTGACGCTGAAACAAACATAACTTCAGGCCTGGGGCCTGTCCCCATCTCCCTGCCTGTACAATAATTGTTCTCCTCCTCTCCTGTTGGGATGAGAGACCCCCACAAACTCAGAGGGGAAATTGACTAGCCAGGGGGAAGCTGTGAAACTGACTCAACACAAAATTAAAGAGGCTGTAAACAAACAAGGAAAAAAAACAGAGACATGTATTTTCTCCTCTGATCTGTGTCACCTCCACCTGCTCGGATGGCCCGGAGTGTCCCCCACCGGGCAGTGAGTGCGATAAATCCTTCTCTGTGCCAATCCTCAGACACCATCCAACTGTTTCAGCCCCCAGCTAGAGGGGCCTGTCTCTTTAGTTCTGGCTCTAGCTTCTAGCTCGGGAGATCACTGGTTCAATCCCTAGTGTTTTGGCCAACAGGGCAACTATCACATAAGCACGTTCCCCCCCCCCACACACACACACACTTATAACAACTGTGGGTAAAAGAATTCCGACAGGGTGTGATTTTTGTTCTGTTTTTAATTGAGGTTGAGTGTCCCCTTGAATGCTGCTGCAGGTCCTTCCAGTGAGAGGATCTGTGGGGGACAACGCATGAGAAAGGGGACAGAAAACTCCCGTCAGCTGTCCTGGTGAGATGGGGGGGGAAGTTCAGGACGCTGCTGGTAGCAACCATTTCTGGAGCTGCATTGTTCTTGATTTCGGTACATCTGGGGCTGGCGCACACATCCTCTTTCCAGGACACCTCTTGGTGTGTCTGTGGATTTTTCTCCCTGTTTTCCTGCTGTCAGGGCTGTCTTTGCCCTATTCCCTTTCCCCCACCCACACCTCTCCATGTCATCTTATGTGCAAATCGGCACGTATTTGTCCGTAGCAATGCAGGGCAGGGTAGGGGGAAGTGGGGAGAGCTGTCTGTTAGGCCAACAAGGGGGAGAGAGTAAGGTGAATGGAGCTTTCGGTTTCCCTTGGTTCTGTCCAAATGGAGTCAGGATTTTCCAGCGTCCCCTGGCCTGAGGGTGAGGATGTGAGGGTGAGGATTCTCCTGGGCAGTGCTGGGCTGTCTGGATTGGCTCTCCAGCGAATGGTCATTAGCAGGAAGATGAGGAAGGTTATGGGGGGTCTGGGAGGGTGCGTGTGGGAGGGACGTACAGAGAGCTGCCAAGCGGGGGAGCAAGATGGGGTACAGGGTACCTAGGCCGAGCAAGACTCCTGGGGGCAGGAGACAATTGGAGCAGAGCGAGGGCTGCGCCCCAAGGAGGAGGCTGGGTACCGCTCCTGGTGGAAACTTGGGGGCGGGGAGCTAGTCCTGGCAGGTGGATTTCGACATTGGGGCGGGGCGCCTCGCCCCAATGGGGTTTCCGCAGCTCGGCAGGGTGAGTCACCGGCTGGGATCCTGAGAAACAAACGGGGATCCCGTGGGACCCAATGCAGGCCCTGAACCCTGATCTCAGCTGCTGTGGAGCAGGGCAGGGCTGGCTGGTGACTCCAGCCCCGGGACAGGCAGACGGGCCCTGAGCGAGCTGCTGAAAGGGGAGCTGACGTGGTTACTGGGAGGACAAGACTCCTGCCCCCCTATCATCTGGGGCAGGGGGAGCTGTAGGCTCTGTGTCCCAGCTGCCTGGGATCGCTGCTTTGTGGCAGTGGCTGCCCCGGAGCAGCGAATGGTGCTGCGTTTAGCATCCCTGGGCTCTGCAGCTGCGACCCTGCTGGGCCCTGGCTGCCGTTTAACAAGCATCTTGATTCCCAGCTGAAATTCATCAGGGTCTGGAAAGTCACGGCACTGGCTGCCCAGAAATCTGCCCATGGGGGTGTTAAACTGACCCCTTAACTCCCTGGTGCCACCGTCAGGAGCCCAGGCTCCTGCTTTGTTACCCTGGCACTGCTGCCCAGACGGACCCCAGGCTGCCTTCTGCGTCACTGGATCTGCTAGTGCAGCGGGGAAGGGAGAAGGTGTTGGGTGAGGGGAGCGGAGTTCGGTGCTTTGGGGATGGTGACAAGCAGCGGCCTCCAGTGAAGCGTCCTAAACCGCTGCACAGATCTCTCCTGTTCGGCAGCCGGACGGCCCACGCCCACTGCTGTTGAGCGCTGAAGGACAACTGGTGCCAGAGCAAAGGCCACCAGCCTGCCTCGTGTCAGAGGGCTGAGTGAGAGGGTGGGTGGCCCAATGGTTAGGGCGTTGGCCTGGGGGTTGGGAGACCCTGGTTCACTTCTCTGCTCTGCGGCAGGCTTCCTGTGCAGGCAACTCACTAAATCTCTCTGTGCCTCAGTTGCCCCTCGCAGGGGTGTTATCAGGATAAATGTGTTGGACTGTGAAATGCTCCGGTAACACAGGGGCCCGATAACTACGTAAGATAGAGAGCTGAGGCCCTGTGAAATGCCCGTGGGCTTGATGCAGCGTTCACGCCAAGATTGCTACGCTGCCGTCAGGCAGCATGGGATTAAATCCGGTGCTGTGGGGTTGGTGCTGGAGAACAGCTGAGCTCCAGGTGGGACCAACCCAGTGGAACTGTCCCCTGGAAGGAGCTGGTGTCCCTCCCTCCCCGGGATTAGCTGTACACAAGGGAAAGGGAGGAGGCCAGGCCCCAAGATTAAAGTCACGGCCCTGTATATTCTGCAGCAAAGGGTAACCTACGTTCTGGTGGCCTCCTTGTGAGTGATGCAATGCAGTGATGTGATCTTCTGTTCTGGGGGACAGCTGAGCTCCTTTTTACATCTACTGCTAACCCCGGCATCATCCCAGTCCCTTTAGGACTTCCCCGCGGTCCCTTTTGCTGCAGATCACAACCCGTCAGCTGGGGCAGCGCTCAGACGCTTCATAAGACAGAGCCAGGACCACCGGCACTAAGATGCCCCATGGCACACGACTGAGCAATTCTGATTCCAGCCAGTAGGGTCAATGGGCAGAGACACACGAGCTAGTGATTGTTTATACTTCGATCAGGGACTCTGCCCTCCCCCACCAGAGGGTGGGGGCCTTGTCTGCCTGGGGAGACCCCAGCTCTGGTATCCTGAGCGATGGTGCCTCGCTGGCCGGCGCTTGCATTTCAGGGCTAGGTAGGGTGACCAGACAGCAAGTGTGAAAAATCGGGACGGGGTTGGGGGGTAATAGGTGCCTATATAAGACAAAGCCCCAAATATCGGGACTGTCCCTATAAAATCGGGACATCTGGTCACCCTAGGGGGCAGTGAGGAAACCCCTCTGCTTTTCCTTGTGCACGGCACTGCACGGCTAGCCAGCTGCCTTATGGAGGGAGGGATGGGGGCAAGGTTTGGCTTGGCCGCTGCCCCAGGCAGCGGCCTAGGAATGGCCCATACCTGACCGACCAGCTCCTGTGTTCTTAAGCGCCGCTCCCGCGGGGATGGGCCCCACGAGCCGAGCGGCGCCGCAGGCCTGTTCCGGGGCGTTCTACGGAGCCGGGCAGAACAAGGCTATAAATACCCCGCCAGGTCTCCCCACGCCCCTGCCACCCCAGGCCCAGCTCAGAGGTGCTCCAGAACGCAGCCGGAGCCTCTTCCATCCAGCAGCGCAGACGATCAGACTGTAATTACTGTAATCCGCCTCCCAGAAGCTGCCTATTAGAGGGGCCTGTCTCCGAGGGCCTTTTAGGAACGGAGACGAAACTATACTTAAATCTGCTCCTCCCCCTCCTTTTTTAGGAGCCTCTAAAATACCTTCAAAAACATCCTGGCCATCTGGACAGCGCACAGAGGGGAAGCTGAGATGCTGTCCAGGGAACATGCAGGGCTGGGCAGCTTGGGGGCTCTGTGGACAGAGGGGAGCTGTAAGGGGATGGGGAGCAGCATCAGAGCTATCGTCCAGGGTGTCTGGTGCTTCGGGATCCTTAGCGCCACCTGCCACGTGTCACACAGCCAGAGCCAGAGCATTTCCACTGACTCCAACAGGCTTTGGATGATGTGTGAGGGTGAAAGGCTTTCCCTGATTCAATGACCCAACTAGGCAACCTTCCAGCTGGAGGGCATCAGCCCTTGGGGGTAGGGTTGGGGGCAAGGGATGGTTGCCTAATGGCTAGAGCACTGGATGGGGGCTCAGGAGATCTGGGTTCTATTCCTAGCTCTGCCACCGGCCTTCAGTAAGTCACTACTCTTCTCCGTGCCTCAGTTTCCCCATCTGTAAAATGGGGATAATGATACAGCCCTTTGAGATCTACTGATTGAAAAGCTCTCTAGACAAATGCCTTTAGGCTGTAAGCCCCTTGGGATAAGAACCATCTTTTATGGTCTGTGTTTGTTCAGCGCCTAGCGCCACACGGTCCGGATCCCAGACCGGAGCTCCTAGGGGCTACGGGAATACAAATAATATGTAAAACCAAGGTCTTGTTGTTGTCCTGGTGTCCTCTGTCCGGTTGCTGGGAGGTTGGTGGTGCAGCCATATGAGAAAGGAGCAGTCTCTGGGCCATATTCATCCCTGATGCAAATCCACTGAAATCAGTGGGGTTACACCCAGGATGCATTTGGCGTCCTGTGCCGAGCTCGGTGCAGAGAGGGGCTCAGCAGGATCCCAGCCCCCGGTGAAACAAGTGACCTGACCCAGACCCATCTCTGGCTCCCTGCTTGAAGGGGAAACTCTGGCCAGTTCCAAGGGAAGGCAGCGCAGGGTTAATTGCATGGGAGGGGAATGAGCGTGACTCCCGACTCAGACCCCTTCCTCTCCCTCTCTCTCTCTCTCCCGCTCCAGATCTGCCGGAGCTGCGGCCCCGCTCTGGAGTCCGGCGATGCTCACGGCCGTCTGCGGCTCTCTTGCCAACCAGCGCTCGGACACGCCGCGCGCCTCCTCCCCGCGCTTGGACCTGCAGCCCCTGCAGCCCTACCAGCCCCACGCCAGCTCCGAGGCGGGCAGCGACTTCCCCTCCCCTCTCCAGCCCACGGAGCTCCAGCACCTGCCCTTGGTGGGCCCCGGGGTGGAGTTCGCGGCGGCCCCCGGCTACGACCTGCATGGCTCTTCGAGGCCGCACCTGGATGGTGACAGCCTGCCGGCCCCCGGCGCGTACTCCAAGCTCCTGCAGCCGCCTCCCGAAATGGCCCACCCCTACGATTCCTGGTTCAGGCCCTCGCACCCCAGCAACGCCGCCGAGGAGGGCGGCGTGAATCCCTGGTGGGACCTCCATGCCGGATCCAGCTGGATGGAGCTGCAGCCGGGTCAAGGCGGCCTGCAAGCCCCTGGCCCCGCGGGCGGACTCCAGCCGGTGCTGGGGGGTTACGGCTCCGCTGAGCACCAGCTCTGTGGCCCCCCTCATCACCTCCTGCCCTCGGCCCAGCACCTGATGGGCCAGGAAGGGCTGAAGCCGCTCGACTCGCCTCCGGAGCCGCACGTTCTCGAGCAGGCTGTGGACGGTACCGCTAGGCCAAAGAGCTCGAGGCGATCGGTGCCCCGGAGCGCCGGGCAGGCAGTGTGCCGCTGCCCGAACTGCCAGGAGGCCGAGAGGGTGGGTCCGGGCCCGGACGGGGCCAAGAAGAAGCATCTGCACAACTGCCACATCCCCGGCTGTGGCAAGGCCTACGCCAAGACCTCCCACCTGAAAGCCCATCTGCGGTGGCACAGCGGGGACCGGCCCTTCGTCTGCAACTGGCTCTTCTGCGGCAAGCGCTTCACCCGCTCCGACGAGCTGCAGCGGCACCTCCAGACCCACACGGGGACCAAGAAGTTCACCTGCCCCGTGTGCAGCCGGGTCTTCATGAGGAGCGACCACCTCAGCAAGCACATGAAGACGCACGAGGGGGCCAAGGAGGGAGCGGAGGGGGAGGGCAAGGGCGGGGCAGACCCTCCGGGGAAAGGCAAGAGGGAGCCCGAGGCTGGCAGCTCCAGCCCCGCGACCCAGCCCAACTGAGCCTCTCCCCCTCCGAGACGCCCCCTCCTCTCTCCGGTACTGCAGGATGGACGCTCCCTACCCGGCGCTGGGTCTCCCCGGGCGGGGCCGTGGTCCCTGGGCCGGGGCGTACGTGGCTGTGTCCTCTGAGCAAGAAGCTATTTATTCTGTAGGAGGAAAGGACGCAATCTCGGTGCATTGGGCACGGGGCCTCTCCCCCCACGGGGGGCTGGGAGGGTCTGGCCCAGGGGCTGGTCTCCGAACCAGAGGAGGGAGGGTGTTAAGGGCTGGGACCTTTTTTTTTTTTTTTTTTTTTTTTTTTTTTTTTTTTTTTTTGAAGGATCTGAGTTGAGGAATTGTGCTGATGGGGTGGGGGGAGGGGGCGGCCCCATGCAAAGCGGGGCGGGGGAGGGATGTCTCCGGCAAAGTCTGGGGCTCCCCGCTGAACAGCAAAATCAGAATCCGGGGAGCTGGGCTCAGCTGGCAGAAGAGGCAGGCAAGACGTTGTAACCGAGGGTGGTCTTAGGCCCCCCCTACCTCCCTCATCCACTGCCTCTCCCCTCCCCCACCCAATCACCTCCTCTCCTCCCCCACCCACCCACCCCCCCGGACCATTTTCTCCTCTTCCTCTTCCCCTCAACTCCTTTTCCAGCCCCACCCCGCTGCGCACTTCACACTCCACCCTGCACAATGACCCTCCTGGCCCGATCCCCTTTGCTCCCTGCCGCCCTGCCTGGGAAGCTCTCAGAAGCCGGCTCCTGGCCTGGGGGGGTTTCGCTCGCCTGGCTCGCTCTCGCTGGGCTGCGGCAGCTTCCCCGCTTGCTCGGGGATCCTCCCGCCCGCCCCCTGCTTTGTGCTGCTTGGAAGGAACATCAAGCGGGACCCGGAGCAGCGAGGGCCCTTCCCTCTCGGCCGCAGCCGTCCAGACACGTCTGGGGCCAACAGGGGAGGATAAAACAGCGGGTTGGGAAAGGCTAGTTTACAAACAGCTTGCCCCAAAGGGAACCCCCTGGGGGTTCACTGCTCTTCCTCCTCCCTTAGCCCCCCCGTCCCCCCCAGCAGAGGAACAGACCCCCGCCATTACCCAGGACCTGTACGAGCTGGGATCGGCCCTTCGAATCCCAGCCACGATGCTGCAGCGGGGCCGAGCCCTCGGCCTCTACTGCCCCGGCGTGGTTTTGGGCAAAGCTGTCCCTGCCCAGCTACCCGGGGGTGGGGGGAGGTGGAGCTGCCCCCACCGGGTGTTCAAGGGAGGTTGAGCGGCTGCTGTGTCGTACACCCAGGCGGCAGGCTCCTGCGGGGGGTCAGGCTGAGCTGCCCAGCTCATGGAGTCTAGGGGACAAGCTGGCCGAACCCGCCAGAGTCAGGGGCATTGCGCTTGCTCGGTTCTAGGTGCGGGGGCAAATTCCCCCCCACCCCCAACCTCAGCCTCTCCTCTCTCGCCACGTCCCATCAGAAGGCCCCATGCTTAGCCATTATAGCCCCGCTCCCGGCTTTCGGTCCCTGCAGCCACCGTTATGCTCCTCCAAAGGGACAGGGGTTCCCACCCCGCGTCAGCCCGAGCAGGGGCCGGTTCAGGCCCCCGGGAGTCTGCCCCAGGGGCTTCCCGCGGGGGTCCGGGCTCTGCCGCGTGACCTCTGCCCCCTCCTGCTTTTGGCTGCGCTGGGAGGACAATCTTCCCCGGGTGGGTGGGGGAGTCCAGCCACGGCTGACGCCCAGGGACAGGGGCCGAGCGGCAGAGAAGAGAGCCACAGGGGACGGGGGCGGGAGGAACCCCGCGATGAGCCACCCGGGCGTGGGGAGCGTCGCTCTGGGGCGGGGATGCGGGGGGAAGCCTCGGGGGGTGGGGGGGGAGGCTGCTGGGCGAGTTGTGCAACGTGCCGGCCTTTGTACGATTGCCCAAGGTGTGCAGCTGCTCCTTTCCCACGCCCACCCCTCTCCCGGCCGTCACCCGCTCTCCCCCGGGGCAGGTGAGCGTTGCGTTGGGAAGCCAGTGGAGCCGGCAGCAGCCAGATTCCGATCCTATGGCCCAATCGGGCCAGGCAGGGAGGGGAGCGTCAAACCACCCTCTCCCTTAGCACCCGGGCTGGGTGGGTCTTGTTTTGCACTGGAAGCTGAATCCAGGCTGCTCTGAGCCTGATCCCATGCTCTGCACTCCAGCGATATTTATTGAATGCCTAGATTATCATTTGTGCTATGGAAGCTGATGGGTTGGGAATTCCACCCTCTCCCCCCCCCCTCCCCTCCTCCCGGCCCTGTTTTTTTTGTTAAACTGTTATTTTAAACCAGTTTATCCCGAAGGAAACTTTGTTTTTTCTCTCTTGATCCTACCTCTCTTCCCCCCCCCTCTTTTTTTTTAAATGAAGTAGTTGTTTCATATAATTGTTTTCCTAAATGTCGGCAGAACCCTCAAGCAAGTAAGACTGGCTCTTCTGCCAGCACAAATGTAACTATGGGGAGTGGAGGGTTGGGCCTCTGTCGTTAGATTTGGGGTGAGGTTTTAAAACACGGCTACGGCTACCTCTAGATCCAAAATTCTGGGGGCCAGAGCCTCAGCTGGCGTCTTTCGGTTCCCCTCCATTCAGGGCGCCGATTGACACCAGCCAAGAATCCGGCCGGGGGATTTTTCACAGCTGATATCATGGTTCGGCCCATTATTAAAACATGGGGTAATTTGCCAGATTCAGAGTGGAGTTTGGAGACCAAGAAGCCTCTAACTTCCAGAGTGTTTGGAGATTGGAGGAGGTTCAGACCCATCTCCGGATATGAGCCGAGCTCTTTATCTTAAACTGTTTTATTATTATTATTGTTTTATTAATATTATTATTAATAAGGTGAAACCAGGCTTTGCCAATTGGGGAGGATGGAAGCTTAGAAACGAAGCTCATTTAATGTGCATCTTTGGTGGGGCAGTTGCCCCGTACCGGTCTCAAAACCCAGTTGCTCGTCTCTGGTCCCATCTGGGCTGGGATCAGAACTGTGCTCACCGCAGACAGGTTTTGTTAAAGGGTTGAGAAATTCTGAGACGCTCCTGGATAGCTGAGGGCAAAGAGCCTAAACGTGTTGCAAGTTTGAGTCTCGTTGGAATGACTTGTGAGTAAAGGCTCCAGGATTAGAACCTCCAGGGTTGTGAGTTCAATCCTTGAGGGGGCCATTTAGGGATCTGGGGCAAAAATCTGTCTGGGGATTGGTCCTGCTTTGAGCAGGGGGTTGGACTAGATGACCTCCTGAGGTCCCTTCCAGCCCTGATAGTCTATGATTCCCTAGCACAGTTTCCTTAACTGGTGTCAAGGACCTTTTCCCTCTCGGACGTCCGTCCATGTGACTGGCTTAGTCACATTCCCAGTGCACCCACTGTCTCTTCCTAAGGATAATACTGATTTTTCAGATTCTTCTCCATTTGCATTTTTACCCTCTCAGGAAAGTGACGACAAAAACAACTGGGACACCAAACTAATTCGGACCGAATGTCACAATTGTAGAAATCACAATTCATCAGTCACAAATCAAATCCTCCTATTAATTGACTGATTACCAAACAGAACAGATTGCGGAAGAGCTGGATAGCTGCCTCCCTGTGTGAAAAAACAGAGGCCTGGTTTATCCCTCCATTAACTTCAGGGATACAACTGGCTCCTGATGTATTTAAATTTCCCTCCTTGTAAATTTCAGTGGAATTTTTTTTTTAAATCACTTTCTAGGTGGAGGAAGAAATTGACAGTTATTTATATTCACCACTGAAAATCCAAAACCTTCTAACCTTAACTAGAGTCTATCCCTGTCTGTGCTGTCAACAAGGAGACTGTGCTAGATTCTTGCTAATAACTAGGCAAATTAGGTTGGTTATTTATGCAGCAAAACCAGTGTGCGTTTAGATCCAGGTTCAGTGTGTCCTACCCCCAGTATCAGGAATTGGAGCTGGGAGAAGTAGGGTTTGCATCAATGATTATAGTTTTGGTCCATCTCTATTAAACCAGAGCCCTGCTGAACTTTGAGCAAGTATGTATGTGGCTCCAAACTTTGCCTCTTAGGTCATGTCTATAAAAGGACATTCAGGAAAGTAGTTAATTTGGATTAACTAAAGGTGTGAATTTAACGTGCATTAGTTAAATGGGAATGAAGCTAAATCGAATTACTTCTGAATAAGGCCATCCACACAGAGGTTTAATGCAGTTGAACTAATCCACTTTAAAAATTAATCCAGATTAGTTTTCCTGAATGTCCCAGTGTAGACAAATCCTCAGGCCCCTGGTTTCTGGGCTTGATCCATCATCCAGTGAAGCTGATGGGAGTTGGGCTGGGTGACCTGACCCCTTTATTAGCAGTGACCACAGTTTAAACATGCTTATGGCTACAGGTTTTCATCCTGGAGCGGATGTGGGGCATCATCTCCTGGGAGCTCTGAAGCAGATTGCGGCGGCAATTCGGCGGGAGGTCCTTCGCTCCGAGCGGGAGTGAGGGACCCTCCACCGAATTGCCGCCGAATAGCTGGACGTGCCGCCCCTCTCCCGAGTGGCCGCCCCAAGCACCTGCTTGTTCAGCTGGTGCCTGGAGCCGGCCCTGGTCTGATCTCTCCCTCCTGTGCCCCGTGAACAGGTCCTGAGAAGACGAGGGCCTTTGGGTGTTGGGGTGGATTCCTTGGCATCTGGGCTCAGCTCATCACATCTGGCCTGCCCCCTCCATCGATAGGGGGCAAAATCGCTGTTCCCCTAATAGAATTGCTCCTGCCTGGTTTCTGCTGGTGAAGGCATTGGAGAGGCTGGGGACGATCCTGCTTTTTAAAGCAGAGATCGGAATTGGTTCCTGGATCCAAAGAGTCCCGTATAGGATGGGTCTGTCCCAGGGTGGCTGAACACTTTGGAAGGGAAACCAGTGGACGCAGGGGATTTAGGCAGCCTCCCCCCACCCCTCCCCACCTCCTTCCCTGCAGCTAGGATGTCTCAGAACCCAGCCCCCGCCCATCAGGCCTTTGATTTATGGGGCAATGAAGGCTGTAAAACTGGGTGGGGAGAGACTGCTCACTAGGTCCCCCGCCTGCTGCAACCAGCCCAGCCTGCTGCATAGTGGGGATTTCAGGAGGGGCTTGCTGGTGCTGTGCTCCAGAATTGGCTAGTTCAAGCATTTCCTAGCCCTGCACTCTCTCCCTGCAAGGGGACTGCCCAGGTGAGGAACATACAGGCATGAATACCAAGCCAGCTGGGGTGGTGCCGTTGAAACTTGTGCTTCAGGGCATAAGCTGATCCCCAGCTGGGTGGTCGTGGGGGAATTTCCCCTCCCCTGGGTGGAGTATCACATCATCGGGAGATACAGCACAGGAGCATCTGATGTCAGACACAGCTGAGGTGGGGTAGCTGAACCATTGGGGGAAGGATGCTGGGCTGGATGAGCGTGTTGGTTTGATCTCCAGGGGACACCAGACTAGATGAGTGTGTTGGTTTGAGCCGGGAGATACTGGGCTATAGAGATGAATTGGTTTGATTCAGGGAGTGGGGATACCCGGCTAGATGGGTCACTGGTTAGATCTGAAGTGGCAGTGAGGTGGGGATACCGTATTGCAGGGGTAGTTAACAGGTGGACGGCAGGCCAAATCCTTACCGCCGTCCAGATGCTTTTTGAATGGACCCCTTTTATTTACTTCTTGTTATCATTACTGTTGTTCTGTTATTTTCTCTGGAGTCTAGACCTTGACGAAAAGGAATTGCCTACCCCTGCCTTATTGGATGGGTCCATTGGTCTGATCAGCGAGGCAGGGAGACTAGGATAGATGGGCTGATGGAGTTGGCTAGGAGATCCGGTGTGGCCGGGATACCGGGATAGGTGGGCTATTGGCTAGATGTGATGTGGTCGAAAGATGTTGTTCCATTGGTCTGATCGGGGAGGTGGGGACCCTGGGCTAGATGGGCCATTGGCCAGGTCCAGTGTGGGAGGAGACGAGACACCAGACCAACTGGCTCATTGGTCTGTTCCCATGTGGCCGTGCAGGATGGAATTGGCGACGAGTGACACTCCGCTGCCTCGTACCTGCTCCTGGGAGGTGGCAGGAAGGTTTTGCTGGCTTCCAATGCCTGATGTGGGGCATGGGAGACAGGAGAGGCCGGTGCCCAGTCACCCATGGTCAGTTTGGCTAGGGGAGAAGTTGGCTGCTAGTGACCCTGGGTGCTGGGCTGCTTTCCTGCCCCCCAAGCTGTTACTGTAGGAGCCCCACAGAGGAAACCATGTAGGATCCTTTGCTGCTATGAAGAGACCTGGGGTGATGGCTTGTGGGTTTGTGTTTTGTACCATAATAAAGTTGTGTGTTTTCCACATGCTGAGCTGTGGTCTCTCTCTCTGCTGAGTTCGAGACGCCCGCCGTGTCCAGTTTAAAGCACCTGCAACAAAGAGGGGGCTCTGAGCACTCAAATACTGCCTGCCCCCCAAGTAACTATTGTTCTGATCCTCCCCCCTATTATATTTTTAGGCCGTGAGCCATGTGGGTTTGCCCCCCCCCCCCCAAGGAACATCACTGACTTCGGTGGGCCTTCCCGTGTGGATCTGCAAAAAATACAGTGATGGTGCCAACCCGCTCCAGGAGGAGGGGAAAAGGGGAGCTCTTCTATTGAATATCCCAAGGGTCGGCAACCTTTCAGAAGTGGGGTGCCGAGTCTTCATTTATTCACTCTAATTTAAGGTTTCGCGTGCCAGTAATAAATTCGAATGTTTTTAGAAGGTCTCTTTCTATAAGTCTTTAATATATAACTAAACTATTGTGTATAAAGTAAACAAGGGTTTTAAAATGTTTAAGAAGCTTCATTTAAAATTAAATTAAAATGCAGAGCCCCCCGGACCGGTGGCCAGGACCCAGGCAGTGTGAGTGCCACTGAAAATCAGCTCGCGTGCCGCCTTCGGCACCCGTGCCATAGGTTGCCTACCCCTGGAATATCCTGTGGGCCTGCTGTCGGCTCTGCTGTCAGAGAAGCAGGACTGGGGCCACTAAGCAAGGGGGTCTGCTCCAAACGCCGCTGCTGTCTCCGGCGCTGTCCGCACCCAGCAGTAGCCACAGGCTGCCCCGGCCTCGCCCGTCATCCCCTTTCAAGAAGGGACATGTCGGATGAGCACTCAGCCTTTTCCCATGGCTATCCCACACGGTTTGTCAGCCAGCAGTGGTAGGAGGGATTGTTCACCGTTGCCAAACAGGTCTGGTTTCATAGCCCGGGACGAGCATGATGAAATGGGACGCTTCACATCCAAATGTCAGCCACTGAAATACTCCTTTGCCGCCATCAGCCAAGCCTGGCAAATTGGCTCAAGCCCTGCTCCCTGCAGGCTGATTGGCTTTGAGGGGCTCCTGCTCATGCGGATCAGCTTCCAGGCCTTACGGCCATTTGGCTGACATTATTATCCACGTTACCTTAGCATCCCCAGGCACTAACCAAAATTGGGATCTCACTGCGCTGGGTCCTGTGCAGTCGCATCGACGCAGTCTCTGCTCTAGAGAGGAGACCGAGGAAGGGTGGGAGGGAAACTGAGGCACAGAGGAAGGGACTAGCCCAAGGTGTCACAGCAGTCAGTGGCAGAGCTGGGAACAGAGCCCAGGCCTCCTGAAGCCTAGTTCTGTGCCCAATCCCCTTTACACCTCACTTTGGCAGAGAGCAACCTGGTCAGTTTGCCTTTGCTGTTTCCTAAAACCATATTTAAAAAAAACCCACCTACCAACTAGGTTTTTAGCCCTAGCCTATGTTAAGAGGCTCGCTTTCAGATACATCCAAGGGGTGCCAGTCAACCCCATGGCCGCTTCTTGGTATGTTATATCCCTGGCCCCTGCCCTTCCTGTTTCTGCCTCCTTCAGACAGTAAACTCAGAGACTGTTTTTTCCTATATGTTTGTACAGCACACAACCGGACCCCAGTTGTCTTAGTAGTTGTATTACAGTAACACCTAGTGGCCCCAACTGAGCTCCAGGCCCCATGGTGCTAGGCGCTGTACAAACACGTAGGAGAGACAGTTCTTGCACCAAAGAGTTTACAATCCACATAGACAAGAAGTGAGAAGCCTTATTATCCCCATTTCACAGATGGGAAACTGAGGCACGGCATAAGTAAGGCCCAAATCCTCAAAGGTATTGAAGATCCTAACATACCTTTGAGGAGATGGGCCTAAGTGGCTGGGCCATTCTGTGTCAGAGCCCTGTACTGAACCGAGGTCTCCTGAGTCACAATCCAGGGCCGTAGCCCTAAACGACCCTTTCTCTCAATAATCTGGACTGGAGCCTCCTATCAATGATAATCATCGTGTCTCTAGAATAAACCAGCCTTGCAAAATTCAGTTTACCTTGAGCACATCCTGTTTGACCACCACATAAAGTCTCTTTATTGACCAGTCCCATTTTTGGCACCCTCGCGCTGAGTCAATTTTGTGCATGGGCTGCCAAATTTCAGTGCTGGTTTTACCAGCCTGGAATAAATATTATTCCTGCTGAGCCCTAGTAACAATCTTCCTTTTCATCCTGAAGGATCTCAATGTGCTTTAGACAGAGGGCTCGCTTTACCCGCCGCTGAAATGCGGCTGCTTCTGGGGTGGAATGCTGCAGCTGGTTTAACAGCGCACAACGCCACCATACTGCAATAACCAATTGAAATAGCAGGGGAGAATTTAAGGGGGTAGAATGTAATTACCCTGGGTGTAATTTGGCCAGGACAATAGGGTTACAACACCCCACCTCTTGTAAAAATGACAATGATTAGTGAAGACCTTTGCTTTACGTCCGCTCCAAGAGACACAATTCCATGCGCAGCCAGTAGTGCACAATGTAATTTTGGAAGCATTTCCCCCCCCCCTCCTAGCCGAAGATTTCCAAATGTGAGCGGGGAGGAGGAAGGGGGCGTCCGCGCCTGGAACGGCCTGTCTGGACATGGCTCAGGCATTTCCTCTCTAGATCCCACTTTCTACTGCTGGAGCCTTCTGCCCCTCAACTCTTCAAATGGGGGCTCTGGCCAGGCCACACCAACCCCAGCAGTCACAGCCCAGCCAAAGCCTGGGTGGCTCCTAGAGTGTCCCTAGTCCCCATAAGATTGGGGAGAGGGGTAGCAGGCAGCTGGTCACCCCACCCCCAGATGCCCTTTGACCTGGCAGGTCATGGACCCCGCCAGGGCAGATCTGGCTGACTCCTACATCTCTCTATCTGTCCATTGCAACATTAAAGATGCTTCGATGAGTCAGGACTGATCAATGTGTTGTGACCCTCAGAGAGTGGGGCGGTGGGAGCCTGAACTGTAGATTGCAGCCCCCTTCCCCTCATTACTCACAGGACGGGCCTNTAGTGCACAATGTAATTTTGGAAGCATTTCCCCCCCCCCTCCTAGCCGAAGATTTCCAAATGTGAGCGGGGAGGAGGAAGGGGGCGTCCGCGCCTGGAACGGCCTGTCTGGACATGGCTCAGGCATTTCCTCTCTAGATCCCACTTTCTACTGCTGGAGCCTTCTGCCCCTCAACTCTTCAAATGGGGGCTCTGGCCAGGCCACACCAACCCCAGCAGTCACAGCCCAGCCAAAGCCTGGGTGGCTCCTAGAGTGTCCCTAGTCCCCATAAGATTGGGGAGAGGGGTAGCAGGCAGCTGGTCACCCCACCCCCAGATGCCCTTTGACCTGGCAGGTCATGGACCCCGCCAGGGCAGATCTGGCTGACTCCTACATCTCTCTATCTGTCCATTGCAACATTAAAGATGCTTGGATGAGTCAGGACTGATCAATGTGTTGTGACCCTCAGAGAGTGGGGCGGTGGGAGCCTGAACTGTAGATTGCAGCCCCCTTCCCCTCATTACTCACAGGACGGGCCTAGAGGAGGCCTGAGCAGAGATTGCGCCCTCTCTCCCCCCCCGCCCTTCCCCAAGGCAGAACCACTCGGGGATCCCCCAGTTGGGCTCTGCGTGGGGCTAGGCCTGCTGCATTGACCTCAAAGGGGGCCAGCAATCAGGGAGCAGCCTTGTCTCCTGCTGCAGCCCTGGCCTATGACGCGGCCTATGACGCGGAGCTGATGCCGGAGGGAACCCGAGCCTGGCAGAACCGGTCCGTGAGCAGGGGACCCTGGGATGAAGCAACAGGAGCCCGTGCAGGGAGTCGGCCAGGGAGCGAGTGACTCCAACTCTCCGGGGAGCGTCTCTCTCACTTTCTCCACCCTCTCTCCTCCTCGCCCTCTTGTTTGTGATCCTCTGGCCACTTTCCCGTGTTTCCCTGGGCCCTGTTCAGGCCTGCGGTAGGAGGGTGCCGTTCCCATCCGGTCGCCAAGCGGCCCTGGGAGGAATTTCACCCAGGGCGTGAGTTACAAAGCAGGTGTCAGCCGGCTAGGAAGCAGGTGTGACAAGCGAGTGTAACTTGCTTGCACTGATCTGGGGTGTGCACGACGCGTGCGACCGACCCCGGAGAGGTGTGCGGGGGAGTGGAAGGGGTGAGACAGGAAAAGCAAATGGTGCAAGGGAGTAAGAGAAAGCAGGTCTCTCCAGCCCATCCCGTCCCATGGGGGGAGGGTGTTAGCTAGGGGGCCCCATTCATTCCTAAAAGGGGTATTAGCTAGGGGACCCCATTCAGTCCATGGGGGGGGGGTGTTAGCTAGGGACCCCCCATTCATTCCCTAGGGGATGTGTTAGGGGAACCCCAGTTCAGTCCGTGGGGGGGGGGTTAGCCAGGGGACCCCATTCATTCCCTAGGGGAACCCCAGTTCAGTCCAGGGGACCCCATTCATTCCCTAGGGGATGTGTTAGGGGAACCCCAGTTCAGTCCATGGGGGGGGGGGTTAGCCAGGGGACCCCATTCATTCCCTAGGGGATGTGTTAGGGGAATCCCAGTTCAGTCCATAGCCTGGGTTCCTCCGGAGCAGGGGTAGGGGCTGATCCGGGCCAGGAGGAGCAGGGCGCAAGGGCGCCTCCTAGCGGTGCGGTTAGCTCCAGCCCGGAGTGACTCCTGGTCTGTCCCTGGTTCAAGTCCCGCACGGGGAGAGCAGGAAACGGCGCTGCTCCTCCCCTGCTCCCCGGGCCGGGGCTCAGCTCAGTTCAGCTCCGCCCCGCTCCTGCCCTAGCAGCCTCCGGCCACAGGGCGCCGCCGCTGCCAGCTCCGAGCCGCTGAAGGTCCCGGCGGCGGGGGGCGCAGAGCCCGGAGCGGAGGCAGGCTGGACAGGTGGGGACACCCGCCCCCTAGGCCCGTGCAATGCAGGCGGGGGTGCGGGGAGACCCCCCAGGCCCGTGCAATGCAGGCGTGGGGGGGGGGTGCGGGGAGACCCCCCAGGCCCGTGCAATGCAGGCGGGGAGGGTGCGGGGAGACCCCCCCCAGGCCCGTGCAATGCAGGCGTGGGGGGGGGGGAGACCCCCCAGGCCCGTGCAATGCAGGCGTGGGGGGGGGGGGGGGGGCGGGGAGACCCCCCAGGCCCGTGCAGTGCAGGCGGGGGTGCGGGGAGACCCCCCAGGCCCGTGCAATGCAGGCGTGGAGGGTGCGGGGAGACCCCCCCCAGGCCCGTGCAATGTGGGGTGTGTGTGTGCGGGGAGACCCCCCCCAGGCCCATGCAATGCAGGCGTGGGGGGGGGGGGCGGGGAGACCCCCCCAGGCCCGTGCAATCCAGGCGTGGGGGGGGGGGGAGAGGCCCCCCAGGCCCGTGCAATGCAGGCGGGGGTGCGGGGAGACCCCCCAGGCCCGTGCAATGCAGGCGGGGGTGCGGGGAGACCCCCCCAGGCCCGTGCAATGCAGGCGTGGGGGGGGGGTTGGGGCGGGGAGACCCCCCAGGCCCGTGCAATGCAGGCGGTGAGGAGGTAGAGAAAAGGAGCTGGGGAGGGCTGCAGAGAGGGAGGTAGGGCCGATCCATTGGCATGCTGTGACCAGTGGGCCCTGCTGTCCCTGGGCTTGGGTCTGTGTCGAGAGGGGTGGCCCCCTAGGGCATCTCTGCTCTGACAGTTTAATCTGAAATGTCTTTAATCCCAGTCAAAATAGCCTTTGTTTTTTGGTCCTGGCTGGCCTGGATTCAGCCAGTCTGCCTGACAGCCCCTGTGGGCAAAGGGCGGCCGGGGAGCCGTGCCCAGAAGGGCTGTGACGAGGGTAGCTCCATGCAGGGGATCAAATCCCCTTTGGCAGCTGAGCTCTGCCTTCCGCGTGGGACAAGCCACAGCCACAGGCCTGAGCCGCTCGCTTGGGCTGAGCTGCGGCCCCGTCCCTGGGATGCTTTGTGCCTCCCTCACGTCTGCAGCTGGGACCCCGAACCTTCCTTCTAATCCTCCGCCGGGGTTTTCTTTCCAGAGCGGTGGAGGAATAAGCGGCCCCCCCCCCCCCCCCCCGTCCAGGCCTCTCCACTGGGTTCAGGTCCTCTGACCACATGATCCCCGGGCCCAAGGTCACGGTGTGTTGGCCGGACTCGTCCGCCAGCGACAGTTCCGCAGTCTATAGTCGGATGTTGTGGAGCCAGCGGGGCTGGAGGGGGTGACCCAGCTAGTGCTGCAAAATTGGGAGATGACGTCACCCGTGGCAGGAGAAGTCCCCAGCCGCCCTGAGTGTGGCTGGCCCTGTGCCCAGGCACTCACCCGCCCTGTGCCAGCGCATCACGGCGGCATTCCCGGCCTCAGCAGGTGGCCCTGGAATCAGTGTGAGGCAGCCGGGTGGGTGAACTGATTCCGGGAGGACATGGTAGGGGATGCCCAGGGATTTCACTGTGAAGGGTGCCGATGGCTGGCTCGAGCGCTGGGCAGGGAGACCCACTTGAGAAATGGCTGAGACTGGGTGACCCTGACTCACCTTGTCTCTCCCTCTCCCTAGCTAGGATGGCCGAGCAGACCCGCCCCGCGCCCTCCTCCTGCGACTGCTTCGTCGCTCTCCCTCCAGCCACCGCCTCCCGGGCCGTGATCTTCGGCAAAAATTCAGACCGGCCTAGAGAGGAGGTCCAGGAAGTCGTCTATCTCCCTGCTGCAACCTATGCCAGGGGAACAAAGCTCAAGGTGAGCAGACTATGTGTCGGTGGGGGCGAGGCGGACTTTGGGACCCAGTTCTGGGCGGAAGAGAGGGGGATCTGAGCCCCTGTATTAAGGAGAGGGAGCCCCCTTTGTTGAAGGTCCACAACCCAGTCGTGTGTGCTTTCTCTCCCCTGCCCTCCTAGTGCACGTACATAGAGGTTGAGCAGGCAGAGAGGACCCACGCGGTGATCCTGAGCCGCCCGGCCTGGCTGTGGGGCGCCGAGATGGGAGCCAATGAGCACGGCGTCTGCATTGGGAACGAAGGGGTGTGGACCAAGGAGCCTGTTGGGGAGGAGGAGGCCCTGCTGGGCATGGACTTGGTCAGGTGAGAGTTGCCGGGCGTGGGAGACAGGTGCTATGGAGTGTCGCCGCCCCCTGGTCAGCTGGACGGGTTGAGTCCAACCCCCGCCGTTGGGCTGTGATCTGATATTTTGAGCTGCCCGGCTCCGGCCTGTGGCAGCTGCCTGCCCCCCCGACCCCGCAGTTCTCCGGTTGTGCTGGGACGATCCTCTGGGCTTGTGCCTGGAGAGGGGAAGAGCGCAGAGCCATGGCTCCCCCCCCCAAAGCTGCTCTGTTTGCCGCAGGCTGGGTTTGGAGAGAGGCAGGTCGGCTCATGAAGCCCTGCAGGCCATCACGGCTTTGCTGGAGCGCTACGGCCAGGGCGGCAGCTGCAAGGAGGAGCCGACCCCTTTCGTTTATCACAACACCTTCCTGCTGGCGGACCGGACCGAAGCCTGGGTGCTGGAGACAGCCGGCCGGTACTGGGCAGCCCAGAGGATCCAAGGTGAGTGGTGTGAATACCCGGGGAGGCGGAAGTCCTGGATATACTGGAAGTGGGGAGTTCTGTTTCTGCAGTCCCAGCTTGTCCCAGCAGGAGGTGCTGTGTGGGAGCTGCTAGTCCAGTCTCAGCAGGGATGTTGTCTGCACAGGGATGGATGAAAGAAAAGTCCTAGTGGGAGCTGATCTGGGACGGAGGGGACTGGACGGCTCAGATAAACCTGGAGCCTTTCACCTCTTGCCAATCAATTCTAGTCCAGCCAAGACTGCTGCTTACCAAACTTTGTTCCCATCTGCTGCCTCTTTGGCGGCCGGTGTGATGAGTTTGGTGGGTCTCAGCCCAGTTCGCATCACAGCCCCCCCCAGCCCCCTCGTTTGTGATGCCAGCAAAAAGGCCAAGGATTGAGCAGGCCACGGCGATGTGACTCTTATTCTCACTCCTAGAGAGGTGTCTCTCTGGCTCCGGCGGTTTCCCGGACGCTTGCCTTACTCCTGCCTGTGCTGTTTTGGTGGATGGAGGTGTCAGGTCTTGGGAAGGGCCCAGGCTGGCAGCCCTCATGGCTACGTTCCCATCGGTACAATCCCTTTTAACCAAAGCCATGTCTTGTTGCAGAAGGGACCCGGAATATCTCCAACCAGCTGAGCATCGGCACGGATATCACCGCCGAGCACGCGGGGCTGAGACGCCACGCCCGGAGCCAGGGGTGGTGGAGCGGGGACGGGGAGTTCAGCTTCACCAAGGTCTTCTCTCTGACCCACCAGCCCGTGCGGATGGAGGCGGCCAAGGCCCGGTACTGCGCTGGCAAGGAGCTGCTGCTGCAGCACGCAGGTGGGTGCGGGGGATGGGGCTGTGCCAATGTGGTGCCTCATCCCGTTATCATCCACGTGAAGGATCAAAGCCAGTCTCCTGGCTGCTCAGTGTCTCCCTGGCCAATGGGAGGAGAGCAGTTGGTTGGCAGGGGAAGCACCTAGCAATCAGGAAAGGCGTCTCTCTGGGTCATCCAGCAACCACTTGGTCTCATCTCATTGGCCACAAATATGGTGACCTAACCTGCTGCTGGTCGATGGGGAGCACGAACCGGTCCCCCTACCAGTGGTTACGTACCCACTGATCTTCCAGCTCTTTCCCCCTGGTGTTGCTAGGCCACATCACGGCGGAGACCATCATGGACATCCTGCGGGACAAGGCCAGTGGGATCTGCGTGGACTCAGAGGGCTTCCGCACCACGGGGAGCATGGTGTCCATCCTCCCCCAGGACCCCGCCTTGCCCTGCGTGCATTTCTTCACAGCCACGCCCGACCCCTCCAGGTCAGTACCAGTGCTGCCTAAGGGGGCTGCCGTGCTTGGAAAGCTCCAGGCTGTTGGAGGAGGCTGGGAGAAGACTGTGTGAAAATTAAACAGGCCTGTCGTGTCTAAGGTGCTGAGGGGCCTCAACCACCAGCAACTTCCCTGAGGACGCTTGGCCCATGGCAGGATCGGGCCCTTTGTTTGCACATTAACGTCACGAGAGCCTTTGAACCAGGAGCCCTTTCTGTCCTGTTTAGCCCTTTGCCCAGCAGCAGTAGAACTATCTGCTGAGTGCCCATTGCAGATGTCCGAGGGGGATCCCGGGTGGAGACTGACCTGGGATTGGTTCAGGGAGAATCCAGGGCTCAGCCCACGGGAAGTCGCTGGGAGCTCAGGGATCGAGGCTTAAATGGGGAACCCGACAGCGTCCCAGCCGAGTCACCTTCACTGCCCTAATAGCATCTGGCCCCATTGCCCCTCTGCCGGGTCGGTGCCTGGGGCACCCCCGCTCAGCTGCAGAGCAGGCGTTTGGTTCGAACCCTGGCAGTGCTATCGTCCTTCTGTTTGCTTCCCCTGTGGGCATGAGCTGCTCAGGAGGCAGATCCCTGGCAACCTCTGGCCGAAACCCACTTTGCCGTGGAACGTCTCAGCAAGGATGTTGTGGGGCTGTAGAGACACCCCTAACAGTCTCTGCCTCCCTCTCCTGCCCGGGCAGGTCCGTATTCAAGCCCTTCATCTTCGTCGCCAACGTGACTCCGGTCCTACAGGCGATGTCTCCGAGCTTCGGTGACAAGGACCCCGTCCAGAAGGTCCCTCGATTCCAGAGCAGAGTTGATCGGGGACACCAGCTCTACCGGGCACATCAGGCAGCACTGGATCTCATGGAGACTAGCCAGGTAACTAAATGCCCTGGGCTTGTACCCTGGGGTTCTGCTTCCTTCTCAAATGCTGAGCAAGGCTCCTGATGGCCTCACCTGGCACTAACTCCCCATCACCCCAGCCCTGGAATTCTCTCTTTGGAGCCAGTTGGGCTGCAGAGCTCCCAGCAGTACAGTGGGAGGATTGGGGTTGGGCTGAGAGCAGCGGGGTGTTTCTGGGAGGTGGAGAGGATGGAACTAGACTCTGGACTCACTCCGGATCTACACCATCCCCATAAGCAGTGGCTTAGGCTGTATGTGTCTCTACATTTCTCTCTTCTCCACTGACCCTGTCCCACAGGAGCAGGGCCAGAAGCTCCAGCAGACCATGCAGGATCTGGAGAGGCAGGGCCTGGAGGCCATGAAGGAAATGCTGGCCGGTGGTATCACCTTTGACCCGGAGGAGCTGGCTGATCTCTTGTTTGACTGTGTGGACACAGAAATCAAGTTCTACAAATAAGCCCGAGGCAGGTGGGTTTCAGGGTGGGTGGGTAGGGGAAGGAGAAAGATGCTGCAGAGTTCATCGATTGTGGGCTGCACCCCTCTGATCTCTATTGGGGGATCCCGTGATTTTGCCTGGTGCTCCCTGACTGCAGGTCCGTTTTGGGGTATTGTCTGCACTGGCTTCCTTGTCTCCATGCAACACTGGCTGCCCCCTTGCCTCTGCGCTCATTAATATCCCTGTCCTAGGCAGAGCCGCTCTGGGCCGCGGCCTGGAATGAAATGGAGCAAAGGCTCCAATGTGGCATTGCCCCATGGCCCAGTATCCACGTGAAGGGCACAACGTTGTGGTCTAATACCTGTCCCTAAGGGGACGGTCTGTGCGCCACTGGCTGGGAGAGCGTCAGCCTGGAACAGCCCCATTTATTCATGGGATTGGGGAAGCACGTCACAGAGGGGTTACACTGATCAGTCACTGGGATGTCCTTGGCCTCCTCTTGGGAACCTGAAGCTCCTTCATCCTTAACAGAGATATATGGCCCATAGAGACTACAGGGTCCACCATGCAACATAACTGGGTTGCTCAAAGCAAGGCAGAGCATTGCATTCTGGGACGTGTGGTCTTGTGCTGCACCATCAGAAAGAGGAGAATAGGTGGGGCTGAGCCATGGTCCACCTTCTGGCCACCCCCGGCCGCTGGTGAAAGGACACTCCCTCCCACTTGGTTTGTTTCAGAGCCCTGCCTGCCCTACCCTGCCTGGAGGCTGCTCTGTTCGCTTCTCTCCCCTGCTTTCCTTTCAGCTTGGAGCATTTCAAAGGAACAGGAGAACCTTAATTCCCGCTGCTGCCGCCGCCCCGTCTGCTCCGATCCTGATTCCTAACCTCACATCCGATCGCTGCCGTTCTCTCCGGCTGCGTGAACTGGCCTGGAAGTGGCTTTGTGCCGCCGGGATTATTGCTCCGGCATGGTGCCCTCTCTGGAGCCTCCGCCTGGCATTGCCCAGCCTGTAGCTGTGGACGGCCCTCCCCGGGAACGGGCGGGCGCCTGCCACTCCTTTCCTTGCACGAGTTGTCACTCCCATGAAGAGTCCAGAGCTTCAGCGGAGGCTTCAGCAGCTTGAACAGGCCTGAGCTGGCCTGAGCCAGGCTCCGTGGGACTGGGAAGGGGAGAGCCTCAGCTAGCTAGATGGAGCTGAATTTGGTGGCTGGGTTACCAGGGCCCACCTTGCTTCTTCCTAAGAGGAAGCACGGCCTAATGGTTAGAGCACAGGACAGCTGGGTTCTCTCAGACTCACCTAGGGACCTCGTTCGAGTGACTTTCCCCTTCCGTCGCAGGGGGATGATCCCCATCTAGGTGTCCTGTACAGAGCTGGGATGCTGCGCAGAGCTAACCCCACCCCCACCAGGGAGCGCAGCACAGAAGCCCACAGGCAGACAGACTGAGGTGGAATAAAGAGGTTTTACGTTTCAATCGCAAGCGCCACTGTGCTGTTTTGTCCGGGCCGGCGCGGTCAGTCCCCCACGCGCCTTTGCAGCGGGGGCTGGCTGGGCTTCAGTCACTTCTTTGCTGCTCTGGCTGCAGTTTTAACTGGGGTGGAAGCCTCCCCTTTCGGGGGCTTGAGGCGGGCCCCGCTCCCGCGCTTGCTCTGCCCGCCAGTGCGTGGGGTGCCAGACCTCGTAGAGCCTCCTGCCTTCGGTGGAGAAAGCAGCCGAGATCCTGACTTGGGGTTGGGGTGCGGCTCAAGCAGCCCAGGGGCTGGCGATCTCCCTCCTGCAGCTCCCTCCTCCGCTGGACTAGGTGCCAGGCGGCCCTCCCGGCTTCCTGGGCACAGATCTCCTGGCGGCTGCATCAGTCTCTGTCGCTCTGTGAGCTCCTCCAGCCGGGCCTGGTGTTCGCTCAGCGCCTCCTGCCTCCTCCTCTGTGAGTGGCCAGCCAGCTCCTGGCGGAGACCCGCAAAGAACTCTGCGTGGGGGGGGGGAGAGTGGGAAAAGTTAGAGCAAATCCCCCTCTGCAGCCAGCAGCCCAGCATGTGGGGCAGGCTCATTAAACTGGCTCCTGTGTGTTACGGCACAGCGTCCCCCTGGTGGTGATATGGGAACATGGTGTGTGTAGCCCTCAGCTGGGATCCTGAGGAGTGCTGCAGAGCAGAGGGGTTTTCCCCATCTTTGGAAGGTGAGGACTGTCAGATCAGCCCCTTTCACCAGCACCGGTATTCACGCACACAGCCCAACCCTGTTGTCATGCCTGTGCAAATCCAGGCGCAGGTGACTTCATCTGGATTTACTCATGTGTACCAAGAGCAGAATCTGGTCATATAGCTGACAGCAGCAGCTTGATCACCTTTGTCTGCACAGAAAGGACCAGTCAGCTCAGGGACATCATCATCTTCCTCAGAGTCACTGTCATCAGAAGCTCCCTCCTCTTCCTCCTCCGCTGGGTCAGGGTCTCTCCAGCTGGGGATAAGCTGGGTGTCCAACTTCATGAGATGGGGCAAGGCCCTGAGCACCAACTCTCTGGAAGGACCAAAAAAATATTGTGCCTTCTAACACCAAGGATCCCAAAGTGCTTTGACCACACACACTGGCTCATGCTAAGTGTTGCTGCAATGCAGCTACCTCTGGGGTGGAACACAGCAGTGAACAGGGATAACTCCATATAACAGGTTTGGGCAGAAAGTGACAATTCTGCTATCCAGTTGAAATTGCAGATGGGGAAGAATTTAGGGAGGCCGAAGGGAATTACTCAAAGTGGCGTTTAGGGAGGACACCCAGTTAATATCCTGGGCTCCTGCAAAATACGCCATGGGGTCTTTAGTGACCTGGAGAGGGTAAGATGGAGATATAGCCCCTCCTAACACCACCATGAGGCACTGGGTCAGAACGGACATGGGAAATAATGTGCCACCACCTCCGACGTGGGAGCTGCTATAGGGGGCAGGCCTCAACCGCTGGCCACCGCTGGGTGCGGGGACGCCTTTAAAGATCTCAACTTGCTGGAAGGCAGAGCAGTGCAGGTGGCGCAAACCAAACACAGGGGAGAAGGGTTAACTGAGAGAAGCAGACCCAGGGGCTGTAAATATAAATGCAAGGCAGGGTGAGGCAAGGGTCAGAGCCCAGGGCAGGAAGAGGCTATTTGCATTTTGATAGAAACACAAAAATGACACAACAATAAGCCAACAAAAAAACAACTCATGGGAGGAAGGAGCCGCTCGCCAGCTGTCGCCACTCAATCCCTGGGCTTGTTCATTACCTCCCTTGCCCCTGCATCTCGGTATAGGGGGAACCCTTTGGGGGCACAGTCTTGCCCTCCACTCTGGGCACTGTGGCCCACATGCTCCAAGGTATTTAGGCTCCAGACTTCCACTGATTTCAGTGGCAGTTTGGAGCTGAAATAGCGCAGTAGATCTGGGCCTATCTAAATAACCCCACTCCTTGTGATGCTTAAGTGTATCCTTAGAGGGTCTCCCATTGAAGGTACAGAGCTAGCCTGAGCCTGTTTAGCAACCCCCAGCCTGCACTGGGGACACTTGTGTAAGAGAAGCAGGATTAGGTGCTTGGGTCCAGATCCTCAAAGGTATTTAGGTGCCTAACTCCCAGTGGGGTTATCTTTGAGGAGCTGGGCTTTAGTTCTCGCCCATGAGACTCAAAGGAGGGGAGATTTCACGCGCTCTCTCTCACCTGTAGCCATTGTGGTGGGTGCACCTGTTTCCCGATAAGTTCAGGATGCGGAGGGCCCAGGGCAGCTCATCTGCACAGACCAAAGGGAAGAAAGAAGGTGAGGGAGCAAATCTGAGCTCTGGCTGCTAAGTAAGTGGATGAGCTGTTAGGCTGCAGGTCCACTGAAACCCCTCTCTGCTCTGGAGCTCTCTGAGTACTTTACAAGCATTAATGAAGCCTCACAATACCTCTTGGAGGTAGGGGAGTATCAATTCCCTTTCACAGCGGGGGAAACTGAGGCACGGGGGTGACTTTCTCTAAAATCACACAGCGATTGTGTGATAGAACCCAGGAGTCCTGATTCCCAGTATCCTGCTACTACATTGTTAAGCTTTAAAAACCCAGGTTCCCTTGCTCATTTCTCCCTGCCACAAACTAGAGGCCGATCTGCATGTGATTTTCCCACCTCGGTGCATATTACCAGAGGCCTGCTCTGGATGGAAGAGACAAATTGTAGAATAGCTTTCTGCCCGGAGAGTGTTTCATTCCACACTTTGCCCTGGGAACACCCAGATGGATTTGTCATTAATCTGCGTGTAGCTTTGTTTTTGAAAAGCAGAGCGCATGGGAAGTGGCTACTGTGCCTAAGAGTTAGAAGGACACACTATTGGCCATGGCCGTCCCTTATCTGCTTCCTGCCCAAATGAAACTGAAAAGAAACTTTAAGCTCTGATTCAGCAAAGTATGTGTTCAGGTTCATTGAAGTCCATGGGACTTAAAACACATGCTTTGGTGCTCTGCTGAATCAGAGCTTTAACGAGGACACAAAATGTAAACGAGGCCCTGGAGTTTCATGGGAAAACGTGACGGCCTATTGGGCTGTAGCTTAGAAACCCGGCCAAGGACAGACTACGTCGTAGGACTGTTGGAATGTGATGTCGCATGTTAGCTGGATTCACAACAGCATAAAGAATTCCTTCACTCGAACACACAGTTCTTGCTTTTTAAAGAAGCTGCTCTTTTGGCAGGAGACACACGCGCGAGCTCCCTGGCCGATCGGCATGTGTTTTTCCCACATCGGTGCGTATCACTGCTCGTGCTGTTGCCATGTGTGGTGCACAAAAGAGGGAGTTAACCGAAGGCAAGACAAGAACGGCTGCTGCTCTCGCAGAGGAGGAAAATATTTGTCAAATGGAAAAGAGACTCATTAGGGAAAGAAATGGGAGTGTGGTCTAGTGATTAAAGCAGGGAACTTGAGATCAGAACTCCTGGGTCCTATTTTCAAGTCAGGGAAGGACAGTAGTCTAGTGGTTAGCGCAGGGCACTGGTAAGCAGAACTCCTCAATCCTATTGCCAAGTCTGGGAGGGAGAGTGCATTAGTGGTTAGAGCAGGGCAGCGGTAATCAGGACTCCTGGGTCTGATTCCCAGGTCTGCCACTGTGTGACCTCAAGAAAGTGGCTTTCAGTGCCTTGTACATGGTGATATGATATGACCATTCCAGGGCACAGGGTGGGAGTCTTGGTTTATTCCTGCTTTGGCACCTTGGCTGGACAAGGCTAGGGATGTGCCCAGTTATCGAGAACGGCAACATTCCACGATGGGTCCGCCCTCAAAGCATGTTAAGAGCAATGAGGAATAAGCAGGAGAAGGCACGGAAGAGCAGCCAACTGCGTGTGTCTGAGCCTGTCCAGCAGAGGCTGCTGCCGGCACCGCTCCTACCAGGGTCCAGTGTCTCGATCCGGTTCTGCGACAGGTCCAGGAACTGCAGTTGCCGCAGGTCCCGGAGGTTCTCCACTACCCGGACGCGGTTCCCAGCCAGCGAGAGGAACCTGCAGGGCAGGAGGGGTGGGGTGGAAAAAGCTGCATCAGTGAATGCAAAGGGGAACCACAGAGGCTGGGGACTTCCGCAGCGGGGACTATATCTGATCAAACCTGCATTGTGAGACAGAGCTAGTGCTGATCTCAAAGGACCTGCTCCAATTCGTGCTGAAGTCAATGGCAAAACCGCCTTTGCCTTCAGTGGGAATGAAAGGGGGCCAAAGGACAGACACAGCCATGTCTCTAAAGCAGAAGCATTTACTTTGGATTTGTGCCTGAAAACTTAAAACCGGAGGGCAAAGTCCTGTGTGCCAGAGAACCAGGGCCAAGTTCTTAGGGTTAAACTGCCATGAGGCTGCTGATGTCACTAACTACACCCAATCCTCACTTCTCCCTGGGGAAAAGCCGGTGTTATCTTCTGATTGCCACGCCCGCGTTTGGGAAATTCATCCCCCACTACAGCTGCAGTGCAACGGCTGCTGTTTACACACACTCTCTGTACAGTGAATCGTGTCATTAAGAGCCCCACTTACCGGAGGTTGGGAAGACAGTTGAGATTCTCAATGGTCTCAATTTGGTTCTGAAAAATGAAATGATTTCTTGACTAAACGAAGACGAACAATGGCACTTCCCGTGTTCGCAGCGCTGAACAAATATTAACTAGCCCTCAGGGCTCCCCCGACAGTTAGCTGGGCAAGTATTATTTTACAGATGAGGGAAACGGAGGCAGCGAGAGACTTGTCCAAGGTCACAAAGCAAATAAGGGGCAAGGCTGAGATTATAACGCAGAACTCCCCGAGTCGTAGTCCTGTGCTGGCTCTTCCAGCGGGGGGAGGGATAGCTCAGTGGTTTGAACGTTGGCCTGCTAAACCCAGGGTTGTGAGTTCAATCCTTGAGGGGGCCACTTAGGGATCTGGGGCAAAATCAGTACTTGGTCCTGCTAGTGAAGGCAGGGGGCTGGACTCTATGACCTTTCAGGGTCCCTTCCAGTTCTATGAGATAGGTATATCTATATATATTTCCACAGCAAGCTTCCTTCAGGGAAACAGTTCTCAGATTTATAAGGAGCAGGAGTGGGGGGAATACAAAGGAAAAAATCAGACTATGGGAGCAGACTCTCCAGTCAGGACGATAAGGTGTGAAACACGTGAGGTGGCCGAGTGTTAATCAGGTTAGATTTGCCCAGCTTCCCAAACAAGGAACCTTTACATAGGGATCACTCAGCCCCTGCAAGCCTTTACGCACATGTGCAGCTCCCCTCAGGGAGGTAGCTCAGCTGAGTTCCATAAGGCACGTGTAAGAGTTTCCTTTGCAGGATCAGAGTCTAAGGGTATGTTTACACCTAAACTGCCATGGCAGCGCTGCAGCCGATTGTTGTAGTGCTTCAGTGTAGACACTGCCGTACTCCACCTCCCCAAGAGGAAGCTAGGTTGACAGAAGAATTCTTCTGTCGACCTAGCACTGTCTACACCAGGGATTAGGTTGGCATAGCTACATCTCACAGGGGGTGGATTTTTCACACCTCAGAGAGACGAAGCTAAACTGATGTAAAATCCCAGTGCAGACCAGCCCCAAGACCCCAATCCTGCAATCAGAGCTGCACAAATGGATCCCCAAATCAATGGGCTCGGGGGCTGCACGCAGAGATCCCATTGCAGGCACGGGGCCTGTACATGTACATGACCTTAGCCAGATTTGCCAGATGGCTGAAGCCAGAGCACCACTCCGTTATTTATTAATCCAAAGGGAGCTCTTTTAAAGGTCAATTTAAAAGGCAGATTTTTAAAACCTGAAATGTTCTTATCGGTGTAATTTAGATGGTTACATTCCTGATTCTTCTTCCGTAGCTTAGATCATCAAAAGCAAAATAATTAAAGATTAGATTTGCTTTTCCTTGGTTTTAGGTCATTTGTTTATTTTTTGTGGTCAATTGTCTCTCAGAGTGGAAGGCCCCTAGTTATGGTGACTTTTGTTAATTGTGTCTGTCTGGGTATATTCACTTTCTGGCTCTCAAGCCCTGGCACAAGGCTGTGATGGTTTGGTGGCCGCTGCTGTACGGAAATGTTTAAATCAAAACACAAAACCGTGTTCAGTGATTTTTTTTTTTATATCTCAAACTTTTCTATTAATAGTACAGACTTAAAAAAAAATAAAATCTGGGCCTAACACACCTGCCATTGTGTCTGTTTCTCACCCTCGGGGTGTCCCTCCCCAACACACAGCATTCTCGAGAAATTGCTTGCCAGAGGAAAGAGTCTGATCTTATTTCAAAGCCAAAGTATGTTCTTCCTTATAGTGGAATTTACTGTGGTGTGCGAAGAGAGTTTGGCTGCCGGGAAAAACCAGAGCTGATCTCCAGGGGGTGCTATCTCCCAACCAGAGAGATAGATCAGGTTAAAGAGCAAGTGTTACCTCTTGCAGATAGAGATTGCGGACCTCTCTCAGACCCTGCAGGTTGCTGATAGCGCAAATGTTCTCCCTGTCCAAGCGGATGGTGAGCAGAGACGCCAAGGCCTTGGATCTACGGAGAAAGGCGTTCAGAACAATTTTGTGTAGCCAAATTGCAGGTGTTGCTGGAATCCAAGAGCAAAGGCGATCCTTCCGAGAGCCCCTTCACAATGAAGGATCGCAGACTGCCGGGAGAGCAATTTTCAGTTCCCTTTAATAAAGCTACAACTTTATTTTCAATCACAGACCTCCTGGGTCTTGGCAGGAGCAAAGCAACCAGATGTGCTTAATAATTAGGGTGATCTCTCATTACTGTGTGTGTCTCAAGTCACTACCTCTGTGCCTCGGTTTCCCCATCTGTAAAATGAGGATAATAATACTGACATCCTTTGAAAAATCCTTTGCAATCTACTGACAAAAAGTGCTATGTAAGAGCTAGGGAGTATCATTACATCTCCCTTCCCATCTGCTAGGTTCTAGGGTGCCCACCCATCCCTCATTTCAAGGGACTCCCCTTCTTTGATCCCCGACATCCCATTTCAGCAGTGATCAGACACTCACATACTCTCTGGGGTCTCTTTTTCTGTGGGGCAGGACAGGTTCCTCTGGGCGATGAGAGAGTCGGTGATGCTCCTCCCTTCCTCTGAGGGGCTCTGCTGAAGGTCTGGAAGCAAACACAGGGATCCACATTTACTTGGGGCCCCTGATCCTGCTCTCAGCAATGTCAATGGGAGTTTGGCCTTCGACTGCATTGGGAGCAGGCCTTGGTTAAACACCGTGAAAAACTCCTGATAGTGCTATATAGGGTGGGGGGGGGGGAGGTCCACCCTGACACCCCCCCCCATCTGCACCCCTGCATGCAACCTCCTCTCACCCACTGCCCCACCCTCGAGGGCAATGGCGCTGTGCTGCAGTGGGGGATCCCATGGCACGGATCACTCACCCCTGGGGTTCGCCAGCCTGAGAGGGAGGGGACACGGGGCCCCTGTACCCCAGTCCCCAACTCAGCAGGCCACAGTCATAGGAATGGGGATGGGGGGATGGGAGGGGGTAAAGCGCTGCTCAGGGTCACTCTGTGTGAAGGCAGGGCTGGGGGGACAGGGACCCGAGACAGGAGCCACCGGGAAGGGGCTGGGGGGGGGCCAGAGCCTGGCCAGGGGGGATCCCCAGGAAGGGACTGGGGGCCAGAGCCTGGCCAGGGGGGATCCCCAGGAAGGGACTGGGGGGGCAGAGTGGGGGGGGGCAGCGCCTGGCCAGGGGTATCCCCAGGAAAGGACTGGGGGGGTAGAGCCGGGGGGGGCAGAGCCTGGGCCGGGGGATCCCCAGGAAAGGACTGGGGGGGTAGAGCCGGGGGGGCAGCGCCTGGGCTGGGGGATCCCCAGGAAAGGACTGGGGGGGGTAGAGCCGGGGGGGGCAGCGCCTGGGCTGGGGGATCCCCGGGAAGGGCCGGGCAGGTGGCGGGGGATACGCCCAGCGCGTGCCCGTTGCTAGGAGACAGGCGCTTCCGGGGGTTCCCAGGGGAGGGCGGGCTCCCCCTGCCGGCCCGGAGGGCGTTGGCAGCATCGCCTCGCGCGTCCGGCCCCTTTAACTCCCCCCGCCCCGCGCGGGGAGCGGTCCTCCAGCTTCCCACAACCCCCCTCGGCTCCTTCCCGGCTAAGATGGCGGCCGCGGCTTTGTGCTGGCGGGGGCCCTGCAGGACGGGTAAGGACCCTCCCCCGCGGGCCCGGGATCCCAGCAACTCCCCCCCCCTCTCCTCTGACAGCCCCCAAGCCCCAGAGGCTACCCCCACCCCTGGGGGGCGCTCTGTATCCCATGAGCCCCCGTGTAGGTTTGGGGGGAGCCTGCACCTGAGAAGCTGCTGGGGCTGGGCTAGAAATGAGTCTGGGCTGATCCCCCCCCCCCGACTCCTCCTTCCCCTCCCCTCCCCCCCCGTAAATCCAAACACACCAAACTTGGCATGTCACAGTTATTGCTGCAGTGGGTCCCTGATCTTCAGACCCACACGTGACCCCTGCGCTCTCCCCTGCCCCCAGATTTCAGAGCCGGGTCAGAACTTTGCATCTTGGGCTGGTCAGTCACTGAAACGCCTCTGCAGCCTATAGTGGCAGGGCCAGGCTGAACTTATCCCTTATGGGGAGTGGGGGGGATCCTGTGAAACATCCCAGGTCACGGTCCAACTTGGGATCAAAGGCCCCGGGGGCTCAGGTGCGTTGAACTACATCGTTCTTTTTTCTTTCCTGCCCCAGGCTGGCTGCCCACCCTGCAGCTCGTCCGCCATGCCAAGGCAGTCACTCGTCACTGGAAGGCGATGCACTTTGAGCGGCAGAAACTGATGGCGTTGACGGAGTACGTCGCTCCCAATCCGGCCGTCCCAGAGACGTGCATCACTCCCTACATCAAAGCAGTCAAGGAGGTAAGACTCCCAGCCCAGGTTGAGACGCTTGTTAGTTGGGCTCACCTGTGCGTGCTAAAAATAGCTGCCTAGATGATGCTTTGACATTGCTCGGGCGCTTGAGCCCCCAGTGCCCCACTGTTTGTTTGTTTTTCTATCAGCCTCTTGAGTGATAGAGGCTTTGAGTGAGCCCTGTCTCCCGTATTTCTCAGCATTTCTACATCCCTTCGGCTTTAAGGTCTGATTAGCCCTTCTCATAGAATCATAGAACTTAAGATCAGAAGGGACCATTATGATCATCTAGTCTGACCTCCCGCATGATGCAGGCCACAAAAGTTGACCCACCCACTCCTGAAATAATTCTCACCCTTGACTCAGCTGTTGAAGTCCCCAAATCTTGATTTAAAGACTTCAAGTAGCAGATAATCCTCCAGCAAGTGACCCCTGCCCCAATGCTGCGGAGGAAGGCGAAAAACCTCCAGGGCCTCTGCCAATCTACCCTCGAGGAAAATTCCTTCCCGACCCCAAATCACTGCGTGCCTGATTCATCAGTGGTGCTGGGCATCCCAATCACGCCTGCTGAAGCACGTATGAGCTGGAGATGTTTGGCATCTCTCAGATCAGGCGTTATGCCCACGCCGCCTCTCCGGAGTTGGCCTCTTCAACCTTCGTCTTCTGCTCTTTCCTGTCTTGGCTCTTCATTTGTGAAGGACCCAATCCAGCTCCTCGCTAAGTTAACGGCCTTTTCATGTCAGTGGGTGTGGGATCGGACCCCCAGTTCAGAAGGTACTGTGGGCTAGTTGCTAAAACTGGGAACAGGGAGTCAGGATTCCTTGGTTCTATTCCTGGCCCTGCCACTCACCCTGTGTGTGATCACGGGCCAGTCACTGAATCTCTGTCTCTCAGTTCTCCCATCTGTAAGCTGGGGATGGTGCCCACCTCTGTGAAGCACTTTGAGGTTCTTGGATGACTGGAGCTCTATAAAGGCAGAGTTCTTCTGCTTAACTGCTCTCTGTGCAGGCTTCAGGGTGGCACCCAGGTTCTCCCCAGATCTAGGCTTTGATAGTTGTGCGTAAAAAAATACGGTTCTCCCTCTCCCAGGAGAATGGCTATGCAAAGCTGTTACGCTGGCAAGTGGCAGAGACGTTCCAGGACAGTAAAATGATCGCTGTGTGTCAGCACAACTTTACGCCCAGCGAGGAAATGCTGCTCATGAGACACCGCCTCAGGAAGCACAACATCCATGTCAAGTTCTTCCCTAATGAGGTACAGTCGGAGCTGCCTGGCAGCTAAATCCAACGCAGCAGGCTGCTCCTATTGGAGCGAGGTTTAGTTCTTAAGGGGGTGCAGCAAAGCCAGTGTGTGATTGTGCCCCAAGACTGCCAAAAAAGGGGTGGTGGTGAAGGTTATTGTGCGCCCTTTGTTGTGGTATCTGGGTTTGTTACGTGTATTCAAAAAGGAGCCTCATCTGGAGTTAAGTGCCGTCTACATCAAAGCACCAGATGGGCTAAGATCGTGGAGGTTGGCTTCTAGGGCAAACGAATGGTTAGCCAAAAAAGATGAATCTTGCATTGGTCTGAAGATCGGTGTGCTCTGGCGCACCACTAGAGGGAGCATGTTCCACAGCCGGGGACCTTGCACCAGAATGCCTTGCCCACAGCTCGACATCTAGCTTGGCTCTCTAGATGTTTCCTAGGAAGTGAGGAGATCTGAGGCAGCTGGGTCCCAAACCATGGAGGGCTTCGGACTGGTTCCCACCTGCTTCTGAATGCAGTTGTTTTCAAGTGCAGTGCACTGCACACAAGTATAACATGTTCATTCTGGCCTTCCCCACTAAACGGGCTTCTGCATTTCAGCGCTAGGTGAGGCTTCTAAGCAGCCGTCAGCACACGATCTCATCATTCACTTACTGGAGGATGTAAGCTTCCCCTTCTCTGCCTCTTTCTGGAGCACCGGGCGTTTTAAACACACTGCCATGTACGGGACTGTGAGCACTGCAGAGGGAATGTCAGAAAAACATCTGGCTACTGGGGAACTGATGGTGCTGGCCACTTGGGCTAAATGAATCCAATTTCAAGGTGGTTTTGTGTTGAAAATTCTGGTTAGAGGGTGTCTGGAATCTGCTGGTCTCAGGTCTGTTCTCATCTGGGCAGATAAAGGGCTTAATTTGAATATGGGGTTCCTGAAATGACTGTCCCTGTGGTGCCTTGAAGACAGCGTCAGCCTTTTTGTGATAAATTCAGTGTGATCTCTCTCTCTTCCTTACCTCACTTACTGTTCGCCTCCCTCTTTCAGATCGTGAGACCCTACCTGTCAGTATCCAAATACAAGAACCTCCTTCCTCTCTTTGTGGGCTGCAACCTCATGTTAGTGAGCCCAGAAATCAAGGTGAAGGAAATGTTGCAAATACTGAAGAAGGTGCCACAGATAAACCTCCTAGGTAAGGATTCTCCCTCAATCAGGCTAATCTGTTGGATCAACCTGCTTGGAGAGCATCAGATATTGTTACTTAAATTACACAGGTGTCTAAAGGCGCTAACTGATGTCAGGACCCTTTTGTGCTAGATGCTGTACGTACACTTAGTGAGAGGCAGCCCCTGCCTCAAAGAGTTTATGATCAAAAGAGAGAGGGTGGGTGGAGTAAACACACTGAGGGAAAACCGTTTACTCCGAGTGATGCCATACTGCTGCCAGGGCTGGTAATAGAACCTGTGTCCCGCCTGGTAGTTCAGTGCCCTGTGGCCCCCAACAACCTCTGGCTGCATCTGCGAGGGGAAAGTTTCTGTCTCTAGGTGGTTGGCCCAGGCATCTTTGGCACAGCTGTGCGAGAGGGGTTTGTGTTAACTCAGTCCAGTGGCAGCCCGGCTGGCACAGCTCCCTGATGGCAGAAGACTGGAGGAATCGCTCCTTGGGGCTCATGGACCAGTGACTGTACAAAGAGGTCTCTGGAGAAGAGAAGAACTTTGAGCCAGGCTCACAAACAGCGACACTTAACTGGGCATGTGGGGCTGTTTACTGGACGGCTGAAGAGGCTGGAGCTCTTTAGGTCACTGATTGATATTCAGTCCAGGATGGGAGCCATCCAAAGCCCCGACCACCTCATGACTGCTAGGGGGATGAATTGGTCTGAGTGCAGGTGCTCACCTCACATTAGCATGCCCCTTCTCCCCCACCTTGTTGGCAGAGTTAGAAACCAGGATCACGCTCCCCTTGAAGTGGCCCCTTCAGGTCTGAGTCACTTTGGCAGGGAAGCTCGCCCTGCTGCTACCTGTTCCTTTCTAGGTCCTGTCTACTGAACTGAGCACAGGGCTAGGAGCCAGGAACTCCTGGGTTCTTTTTCTGACTATGCCACTGATTTGTTGCCTGATCTCAAGCAAATCCTATAACCTTTTTCCTTCCCCCTCTGCAAAGAAGGCAACATGGTCTCCAGGGCTGTAAATCCAGCAGCATTAAACTCCCGTAACCAAGCACCTCCCTAAAACACCTATTGAAAATAAAAGATCCCTGACTCTCTTTCCTGCTTTTGCATCGTAGCCAGTATCTTGCACTCAGCCGCGTCTGCTCCTCTCTTGTCTTTCAGGTGCCTGCATCGACAACACCATCCTAAGCAACCAGGGGGTCGTAAGCTACTCCAAGCTGCCCGCTCTGGAAATCACCCAGGGGCAAGTGGTGGGCACTCTCTCTCTCACGGCGTCCCAGACGTGTGCTCTCCTGCAGCACAGCTCTGTGCACCTCACGGCTTTGCTGGATCAGTACATCAAACAGCAAAGTGGTGGCGCTGGGGAGACTGATGGGGAGGCAGGGGAAGGCCAGGCTGAGTTGGGGCCTGCCAAGAGTTCTGTGGGCCTTGATGCCAGTTCATTAACCACATCCTGTACATAGAGGCTTATAGCAGGGAACCTGAGCCTGCCAGGTTTCATCTCAGGTGGGTGCGGATTAGTGGGAGAGGCCAATCGCCTGTCTAAGCCAACAACAGAATTAGCAGGGAAAAGATCCTAGGGGACTAACCTGTCAGACTGGTGCTAATGGAGTGTGCTACTGTTTGGGGGTGAAGTCTGCAAGGTGGGTCCAGTCCCCCTTTCTCAGCCTGGATATGCGAAGCTATTCCTCCCTCCACTTTCTGTAACGCCCCCTCTGGTCAGTTGGTAATGCCACTGATGGATCATCCCGAGTCTCTGTGATGTGGGGAGTGGAGCAGATGGTGGTTATAGTACTGCATGCTTTCCAACCACCACCAATCCAGCAGTGAGAATCACTGGGCTCCCAGGGGACCAGAAAGCACATGGGGAAATTCAGAGTCCCTCTCTCAATTAGGGGAACTGAAAGGCAGCCACCTCTAGGGTGGAAGGCACCAACTGTTTAACAACACACAGTAACGCTCCTCTACAGTGTAAGACAGGAAGTGAAGAAGACACTGAAACAGCAGGCTATGCTAGGGACACAGAACGGAGGGATATGCCTTCACAGCAGCTGGAAAGTGTAATTCCCAGTGCGGGCAGATGTACACACGTTAGCTCTGCGTAAGCTCCCCCCTAAATATAGCGCTGTGTCCGCCGCGGCTCGAGGCAGCCGCCTGTGTCTAGTCTCACCCAACCCCCCGTGGGGCTAGTCTGTGTGGCTGTGGCCACCCTGCTATTTTTAGGTGGTAGCTTGAGCAGAGCCAGTGCACGTACATCTGTCCCAGCAGGGTGTTCTATATCCCAGCAGGGTGTTCTATCTCCCAGCTGCTGTGTCGACGTCCCCTTCCGGTTAACCCTAGAGCAGGAGGGACATTTTCTATGGAGACATTTTTGCTGATGGAAAATGGCCTTTTTTTTTTTTTGCAAAACAGAATTTCTTGGGGGAGGAAGGGGGCATCTGTTCTGGTTAAACTGAAAAGATTTTGGAGTCTTCAATTAAATCCTGAAAATATTTGAAGACAAATCCTTTTTGTTGGAAACATTTTACAGAGGAGGGGGGAAAAGAGAATGAAAACGTGCTCAGCTTAAGCTAACAGCTCTGTTCTTTCAGATGGGGCCCAACTCTAGAGAGCTCGACTATCATTGTTATTTTTCTCAGCTGGGCAGCCCCTGCCTGTCCTCCCCAGGGGAGAACCTCCTGCTTCTCTCTCGTCTGTGCTTCAGTCCGGCACAGAAGAACTACAGCCCAATACCTTCCTAAGAGCAATGGCAGGCACCCTGCCCCACCCAAGAGCTGAGTTCCCTGCCTCTAAGTGCCACTGATTTTCTACTAAAAAGAATAGGAGTACTTGTGGCACCTTAGAGACAAGTACTCCTATTATTTTTGCGGATACAGACTAACACGGCTATTACTCTGAAACCTGATTTTCTACTGAGTCTGAAACCAAACCCAGCCCTGCGTTAGCAAGAAGGGATGTTAGCGAAATAGCCTTCACAGTGTAGTCAAGTGGCAGCCAAGCTCTCCTCTTCGCTGCTGTTTGCAGGGTCTGGGTAGCGATGGGGAATTGAAGATGTGGAGATAGATTTTAGCCCCGATGTAAATTGGCCTAATACCACTGATGTGAGTGGACTTGTGCCTAGCTGAAGCAGGGCTGTGGATGGCATAAATCTACAGGCCAGCTGTATAAAATGCTTTGTCCTAGCATTGTCAACACCGCCATTTAAATTGTTATTGGACCAGGGCCCCTATTTTTTTTCCTGATCGCTTTGGCCTCAAAGTTGGTTGGACTGGGGCCGTGCGGTAGCAGTGACGATACTGCGTATGCCTCCTCCAAAGATGGAAAAACTCCCTGAAAGCGAATGGGTGTTAATGGCCGCCTGTGGACAGCTCCTTCGTCTGTGCTATTGAACTGAACTTTGCAAAGCATCAAGGCCGGGCCCCAGCCTGGTGGTGGGAGCGAAATGGGAGGACTCGTTAATAAACATTGTTTTCTAGAATGTCTGGGCTGTGGGAGTCTTTGTCTGAGGCTTTGCTCTTAGGATTTTTACAAAGCTGTTCTCTCTCCCCCACCTCCCCCCCATGCGACTCCTTTGGGTGGCTTCCTTCCAGCTGCAATATGACCAACGTAGTGTTGGTGCCACAGGATGCTGGCCTGAAGCCGCCTTTAGGCAGAGCGCAGGCAGGGAGAAGGAGGTCCAGTCCCTTTGCCAATTCAGTCCTTGGGCTCTGCTGAGACTCCAGGCACAGGAAATCCTTCTCCCAGTAGATGAAGCCTGGGTGGCAGAGCATCTCACAGGTCTCCTGGGAGACTAAAGAACAAAGTCTGGTGTTAATCTGAGCTTCTCCTGCTTCTTCTGAGATGCACCAAACTCTGGATGTCAGGTGGTGATCTCAGTGATTACATGCACGAATGCCTCTTCCAATCTGTCCAGTAAATGGGTTCAGTCTTAGCTTTAGTGAGCTAAGGAGGGTAATAGTCTTTGGACTTCTCCAGCACCTTCCATCCAAGGATCTCAAGCCCCTTTACCAATATTAAAGATGGCAGGGGATTGTTGTCTGCTGGGGAAACAGAGGCACAGCTGGGACGTGATCTGCTCCCAGACACGGGGGATTTCGTAGGTAGGTGTGTGTGTGTGTATGTGTAGTGTCGTGTCTTTCCGCTTCCCACCAACACTGATGTCAGAGTTATACTTAGCTCAGGGTAACAGGATGTGGCAGAGCCTGGAACAGAACCCAGCTCTCTGCCTCAATTTCCTGCCTGAGAACTGCACGGCCATCCTTTTGCCTGTGAAGGAGCTGCTGCATCTTCTCACAGGGGTACCTGGATATGCTCCCTGGGGCCTGTAGACCTGTGCGTCTCCCAGGCTGCTTTAGGCTCACTCCCTTTGTTATCGCTTGTAGCATAAATCACTTGATATCCCTGAGCCTGGGCATTGCTATAGGCGTCTGGGAGGGCCGATCCCTTCGCTGCTCATGGCTCTTGTTCCCTGATATGTGACCCAAGTCCAAGCAAGTGTGGTGCTCTCCTGATTAGCAATAGGGAGCCTGATTTCCCTGGTGACCTTGGCAGGGTAGGGAAATGCTGCTGCTAGGGCCAGGAGATCAAAGGGGGCTAGCAGTGACAGCTCTGTCCCAAGCACAGGACTCACGAGGGCAGAGAATGTCTGCTTCATGCCTTTGCCCTGCATGGCAGCCAGGAAAGAACAGTGTGTGCTGCTGACCCTGTCGGTTGATTGTAGAACACAGACATGCCTCCATCTGTGCTGTGTAGACCATTTCCCACCCCGTCTCCCACTGATCTGACATGGCCAGGAAAGACCCTACTGAATGGCACATGATCTGGAAACCTCAACAGTGGCATTGCATTTTCAGATTGTTCTATGGGTGCCCCACTGCTACAACCGTGTGTGTGTGTGGGGGGAGGGGAGTGAAAATACTTGGCACAATGCACCGAAGTGGAAATTCTTCTGCCATTGGGCTTAGCACACGGAGTTTTCTGCTGGTGCTCCGATTGCAAATTGACTGGATTTTTTCTTTCCGCAATATCTGAATGATGACAGCTCTGAAATCTGCACTGAGGTGGGGGGAGGTTTTGTTTTAAAAAGGGGGGCTTGTAAAAAAAATGGTCATTTTATGTTTATTTTGATGAAAACTTGAAATATGTTCAAAGAAAAATGTTGATGCAAATGGGGAAAAAAATATAGATTTCATATACATTTTGTGCAACTTTTTTCCTTCCAGTGACAGGTGAACAGAGAGAGCTGCTGAAAGCAGGGGTTGGTTTTAGCTATTGGATCAGCAACATTCCTCATTCTCCATCTCCCTTTATGCCCCTGCAATTTAGTTCCTTCGGGTGGCTTCTTCGACTCTATCTCTACACTTGCAGCTGTGGCCCTGCCGTGCTTTCCTACTCCCTTCTGGAGATATTAACTCTGATCTCTGAAACGCAACGGGCTTGGGTCCTGTCTGCCTGGAGGAACCAATGTTCTCTCCACTTTACTTTGTGCTGCTGTAGCAGTTGAGATAAGGGTGACAATTTTCCGAGCTTTTTGGCAGAAAATTGGGTTTTCAACACCATAAAAAGCGTTTTTTCTTCCCATGGAAAATTTTGAGTTTTTTGGCACAAGATCAAAATCCAAAATATTTTGGCCGAAATCCAAAATATTTCAATTCTGAAAGGCTGCCCCCAAGCCTCATGGGAGTTGTAGTTCAGGTGCTTCACACTCCCATTCTCTGTCAGCTTTGCTTCCTGGCTGGATTTCATCTCCCATGATGCACTGCCGTCCCTCACCAAGAGGAGAGATGGTGATGCATCATGGGAGACTGTGTACGAATACTGTGTACAGATGTGGTCTCCTCACCTCAAAAAGGATATTCTAGCACTAGAAAAGGTTCAGAAAAGGGCAACTAAAATGATTAGGGGTTTAGAGAGGGTCCCATACGAGGAGAGATTAGAGAGGCTGGGACTCTTCGGCTTGGAAAAGAGAAGACTAAGGGGGGACATGATAGAGGTATATAAAATCATGAGTGATGTTGAGAAAGTGGATAAGGAAAAGTTATTTACTTATTCCCATAATACAAGAACTAGGGGTCACCAAATGAAATTAATAGGCAGCAGGTTTAAAACAAATAAAAGGAAGTTCTTCTTCACGCAGCGCACAGTCAACTTGTGGAACTCCTTACCTGAGGAGGTTGTGAAGGCTAGGACTATAACAATGTTTAAAAGGGGACTGGATAAATTCATGGTGGCTAAGTCCATAAATGGCTATTAGCCAGGATGGGTAAGAATGGTGTCCCTAGCCTCTGTTCGTCAGAGGATGGAGATGGATGGCAGGAGAGAGATCACTTGATCATTGCCTGTTAGGTTCACTCCCTCTGGGGCACCTGGCATTGGCCACTGTCGGTAGACAGATACTGGGCTAGATGGACCTTTAGTCTGACCCGGTACGGCTTTTCTTATGTTCTTATGAGACCAGCCTATAGAGGTGAATGGGAGTATGAGGCACAGCAGCACCATTTCCAAATAGAAACATTTTGGTTTTCGGCCAAACTCTGTCAGTTTGATTTTTGGCCCCAAACTTTAAATTTTCTGCTGTCTGTGAGATCAGACTCTCCAGCTAGGAGTCCCTAGAGTTAAACAGCTGAGCATTGTCAGTCTGCAGGACTTTGACTCTGGAATTATTGTGCCAGTGGGAGAAGCAAGAGGATGGAGGGCTATGTGGTTAAAGCACTAAAGTGGGAGTCGATTCCTGGCTCTGCCATGGTCTTCTGTGGCCTTGGGGACGTCACTTGACATCTCTGAGCCTCAATTCCCACTGTGTAAAATTGGCAGAGGTGTGTGTGTGTGTGTGTGAGAGAGAGAGTTATCCTTCCCAATTCCTACCCCACAGGGGTGTTAGGAGGCTATGTTAATTGTGAGACAATCTGACACCATGATGAGGGTGACCAGCATGACAAGTCCAAAAGGGACGTAGCCTCTGTGCAGATAGAGTGCCAGCCCGGCTCATCTCTAGCGAGGTCCTTCACGTGATCTGCCCGACTCTTCTGTGGCTATGTCCCTTGCTGGTGATCTTATGCACCTGAAGCTTGTGGTGGTATCCATGTGGTCACCGGCCCGGTAGGGGCCTTCCTTGCCCTTTGTTGGTTCACGCTAATAAAACGTCTCTATCAAGACAGCCACTCAAACTGAACCAGTGTTGATGGGGGTGGTTGGTGGGTTTAGCCACAAATATGCTCTTTGCTGATTTTGTCCTGCCAGTTAATATAGAGCAACTGACAAGACGTTCGGTTTGTCCCTTGTGGCGCCTGAGAGACTAACAAATGTATTTGGGCATAAGCTTTCGTGGGCTAAAACCCACTTCATCAGATGCCCAAATAAATGTGTTAGTCTCTAAGGTGCTACAAGGACCCCTCCTTGTTTTTGCTGTTACAGACTAACACGGCTGCCCCCTCGGAAACCTGTTCGACCCTTGTTAGCCCAGGTGACAGCCTGTTTTGGGGTCCAGTCTGTTGAGCTGGTACTGCCCCGAGTGGCTGTGTGTTTGGGTCAGCCCTGGTGAGCTGGTCCTGGCCCAGGTGACAGGGTTTGGGTGGGTTCCCGCTTGATCCTGTGTTGGTCCAGGTCAGGTGTGTGTGTGGGTCGGTTTTGCTGAGCCGGGGCCGCCCCCAGGTGTGTGTTTGGGTCGGTTTTGCTGAGCCGGGGCCGCCCCCAGGTGTGTGTTTGGGTCGGTTCTGCTGACCGGGGCCGCCCTCAGGTGTGTGTTTGGGTCGGTTCTGGGGGAGTCTCTGGAGCTGTTCCCCTCCCAACTGCTACAACACTCCGCCGGAGACCTCCCCGACCGGCCTGGGCAGCGTCCGGTTCGAGAACAGGCCCCTGCCCGGGAAGGCTGGACCGGGCGCGTCCGGACCGAGCGGTCCCGGTCCCGGTCCCGTTCCTCTCCCGAGTCCTCCACGGAGCAGGGGGGCAGAGCCGAGCCGCGATAGGGGATTAGGGGCGAGAGAGCCGCTGCCGCTTTCTTCCGTGTTCCGGCTTCCTGCCGCCAGCCGCGGCGGCGCTGGGCTCGGATGCGGCCGGGCGAAGGCGGAGGGGCCGGCGCGGGGCTGGCGCTGCCTCCGCAGCCCTAGGTAAGGGGCCGCCCCGCGGGGCCGGCCGCGCCCCCCGTGCTCCGTGCCCGGGGGGCGGCCCCCTGCCCGCTCCGGGGCCGGCGAGCCGGGGAAAGTCCTCGCGTCTCCGGCACCGCGGGGCTGCCTCGCCGGCGGCTCCCCCGCCAGCCCCGGGTCCTGCCTGGAGCAGAGCCGCCCCCCGCTGGCTGGGGCTCAGGAGCTGCCCAGGCTCGGGGGTGGGGGGTCAGGGGGGTGGCTGGGCACCGGGCGGGGGTCTGCCCGTCCCCCCTCCAGACCGCTCCAGGAAGGGGCTCCGGGGGTCTGGCCCCAGCTCTGGGGGCCCGGTGTGTAATAGGCGAGTTGCGGTGGGTAGCGACTGGCAGCCCCCGTCACGGACCGGGACCCCGGTGTGCTGGTGAGGGCAGCAGGGGACAGGCAGCCAGGACGCCTGGGTTCTATTTTCAGCTGGGGAAGGCAGTGCCGACTAGGGGTTAGAGCAGGGGGGACAGGCAGCCAGGACGCCTGGGTTCTGTTCCTAGCTCTGCCGCTAACTTGCTGAATGGCCTTGGGCAAGTCACTTCTTTTTTTCTCTCCCCTGCCTCAGTTTCCCCCATCTGTAAAGTGGGGGGTAAGGATACTGGCTGAAGTGCCCTAAAGGAGGATGAGACGGTGTTTTGAACATGCAAAGGGCCAATTGTTAGTCGTCTTATTGGGCCGGGGTGTTGCCCTGCTGTCCAGCCCAATTGCAATTGCATTCTGCCTCCTTAAATTCCTCCTGCAGTTTCACTTGGGTACGGCTTTCTCCTTCCCTAAAACTGTGGGGCAGCGTGGCTATTGGGCAGCCGCTGCGTTCCACCCCAGAAGCTGCTGCATTTCAGAATGCCTGGGTGAAGCGAGGCTCAGACGCCGCATTCGCAAAGCCCTCTGGGCTGAAAAGCACCGTAGACGTCTCAGGTATTTTTAGCAGCGGCGGTGGGTGACATCCGAGTGGGTACGCAGATCTGATTGGCAGCGTTGAGGCGGCAGGGAGGGCAGAATTTACAGTGAGTGGAGGGAGACGGGACCTCCCCGTGGAGCACGCCTCGCCAGGTTCATTCACACACGCCTTGCGGCTGTTTGTACAAACACAGGCTACGCGACAATCCTGGCCCTGAAGGGTGATAGATTGGTCCTCCCTCATCTTTGCACGTTCCCAACACAACACCTGTTTCCTGACTCCAACACCCCCTCCCTCCGCCTGTACGGAGCCAGGCACTCCCGACTTTGTGGCCTGTGGTCCATTCACGGATTACCAGCCCGCGAGGTATGTGGCGGCTGAGCGCAGCAGGTCACCCCCGAGGTAGGAGGGTAAAGAAGGGGATCTGCCCTCAGGAGCTGTCTGCAAAGGTACTGAGTCACTGCTGGCCACGTGTAGGAAATGCTGAGGAAGCAGAATGAGGCGGGGTAGCGGGGGAGGATGGAGGTTGCACTCTGAACCCGGCTGCCTGGCAGCTCCCAGGTCATTAGCTGTCAAGGGGAAGTTGCACTTGTCGTCTTGAGTAAGAGTGACGCTGGGCTCGTCTCCAGCATTTTCTACTCAGGGATCTCAAAGAGCTTCATGGGAGTTGGGGAGTCAAGACTGAAAATCCCATCTGAGGTGGGTCAGTATCGTTCTCCTCATTTCAGATGGGGGAAACTGAGGCACGGGGGGACGGGAGTGACTTGTCTGTGGTGAGACAGTGGGTTAGTGGCAAAGCTGGGAGTACAACCTAATAGTCCTGGTTCCAAGACACCCCTGCTCTAACCACTAAACACACTCTCCTCCCAGAGTTGGGATTAGAACCCAGGAGTCCTGGTTCCTTGGGCCCTCTGCTCTAAGCACTAGACCCCACTGCTTCCCAGAGCCGGGACTAGCGCCCAGGAGTCTTGGGTCCCAGTCTCCTGCTCTAACCATTAGACTCACTGCCTGAGACTTCGGTACTTTCTAGCCTCTCATCTGAATTTATACGATGGGTGGGTGTTTGTCTATATAATGTATTATTATTATTTGCATGATCATAGCACCAAGGAGCCCAAGTCAGGGACCACGATCCTGCTGAGCCAGTCGCTGTGCGATTATATGTATTTACTCTCCTTTTTATGTTTCATGTGGTAGATCACATTAAAAAAAGTAATTTAGTGAACAGAAATTTGCTCGGAAAATGTCAGTTTCCCTCCGGTTTGAGTTGCATCTGGGTTTGTGATCAGCATGTACTGGGTCTTGGTGACTGAGATTTCAGTTGGTATAAAAGCTGGAGTGTGGCTAAGAAAATGTGAATGTTGTCAGGAGATTTTTTTTGGGGGGGGGGAGGGGAGGTAGGCGTTGGCCCCCGTCATGCCCATAACCTGTGGTTAGGAGATTCTCCTGTTGACTTCAGTGGGAGTCAGGGACTCCTGGGCTCTGTCCCACTGACTTGCTGTGGGACCCTGGGCAAATCACATCCCTGCTCTGTGCCTCAGTTTCCCCTCCCACCCTTGTCTATTCAGCCTGTGAGCTCTTTGGGGCAGGGACTGCCTCTTATGAAGTGCAGCACGTGGCACAATGGGGCCCCTAGGTGCTGCTGTGGTGCAAACAGACCCCGGCCCATGTCTCAGGCCGCTTCCTGGTAGTGAACTGAAAGCGGTGAGAGGAGGTTGTGCAAGTGGGGGGTGAAGGGGGCTGGGCATTGCCTGGCATTCCAGCTGGTGCTTCCCGGGGCTGGGAGGCGGAGGGGGTTGTTGGTAGAGGGGGAGGGCTGACATGGGTGTCAGGGGTGATCAGAGGGGATCAGCCAGAGGAGGCAGGACGTGTGTCCTGGAGAGATGGCTGAAAGGGCCTGGCCTGGGAGCTGCTGGAGGAGACAGGATCCCAGGGTGGGTGGAGAGTTTGGCCCGAGGTCCTCAGAAGTGTGTCCTCTGTTCAGTCCATCCAGCAAGTCCCCGCCCCCATCCTCCTTGGGGAGCGTTTGTGGCACCCACAGTGTGTCCAGGGCACACATTTGCTGCCTTTGTATCTTTCCTACTCCCCATTGTGGGCTTATTCTGGGGGGGATTTGGAACACTGTCTCCAGCTTTCCTGGGGGGCAGCACGCGCTGCAGGGGTCGCAGCAGGGGACTGACTTTGAGTCAGGACTCCTGGGTTCCTTTCCTGACTCTGGAAGGGGAGTGTTCTGCAGTGGCGAGAGCAGGGGTCTTTGAGTCAGGACTCCTGGGTTCCTTTCCCGACTTTGGGAGGGGACAGCAGTAGAGCTGGGAGTCAGGAGACCTGGGTTCTGTTTCAGCTCTGGGAAGGACGGATTGTGTGTCGTGGCTCATGCCCGGGGGGCCAGAATCAGGACCCTGGATTCTATCTCTGACTCCGACCACCCACTGGCTGTGTGAGCTTGGGCAGGTCGCTTCCCCGCTCTGTGCCTCAGTTTCCCCCATCTGTAGTATATTCCTCAGATCTCTGGGCCCAAATGGTATAAACACCAAGGCCTATGAGCTGATGGGGAAGCTGAGAAATGCCCAGTGGTGAAAGGGTTAAACCTTCCTGAGGCTTGCGAATGACCCTGTTGTCATAGCATCAGGGACAGGCAAGGTGTAGAACCCTGTTAAGCCCTCCCACCCATCTGCCCCCCCCCTTGGCAGAAACACACAGATTTGTTTGCCAAGGGAGGGTGCAAAGGAGAAGGACAGGGAGGGCCACAGGCTGAGTTTCCCCTCCCCCACCATGCTCCCTCAACTCCCAGGTCCCCACTTGGGCTCTGCCCAGGGATCCTGCCAGCTGCCGGGTGCCCTGGATCGTGGCTTCTTGGGGAGCAAGAGGGTTACGGGGAGAAGCGGATGGGAGATTCCTAGCGCTCCGGTGAGCGGAGACAACTCCCCACCTGCCGCCTCTTCCCCATGGGATCGGCTGCGGGGTGCCGGGTTCTGAGGATGAGGGGTGAGGCGGCAGAGACATGGGGAACGGGGTGTCAGTGATGGATGGACAGTCAACCTGTGGAACTCACTGCCGGGGGATGTTGTGAAGGCCAAAACTAGAACAGGGTTCAAAAAAGCATGAGATCCATTCATGGAGGACAGGTCCATCAGTGGCCATTAGCCAAGCTGGGTAGGGGACGCAACCCCATTCTCTGGGTGTCCCTAAGCCTCTGACTGCCAGGCGCTGGGACTGGACGACAGGGGTGGATCACTCGATAACTGCCCTGTTCTGTTCATCCCCTCTGGGGCACCTGGCACCGGCCACTGTCGGAAGACAGGACACTGGGCTCGATGGCCCATTGGTCTGACCCGGCGTGGCCTGTATGCTCGTGTGCGGCATGGCACCCCGTCAGAAGGGGCCATTAGATCATCTGGTCCGACCCTCCGTACAGCTACAGGCCAGTAATGTTCATCCGGGATCAATCCAAAGACTTCAGTTCGACTAACGCGTTTCAATCCTCCGGAGACTAAACTGCCTAGGCAGGGTTGGTCGCAGGCAGCTGTGCCCAAGGCTCTTGCCGTGGCAGGGAGTTGATCAGGTGTGATATGCCCAGGTGATCCCAGCGGGCGCCCGGCGCCCCGCGCTGCAGAGGAAGGAGAATCCACCCCATGAAGTCCCTGCCAATCTGCTCTGGGGGGGACCCCATACAAACCCCAAATCCGGCAACCAGTCTGACCCTGAGCAAGTCAGCGGGACACGCTAGCCAGGCAGCTAAGACAGGATCACCGGCCCCCCGGTCTGGTGTCTCCAGCCATGGCCGTCTCTGATCCTCCTTCAGAGACAAGCAATTCCGCCCCCCCCCCCATACATCTAGACCCGCGATACTCAAACTGAGGCTCGGGAGCCACAAGTGGCTCTTGAATGTGTCTCCTGCGGCTCTTTGCAGCACATGAGATAAAACCCCGTGAGATTTAATTATTAACCGATCTAAGCTCTTAACCAATCAGGATGCTTTCCCTCTGTTATTAACCAATCCGAGACTACTTGGTCAGTCTATCTTGCTGTGAGAATTATGTACCCAAGTGGTAAATAAAGCCATGAATTCCCAGGGCCGGGACTCTTTTGGGTAATGTTAATTTGGCTCCAGACCCCCTGAGGTCGGAGTATCGCTGCTCTAGACACTTGTGTCCTGCCTCGTGGGGAGGAGACGAAAGCTCCTGGCCTGAAAAGGGGGGTGGGAGGGGAGAGAGACAATGGCCAGATCGGACCAGCTGAGCCTCTGTGCTGAGGAGGTCCTGTCCCCTCACTGGGGCGTCCTCTCCCACTCGCCCACAAACCCCTCTCGACTTCCGCTAGGTTTGCCCTCTCTAATCCTCTGGGGCCCGACCTGTCCTCTGAGTTCGCAAAGAGATTTGCTAACACTTCCGAGCTTGCTTCACCTAGTTCCTTAAGTAGTGTGGGGTGAATTTCATCAGGCCCTGCTGGCTTGAATACATCTAACCTACCTAAATGTTCTTTAACCCGTTCTTTCCTCCTTCTGGCTTGAGTTCCTGCCCCCTTGTTAATGTTAATTGTGTTAAGCATCTGGTCACAATTAATCTTTGTAGTGAAGACTGAAGCAAAACAACAGGTTTCAGAGTAGCAGCCGTGTTTGTCTGTATCCGTAAAAAGAACAGGAGGACTTGTGGCACCTTAGAGACTAACAAATTTATTTGAGCATAAGCTTTCGTGGGCTACAGCCCACTTCATCGGATGATAGAATGGAACATATAGTAAGGAGATACATATACATACAGAGAAGATGAAACTCCCACCTTTTCATGTTCTCTGTATGTGTGTCTATATCTCCTTACTATATGTTCCATTCTATGCATCCGATGAAGTGGGCTGTAGCCCACGAAAGCTTATGCTCAAATAAATTCGTTAGTCTCTAAGGTGCCACAAGTCCTCCTGTTCTTTTTGAAGCAAAATAGGTATTAAACACCTCAGCCTTCTTGATGTCACCATCCACTATTGGCTCCCCTTCCCTGCTAAGTGGAGGACCAACACTTTCCTTTGGCATTCTCTTGCTCCTAATGTATTTATAGAACCTCTTCTTCTTGTCTTTTCTGCTCCTAGATGAGTTACCACTTAGCTTGTGCCTTCGCCTTTTCGCTGTTGTGCCTACATGCTTGTGCCATTAGTTTATATTCATCCTTAGCGATTTGTCCACATCCTACTAGGCTGTAGATCCTACTAAAGAGGAGAGGGTAGAAGTTGATCCTACTCTTTGTAGGATCCCCTTTTTGATTTTCAGGTCACTAAAGAGTTCCTGATGGATCCCTGGTGGCCTGTCACTATTCTGACTGTCTTTCCTTTGCGCCAGGATATTTGCACAGCTCAAGACTCTTATGCATCGCGGTGAGATCTCTTAGGGCTGTGGAACAGTCTGCCAAGGGAAGTGGGGGAAGCTTTGTCCCCAGGGACCCTTAACGCTAGACAGGACAGAGGGGCAGGAGTGTTGTCAGGAACAAGCCTGCCCTGGACTAGAGGGGACTGAAAGGGTCTCTTCTGTGTGCAGCTCCTGTGATCCGACGTTCCAACGGAGAGCGAAGCCCCTCGGAGCTCTCGCTTGCATTTCTGAGCAAAAAAGAAAAGCCGAAGGGCAGGATCCTCAGCGAGTGTAAATCTGCCACCGTGGAACTGTTCGGATTTACCCCAGCTGGGGATCTGGCCCCACGAGTGCAGTCAGGTGACACTGCACTGCACGTAACCCTGAGCTGAGCGGATCAGAGCTGGCTTGGCCACATGGCCCATATCAAGTACTGTCTGGATCTTGTGGTCTCCATGGGAATAAGCTGGCTTTTAGCCCAAAGCCAGCCTTGAAAAGGCTCCTGCTTGCAAAATAAAAGTCCCGGGGGGTTGTAGGGGGGACGTGCGAGGTAAAGGTCTGTGTACAGCGGGGTACGTGCTTCCCTGGCCAGAGGTCCAGAGTTCTCACCTCTTAGCAAGATGAGAGTGAGGCAGAAGGGAAGGCACCGGGGTCTGCCCCTGGCTGGCTAAACTCTGAAGGCGAGATCCTGCATCTGCTTTAGCTTCCACTCCACGGAGCCCTAAGCGATCGGGATGAGAAATTTGCAAACAGCCCCTTGTCCATGGATGTGTTAAAGATCCCATCACCCTTCTTGTAGGTGTTAGCTCCAGTGTCCAGGCCAAATTCCAGAACTGGACTGGAACAGAAGGGGGCTGCGGGTCGGGAGTGAGGAGCGTCGGTAGAGCTGGGCCGGGTTCGAGGGCTGGAATAGCAGGGGCTGCGGGTCGGGAGTGAGGAGCCTCGGTAGAGCTGGGCCGGGTTCGAGCGCTGGAATAGCAGGGGCTGCGGGTCGGGAGTGAGGGGCGTCGGTAGAGCTGGGCCGGGTTCGAGCGCTGGAGTAGCAGGGGGCTGGGGGTCGGGAGTGAGGAGCATCGGTAGAGCTGGGCCGGGTTCGAGCGCTGGAATAGCAGGGGCTGCGGGTCGGGAGTGAGGGGCGTCGGTAGAGCTGGGCCGGGTTCGAGCGCTGGAATAGCAGGGGCTGCGGGTCGGGAGTGAGGAGCATCGGTAGAGCTGGGCCGGGTTCGAGCGCTGGAATAGCAGGGGCTACGGGTCGGGATCGAGATTTCTGCCCCCCGCCTGGAACCTGCCTGTCGTTCTCATGAGAGCCGCAGCTCCAGGAAGCGGGTCACAATGTCGCCGCGGTGGCCCCGCTCCCAGGCCGTAACCCGCCGGGTTTTGGGTTCTCTCCCCGCAGGGGGGCTCCGAGCTGGAGATGAAGGCAGTGGCCTGACGCCGAGGGCCGTTCCGTTCACGAGAGGGAGCCCCCGGCCATGGGCAGCCATGAGAAGGAGCCGGCCTCCCCCCGGAGGGCGCCGGCGCCGTCCAGGTCCAACAGCACCGTCTCTTCCAAGCACAGCAGCGCTCACCAGGTCCAGCATCTCCCCTCCCTCTCGCCGACGCTCCCCTCAGACCCTCCCCTGCCCCTGGGACCAGAGCTGGGCCGGGGGAGCCTCCGGAAGGGGGCGGGAAAGAGGAGAGCTGGAGATCTCCCCCCAGAGCCGAGTGCCCTGCCCCACAAAAGCGGGGCCAGCCAGCGAGGAGGCCTGTTTGCACCAGGGGCCTGACGCCGCCCATCGGTGACTTGGGAGCCAGGGATGTTCTCCGGGGCCCATGTTGCTTTAAGCTGGAGCAAAGGCAGGGACCGGGAAGAGGTGTATGGGGAACCCAGCCCCCTGCTCTCCCCACCCGCAGTAGGGCACGGCCGTTTCCGAGTGCCGATCGGCGCTGGTGCCCCCACGGCCCTGGGCAGTGTGTGTGTGAGACAGGGAGATCGTGGTCCGTCAGCCCGGTCACGCCAAGGAACGCGTGTCCCAGGGGCACTGAGGGAGTGGCACAGGGGTCACTATACCGCTTGTTACCTCCCTTGGCGCCTGGGGGGGGCGGCGTTGGGGCCTGTCCGTTCCCAATCAGACCCCCCCACCCGTGTGCTGCAGGGCTCTGAGTGCTGGGAGGTGGTGGACGAGCCCCGGGGCAGGATCGGGCCCGGCCAGGAGCTGGAGCGGCACGAGGGATACCTGCTGAAGAAGAGAAAGTGGCCCCTGAAGGGCTGGCATAAGGTGAGAAGGCGAAGGGTGGGGTGGGGGGGGGTAGAACCCCCCCCCCCCTTCCGCAACCCGGCACCCCGCTGTCGCATCACGGCCTCCTTGCAGTGCAGCTGGGGCCGACCCCTCGTGGGGCAGGGGACTGGGGCGAGCTCTCAACCCCCAGCCGCCTCGTCCTGGGCTCTGCCCACAGCTGGGACCGCGAAGGGACACTCAGGGCGTTGCCCCAGCAGGGGGCGCCCTTCCCCACGCCGGCGCTGATCGAATGCCCCAGCAAGGCCCTGCCTGCGTCGTCAGAGAGCCCAGGGATGGAGGGTATCTGGCTAATGCTGGGGCCTTTGTTGACCCTGGTTTCTTTGGTCAGCTCCCAGCTTGGGTGGTTACAGTCTGTCTCCAGGGGATTTCCCCCGGCAGCTTCACGATTCTCCTTCACTTCCTGTCCTAAACTGCCACGTGCTGTTCAATAGCTTCCAGCCCAGGCCTGGCTGCATTTTGCGGCTCTGTGAGCCGGCCATGGGCAGTTTGGCTGTTAATTGGGTCCTGTGCTCCACCCCAGAGACGGCTGCATTTCAGTGCTGGGGGAAGCGATTCCGGGATGTCGTTTGGAAGGTGCTTTGGCATCCTCTAGGTGCCTTGAATCCAGCGCGTGAGCTGGGCTCCTGGGGGCAGATCATGCTGCCCTCTGCCGTCCCCGCCCTGTCCTCCCTCCGTCAGCCTCGTTGCCTTCTCCTCTTCCTCCCGCAGAGATACTTCGTGCTGGAGGAGGGGATCCTGAAATACGCCACCACGTGCCAGGATGTGAGTACGGCACAGGGCTGGGTGCTGTTCTGGGCGGGGGCCAGGATTAGTCTGCCTGGGGTGGGTGTGCTGGAGCCGGCTTGCGAGGACTCTGTGTTTAGGGGGAACCCTATGGATCGTGCCCCCATTTCACCACCATCCCCCCGCCCCAAGTGGGGCCGGTTAGGAAGGGGTCTCTCACTGGGGGCCGTTCTTCCCCCGATCCAGGTGGGGCGAGGTGGGCGGGGCGGGGGTGGAATCCCGCGTACCCGGGCGCTGCCCAGTGCCCGCTCGTGCCCCGGCTGACCCAGGCCTGCAACCCCGCCCCTTCCAGGTCCTCAAGGGCAAACTGCACGGCTCCGTCGACGTCCGTCTGGCCGTCATGTCCATCAACAGGAAAGCGCAGCGCGTGGACCTGGACACGGAGGAGAACATCTACCACCTCAAGGTAGCGGAGCGCCCGGCCTGGCATGGGGAGAGCGGGTGGGGGAGGGAGGAGATGGGACGTGGGGGGGGAGAGAGAGGGTGGAGGGAGGGAGGAGACGGGATGGGGAGAGAGGGTGTGCGGAGGGAGGAGACGGGACAGGGGGGAGGATGGGGAGAGAAGATGGGGGAGGGAGGAGACGGGGGAAGAGAGGGTGGGGGACAGGGAGAGCAGGAGGGGGTGGTGGGAGGGGGAGGCCAGGGCTATGGAGTGGGGATATCTATGGGGGATGGGTCGTGACACCTGTCCCGCCTCCTGTCTCCTCCCATCTCCCCCACCCTCCCCCCCCCTCTTCCCTCCTGCAGATCAAATCCGAAGAGCTCTTTACCAGCTGGGTGGCCAAGCTGTGCTCCCACCGCCTGGCGGAGAAGCCCAAGTGCCCTGCGCCCACGGGGGGCCCGGCCGGGCGAGTCCTGCCCCCCGCCCAGGTGAGCGCTGCCCATCCGCTTTGGGAGCATGGGAGGGGACTGTGGGGGGGGAGTGTGTGCGAGGGTGGGGAGGTCATGGGAGACTCTGCCCCTTTGGGAGATGGAACCCAGGTGTCCGGGCCTCGCCCTCCCCCTATGGACAGAGTCTTCCCCAGGGAGCTCCCCTAACCCCCCCTACCCCTGCGTCCCCCAGGGCTACGGCTCCCGGCACCGCGTCCTGCCGTCGGACGGCGCCCCGGCCCTGTCCGCGCTGACCAGCCCCCGGGACAAGGTGAGCGCCTGGCTGAAGGACAGCGAGGGGCTGGATAGGTGCTCGGCAGGTGAGTGGGGCGGGAAGGCTGGGGCCGGGGTGTGGAATCGGGGGGGGCCCTTTGGGCGCCCCGTCCCCCTGCCCGAGCGATGGGGGCGGGGAGTGTGGCACCCACCTGCTCTCGTTCACCGTGGCTGCTTCCCTGTTTCTCTCTGCACCTGGCCCCATCCCTGGCCCCCGTCTGCGCCCCCCATCTCAGAGCTCTCCGAGTGCCAGGGGAAGCTGCAGGAGCTGACCAAGATGCTCCAGACCCTGGAGACCCTGCACCGCATCCCGTCCGCGCCCCTCATCTCCAACAGCCAGGTGACTGGGGGTGGTGGGAGGGCTGGAACGGGGGCGGGGGGGGGGGCTGGATCCTTCCTATGGGGCGGTGCTGGCCCCCTAGGGAGCTCAGCGTCAGGGATACCCTGCAGGGCAGCCGGGGGCAGGGCTGAGATCAGTGCCCATATTGCTGAGAGCGGAGAAGGCCCCAGATCACAAAGGGGAGCCCAGGGGAGGGATCGTGCCCTGAATCCATGGTGATGGGCTCTGCACAGGGTCCTAGGTGCAAAGGCATCCACATGGATGGCCTGGGTCTGAGCTTCCCATGGGCTGTTGGCAGCGGGTGAGACAGGGCAGTGGGGACTCAGATTCACTAGCCAGGTGCAGCATGGTTGTTAATTGGGCCCTGTGCTTCACCCCAGAGGTGGCTGCATTTCACACTCAGTGAGCGATCCCTGTGTGCCACTGGCTGTTAACTGCGCCATGTGCTTCACCCCAGAGGTGGCTGCATTTCACACTCAGTGAGCGATCCCTGTGCGCCGCTGGCTGTTAACTGCGCCATGTGCTTCACCCCAGAGGTGGCTGCATTTCGCACTCAGTGAGCGAACCCTGTGCACCGCTGGCTGTTAACTGCGCCATGTGCTTCACCCCAGAGGCAGCTGCATTTCACACTAGTGAGCGATCTCTGTGCACCACTGCCACCTGAGTATGCCCCTCGCCCCCCCCCCCCATCCGTGGTTCCTTCCCCTCTTGCCAGGGGGTCTCATGCTCTCTCTTGGTTACAGACCTCAGCCGCTGCAGAGAGACCCAAAAAGGGGAAGCGAACCACCAGGATCTGGTGCACCCAGAGCTTTGCCAAAGACGACACCATCGGCAGGGTGAGCGGGGCCATGNGTTACAGACCTCAGCAGCTGCAGAGAGACCCAAAAAGGGGAAGCGAACCACCAGGATCTGGTGCACCCAGAGCTTTGCCAAAGACGACACCATCGGCAGGGTGAGCGGGGCCATGGGGAGGGCTCCAGCGTTGGCGGGAGGAGGGGCTTGCTGGTTCGACTTTCCCCAGACCCATGTGTGGTGCTGGGTTCAAAGGGCAGAGGGAGGCTGGAGCCGGCCATAGGAGAGGGAGGTCCCCTGGCAAATGTGGGGGAGGCCACAGCATGAGACCCCCAAGGTGTGGCCACGAGAGCCCAGATCCCATGCGGAGCAGAGTCGGGGCTTCCCGGGAGAGCCCCACCCGAGCCAGATTCACCGCAGAGGCGCGGCCTTGTGGCTGGGGTGGGGGTGGGGGTGTCTCTGAGGATGGCGCTAAGCCCCTTGGGGGGGGGTCAGAGGTCATGCTGATGTACGAAAGGGGGTGCTCGGTGGGGATCTAACCCTCCCCCGCTCCGTGCCCCCACAGGTGGGCCGTCTGCACGGCTCCGTCCCCAACCTCTCGCGCTACCTGGAGTCGAGCCAGAGCCAGCCGGCCTTCAGCCTGCCCCCGGAGTACAGCCAGCTGCAGAGAAGCTTCTGGATCCTGGCCCAGAAAGGTGGGCTGGGTTGGGAGTGGGGGGGTGGGGACAGGCCATGCGACCTGCCGCTCGGCGGGCACAAGCCGCCGGCCGGGGAGACGCGCAAAGCGCTTTACCTGGTCCAGCCACTGGGGGGAGACAAAGCTCAGCGCCGGGTGAACGTGGGGGGCAGCCTGACCTTGTGTCCCCCCCCCCCCGTCCCGACCCCTTCTCTAGTGCACGGGTCCCTCAGCAGCGTGGTGGCCGCGCTGACCGCGGAGAGGAATCGCCTCCAGGAGATGCGGCGGGCGCTGGATTTGCAACGCCGGGCGAGCGGCGCCAGGAACGCAGCCGGGGTAAGGCACCGGGTGTGCGTGGGCCACACGCCTCCCTCTCTACGATCCCAGCTTTGCCCCCGGGCTCCCGGCCCCCTGGGTGGGTGGCGAGCGGGGACCTGAACCCGGCTGGCGCTTGAGCTGAAGGATGAGGCTGCGGCCACTAGAGGGAGACAAAGACCCAGGCGCTTGTAGGCATCGGGTTTGCCGGGGTCCAGACTGGCACGGGGGTCCCCGGGTAGGAGATCCTTTCCCCCCCCTTCACCCCCCGCCCCAGGCACCCGCCAGCATGGAGGTCCCGCTAGCTAATGAGACGGAGAAGCTCCGGGTCCCAGGTTCGAATCCCGCCCGGGGCCGTAGCGACTGGACGTATGGACTGTTGGGTGGCTCTGTGGAAGCCCTGGCCGGGTGACGGAGCTCTTGCCGGGGGGGGCGGCCGGAGGGGGGCGGGGAAGGCTACGCCGTGCACCTATGATCAGCAGAGCCCGGCAGGACCCGGCAGGTGGGGGGTGGGGGTGGGGGTGAGGGAGGAAGGAATGTGCTCCCGGGAACGCGCCCCCCCCCCCCGCCCCCGCCTCAGCGTTCCCTTGTCTCCTCCCGGCCCAGGCTCCCTCGCACAACCCGGACCACGCGGAGTATCTGCGGCGTTTCCACTCCCTCTCCATCTCCTCCGACGCCACGCTCGACTCGTTCACCTCGCTGCACCCGGACGAGGTCAGGCGCCCTCGGGGCGGGGCGGGGGGGGGGATTCGTGCCCCTCGGTGGAAATCAGGATCGGACGACGGAGGGAGGCCCCCCCCCCCCCGTTCCCTCTCACGCCGTGGCGGGCGGCGCCTGTGGGTCGCTGCTGGGGCCGTCGATGGAGCCGGGCAGCACTGAATCGCCCCGCAGATGGCTGTCCGGTCCCCTCTGGACAGGGGGGGGTCTCTCTAGAGCTGCCCCTTCGAGCCAGTCCTGCTGCTCCTGGTTCCCCGGGGGGAGCATACGCGCCCCGCCGTGGGGGGCCTAGGCCCTCCAGGTGCCCCCTGGCCTAGCCCCCGCGCTGGCAGCGAAGGGTCACGGTGTCTCCCCTTCTCCCCCTCGCAGCCTGACGCCCACCTGGCCAAGGGGCGGGAGCAGCAGCTGTCCAATCGCAGCGTCGTCTCGCTCTCGGACTCGCACACCGAGTTCTTCGACGCCTGCGAGGTTTTCCTGTCCGCCAGCTCCTCCGAGAACGAGGTGAGGGGCAGGGCCGGGGGGATCCCCGCTGCCGGGCCGTCCTGCACCTGATCCTGGGCCCCGCTGCCCTCTGCTGGCTGGGTTGTGTCAGGCCTCTGGGGTCCGGTCACTGGGGTTGACACACTAGCGCTGACGTGGTGGCCGGCTGACAGCCGTGGTCCTGGCACAGGCCTGAGCGGTGACACACACACACACACACACAGGTGTACGCACCTCTGGCCATGCAAACACACACACACGTACCTGTGTGCACAGCCGTGCCCAACCACTGCATGTGTGCGCACAGCCGTGCCCGCCTCCGCACACGCAGAGACACACAACGGCCGTCGGGTACGCGGCCGTCCCCACATCTGCACACGTGTCCCCTCACAACAGCCACACCCGCAGGTGCACACAAGGACACACACACACACACACAAGGTGCGTGTCACAAAGTTTAGACATCCCGAAGGACACTGTGGGAGGGGCTAAGAGAAGGGGGAGGGACTAGGGAAAGTGGGTGGGGCTAGAGGAAGCTGTCCCATGCAAAAGCCCTGGCCTGGCTTTGTTTGCTGCTTTCCTTTCCTTGGCTGAGTTTGGGTTTTGTCGCACTCATCTGGCCTCTCTCTGTTCTCTCTCTCCCGTCCTCCTCTCTGCCCTGGCCCAGCCCCTTCCCCCCCAGCCCCACCATTCATCCTCATGAGCTTTTACTTGGGTAGTGTCTCGTGTAGACGTGACCTTGGTGCATGGAACCATTATCTCTAGAAACCACCCCCCAGCTCCCACTCTGCCTCTCCCCCACCCCCCACTTCTCCCCTTTAAACCCCCTCTCCACTACCCCCCCCAACCCTCCACCCAGATCCTGGGTCCTCCGCTACTGAACCCCCAGCTCCCAGATAACCCCCCCTTCCCCATCACCTCTGCCTCCACTTCCTCGACCTCCTTCTGGGTGGGTCCGTCTTGTCTGGCCCCCGGTGGGCTCAGTCCTGTCCCTAACCCTGAGGAAACACCCCCCCCCCGGTTCTATCCGCCCCCTCCCCCCATTTCTCTCCCTTAAGAAGCCCCTATCCCGCGCCCTGCCCTCTGGCTGTTAGAAACCCCGTTCCCAGCTTGTGTCTAGTGGGGGGTGCAGGCCCCCCCCCGCCCTGTCTGTGCTTTGGGGCAGGGGGATTCTGGCTCCCCGGGGGCTTGGGTTCCCAAATTTGGAGTGGGGTAGCAGCCAAATGCAGCCGGGGGCCAGTACACGGCCCTTTGCCCCCCCATTCTCCGGAGCCTGGGGGCTGGCCCGCGGGTTTGACCTGTGGCTAGTCCCATGGGCGGCTCCACGGGTGGGGGATTTTGCCCCACCGGCTCTGGGGTGGGGGTGGGGGTGTTGTGCTTTAACCCTCCCTCTCGTCCACGCAGCCCTCGGCCTCCCCCCACCCCCACCCCAGCGCCCGTCGCCCTGCATCCGTCCCAGTCCCGTAGTTGCCAACCCAGCTTCTGTGACCTTTCTGCCCGTCCAGGCCTCCGATGACGAGTCCTGCATCAGCGAGGCCACCAACAGCCTCTCCGACGAGGCCGGGGGGGACGGGCGCTTCCAGAGAGGTATCAGCCCCGGGGGGGGGTCACCAGGGGTTGGGGAGAGGTGCTGGATGATGTGAGGGGCAATGGGGAGGGGGAGAAGCTGGGGGGCCGGTGGCTGGGGGGAGGTATAGGAGGTGATGGCTGGGGGGAGGGGAAGGGGACAGGTTCGGGGGGCAATGGCTGTGGGGAGGGGGCAGGCTGGGGGCCGATGGCTAGGGGGAGGTTGGGGGAGGGGGAGAAGCTGGGGGGCAATAGCTGAGGGAGGGGGACAGGTTGGGGGGCTGATGGCTGCGGGGAGGGTGGGCAGGCTGGGGGGCCGATGGCTAGCGGGAGGTTGGGGGAGGGGGAGAAGCCGGGGGGCAATAGCTGAGGGAGGGCCCAGGTGACTCTCACGTCTGCCCCCAGCAGGCCGAGGCGCGGCGGACGGGGGGCCGGCGCCGTGCGCGTCCGAGCCGGGAGGGGGGGCACTGCCGGCTCCCCTGCCCCTGCCCCTGCCCGTGCTGCTGCCCGCGAGGCTCCCGCGCCGGAGCTGCCTGCCGGCCCCCAGCGTCCCCGCCGGCGAGATCAGCCTGTGGAACATCCTGCGCAACAACGTGGGCAAGGACCTGTCCAAGGTGTCCATGCCGGTGCAGCTCAACGAGCCGCTCAACACCCTGCAGCGGCTCTGCGAGGAGCTGGAGTACAGCGCCCTGCTGGACACCGCCAGCCGCTGCGCCGACCCCTGCGAGCGCCTGGTACGGCCCCCGCCTCTGCCCCTCCGCCCACGCCCTCTGCCCCGCTCTCACCAGAACAGACCAGATCTCGGGGGTCCCTTCTTCGGCCTAGCCCGTCCCCGGGGGCGGGGGGTTCGTGGGAAGAGGTAAAAGCCATACAGTGCTGTCCGGCTGGCCACGTTCCTTCCTGACCCCTCCGGCTCGGGCCCTGAAGCATGAGGGTCAAAGGCCCGGGCAGCTCCTTCCGCAGCCATTTGTCCTCGTTCCTAGAAATGTCTCATCCAGTCGCCCTGCAGCAGGGAGTTCCACCCATTCATAGCCCTTACCTCATGGTCCCACCTCCACTAGATGAATGGAACCCGTCTCTCCCCGTAGCTGCCCCTCCACCCTCTTAGCCCTGCCCACAGCACCACCTGCCCTGGGGCCTGGGCGTTACGGCCGGATATGGACCAGGCCCCAGTGACTCTCTCCCCCCAGGTCTGCGTCGCTGCCTTTGCTGTCTCTGCCTACGCCTCCACCTATTACCGTGCGGGCAGCAAACCCTTTAACCCCGTCCTGGGCGAGACGTATGAGTGCGTTCGGCCGGACAAAGGCTTCCGCTTCATCAGCGAGCAGGTATTAAGCCAGCCAGCCAGGTTCGGGGGCGGGACACCACACAAGGACAGGAGTCAGCCACTGTAACAAACTGTGCATGTTGCACCCCTGCCCTCTCCTGGGCAGAATCCAAACTGCCTGCTGCGTGTGTCATGAGCACCGTACTGCTCGCAGCTGGTGGGGATTTGCCGGGCGTTATTTTGTATCATAGAGGAGAGGTGTCCATAGCTGAGAACGGAGATGGGGGGCGGGGGCTGCAGAGGAGAGAAAGCTCTTGTGCAGAGGGTGGGGGGATTGCACCTCCCCTCACCCCCAGCTCTCCAGACAAAGGACACAGCTGCATGGTTCTTCCTTTCTCTCCCCACTGCCTGCAGGTTTGCCACCACCCGCCCGTCTCCGCCTGCCACGCAGAGTCAGACAACTTCATCTTCTGGCAAGGTGAGCACCAGGGCATCGGGGCTGGGTCAGAACCGCCCGGCCAGCGGGATTCCCGGCCCTCTGTGCTCAGGGCTGCGGGACCAGGGGCTGGGGGTGGGTCAGAGCTGGGGGGAGGAGGGCTCATCCGTGCTCAGGAGCGCGGGTTTGGGTCAGAACCGCCCCGAGCGTGCTCCCGTCTCTCTCTGCTCCCTCCAGACATGAAGTGGAAAAATAAATTCTGGGGCAAGTCCCTGGAGATTGTCCCCGTGGGGACCGTGAACGTCAAGCTGCCCAGGTGAGTGAGCCCCTGCCCTGTGCCCCGGCCCACCCCCATGGTGCCTGCCCCCCCCCCCAGCGCCCGGTAACTGTCTCTCTTGCTGGCCAAGGTTCGGGGACCACTATGAGTGGAACAAGGTGACGTCCTGTATCCACAACATCCTGAGCGGGCAGCGCTGGATCGAGCACTACGGGGAAGTCCTGATCCGCAACGTCAGGGACAGCGCCCACCACTGCAAGATCACCTTCTGCAAGGTGGGGGGGGGTGGGCCCCACAGCCCCCCGCGGCCCCCTCCAGCTTCCCACCCCTAGAGCGGGGCCGGGCCCACGTCCTCCCGTGGCCCCCTCCAGCCTCCCACACCTAGAGCGGGGCCAGGCCCCACATCCCCCCTCAGCCCCCTCCAGCCTCCCACCCCCTAGAGCGGGGCCGGGCCCCCCAGCCCCCCGTGGCCCCTCAGCCCCCCGTGGCCCCCCCCAGCCTCCCACCCCTAGAGCGGGGCCGGGCCCCACGGCTCCCCTCGGCCCCCCCCAGCCTCCCACCCCTAGAGCGGGGCCGGGCCCCACAGTCCCCTGTGGCCCCCTCGCCTCCCCTCCAGCCGTCTCTCCCCCCACCCCCGCGAGGCATCTCCTCCCCCCTAACCCCTCCCCTCCTCCGGCAGGCCCGGTACTGGGGCTCCAGCGTGAACGAGGTGCAGGGGGCCGTGCTGAGCCGCGGGGGGCAGGTGATCCACCGGCTCTTCGGCAAGTGGCACGAGGGGCTGTACCGCGGCGCCCCCCCCGCTGGGCAGTGCCTCTGGAAACCCAGTAAGGAACGGGGGGGGGGCACTGCTGTCTCTTCTTGCTGGGGGGGGGGGCTTCTTCCTGGAGGGACCGGTCTTCTATAGGGGACTGGATAACCACCCCCTGCAGGGACAGACCTCCCCACCCCGTAGGGGCCGGCCCTCCATAGGGGACTGGGAAACCACCCCTGCAGAGACAGACCTCCCCACCCCATAGGGGCCGGCCTTCCATAGGGGACTGGGAAACTGCCCCTGCAGGGACAGCCCTCCCCACCCCGTAGGGGCCGGCTCTCCATAGGGGACTGTGAAACCGCCCCTGCAGAGACAGACCTCCCCACCCCATAGGAGCCGGCCCTCCATAGGGGACTGGGAAACCGCCCCTGCAGGGACAGACCTTCTCACCCCATAGGGGCCGGCCTTCCATAGGGGACTGGGAAACTGCCCCTGCAGGGACAGACTTCCCCACCCCGTAGGGGCCGGCTCTCCATAGGGGACTGTGAAACCGCCCCTGCAGAGACAGACCTCCCCACCCCATAGGGGCCGGCCCTCCATAGGGGACTGGATAACCACCCCCTGCAGGGACAGACCTCCCCACCCCATAGGGGCCGGCCTTCCATAGGGGACTGGATAACCACCCCCTGCAGGGAGAGACGCCCCCCACCCCGTAGGGATCGGCCTTCTCTAGGTGTGGGACATCACACCTATAGCTCTGGCCTCCTTTGGGCAATAGCCCTGCACCCCTATTACCCTTGTTACATGAGCTTTGGGGGCCCCAGGCAGGAGCCCCAGTCTGGGCTGTGAGTGGTGCGTCCCGGCTCCCAGCCTCACGCCCCGTCCTGATCCGCGAGCCCGTCCCGGGGCGGGGTGCTATCCGAGGGCGGGGGGTTGGACTGGGAGGGGTGCTCAGAGGCCGGCTCTGTGTGTGTGTGTCCCCCCCGCAGACCCCATGCCCCGAGAGCTCGAGAAGAACTACGGCTTCACGCAGTTTGCCCTGGAGCTGAACGAGCTGACGCCGGAGCTCAAGCGGTTCCTGCCCTCCACGGACACGCGGCTGCGCCCCGACCAGCGGTGAGTGTGTGTCTCTCCCGCCCCCCATCTTCTGATCCGCGGGGGCTCGCAGGCTCGGGCTGGCTCAGGCCTCGCACATCTCCTGGGGGCGGGCGGGGGGGTAGAGGGGTAGAGCTGAGACCCCACAGCTCATTGCAGGAGTGATCACCCCCCCCCAGGTATCTGGAGGAAGGCAACGTGCAGGCGGCGGAGTCCCAGAAGCGCCGGATCGAGCAGCTGCAGCGAGACCGGCGCAGGGTCATGGAGGAGAACAACATCTTCCACCAGGCGCGTTTCTTCAGGTACCGGCTGCCTGCCCGGCCGCGCCCCGCTCTGAGGAGGGGACCCAGGGCCCGCGGGCGGGTTTCTAGGGGGCTGGGCGCCGCTCCGGGGTGTTGTGGGACCCCCGGGTCCTGGCTTTTGCCAAAGCCACAACGTGGTCGCAGGAAACTGGGGTCGGGGAGGGGCCTGAGCCTCAGAAATGGGGGGGAAGCTGAGGAGCCCCTGGGATATTTGGGGGGGGGGGGGAGCGAGTTGGGGTTTGGGTCTGGACGCCGGGCCCAGGTTCGTCGCAAGGCCCGGTCTGCAGTTGTTTGCCCGGCTCTCTGGGGCGTCCCCTGGATTCCCTGTGTCTGACCACGTCCTCCCCCTCTCCCCGGCAGGCAGCAGACGGACCCCGGTGGCAAGGAGTCCTGGGTCAGCAACGACACCTACTGGAAGCTGCGGGCGGAGCCCGGCTACGCCAACCTCGACAGCCCCGTGCTGTGGTAGCAGCGGGCATCCCGGGGGACGCCCTGCCCAGCTCTCTGGGCCCCTGCCTCCCAGGCACGTAGGGACTAGTGGGCAGGGCCTGGGGGCACCACAGCGCTGGGCAGGGCACTGGATCCCGCCCGCCCCCTCGCCAGTGCCCCCCAGTGGACAGGGTGAAGATGCCGCGTGTGAAAGGTGTCCTGGCCCTTTCCCGGGTCCACCCTGCTCCCATCCCATCCCCATCGCTGCTGTCTGCTGGCCGGACAGCCTGCACCTGCTGGCACCTGGGGGTGCCAACCCAATGCACTTATTTCTGCCTTCCCCCCACGGGGGGCACCGTGATCCGGGGGGTGGGGGAAGCTTTTATTTTTCAAATGCTTTGTATTAATTTAAACGAAACGGTGCAGAGAGGGGCCTGAATCCGTGTGTGTGTGTGAGTGTGAGAGAGAGAGAGAGCGAGAGAGAGAACAGCAGCAGATGGGACTGGCTGCATAGCCGGGGCCTGGATCTTCCTTCAGGGAAAAGCCATTCCTCAGCGTAGCCCTGGCCTTGGAGCCGGGAGCATCCAGGCGATGCCCTGAGCCGCTGTGTTACCTAATGGTTGGAGCCAGGACTCCTGGGTTCCATTCCCAGCTCCAGGACGGGAGTGGAGGCTAGTGGTTAGAGCTGAGGCGCTTTGGGCGGGTTTGGTTCCTGGCTCGCCCAGGGCTGTACGGCTGGGTGAGGGGTGTCCCCAGCTGGGAGCGGGGCAGGACGCGGGCGTTAATGTCTGACTGTCCATAGAGACCTCAGGCACCGCTCTGTTCCGGGGATGGCGGGTTCTCTGCTGGGAGCTGTTCCCCTTGGGCCCCCGAATCTGCTCAGGGCCTGAGGCAGCCCTTTTCTCTCCCGTTTTTGGGAGGCCGCGGGGGTCCAGGTTCAGAAAGGACCCCTTGGGCTCTGATGCTTTGGGGGGTGTCCTGGGCAGGAGCTGCTGGCGTGCTCTCGTCGGTTACCCGCAGGGGGCACCGTGGAGCTTGGAGGAAGGCGTGCCACCTTCCCACACCCTCACCCACCAGCATGGGGGGCAGGGATCCCCCGTGTGGCTTGGGGTCGGCCTGCAGGTGGGCAGACCCCGCGCCCTCCCCTGTCGGGCTGGGTTTGGCCTTTTGTTTGATCAAACATTCCACACCTCTAATAAAGGATCCGGAAGAGCCTGAGGGGAGAGTCTCCTTCACCATCCCCCCCCCCCTGCCCCCACCTTTCCTCTCCCCCACCCAACTTGGGGGGAGGTTCTTCCTCTCTGCAAACCAGGTCCCCTCCAGCCCACCCACGGGCTCCTGTCTCCAGGGTTCTTTCCTTCCTGCACCACAGTGGTGTCAGACACTCCTTATCGAGTGCAGGAGGCTTCATTCATTCGTGTGGCCTAGGGGCTAGAGCAGAGGGGCTGACAGCCAGGACGCCTGGGTTCTGGTCCCAGCTGCGAGAGGAGAGTGGGGGCCAGGGGTTAGTGGAAGGAAGGGGGTGGTAGTCGAAGTGAGGTCACCTGGGGTCTGTTCCCCATTTTGCCTCTGGATGCAAGTCACTTGTCTCTGCCTCAGTTTCCTCACCAGGCTGCCTAGAGCTAATTCCCTGGTGTAAAGTGCTTGGCGAGCCCCAGCTGGAAGGTGCAGGAGCCAGGCTGTCGCACGGCCCCCGTCAGTGCATGAGCACAAGGGATTGGGGCCGGGCGAGCTGATCCCACCCTGAGTATTGGGCCAGGCCTGCTGATCTCGGCCATGCTGTGAGGCGCTAACATCCCCGTGTGGGGTGTGTGCGCCTCCCCCACCCCCCAGGCTGCTGCCTGTGCCCAGGATGGGGCCCGTCCGTCCTGGGGGGCTGCAGGCTCCCTGCCCGGCTCTGAGCAGTGATCAGCTCGCTCCACCCAGGTCGGTGCCTCCCAAAGGGCTGGGCTCGCTCCCCCTCACGCAGTCACAGCGCCGTACGCACGCCCCCGCTCGGCTCCATGGGCTCATCCCCCGACACACACACTAGTGCAGGTGTGCAAATGCACGCATTGCACCCCCCCACACACACACCTGGATGCTCACGCGCACGCCCTGCACACTTCCTCGTGCACCCACGTGCTCCTCTCACGCACGGCTGGGGTTGCACATGGTCGCAGCCAGCCAGGCACTTGCACACCCCTTACACACCCAGCTGGCTGTGTGTGTGTCTCTCTCTCTCTCATGCTCGCTGCAAATCAAACACACACCCCGTACAGGAGCCTGGACACTCACTATTCTCACACACACACAGAGCCATGCTCACACTCACAAGCCATACCACACATTCACACAAGTACGTGTGACCACATGCATGCATTGCAGCCAGATATGCTCAACACACACACACACACACAAACACACCCCGCCTGCCGCCGTATGCAGTCAGGTACTCAGCATACGCCTGGCTCGCATGGCACCTGCTCCCATCCATCCAGGCGCAGCTGCACCCCCCCCCCCCCCCCCCCCCCCCCCCCCCCCCCCCCCCCCCCCCCCCCCCNTCCCTGGTGCTCACACATACACAGCGCGGGCGCCACAGCTTTACCGTTTATTTAAAGAAAGTCTTAAGCAAAAAACAAACCACGGTGAACGTGTAGAATCTGTACATGGGTCAATAAATATTTTCAAAAGTAAAGATTTTTTCTTAAAAAACAAACAACCAACCCCCCCTCCCCCAAACTTCCCCCCCACACACTCCCCGGAACAGACCCGCATGTTTCGCCGCCTACGCAGGGCGGCCTGTAAACAGTTGGGGCGAGCGCGGCAGGGCTGGCCCGTGCCCGCAGTGGGGGGCAGCCCGGCGTGGCGGGCTGCAAGGAGGGCTGGGCCCGCTGCTGACAGGATGGCACCATCGTCTGATTGTCTGGCTGAATAAATCCACCTCCAGTGTTCCCAGGCTAGAGGCTTCGAATACTGCAGGCCCAGGGGCATGCCCCAAGGGGGGCGGGCAAGAAAAATAACATTTAACGTGTAACTAACGCCCCCCCACCCCACCCCCGAATCGTTAGGTGCCTAGCCGAGTGGTGGAGGGTTTCGTGGGGCAGGATCCCTGCTGGTTGGGCACGGGAGAACAGAGCCCCCCTCTCTCCCCCACCCCAGGCCAGGAGCTGGGGTGCAAAGGGGGGCTGGTTCGCGCAGCGCAGAGCCCAGCGGCTGGGGGAATTGCCCGGCTTCACCCATGCGCCGCCCTGCTGGTCACGGGGACGAGCCGTGCTGAGGGAGCAGCAGGCTGCCCTGCCCTGCTCTGAAATGCTGCAAGAGCCATGAATATTTCTGGCTGATGCCTTCCCCCCCCCCCCGCCCCATGGCAAAGCAAGGCTGTAGTTAGTCACGCGAGGGGGGGGGGGGCGGCACCCATCCGCCCCTGCAGGCCACACTGCGCGGGGGGGGCGGGGAGCTGGCGGCGTTCTGAGCTGCACCAGCTGGGCCCTGCTTTCTGGCCTGGCTAAACTGCTCGGAGCAACGCTGCTGTGTTTGACGGGGGCGCCTTTGCCCTCCAACTACCCCCCCCCCCGGCCGCCATGGGGCAGCTCAGACAGCCCCCCCAAACTGCCCCTGGCAGGCCCCCGCCCAAGGAGCACCCGGGCAGGGCCCCAGCCGCGGGCTGGATGGGCAGAGCCAGAAGTCCAGGGCTTGCGTTCGCCTTTCGCTCCCTTGTGGCCACCACACACCCAAATTCACGAGCAGAGGGGCTGGCCCCAGCCGAGGGACGGGACAAGGATGGGGGCCAGGCTAGGCCGGCAACAGCCCCCCTCCCCACAGTGCCAAGTTGGAGCTGGAGGGCTCAGAAGGGGGGCTTGCCCCCCCCCCAGCTGGCAGCGCCCCTGCCCCGATGCATTGCCATGGGCAGCGGGGCACTGTAGGCCTTGCACGGCTGGTTCGTAGAACCCGTGGGGGCAGTGGGGGGCTCTGCCCCGTGAGCTGGGGGACCCCAGGCGCCCCTGAGGTGAGGTGAAGACACAGGCCAGACAGGGAGGGGGCTGAGGGCTCTTACTTTGGGGGGGGGCTGACAAATCCCGTGGGGGGGCACCCCCACACTTTGCTTTAGTTGCTCCCCTGAGCTGAGGGCAGGGGCCAACCCGGGGTCACCGCCGGTGGCTGGGGTAAGGCTGGTGCAAAACTCGCCCCCCCCCCCCCCCCCCCCCCCCCCCCCCCCCCCCCCCCCCCCCCCCCCCCCNCAGAGCCAGAGGGGAGCAGCCGCGGCCACCCGCGTGGCTTGGCGCCGTCCTGGAGCGGGCTGCGCTGGGCACGGACCAGGCCTCCGACACGCCCGACCCCTCTGCACGCTCGGGGGGGGCGGAAGGTGCCGGCTGCAAGGGGGGGAAATGAGGCTGCTAGGAGGGTGCTCCGGTCGCCACCGGAGGGCAGCACCGAGCAACGAGGGGGGGGGTACAAAACATGCCCCTGTGCCCAGGCCCCCCCCCCCGGCCTAGGGGTGGCAAGACAGGCGCTCGGGGCGTCGGTGATAAGCAGAGNGTGGGGGATGAAGGTGCCCAGAGAAGCTTCACCCCCCCACACCTTCACCTCCTCTGCTGCGCCTGTCTGCAGCAACCGCCCCCCCGTCACGCCCTTTCCCTGGGGACACCTGATATGATTTGGGGGGGGGGGGCGGGGGGAGCTCCAGCCCATCAGCACCAGGGAAACGCCCCCCTCAGTTGCCGTAGAAGCCGTAGTAGCCGGGGTCGGCGCCCCCGTCCTTGTCGTACAGGTCCCCGTTGCGGGCGGGGGGCGAGCTTTCGGCGCTGGAGGCGTAAGGCGAGACCCTGCGCCGCTTGCACTCCGCCTCGAACAGGCCCGAGTCCGAGGAGTCCACCGACTTGACCGAGGCCGGCTCGGCCCAGCCCTCCGCGTCCTTCCCCTTCTCCTCGCCGGCGGGCAGGGGCCTGACGTCCCGCACGGGCCGGAACCAGCCCAGCGCCCCGGGGCTGGGCTTGGCCGCCGGCTGCCAGGCGGCGGGCGGCGAGCCGAAGGGGTGGGGCTCCTGGTAGTAGGGCAGCGTGGCGTGGGGCGAGGCCGGCAGGGGGAAGGCCTTCACGCCGAAGGGCAGGTACTTGTTCCCGCTGTAGCTGCCGTCGTAGGCGCTGTAATCCAGGGGGGCGGCGGGGGGCTGCTGGGAGGCGAAGTACCAGCGGGGGGGTTCCTTGTGCTGCAGCGGCTCCCCGTTATAGTAGCGGTTCTGGGGCAGTGGGAACTGCTCGTGCAGGAAGGACGGGAAGCGGCCGCCGGGCAGGAGCTGCTGGCAGCTGGTGGCGTCGGGCGGGGACGGGGTCACGCGGTCGCCCTCTGCCGTCGTGTACATCCTAGGGGGGCGGGGGGACAAACACAAAGGGGGGGTCAGGCAGGGGGTGGAGAGGGTGCCCTGCGGCACCGGGGTTGGAGCTGGACGGCTGGTGCCGGGGCGGGGTTGGTCTCCAGCCCTGGCTGGCTCCAGCTGCGCTCTGGTAACTGAGTTGAGTTTGGGGGGGGGGTCTCGGCCCCGCTCCTGGCTGGGCGTCCCTGCCCGTCGCCATCCCTCCCACCGTGCTGGCAAACTCAGCACAGGCCCCAGGCCTCGGCGGGTGAGCGATCAGGTTCCCTCTCCTTTTTCCCACCCACGTGCGGAATACATTTTGTCACGTGCACCACTATCGAGGTACTGCGGGGATGTGCGCCAGCCGTAGAAACACAAAACCCGAGATAGAAGATCTCTGTTTAAAAAGTTCCCAGAGGGAGAATGACTCCAGCCGGGACAGGTTAGGCATTTTAGAATTAAAGAATTAAAACTGAAGTGTAAGAGAGAAATAAAACACTCAAGTAGCACTTTGAAAGAATTAAATTACAGCGAATGTATGTGCAGTGCAGGAAGTACCAAGAAGGAACAACAACAACACAAGTGTGTGTGTGTGTGTGTGTGTGACACACACACACACACACACACACACACGTCTCTCCCCTCTGCAGCTCCAGGAGAGAGGCGTCTCTCCCATCCCCAGCGCAGCTCTGCAGGCCCAATGTTTGCCTCAGTGACCCCCTCCCTGCCCTCCCTGCCAACGCCCTCTGAGCACTGGGGGTGCCAGGCGAACGGGGGCCTCGGAGACGCCTGGCAGTGACCCAACGACGAGGGTGCATCAAGGCAGACCTGGCCCATGGCTGGGCCGGCCCCGCAGGGCGATGGGGAGACAGCCAGTGGGGGGCGGGAGGGGGGATACTCACGAGTCGAAGTTGTCCCGGAAGCCCTTGGCAAAGGGGTTGTGGTCGATTTTCAGCTGAGTGATCTAGGACAACACAGGAGAGAGTCTGGGCATGCGGTCACACTGCGTGTGTGGGGCGGCACGGGGCTGGGTAGGGGGCAGAGGGGAAGGAGGGAGAGTCGGGGGGAAGAAGCAGGGATCCAGGGCAGCCCCCATCTTCCTAGTGCTCCCCCAACTGCCCCCCCTCAAGCCCTAAGACCCCCCCCCGATTGCTCCCATCACGAGCCCTGCTCCACCTTTTCTCCGACACCCGCCCTGCTCTTCCCAGCACGAGGCAGGAGCCAGGCCATGGGGTGCTGACGTGACACTCCAGTCCCCACCCAACTGCCCCATGGGCAGCCTCAGACCTACCCTTCTCCTTCGCACAGCGCCCCCAAGCGGCTGCCCCCGGGTGTCCAAGGGGTTGCTGTGGCCCAGGGACCCGGTACTCACGTCGGCGTTCTGGTAGGCCGTGACGGCGATGAACTGCGTCTCCGCGAAGATGAAGGTCTGGGTGTTGCCGGAAGGGTAGGCCTCGTCCCCTTCCCCCTCCTTCACCTCCGTCACGTGCAGCCGCGGCTGGTACTTGTGCAGCGACTGCAGCACGATCATCTGCAGAGAGCAGGGCACGGGAGCGTCACGGGAGAGGCGCCTGGAGCAGGGGCCACGGAGCTCATAAGGGATGCTCTGCAGCTGGGAGTGGGGGGACATTGGGACAATCCATGGTAGGGTGATCCCCACTGTTCTGCGGGTCAACCTACGGGGGAGACCATGGCAGGCGTATCCTGACTGAGGGTACCATGGCCCGCTGGGATAAGCCATTGAGGGAACGTCAGAGGGATTCATAGCGTTAGATCGATATCATGTGGCAGGCAGTTCCACAGGCTAACTATTGGGCAAAAGGCAGCTCCTTCAGCTGGAAGGAAGGAGACAGAAAGAACAGAACAGAGGAAGCACGAGGGATCCTGAGAGTCAGCCCCACACCACAGAGAACCTGATGGTGGGGAGTAGGTAGTCCAGAAGCTGGAGGAGAGTGCAGATAGGCTGGTGGGTCTCTGTCCAGTTGACAGGGATGGGTGTCTGGCCTGTGCCCTGCGATGGGGGACATTACCCGGGTGACAGGGATGGGTGTCTGGCCTGTGCCCTGCGATGGGGGACGTTACCCGGGTGACAGGGATGGGTGTCTGGCCTGTGCCCTGAGATGGGGGACGTTACCTGGGTGACAGAGATGGTGTCTGGCCTGTGTCCTGAGATGGGGGACGTTACCCAGGTGACAGGGATGGGTGTCTGGCCTGTGCCCTGCGATGGGGGACATTACCCAGGTGACGGGGATGGGTGTCTGGCCTGTGCCCTGCGATGGGGGATGTTACCCAAGTGATGAGGATGGGCAGCTGACCTGTGTCCTGCGATGGGGGACGTTACCCGGGTGACAGGAATGGGTGTCTGGCCTGTGCCCCGCAATGGGGGACATTGCCCGGGTGACAGGGACAGGTGTCTGGCCTGTGATTTGGGGGGGGGGGGGGGGGGGGCGGGGCGGGCCGGGGTGGGGGCGGGGGGGGGGGGGGGGGGGGGGGGGGGTTACCTGTGTGATGTTATTGGACGCCCCCTTGTTATTGGTGAGCTTGAGTTTTCCAAACGAGACCTCCTGACGCATCCAGTGGGCCCCGGTGTTGGGCGAGTCGGGGTGGATGTACAGCCGGTTACCTGCCAAAACAGCCCCCTGCTGAGTGCCGTGCCGCTCCCACGGGCCCACCAGCCGCTCCCTGCACCCACGGCCTCTGGGCCAGCCCGTCAGAGCCTGGCGTGGCGACCCTGCCCGCCAGCGCCCCCTCCTGGCTGGGTGCCTCCGGCTCAGGGCTCGGAGCAGCACCTGGGACCAGCTCCTCCACCCAGCCACGGGAGGCGAGTCCCCCCTCACCCAGCCCAGGCTGGGAAGTGCCGGCTGGGTAGGCAGGGGGCAGAGAGGTGATAACCCATCGGCTCCCACCCCGGCTGCCCACAAGAGGGCGCTCTGGCTCCTGGGAATGCGGCGAGTGCTGGGGGGGGGGGGGGGGGGGGGGGGGGGGGGGGGGGGCAGCTGGTGCTGGGGGGGACGGGGTGGGGACAAGAAAGGAAGGGGAGGGGCTCCCTGTTGCTCCTCACTGCTCCAGGATCCAGCAACAGGGACATATCGGGTGGTGGGCTGGTCCCAGGCCCTGTGATGCCAGGGGAGTTTGGGGTTGGGGCGAATTGCAGACACTGGCTCCCCACTCCCGTTCAGGGAACACCCCCCTCCACCCCCCAGAGGGAAAAGGCAGCCCTGAGACGCTGGCCATTGCTGCTTGAAATCTAAACCCCGCCCCCTGCCCCAATCAGGAACCAGCTCTCAGGTCACAGCGAGCCCCCCCTTCTGCCCCCCCAACACAGCTTCCATAGCAGGTGCCACTCTTGGGAATGGTGCAGAAGCTCCCGGCTACCCCAGTCCCAGCCTCTCCCAGCAGGGGGCACTGCAGGGGAGGGTGCAGGAGCAGTGGCTGGGGGGGGGGGGGGGGGGGGGGGGGTGGGGAGGGGGGGGGGGGGGGGGGGGCGGGGCGGGGGGGGGGGGGGGAAGAGGGCGCCTGGTGCGCCCGGCAGGGGGCGCTGCAGGGGAGGGGGGAGGGGCAGTGGCTGGCGGGGGGGGGGGAAGAAGGCGCCTGGTTCTCCCGGCAGGGGGCGCTGCGGGGGAGGGGGCGCCTGGCTCTCCCAGCAGGGGGCGCTGCAGGGGAGGGGGCAGGAGCAGTGGCTGGGGGGGGGGGGGGGGGGGGGGGGGGCGGGGGGGGGGGGGGGGGAAGGCGCCTGGCTCTCCCAGCAGGGGGCGCTGCAGGGGAGGGTGCAGGAGCAGTGGCTGGGGAAGGGGGCGCCTGGCTCTCCCAGCAGGGGGCACTGCAGGGGAGGGTGCAGGAGCAGTGGCTGGGGGAGGGGGTGCCTGCCTCTCCCAGCAGGGGGCACTGCAGGAGCACTGGCCGTGGGAGCCCCCCCCTCTCTCAAGAGAACCCTAGAGACAGTGGCAAGCACCGACCAGACCCCTGTACCCAAGGCCCTGGTCCCACCCCATGAACGAGGTAACTGGGAGGGGGGAAGGGGTCTGGATCTCTCCTTCCTACCTGGCATGTTCCCCTCGGCCTTGCCGCACTGGACCCACTTCCCGCCTTGGTACCTCCAGTGGTGCTGATCCACCAGGACGATGTCCACACAGACCCTGTAGTGAGCCGCGGGGTCCAGTCCGGAGAGGTTGAAGCTGAGAAACGGGAACATCCGCCTGGGGAGGAGACACGAGCACAACCCGGCGTGTTACCCTGGGGTCCCCATAGCACACAGCACGACCCCCCCTCCCTCCCCGGCGCAGAGCATCCGCCTGCCCTTGAAAACTCCTGGAGTCCGGCCACGCGGCGAGGAAAGATCCCCCCAGGTGAGCTGGGCCCCAGGTGGGATCCCAGCCCCAAGCAGGATGTATCCGTGGGACATGGGCTGGAGGAACGGGATGGCAACAAGGGGGATCGGCGCGTGGTGGCCTGGATTGGCCTCACGCTATTATTTCTGAGTGGCCCCAACAGAGACCAGGGCCCTGCTGTGCTAGGGGCTGTACAAAGACACAGCGAGGCAGTCCCTGCCCCGAAGAGGTCACAGTCTGATTACACAAGACACATACAGGGTGGGAGGGGAAACTGAGGCACAGAGAGACGTGACCAGCCCCGGGTCAGCGGCAGAGCTGGGAGGAGAACCCAGGCCTCCCGATTCCCGGCTCGGCACGGAGCAGGTGCCTTGGTTACCCCTCAGCCAGCCCCATGACGTTACCCTGCAACTACACGCCCCTAGACAAGGCCAGTGCAGGGCTGGTTTCCCTGCCCAGGCAGCAGGAATGCCCCATTCATTCCTGAGCACCGGGGGGGGTGCCCCCGGGGGTATCAAACCGGAGAGATCGGGAGAGGGCTGGGGGCAGAGACTGCAGGAGAGCCTGAGGGAGAGGAGGAGACGATGGCCGTTAACCATTCCTGCTATTGCAGCAGAGACCTGGGGCTCCGGTCAGGATCGGGACCCATGCGTGCACATACAGAGCCGCGTTCCCTGCCTCAGAGAGCTGGGCACAGGGAGGGATGGAGGGAAAGGTGGGGACTGGAGGAGGGAGGGGAAGCTGGGGGTGGCTATAGAAAACCGGAGGAAGAAGCAGTAGAGAACGGAGACGGGAGGGGAGACAATGGGGTGGGGGGGGTGAGGTGTTGAAGCAACCCCCCTTCCTCCCTCGAGCACTGAGCTGGATTATTTCCCAGCTCTTCCAATTCCGGTTCCGAAGCCGGCCCAGCCAGCCGGTTCTGATCCCAGTCCCTGCCCCCTCCCCCCAGCCCCTTGCCCCCCCCAACAGGGCAGATTTAGCCGCTTGGCCCTGTTTAGAACCCAGAGACTTGTCAACTGACTGTGACAGGTGGCAGCTCGGTTCCGCGTCCCAGGCCCAGGCCCCCCCTTCCCTCTGCCCCGCCTCCCCACTTTTCCGGTTCAGAAACCGACACCGTTGCTATTCTCAGCCCCATCGCCAGGCCAGGGAAGGGCCGAGGAGCAGGAGGGAGGGAGGCAGGGAGCGAAAGGGGACAGGACAGCTGGGAAGGGAGACGAGGCAGGATCAGGTGGGGCTCACACGTCAATTTCAAATCCCTATTTCAACCCCTCTCCTTAGTGGCCTCTCCCCTTGTCAGAGCAAGAAGAGGGGTCTGAGAAAGGCAGCTGGGAAATAGGGGACACTGTCTCCCTGCTGCATGGAGGGCCCTGGCCTGGCAGGATCTGGGGGGGGGATCAATGCAACAAACCACATCCACACACGCCTAACAGTGGCCACCGAGGATCGAACTCGGGACCCACAAACATACCGGCCTCTGCTGTTTGAGCAAGGGGTTAGGTAGCAGGTGGTTGTAGACACCAGGGCCGGCCACAAGAGGGAGACATGACCACACGTGTAAGGCACTCATNTGGAGGGCCCTGGCCTGGCAGGATCTGGGGGGGGGGATCAATGCAACAAACCACATCCACACACGCCTAACAGTGGCCACCGAGGATCGAACTCGGGACCCACAAACATACCGGCCTCTGCTGTTTGAGCAAGGGGTTAGGTAGCAGGTGGTTGTAGACACCAGGGCCGGCCACAAGAGGGAGACATGACCACACGTGTAAGGCACTCATTTAGGGCGAGTAAGCATGGCTCCCTCTAGTGGCTGGCTTTAGGGACTGCAACAGGCTGCTGATCCACTCAGTCCTCTTAAGCTGCAGTGGGTTCTGGAGGTTGCAGGTTGGCTCCAGGCGGACGTAGGACCAGCTGGGTCAGAGCAATGGTCCAGCTCGGCCAGTCTCCTGTCTTCCGACAGGTGCTTCAGACGGACAAGGCCTCGGTGCGTGGGCAGCCGGGACCAGAGAGGAAACACAAAAGCCTCTGCAAAGGTTGTACCGTTTTGCAACCCCCTTTAGGAGATGCTGCCCAGTGACTTTGTGCTTTGTAACCCTCCCCTCCCCTCCCCGCAACTCTTGCTTCAAACACAATGAAAAGAGGTTTTGTTTGGCACTTTCAGCTAGTTCAGTGCAGGGTGGGAACCACAGAGGCCGCCGAGGGACGACACTGACAGGAGGCAGAAAACGAAACTGGCCGGGAGCACCCGGCCCCAGCGGGTTTTACAGGCCTGATCCTCAGCGCCGTCCAAATCAACGGTGGCAAAGGGAGGCGAGGGGAGATCAAGCTTTACAGGTAGTGAATTAACTATTGGTAATTATGATGCATGCGCCCAAAGCCTGCGGTCACCCACCCTGGGGTACAGCTGAAGCGTTGCATGGATGCCAGATTTACACTGGTGGAAATAAGAGCGGCCACAGCTAGATTGACAGCAGCTAGTTAAAGATGCACGTTAGCGCCCGCCCCCTCTCGGGTTGACGCTGCTTTTACACGCTGACCCTCGCCTGATTAGCACCAGGGTAGACAGGCTCAGAACCAGGCCCAGTCACGCTGATGGAAATTGGGAGCAGCGATGCCACCCTTCTGACCCGATTCCAGCCTTGCCAACGCTAACCCTTCAAAAGTCATCAACCAGCCCCCCCCTCCTCCCACCGTCGTGAGAGTGGCTTAAAAAAATCTTGAAATTAAAATTAAAAAAATAGATGCTTTTTTAATTTGCCTTCTGGATTTTGAGCCGGGGCGTGTGTGTGTGTGTGGGGATTCACGACATCAAGCCTCTCTCTGCCACCACACGGCTGGAAACTTACTGTTCTTTTGTTTTAAATGGAAGCCAAGAGTCTCACAACATCACTGGACTCCCGGAGCTGGGGCTTTCAGAACAACCAAAATCAGGAGCAGATTGCCAGAGCAAAAATGCCCGAGCTGCCGAGCCTGGGATTCTGATCTGACTCCCCCTGGGAGGACTCAGGAGCGAGTCGGCTGCTGTAAGGGGGCGCGAAGTACGCTCTTGGGGCCAGGGAGCACCGTTCTGTTCTGTTCGCAGAGCGCCTAGCGTCATGGGGGCTCCTATGTGCTACCACAATATACAACTAATCATAATAAGACTAAAAGCAGAATTTAACCCCCCTCCGGTCCTGCTCATGTTCCTGGTGAAGCCAGGAGCTGACACCCACGGGACACAAGCTGTTGTCAGTTGCGCCAGCTGGTTTAAATGGGTGACGAACTGGGCTGCCCAGAGAAGGCTTAGGTGGGGCAAGGCTGGTCCAGGTTCTCTCTCCAGAGCTCCCACGATCTGTCAATCAAGTATGACCCCCCCCAGCCCCAGCCCCGCACGTGGAGGGGAGCGCGTGCGAATATTGCACTAGCTAGTGAATAAAAGATGGGCCAAGGGCGGGGAGCCAGTAGGGTCCAGGCCACAGCCCTGGGCAAAACGCCTGCCCGTTTGCTTGCAACGTGCCAGGCTCCAGGGACAGACGTCCCCGGAACCCAGGGCAGCTCCTCACAGCCCAGCCTGCTGGGTCTCGGGGAGTCTCGGTGCACCTGTGGTGTGCATGGCCCGACAGGCAGCACCCCCACCCCCACTCAGCGGCACCTCTGTTGTGCAAGAGAGACACGGTGGGGGAGGGAACGGCTTTGGGAGGGACGCTGCGGAGCCCGAAAGCTCGTCGCTCTCACCAACAGAAGTTGTCCCAGTAACAATATCACCTCCCCAACCTTGTCTCTTTAATATCCTGGGGCCAGCCTGGCTACAGCCCAGCACACACCCTATGGTATGTACACAAACATACACGCGCTCTGAGCCCCCCCCCCCATACAATCAAACACCCACAATTGTAACCCATTCAGCACCTGCAGCGTATATGCACAAGCACACACAAGACATAGTGACACACACCGAGAGCACCCCTAGAGTGTGCATGTCCATGTACACCTCCACGGATACGCACGCCTGTGACACTCACACAACGCCCCGACTGGGCGTACGCACAGATTCCCACACAAAGTGACGCGCACAGTCCCCCCGGGCACACTCACGGACGTGCACAATTGATCACCAGCATAGTCACAGGTAATCTGCTGCACACACACACACACACACACACCCCGAGCCGCACTCAGGCAGACCTGTGCTCCCTGTGCAGTGCTGCTCTTTAAACATTAATGGCCCCTTTGAAATATTCATCCCCGACTCTCTCTGCGAGCGGGGCCAGAGGGCGCTTTGGGACCCGGTGCCGGGCTCCCCGAATCCTGTCTGAGCTGAGAGCCGGGGGGCAATGTGGATTCAGTGGGAGCACTGAGGTGGGGGCGGAGGGAGCCCTGCCAGAACCAGACCCGCTGGTTCGCATGGGGAGGCCAGGGCAGCTCCCTCCTGCCCCACAGGTACCATTCTCCGAGCCCGGCTTTCTCCCCATCATTTCAGGGATCTCTCTCCCGCCCTGCGTTCCCCTCTTCCTCCCCCTCCCCTTCCTTTCTCTCTCTCTCTTTCCTCTGCTTCTCTCGGTCTCTCTCACTTCCTTCCTTCCTCCCTCCGCTCCCTCCCCACGCTTGCCACAGCGCATGATGCTCAAAGCTGACAGGCCAAGGCAGCGCGGTGCGGCCCCCATCCCCGGCGTGGGAGGGGGATGCCGGGCGGAACCAGGAGGGGCTTTGAGCCTTCGGGCTCTGGGTTTCCTCGAAGCGCCGGCGTTTCTGATAAAGCAGGGCCCGGGGCGGGGTGATCTCAGGGCCGGGGGCGACCGGGCAGGAGCAGGGCCCCGCTTCTCAGAAACGGCTTCGGAAAGCCCGGCCCAGGCCTGGCTCCGCTGGGTCGGACCTGGGGGGGCCGGGACCCTCCCCTCCCTCTGCATGGAAATCCTCCTCCCCACGGCTCAAAGACCAGCCCTGGGGTGTCCCAGGGAGACATGGGAAGCAAATGTCTTTCAGCGGTCACTTCTTCTGCCTGCTTTCACCCTCGGTTACCTCCCGGAGACCCTCGTCCCAGGTCTCCTCTTCTGTACCACTGACCAGTGGGGGGCGCCTCTGAGCACCCAGCCTGCCCCATGCCTTGCGCCCTACCTGCCCCATGCCCCCAGCCTGCCCCATGCCCCCAGCCTGCCCCATGTCCAATGTCTAACCTGCCCCCTGCTCCCAGCCTGCCCCATGCCCAATGTCTAACCTGCCCCCTGCTCCCAGCCTGCCCCATGCCCAATGTCTAACCTGCCCCCAGCCTGCCCCATGCCCAATGTCTAACCTGCCCCATGCCCCCAGCCTGCCCCATGCCCAATGTCTAACCTGCCCCATGCCCCCAGCCTATGCCCAAGCCCAGACTTGCGTAAAAAATGTTACACAAATGGTGTCACCTTTCCGAATGGTTTGGGACCGAGGGGGCGGGTTGGGTGTGTGTGTGTGTGTGTGTGGGGGGGGGGGGGTTAAAACATTTCCAAGTCCCAGGTGTTTTTAAATACCAACTCCCTGTGAAAGCCGAGCGCTCCCTGGGTTTCTAAGGAAAATCGACGTGTCTGAAAGAAACGTCCAGGTCTGAAATTCCACGTTTTAATCATGACTCTTGAAGACCGGGCCTGGGGGTTTTGCCCAGAAATGGGGCCTAGTTCTGAGTAAACCCCCCCATTCTGAGCTTTTCGGGACAACAGAGCCAGAGTTCCAGCTCTGAAAGGCAGCAAACCTCAGGCTCGGTGTTCGAAGGCCCCGGAGAGCCGTGGGTTTGCTGGGTGGATGGGGAGCATCTGCAAAGGGGAGGGGGAAGTTGGCACAGCCCACCTGCCCGCAGCACGTTGGCATCTGTAATGCTCCTCGTCCGGGTCCAGACCATGTTCCCTCTACCCTGCCAACCCTTCTGCGGCCAAGGTCTTCCCGGGTTCGAACTAAAACCCTGGATCCAAAGCGCCCTGAAAATCCGGAGCTGTTCAAAAGCCGACCCTTGATCTGGGCCTGGAGGTTGCAAATGGCCCCTATCCAGAACTGCCCCGAACCAGACCCGCTGCCCCGCTTTCAGCCAGGCATCTCCCACGCCACAGCCATTCTCCTCCTGCAGCTGAGTCTGCCCCACGGAGCAGGGGGGTGGGTCCTTTCCCACGGGAGCTTTGGTTTTATTTCAGCTCGGAGGTATCCTGGAGCGGTTGCACCCCTCCTGCACTGGGACATTTATACCACGCAGTGCCGGCACCTTGCCATGGTGACTCGCTGCAGACCAGGGCGGCGGGGGGTGGGAGGGATACACGGAGCTGAGCGGCTGCCTCGGGTCTTAAGATCTTTGGTGCCCCCAACTTTCACAGACCCAAGCAGGCTGGATCCTGAGCGGAGTTCAACGGAGCTCCCACCAGCTGGGAATCCACTCGCAGGAGGCGTTGGGAGATTATGCCGGTTTCCTGCCAGCTTTCCTTGCTCGATTAGGCAAACGAATTTCCCAAACGCTTGCCCCGAGCTCCCCGGGGCCTGGGGAGCGTGAGCGCTTTGCTGCTCTCCAGGAAGGTCTCTGGGGAGATCCTGGGGCCCTGGGAGCAGAGACGTGCCGAGGGAACAAGCCCTCGCAGCGGGTGGCATCTGTCTCCCAATGCCGCTGATTTGTGGTGGCACAGAGGAGACTGAGGGTGCCGCTTTCATGGCTGTGTCAGCAACGTATTGCCCCATATGCGTATGGGGCAGGGGCTTCTCAGGCCTGGTCTCGGTGCCATTAAACTGGTCACGTGCAACGGAAGCCGGAGCTGGCCCTGAGTTGTATCCTACATGGAGCCAAAAGCAGCATCTACGCACTGAAATGAAGCCACTTCTGGAGTGGAGCATGTCAGTGGCCAACCAGCTCACAGCGGCGGGGAGACCCCTGCCTCAGAGAAAGCACCCCCTGGCGTGGATTTTCACGCCAGTATCCTTGTGCTCAGTGACTCCTGATTTACAGCAGGGGGGAGGGGAATCAGGCCCACAGTTTTAACCCAGTGCTTAGGGTTAGGCCCCCTCTCTCTCTCTCTTGGGTCCCAGGCTTTTGGGTCCCAGGGCATTTAAGTGTCTCTGGAAGTTTATACAACTTCTCACCTCCCCCCAATCATAGTATCTGAGCACCCAAGGGTGGTGGTGGGGAAATCAAGCCCCTTAATAATACACCCTCCCATTAAGGGTCCGGAAACCCGTTAATGAAGACTCACAAAGCCCTGCCCCAGGAGGTGGGTATCATTTTACCCATGGGGAAACTGAGGCAAGGAGGCCTGACTCTGGCAAAGCTGGGAGTGGAACCCAGGCATCCTGCCTGCCCGGTCCCTACGTGCTAACCACTGGGATACAGCAGACATGGGGCTTTTGGAAGGCCAATGCTGCCCTCATGTGGGGGGCGAGGGGGGGAGGATTTGCCATGCCGGGTCTCGCCTCCCTCCCCCCATAGCTATGATCCCCGACAGGCATTTCTGCTGCCTCTCAAATCGCGTTAGCGGCAGGCCCCGCTATCGATGGCCTGGGTCTCCCGTCTCATTCCCAGTCTGTTTGGGACGGAGCTAATCCTCTGTTTGGCTTTCCCACACGAGGGTAAGACCCTGGGACGGAGCAGGGGTGGGGACAGACCGGGGAGCTCCTTGGACTGCATCAGCTACAGCTTAGCAGGAGCTGAGAAGGAGCAATGGGATCGCTGCTCGAGTACAGGCCCAGGGTCTCCTCAGACAGCTAGGCCGCGCTGCCACCCTCACTGCCGCCGGTGAGTCTACGGGTGCCTCTGACTGCAGCGTCGCCAGACCCCTTGTGTGCCTGGCCCCGGCTTCCAGCGAGTTCGAAATGACGGGCCCAGATCCTCCCAAGTTAACCAGTTAACCCCAGCTGAGCTCTGACGGGAGGCATCAGCATTCCTGGCTCCGTGATCATTTTGAGGTCTAACTCTCATAGGCACCAGCCAGGGATCTGACCCTTCAGATTACAGGCAAACCGGTTCATTGCTCTTATGTTGCATAGCCAACGGCTGTCCAATCAGCGCAAGCTACTCCACTTTGGAACTTACACCAGTTTCCCAGCCCATGTACACAGGGGGTCGCACGGGTGTCAATCAGGAGTAACTCCACTTTGTGTTCGTACAGGGCCTAGGGCGATGGGGTCCTGATCTTGCCTGGAGTTTCTAGGTGCTACTTTAATACAAATAAAGAATAATATTATAATGATAAAAGCAGCAAAGAATCCTGTGGCACCTTCTAGACTAACAGACGTTTTGCAGCATGAGCTTTCGTGGGTGAATCCCCACTTCTTCGGATGCAAGAATGATAGAAGTTAATAAAGTACAGGCAGGAGCTGAAGAGAAACAGTCAGGCAAAACCGTCCCATTCAGTTATATCACATGAAGGCAGACAACTAAATATTGACCATTTTTATAAGTGCTTGTATACAACTGCAAGAAGTTTAAACACTAAAGATGGGTGGACTTGAGTGCCTGGTATTAAAGAGGAGATTGATAGAATAGGCATCACAAAAACTTGGTGGGCGGATGATAATCAATGGGTAATACCAGGATACAAAATGTCGAGGAATGACAAAGCAGGTCATGCTGCTAGGCGAGTGGCACTATATGTGAAAGAAACCAGTCAAACACTGCAAAAATCTTAAATGAATCAAACTGCATCATAGAATCGCTACGGATAGAAATTCCAGGCTTGAATAATAAGAATATAGCAGTAGGGATATACCACTGACCACCTGACCAGGATGGCGATAGTGACGGTGAAATGCTCAGGGAGATTAGAGAGGCTACAAAAACAGAAACCCCAATAATGATGGGGGATTTCAACTATCCGCATATTGACTGGGAAGAGATGCAGAGATAAAAATCTCTAGACACCATTAATGGCTGCTTCTTGGGGTAGCTAGTCCTTCCACCCACAAGGGGAGAGACAATTCTTGATTTAGTCCTAACTGGTCCAAAAGGTGAATATAGCTGAACCGCTCAGTAATAACGACCGTAATGTAATTAAATTTAACATCCTTGGGGGGGCGGGGGGAGGAGTACCAGAGAAAATCACCACAGCAGCATTTAACTTCAAAAAGGGGAACTACACAAAAATGAGATCAGTTAAACAGAAATTGAAAGGAACAGTCACAAGAGTGAAATGCCTGCACACTGCATGGAAACCTTTTAAAAACACCATAAGAGATGCTCAAACTATATATGCCCCCCAAATAAAACAAACAAACAAATAAATAAATAAATAATAATCAGGAAAGGGACCAAAAATATACCACCACAGTAAACAGAGTTAAAGAGATGCTTAGAGACAAAAAGACATGTTTTAAAAATTGGAAGTCAAATCCTACTGAGGAAAACAGAAAAGAACATAAACTCTGGCAAGTCGAGTGTAAAAATATAATTAGGCAGGCCGGAAAAGAATTTGAAGAGCAACTAGCAAAAGACACACACAAAAATTTTGCTGTTAGTTTTAAGTATATCAGAAGCAGGATGCCTGCCAAACAAATCAATAGGGTCCACTGGTTGATTCAGGCGTTACAGGATCACTCAAGGAAGACAAGGCCGTTGCGGAGACGTTAAATGAACTTTTTGCATCCGTCTTCACTGCAGAGGATGTGAGGGAAATTCCCACACCAGAGACATTCTTTTTGGCAACAAATCTGAGAAATGGTTCCAGAATGAGGTGTCAGTAGAGGAGGTTTTGGAACGAATTGATAAATTAAATAGTAATAAGTCACCAGGACCAGGGCCGGCTCCAGGCACCAGCTGACCAAGCAGGTGCTTGGGGCGGCCCCTCGGGAGAGGGGCGGCACGTCCAGCGATTCGGCGGCAATTCGGCGGAGGGTCCCTCACTCCCGCTCGGAGCGAAGGACCTCCCGCCGAATTGCCGCCGCAGATCGCGATCGCGATCGCGGCTTTTTTTTTTTTTTTTTTTTTTGCTGCCTGGGGCAGCAAAAACCCTGGAGCCGGCGCTGACCAGGACCAGATGGCATTCATCCAAAGAGTTCTGAAGGAACTCAAATATGAAACTGCAGAACTACTAACTGTGGTATGTAACCTATCGCTTAAATCAACCTCTGTATTAGATGACTGGTGTTTAGCTAATGTAATGTCGATTTTTTAAAAAGGCTCCAGAGGTGATGCTGGCAATTACAGGCCAGTAAGCCTGACTTCAGTAACAGGCAAATGGATAGTAAAGAACAGAATGATCAGACATATAGATAAACACGATATGTTAGGGAAGGGAAAACATACCTCACCAATCTATTAGAATTCTTCGAGGGTATCAATAAACATATGGACAAGGGTGATCCAGTGGATATAGTGTACTTGGACTTTCAGAAAGCTTTTGACAAGGTCCCTCACCAAAGGCTCTTAAGCAAAGTAGGCAGTCATGGGATAAGAGGGAAGGTTCTCTCATAGATCAGTAACCGGTTAAAAGATAGGAAACAAAGGGCAGGAACAAATAGGTTTCACAGTGGAGAGAGGTGAATAGCGGGGTCCCCCAAGGATCTGTAGTGGGACTAGTGCTGTTCAACACATTCATAAGTGGTCTGGAAAAAGGGGTAAGGAATGAGGTGGCAAAGTTTCAGACGATACAAAATTACTCAAGACAGCTAAGTCGAAAGCTGACTGCAAAGAGTTACAACGGGGTCTCAACACTGGGTGACGGCAACAAAATGGCAAATGAAATTCCGTGTTGATAAACACAAAGTGATGCACATTGAAAACATAATCCCAACTATGTGTGCAAAATGATGGGGTCCAAATTAGCTGTTACCAGTCGAGAAAGAGATCTGGGAGTCATCAAGGATCGTTCTCTGAAATCATCTGCTCAATGCGCAGCGGCAGTCAAAAAAGCAAACAGAATGTTAGGAACCATTAGGAAAGGGATAGAGAAATAAGACAGAAAATATCATGATGCCACTATATAAATTAATGGTACACCCACACCTTGTACTGCATGCAGTTCTGGTCACCCCATCTCACAAAAGATGTATTAGAATTGGAAAAAGGACAGAGAAGGGCAACAAAAAATGATGAGGGGGATGGTACAGCTTCCGTATGAGGAGATACTAAAAACACTGGGACCGTTCAGCTTCGAAAAGAGACGACTAAGGGGGGATATGATAGAGATCTATAAAATCATGAATGGGCTGGAGAAAAGTGAATGGGGAAGTGTTCTTTACCCCTTCACGTAACAAGAACCAGGGGTCACCCAATGAAATGAATAGGCAGCAGGTTTAACACAAACATAGGGAAGTATTTCTTCGCCCAGTGCACAGTCAACCTGTGGAACTCATTGCCAGGGGATGTGGTGAAGGCCAAGACTATAACTGGGTTAAAAAAAAAAAAAGAGTTAGATAAGTTCCTGGAGGACAGGTCCATCAATGGCTATTAGCCAGGATGATCAGGGACACAACCCCATGCTCTGGGTGTCCCTAAACCTCTGACCGCCAGAAGCTGGGACTGGACAACAGGGATGGATCACTCAATAATTGCCCCCTCTGAAGTGTCTGGCACCGGCCCCCGTCAGAATACAGGACACTGGGCTAGAGGGACCATTGGTCTGACCCAGCCTGGCTGTTCTTCTGTTCTTATAGTCAATGGGTTACAGGGCTCAATTCTCCTCCCACTTACCCCAGGTTCACACTGGTGTAACTCAGCTGACCTCATTGGCGTTACTCTGGATTAACACCAGTGGGAGTGCACAGAGCATCAGGCCCCTCAGCATACAAACTGGTGTGAGACCACAGTTGCTTCCCCCATTGCTTAGGTCATGGCTGACTCTAGCCCACTGGGCTAGTGGCAATGTGTCCCGGACACAGGCTGTTTCCACGGGCACGTGGAATCGCTCCCCGTGANGGTTACAGTGCTCAATTCTCCTCCCACTTACCCCAGGTTCACACTGGTGTAACTCAGCTGACCTCATTGGCGTTACTCTGGATTAACACCAGTGGGAGTGCACAGAGCATCAGGCCCCTCAGCATACAAACTGGTGTGAGACCACAGTTGCTTCCCCCATTGCTTAGGTCATGGCTGACTCTAGCCCACTGGGCTAGTGGCAATGTGTCCCGGACACAGGCTGTTTCCACGGGCACGTGGAATCGCTCCCCGTGACCACACCCCCAGGTACCACCCACCTCACTCACTCCACCCCACGCCAACAGCAGTAATGCTGCGTCAGGGAGTCACTCCCGTGGGCCCTGCAGGCAGCGTTTCAAACTTCCTCCCGGGCTGATGGTTTGGTTGTTTTTCCACTGAGCTCCTCTTTTGCCTTTTTAATTGCACATCGGGGCGGCAGCAAACGGGAGCGTAACAGACCACACAAGTGTCCAAACGCACACACCTCCCATTGGCACCGACAGACGAGGCGATGCACACACACACAGGCCCACACGATGAGCTGCAAAGGGGAGGCACCCTGGGGACAAGGGACCTTAAAATTAGAGCCAGACCAAAAAACAACAACAAAAAATGGATGCTCGGGTTCACTGGCAGTTTTGAAAGGTTAAAAAAAAAAAACATTTGGGGGGGGGGTCAAAGGAAACGCTTTGTTTGACCCAAAATGTTTTGATTTTGAGCATTCTTAAATATGTTTGAATTTGAAAAGAAAATCAAGGCAATGTCAAACCGGAAAAATCAAAATGTTGAAATTCCCCCCACCCCCACCCGCCGCTGCACAATTTGGTGAATCTGACGCAACCTGCGAACGGGTCGCTCGCGGGTTTTTGCCCCGAGACTTTCAGCTGAAAGTTTTCGCCCACCTCTAATGAAAACCCTCTTCCGGCCGGATCCTTAGCTGGTGTCTATTGACGTAGCGCTACTGATGTCAGAGGAGCTCCGCTGATTTACAGCGGCTGGGGAGACGGACCTCGGCACGAAGACGCCGGGCCGGATTCTGCGCTACATCACGGCGGCGGAGCAGAGAACCAGCCCTCTCAGCTCTAGCGTTCAATGTGCTTCTCCTAACCCAGACACCGCGGGTGGAGCAACATTGCTGTATGGTCCCTATCTATAGAGAGCTGGCTGGCCAGAGGCACATGGATTGGCGTGACCAAGCTGTTCTTAAAGGTCGTGTTCTTTTAAACAACTGCGCGGATGTTCCTGAACACTCCGATTTCAGCAGGTTTCTTCCCCTTCCCCTTATCTTCCATTTGAGGATCTTAAAGCACTTTGCAAAGACTGATGTGTGAACGCTGACAATCTCCCCCCAGGAGGTGGGCCACCCCAATTTAAAGATGGAGAAACCGAAGCGTGGGGTCTTGGCCCAGAGAAAGAGCTGGGGATGGAACCCAGGAGTCCTGCCTCAGGCCTCTGCACACCGACCACAGCCTGAAATAGAATCCGTCGCCCAGCCTGTCTGTGACCACCAGCCCCCCAGCCCAAGGAATAGAAGCCAGGAGTCCCACGTTGTGGGTCGTCCCCTGCTCTCACCGCTAGACCACACTCCCTCCCAAACCCAGCTGTCCTGATGCTCGGTCCCCTGCTCTAACCACTAGACCACATGAGCACATCCACAAACAAAAATTTCTTCTTCCCTTCACGGAGACTTCGACGGGGTGACCACCCGGAGGGGATCACACGGCACACCAGTGGAGGCAGGGGAGACGCACGCAGAGCTGTGCCAGGCAGAGAACGTCTGCAAAGCTCTCGCCAAACCAGTACGGCGCCAGGACCCTCCCTCTGGCTGAGGGTTCAATTGTAGCACACAGCTCCCGGCCGAGTGACAGTCTGAGCGAGGGGGGTGCGGCCGTCCTTAGCCTGGGTTGGTCAGTAACATCTCGGGGAGGCAGGGAGCTGGGGTGCTGCGGCAGGGAGTTTCAGACCAGACCAGCTGTTTTCCCCCCCAAGGGGGAACAAATAAGCAGTTCTCTGGGTGTCAGATGCTGTCTTTTCCCCAAGCCAAACAGCTCAGTGCGGAGACGGATAAATGTGCAGGCCTCTCAAATGGACTCAAGGGGCCAGAACTTCACCTGGTATAAGGAACGCCAATGACAGCCCTGAGTCCCACTGAGTTACCCCAGCTGAGTTCCTGGCCCCCTTGAGGTTAAGAAGCCCTGGCAGGATCTGTCTAGGATCTGCTCTCTGCTACGCGTTACGGGCCTGACTAATATCACTGGTAACCTCCCCACACACACACACGCTTCACTGGTTTCAGTGGGAGGTTTGGTTCTGATGGATTTATTGGTAGTAAAGTAATAACGCATTGTGGGCATGAGTGATAAAATCCAATCCCAGAGCAGGATCCAAAAGTGTCCAAGGCTGGTTGGGATTAAAGGGGGGAAATCGCGGAGTCTCTAAAAGCAACACAAGAATGTTCTCAAATTGGGCAGCCCAAACCGGAGTCAATCCATAGTCGATGCCACAGCATCTAGCATGGATCCCCGAGTCCTTTACCGACTGATAGAAAAAGATTCCCCTTACCCACCACTGGAATGCAGCCACCTCTGGGAGGGAGCTCAGCAGCTGTGTAAGGATTTGATCCAAAGCCAATGGAAACAGTTCAACAGGCCATAATAGCACCCAATAATGCTGTGCAGCGGTTTCGGACAGGAAGAGAAGTGCCACAGAGCTTGAAGAAATGTTTGTTCATGCGGCCAGATGGGCCGTTTTTAAATTCTGGAGCTGAGCAGAAGGGGAGATTTTAGGTGGTTTTAGACAATTTTTTTCAAGCGCTAGTTAAAAATAATCCGCTGGTCTGGTGACATTGTGGGAGATGTTAGAGGCAGGGCCTTATGCAAACGTGTGCGCTTGAAAGCAGAAACTCGGTCGCTGATTTTTTAAACTCAATGGTCCAGACTCTCATCCGGTGGAAACTAACGCAGCTCCACTGGTTTCAAAGAAGCCACATCGATTTACACCCGCTGAGAACTTGGCCCCTGTTTGATGGTGTTTTCTATCCACTTTCTGCGGGTGTAAATGGAGGGCCAGGAAGAACTTGCCCCCACTCCCTACTGGGTAAATCTGGAGTATGGCCGCAGTGAGTCAGGATGGCTATTTTAACCTAGGCCTTTCCTATTTCAATGTCTCCTCCGGCATGTGGCTGCATCTAGATCCCACATGACTGCTGGATCGCCGACCCCCGCGCACTGTCAGCAGGGGACACTGCAGGATCGGGCCCCCCCACACACACATTGACTCAGCAGGAGACACGGCGGTTGCCTGATGGTGTGAGACTCTGGGTTCTTCGCCTGCCTAGCGCCAAGTCTGACTCTTAGGTGACAGCCGTCCTGCCTCAGGGCACAAGTCCAATACCAGTCCTTGGGGACCGGGCTGTGATGAGCTACCAAAAATCTACAGGAAGCAATTGCTGAAGTTAAATCTAAACATCACTGAAAGCCACGTGGCCCTGCCCTTCACGTAACACAATGATCTAGAGCAGAGGTGGGCAAACTACGGCCCGCGGGCCACATCCGGCCCACTGGACCATTCTGCCCGGCCCCTGAGCTCCCAAGCCAGGGAGGCTCGCCCCAGGCCCCCCTCCCCTGCAGCCACAGCTCTGCTTGCGCCTGCCCACCTCCCAGGCTTTCCAATAAGATAAGGGTTAGATAAGGGGCAGGAGGTCCCGGGGGGCGGTCAGGGAACAGGGACGGTTGGATAGGTGTGGGAGTCCCGGGGGGCCTGTTAGGGGGCAGGGGTGTGGATAGGGGTCAGAGCAGTCAGGGAACAGGGAGAAGGGGGGGGTTGGATGGGCCGGGGGTTCTGGGAGAGTGGTCAGGGGACGGGGGGGTTGGATAGGTGTGGGAGTCCCGGGGGGCCTGTTGGGGGGCGGTTGGGTGGATAGGGGTCGGGGCAGTCAGGGGACAGGGAGTGGAGGGGAGGTTGGATAGGGGGTGGGGTCCCGGGGGGGCAGTTAGGGGCAGGGGGTCTTGGGAGGGGGCAGTCAGGGAACAAGGAGCAGGGGGGGTTGGATGGGTTGGGGGTTCTGAGGGGGGCAGTCAGGGGGTGGGAAGTGGGAGGGGTCGGATAGGGGGCGGGGACCAGGCTGTTTAGGGGGCACACCCTCGGGCCAAAAAGTTTGCCCACCCCTGATCTAGGGAGTTGATCCCAGCTGCTGATAAACCTTCCAGGAGTGTGGGAGCGTAAAATACCCCGTGTCCTCACCAGGGGCGGTGGGGCGAACCAACGGCACCCAGAGAGAAGTCCCTTGTCTCCCCCCAGCTCGGCCACAGGGGCGTGGAGAAACCTGACCCCTAGTGGGTGCACTTGAGGGATGCATGGCTGAGCTAGCGCAACAGAACAGTGTGTCCTCGTAGCCCCTACTGAGAGCAGTTCCTATTTATTTGCAGACGGTCCCTATGGCAATGGACTGACTGCATCAGTGAGGACTGGCCTGGAGAAGGAAGAAGAACTAAAGGAAATCTCCTCCCATCCCTGGCACAGGTGCCTTCACTTCCTCCCAAAACACAGTTGCCTGCTTTTAATCCCAGAGGTGTCAGAAGAGCAGGCAAAGCCAGATCCCAGAGCACAGGGGCAGGGGGAGGAGGCCTGGGAGCCATTCACCCCTCATTAAACTGGTCTTTCACCTTGCCCCTGAGCCTCTTCCTTCATCAGCTCTGTCTCCACCTCAGCTCATCTGAGCAGGAACCTTCCTTCCTTCGTGGCCGCTTGCCCCGACTCCCCTGGAAATGGATTCCCAGCTCAGGACTGGTCTCTGCTGCATGCTAACGCCATGCTGCCATTACCCCAGAGCACAGACGTAGCTGTAGGAACTCCACCTCCCCTAGCGGGGTCGACAGAAGCATCCCTCCCTCAGCCCAGCCACATCTACACCAGGGGCTAGGTCAGCCGAGCCCTCAGGGGTGTGAATTTTTCACACCCAAGAGCCATGGCTATGTCAATCGGGATTTTTAGTGTCACCCAGACCGCCACTACCCCAGTGGAAATCCAGAGTGGCCCCCCTGTCTTCAATGGACAGAGTCCCAATCTCCTCCCTCCAAGATCCAGAGCAGCGCCACCGACTTTAAAAGACTAAATTTCCCACTCCACCCTACGTCCACTGCCACTGAGAGTTGGGGTGGATTCCCTCCCTGCGCCACGTCCTCTCTCTCCAACCTGGCCGACGCCCATGCTGCTTGGATTCCCTCCTCAAACCGTCCCCCCCACCCCACCCCTGCACTTCTCCCGCTTCATAGGATCTCCCCACTTTCTCCCTGCCAGCCAGGCGCCAAAACGCAGCCCTCTCTCCAGACCCTCCCATCTGGGCTAGGTCTAAATCTTGCCAGTTCTTTCTGCAGAACCTCTCTAAGGGCTAGCTGGTGACGACGCGCCATGCTGACGGGGGAGAGCTCTCCCGTCGGCATCATAAAACCAACCTCCGCGAGAGGCAGCAGCTCTGTCGTCGGGAGACGCTCTCCTGCCGGCACAGCGCTGTCCACACCCGCGCACAAGGGGATGGCTTAGTCACACATAACCACGTCAATCAGGGGTGGGGAAAATCCACACCCCGCACGAGGCAGTTCTACCGACCTAACGCCCCCCGTGTAGAGCGCCGTGTGACCCCTCGGGGGAGAAGCCACGGCCTGGCCTCTCCATCCGTGCAGCTAAAACTCTCACCATCTCGTGGCCCTGACCAATGCAGGCTTGTCCCGCGCCGCCCTGCGAAGAGCATCACTGAGCACCCCACCGCTCTCTCTGGATCTCCCCCCTGGCTCCCCCTTTCTCCAGCACTTCAAACATGAGCGATTTGCCTTTCCTTTCAATTCTCAGCCTTCAGGGCCTGTCCCCACCCTAACCATCATCTCCCTGAAATGTCAGCTCCCCGCAGGGGGTGCCAGCCCCGCCAACACCGACTTGTTACATTTTCAAACAAGCCCCTCTGTGCTCTCTCCCACGCTGCCCCAGTAAACACCCCCAACGCCACCTCCTTGGCCATCTTCCTGGTGGCCTTCACTCTGCTGATGAAGTGGAATTTTGTTCGCCTGCAATTCCCTCAACTCTCTCCTTTGCCTTGATCCCACAAAAAAATGAACACTGGCGAGGCAGCTGGTGCCGGTCCCTCGTACGCCCCCACTGGCATCCAGCCGCTGTCTCTTGCACCCTCTTTTTGTTCTGTGTTGGTGAAGCACCTAGTGCAATAGGGCTCTGATCCTCCGTGGGGGCTCTGCCCCCTCCCCCCCGATGCTATCGTCCTACAAACACCATCCGGCCCTGATCTCAGCTGAGGCCTCTGGACGCTACAACCATAACGAGCCGGATCGGCCGGTGTAAATCAAAGCAGCTCCATTGATTTCCCCAGAGCCAGGCCGATTTACACCAGCTGGGGATCTGGCCCAGATGACAACAGATTCCCCAAGGCAGAGTGAAACACACCCCCCCCGGGAAACATGGGTTAAAGGGACTGGACCAGGGTTAATTTCTTGGCAGGACTTCGGGGCTGGGTTTGGGGATGTGACACCCGGCGCTGCTTTGATCATTGCAATACTTCCAAGCATGCGGGGGGGGGGGGGGGGGGGGGGAGAGAAGAGAATAAGGGGGTTGGGGGAAGGAGCGTGTGCACGGGAGATAAAAGTCCCACTGGGCTGTAATGTTGCATTAGCATCAGCAGAAGCTTTAAGCGTGCAGGGACCGGCCCCCCGTTTCCAGCGTCTCCTGCTTTTTCCTAAGGGGATCGGAGCGGGGTCTGGAAAAAAATTAACTGGCCCTGAGAACCGAGCATCTTCTGGCAGCTGAGTCACATTTTCCACGGAGGGCTGGTGCGTCGCAGCCGGCGCCCGGCTCAGCCCACCTGCCGCCTTGCTGGGAGGCGGGGGGGGGAACGTTTCGCCTACGAGACCCGACACCAACGAGACTCAGGAGGAGGCTGCCCCATGGGAGAACCAGCCTCTCTCCGCACAACGAAAGCGCGTCAGCCTGCGCCAGGAGAGGGGCGAGACTAGGTGCAGGGGCCATCTGTGTGTTCGGCGTTTGTACAGCACCGAGCACAGCGGGGGGCTGGTCCAGGACTGGCTGATCCCCAGCAAATAGTCTAATTGTTTCCCCCCTCCTCACCACGCCCACCTTGGGCTGCAACAGGGGCACGCCCAAGCACCAGACAGTCTGGGGTAGTTTGCAGGAGGGATCCCATGTAGGGTGACCAGATGTCCCGATTTTATAGGGACAGTCCCGATTTTCGGGTCTTTTTCTCACCTAGGCACCTATTCCCCCCGCCCCCCCCCCCCGTCCTGATTTTTGACACTTGCTGTCTGGTCAGCCTAACCCCATGTGGACGTGCCTGGGGAAGAGGCAGAGAGATTGTCATGCAGTGGACACCTCCGAGAGAAGCCCCACTGGATCGAGCTCATGGGAATGTCCCGACACATCGAAAGGACGGACAGGCCGGCCCATAGAGTGCGAGAGGGGGAGTTTGGGATCCACAAAGGCCATGTTCCAATCTCACCCCAACTTCAGTGGGAATTCTGGAGGGAGGCCCAGCCAGGTGATAAGGCACATTCTCCTCCTCAGAGCTCATCCATGTTAGAACTAACATGCTAAGGACCAGCTCCTCAGCCGGTGTAAATCCACTGACTTCAGAGCTAGGCTTATTTACACCTCACCCACGGGGGAGCTGGCCTTCAGCCCATGTGGTTCCCCCCATACCATTAATTGCCCGTCTACTACTCTGAGAAAGAAAATCATCCGTCACGCTGGGGGCGCCAGCCAGCAATGGTATTTCTGCTTGGTCAGAGCAGCCCACAGGTCCTGGGCCGGAGCTATGTCCTCGCCCCACATGTTCACCTAAGGCCTTTGAGGCTCTCAAGCTAGACCTGGTAGGGGGCTGAGCCTTCTGGGAGCAGGGGCCCATCCCCTCCTCAGATCAGAGACCGCCTTCACGACCCAGATTACCACCACTGGGGCTTCCCTTTTCTTTTAGCTTCTTTTTTTGTTTGTTTTCCAGCTAGGTCTGAGCCCAAACCTTCCTCTCCGAACAGCCCCAAGCTTAGGGGCAGACCGGATCCCATCCCCCGTATATACTTTAAATGCCTGCTTCCCAGGACATCACTGTTCTTATTTACTATTCATCTTGTAGCAGCAACTAGGCCCCCCCCAATGACAGACCAGGCCCCCGCACTGCTAGGCGCTGTACAAACAGACCCACAAGATGGTCCTCCTACAGCTTACGCCCGATGGGCTCACTCTCATTTTAAAGTCACTGTCCTAAAAATTCTCCAGCAGGCCCCAGAGGGAGGACTCCAGAAAACAAATACAATAAATAAAACCCTGTCTGTGAAACAAAGGCAGGACCCTACCAGTTCTCATGGGTAGGGTGGGATGGCTTCTTTGTGGGAAGTTGCCCGGAGTTCAGTGTAAATAAAACATTTTAACAGAAGAATGAGATGACTCAAAATTGTTCTTTTGGGACTTAAGGAACACAACGCCAGGAGGCCTCCATTCAGCAAAGCACTTGAGCGCCTGCTTAAAGTTAAGCGCGTGCTTTGAAGTCCCATCGAGCTGAAGATCCCTGCTGAATCAGGGCCCTCGTTAGGACAAAACGGTGCAGCAAAGGCGGGCGTAATCAGCACTGTAAGAAACAGGCATCACCAGAGCGGATCAGACCCCGTGATCCGATTAGTCGGGCTGGGAGACCCAGTCTACACAGCAATCAGAGGTGTGATCGCAGCACATGTGACCACGCCTGAGCTCGCTTTAATCTCGTTAGCTCAGGCAGCAACAGCAGTGAAGCCATGGCAGCACGGGCTAGCCACCCGAGGGTCCCGAGTGAGTTTGATATCGGAGCAGCGTGGGCTGTACAAAGACAGCTAGATTAAAGCTAACTCAGGTGTGTCTACTATCACACCTCCAACCGCTGAATGGCCAATCAAGATGCTGCGGTTGAAGATGCAAGAAACCCTCACGATAATTTAGGCAGGGTTCCGCTAATACGGTGATGGGTGCTATGGGGAAAGACTGAAGAAGAAATTGAGCAGGTTATTCAATAGCTATTTCCAGTGCTTGATTAGCCCTTAAATATGAAGGATTTAAAGCAATTACACTGTTTATCCTACCTAACATAACTGTAGGCATTCGCCGGTTGTTAGTTTTGCCGTTATTGGAGAAATGGCATTGATCTCCCGGAGCGTGAGCATGTCGCTTCCCTCTCTGTCTGACAAGCAACTACGGAGACATTCCAATAAACGGGCCAGGTTATCCACTGAGCTCAAGCGGCACAGCTGCGTGGACCGCCACGGAGAGAAGTCATTTTACGCCAGCTCAGAATCTCGCCCAGCAGTACCGGCCCCCAAAAGGTTTATAAATAAATATATTTCACATTTAAGCGAGTTTCGGGCGCGTGGGGACTTTGATGTGGTTGGAATTTTAATCTGTTACTCTGCGGGGGACTGTTTTATCTCCGGCGGCAAATATCACGTAGAACATCGAAAGAGGAACGCTTTAAGACCCTACATTCTAGCAGGTGTCTGAGGACTGATGTATAGAAAAAACTCTGGCTTAAACCAGCAGCAAGGACTGGCCACCTCTTGGAAGCCAGGGCCATACTGTGTCTGTATCTTGGGGCTGAACTACAGATTTTATACTGATACCACTATGTCAGTTAGGGGGCTGGTTATACCAATACAACTCCTACCATGCACGCAGTTCTATTGATACAAAAGTGACTCAGGTCACGTCTATGCTACAGACGTCCACCGGCATATCCATGTCAGTCAGGGGTGTGAAGAGGTGTGATCGCCGGACAAAACACAGCTGTGCTAGCAAAAGCCCCTAGTGTAAACAGAGTCATATTGCCAAAATTGTGCTTTTGCTGGCATAGATTATTTTGCTCTATGGGACTGGAATAAGCGATACCTGTAAAACCTTCCAAGGGTACATCTGGCTTCACACTGGTATAATTTATTTCCCATCCCATATGGGACTAGTTATACCGGCATAAAGCACCTTTATATTGGTACAACTGCATCCACACTAGGGGGCTTGTATGAATTTAACTACACTGCTTTTGCGTTTAGACAGTCCTTGGGGGTCTCAAACAGACCTGTGCTCCATTGTGTTAGGCGCTATACAAACACACACAGTCCCTCCCCCAAAGAGCTTGGTTTTCAAAAGGGGTGAAATGAAATCCTGGCCTTACTGCTGTCAATGAGTGTTCTGCCGTTGATTTCAATTCAGACAAGCTGTCACCTCATCAATTTTCCGTGTTGGGCTCTCTAATATCCTGGGACAAGGTGGGTGAGGCAGTATCTTTGATCAGACCAACTTCTGTTGGTGAGGAGGACAAGCTTTTGAGATTCATGGAGCTGAAAAAGAGCCGTGTGTCTGTGTGTGTAGCTGAAAAGCTTGTCTCTTTCACCAACAGAAGTTGGTCCAACAAAAGAGATTACCTCCCTCACCTTGCCTCTCTAACATCTGATTTCAAAACAAACTAATATTGTTACAAGCAACACCTCAGGTTGACGAGGTTAATGAGAGGAAGTGGAGAGAGGGGAAAAAACCAAAACACATTTTTCTATATGTTTTTCCACATTGTTTACTTTGTGCATTTGACAGCACTCTGTGTCTTGTCAGTTTCACCATTTCCTCTGTTATAGTCAATTTCATAGTTTTCCCCTGTAGAGTCAATTTCCCCTGATTGTTGGTGTGGGTCTTTATACACACTACAGGGGAAAGAAAATCTCTCTCTCTCCCCCTCCCTCTCTACCTATATATAAGAATTCGCAATTGTAAAATATGGCAGGGGGATTCCAGGGTAGGGATAGGATGTGAAACCACTTTTAAATTCTTTGATTTAAATGGACTGGAGTTTGAGTTGATGGGGTCTCTCTACGCAGAACATTCCGGCTTTGATTTCCGTAGGGAATTCTGCTTAAAACGGACAGCACAACACCAGGGGCAACGGAGCTACTCTGAGTGCTTGTCTACACCTAAACCGCCACAGCGGCACAGCTTCAGTGTGGACACTACCTATGCCGATGGGAGACGGGAGGGATTCTCCCATCGGTGTTCGTAATCCACTTCCCCGAGAGGCAGTAGCTAGGTCACCAGAAGAATTCTTCCATCCATCTAGTGCTGTCTACATGGAGACTTCGATTGATCCAGCTCCATCCCTCGGGGGGGGGGGGGGGGGGGATTTTTCACACCCCTGAGCGGCGTAGCTGAGTTGATCTAATTTGTAGGCCAGACCCGACCTACAGATGAGGACCTGATGCATAGCTTTTAGCTAAAGATCAAGCTAACTTGTTGGGTTACTTTAAAGGTGCTTGCTTAGGAAAGGAGATGGCTTATCTCTGCTACTTCTGTAATAAACATGATTCCTAAAGGGGGGGTGGGGGCTCTGTCTAGGTTGCAATACATTGTTATTTGCTCATACATTCCCCAGGCTCGTACCACGCGACCATACCGCTAGGCTAAGCGCAGGGTGGAGACCACAGGACTGTGGTTCTGAAACAGAAGGGGGAGGAGTGGGCTGGGGTGAGGGCCATGGCTTGCTGCTAAGGAGAGGAGATGGAAGGATCCGCGGCGGCGATGAGTCGTGAAGCAGTGACACGGGGAACGGGGAGGTAAGTGGGTGCAAGTGGAAGATTATGTAGGTGCTCGGGTGGAAGGATATTTTTGGGCCAACTTCAGAAGTGAGTAAGTCTGTCCGGAGGGAGTCGGAGTCCTCTAGCCTGCCTTGCAGATCAGTAAGCAGGTCTAAGGGAGTCTACGAGTCACCCATGCCTAGGCCTTGCCTCTGAATCTGCCCCGCTAACAGGCATGTCCTAGCGATTGGGGTGGACGGGTCTAGGATACAGGGGCGGGTGCAAGGGTGTGGAAATCAGTGGCCTGGTGCTGAGGTGGGACTCCATGGGGGGCCTTATTTACAAATACACAGAGCCACAAAGCCTTGGGGGGGGGGGTCAGGTCCCCAATGGGGGCAGCACTCAATGGGCGTAAAATGGCCCAGCTCCACTGACATCGATTTGCACCAGCCGACGATCTGATTTTCCCCCTCCCCAAAGCATCCACCCGCCCCCTTGCCTGCTGGAGGAATGAGCTTTAGAAGGGGATAGTCCAGGGTTCTCACCCTAGGTCTGCTGACTCCCTGTCTGGTTGAGACAGCACCAGCTTTCTGCGCCTCAGTTTTCCAGTCTGTAAAATGGGGATGATTCTACCATCCCCACCGCAGTGCTATGAGGACTTCTCTCATAATGGACCGGCTTCACAACAGCGAAGTTTGATGGTTAATGGGTTTGCTGAACCCCAGCCTTCCGCCGCCCCCCCCCCTTTTCCATCTCCTGAGCACACCACAGAACACAGCCCCGCTTGCTCCCTCTGGTTAAAAAACACCCGTCGTGGAGGGGTGGCGGGTGGGCTGCTGATTTCCTGAGTCGACTTGTCTCCCAATGAAAAGCCTGCCGCTGAGTCTGAGATGATGAAAGGGCGCGGAGCCACAATAACCACGGCCGTGCAAGAGACACAAGAGTCAGGGAGACGCTGCTGCTCGCCTCCCCCCCGCCTCGGCCCGCTAATACCGACAAGGGAAAGAAAAGCTCTTTGCAGAGTAACATTGCACCAGGCAAGCCTGGCTCATTTTACACCGGGGGAGTGAATCAGGTCCAACAACTCCAAGGAGAGTTTAGCCTCAGGGCCAGTCTGTCTTTGGATTTACTTTGCACCGGGCCCGTGCATCCGTGCAAGTTGGTGCTTACACCAGTGCAACCCACCCTGGTAAACTGTACTAGTGCGACCCAGTTTTGCACCAGCACATTAGGGGGGTTGCACTGGTGCCCCTGCCTCCATGGAGTTATGTCAACACACGTTTTCCCAGTCTAGACAAGCCCATAGCAAATAAAACTAAGGAAGGGGTCTCCAGCTTTGGCTGTCAAATTGCTGTTGTGTTCTCATGGGGACAGCGCACTGTAGAAATAACAGGGACCATCCCACGTCTGGAAGGATGGGTCCAGCACCAGATTTGTCCCAGACGCCCGTTGAAAAGAAACTTACTGCAGCAATGGGCCAATAGTGGTGATGCTATAACAAGGAGCTGGGTTTGGGACAGAGGCCTGGTTCTGTCAAAGGTATTTAGGCACCTAACTCTCGCTGATTTCAACAGGCATCTAAATATCTGGGCCTGATCCATGTCCAATGAAACCATGGCTCCAGTGGATGCCAGATCAGCCCCTCGAACTGTAGTTTGTGTGAGCAAGAGAGAGATGGGTTCAAATGAAGCGCTTCCACCTTCCAACACACACACAGTTCCTGTGGGCCATTCGGAGACGATTTAAGTATCCTCCGAAAGGGAAGGAGCTAACTGTTAAGCAGCCCAATTCAGGGCGAGCGCTGATAGGCTCTGCCCTGTGTAATTATACACACACACACACTCTCTCTGCTGGAGTTACCCCAAACTCAGGGGTCTTGGTCAATGTCAGACCATTAGCGCAGAATACTGTAGCGCTTTCTCGTAAGGACATGACCTGCCTTGGTAGGAGTCGGCCTGAAAAGACAGCCACACTCCATGCCCAGCCTGGGTTGTATTTGGGTGACAGCGGATTTCAAGGAGCCGCCCGGGGGACACTCAGGTTGGATCCACGGGGAACCCCACAAATTCAAGCCTAGCTGAGCGACCGCCATGGAGCACCAAGCAGATCCCTCTCTTCCTCCCCAAAATTCACAGTGCTGGGGAGGTAATGGGCTTCCCTTCACTTTAAAACCCCATTGGAACTGGATTCTTTGCTATTCAGTTTGCAATCAGCCCAATGGTGGTGATGGGGTGGGGTGGGGGAAGACTTAGAGAAACCCAATGAGTAACTCCTGAAACCAATAGAGACCGAATCTCGAAAGCAATGAAATCCTAAGTCTGAGGGAGGGGGATATTTTAGGGCCTGCTCCTGCTCCCCTGAAACCAACGTCAGTTGTGTCATTGATTTCAATGGTGGCAGGATCAGGCCCGTGATTATGTAAGATGTTTGGGCTGGGTGTCAATTTGGCAGTATTCCGATGAAAGGGGCCTGACTTTCAGTCGGCACGGACCCACCCCCGGCTCCGAGAGAATGAAGCCCCCTTTCAGGGGTCACAAGTGAGGCGCACAAAAATCTTTAGCTACTTTCGAAAATCCTGGCCTACACATTCACACAGCACCGTTACAGAAGGATCTCAAAGCACTATCAAAACCAACCAGCTTGGCAGACAAGGGGCCCCAATCCTGCTCCCACTGAAGTCAATGGCAAGACTCCAATCTAGTGTCAGGGCAGCAGGACTGGGGCCCTCTCTACAGTGAATCATTTTAAGCCCCTCTGGAATGCAGCCACCTCTGGGCGGCGTTTGTTTAACACCCCACAGCAACAGATTAATTTAACGCATCATATTCGATTTAGTGAAAGGCTCAGAGGGGCGGAATGAACTATGCGAATGCATCCTATGTGCAGTTAAAACTCGTTTGGAAGGGGGTTAGTTCTGGGCTATGGGGAAAGAGGAAGCTATTTCTTCTGGTGATATTTTAGTAGGTTTCTATATGACCCCAGCAGTGGAAAAAAAAAAATCTCAGATGCTGAAAACCTATCAAATATGTTCCACCCCTAATCTGAATTTAAATTTCCAAAGGAACCGAGTCACTGGGGTTTGCAGGCAGAGAAGGGAATTGAGAGAATACTAGCCAGGGTTTTTCTAGCTCCAGGTGCTTTTGGATCTATGGGGTTGGTATTTCTTTCTCTCTTTTTTTCCCTTCCCCGTCCCCTTGATAGTGATGGTATGTAACTGAATCGCCCTGAGTGCTTCGCAGAGGGCATGCTCCACAGGATCGCAGGCCTGGAAACCTGCGTGGGAAATGAACCGGCCTTAACACGTTTAGACTTTCAACACATTAAGCAGGTTGGTTTCGGCATCAAAGTGACACCGTCTGTCTGGGCCAAAGAAAGAAAGAAAAAGCTGATAGGTGCCGAGACCTCCTGGGTGAAAAGGAGATGCCCCATCACAGCAGCAGCCAAATCCACCAGATCAGGGCGGCGTTTTAGCCATTTCCGAAGCTCTGTTTTGCACTGATTGGCAGTGGCAGCTCCAGCTTTTAATAAGTTATTAAAAAGCATCTTATAAAATGCATTAACCCCGGCAGAGGAGGCGAGAAAGCACCTACAAGGGAGGCAGGTTAGGTTAAAAAGAAGGGGCCAGATCCCCCGCTGGTGCAAATCGGCACGGCAATAGGGAAGTCGATGGAGCTCTGCTGATTTACACCAGCGGGGGGGAATCCAGTCCAGCGTGTGTGCGTCCGCCTGTTAAACTGACATTGAAATAGGACTGTGCCTGCTAGGAAGCAGCCCACCACGTAAAGAACAAATACAACACCGCTCCCAGGCCCCAAGCTGAGACCCCGCAACACCTCCCCGGACTAGGCCCTGATTTTGTAGCACCTCTTCCGTGCAGAGGTGACACAGGCAGCCTGATCTGCGATGGCGCTGTAGTCACAGGCAGCCCTAGGTGAAACATGCCTGACACCTTACAGACCCCTACACCCACTGAATCAGAATGGTAGGACTGGAAGGGACCTCCAGAGGTCATCTCGCCCCGTCCCCTGCACCCAGGGCAGGGCTACTTATTATCTGAAATCAGAGGCCCTCTTGCCACTGGGCTTCAGAGGCAGGCAGATGGGGCTACCACAGGGCAAAGCGTCCCCATCTGCAGCATGGGGGAGCCTGTGACGTGGTGGGGGCTGCTGAGGTGGAATTTTCATTCATGTTTGTCAAGGGCTTGGAGCCGACTGGGCCAAAGATGGGCACTCGGTTATACAACTTCATGGCATTTCAGGGTTCAGATTCCCTGCTGGCCGGATGCCATTGAAGTCAGTGGAGTTACGCCACCAGAGCATTTGGCCCTAGGTTGTCACCATCATGATTATTAAAGATCCGCAGCAGTTCGAGCGGACAAGCCTGGGAAAGGAGGACACGGTTTTAGTGCCGGCTAAAACCCTGGCTTCCCGTGACCCTGACCATGCACTGCCTGGGGACCCTGCCTGGTCAGGAACCCTGGCATGGATTCAAATGGTTTCCTTGTTGAGCTCGCTGGCACATCTGAGCGAGCCTGCCACCGGGACCAGAGCAGCTGCCCAGTGGCTCAGAACCTGCCCAGTCATTCTTGTGCGGACTTGGCTCTGGGACGTACCACCCTGAGAGTGTCCAGCGGGCACCAGCGGCGGAGGACTGCTGGGCACCCAAGCAGAAATACAGGAGGTGAGCCGGGAGACCCGCTCAGAGCTGGCCAGTGGAGCCCCTCACACTCAGCAAGACAAGAGATGGGAGAGAGAAAGCCAGTGTGTGTGGAAGATGGAAGTCATTCCATACACGCTCCCTTGTCAGGGCCGGATCTGGGTCTCGGTTACACCCGTGAAAATGCAGAGGAACCCCCAGGCACTTCACTTCTTGCTAGTTCCCCCCTAGTCGCTATGAGACTCAGTCAGAGCCCAGCCTGCCGGGCCCTGCGCAACCACAGCCCGAGACTCCGGCTTTGCCCCGGAGGGGCTGAGATCCGGACCTGGGGGACCTGCTGCTAGCCCCTGGGCGCCGGACCGCTTGGGCATTTCACTCACCCCGAAGGATTTACCGACCCGGCAGGTGTCAAAGAGCCAAGAGCGCCGAAAACAACTCCCGGGACTTGCAGACACCCAGCGAGCCGGGACCCCCCCCCCCCCCGGGACCCCGCGCCCTACACCCCCGGTGGCCCCCCTCGGGCAGGTAGGGGCGGGGAGCCGCAGGGCGAGCGAGCAGCTCTGGCTCCCTCCAGGGAAGTTTTTAGGACTTGGCTGGCGGAGCCGGGGGGGGGGGGCGATGAGTGGTCTCCATCCCCCCCCCCACTAGATTTGGGGGAGTCCCAATCTCCCCACCACCTTCACCAGACTCCCTCCGTCTGTACCAAGCCCCCGACTCCGCCCCGCCCCGCCCGGAGGGGCCCGGGCCCCCCTGCCCCGGCCTCACCTGCCCTGCTTGGTGATGATCATCTCGGTCTGGTGCTTGTGGAACTTGGCCCAGAGCGGGTAGTTGTGGAGCATCACCTGGAGCTTGCCGGAGAGCTGGTAGCCCGGCAGCGGGTAGAGCGNAAAGGAAAAAAAAAAAAAGCGAGGACCCCCCCCCGCCGTCCCCCCTCCGCGCACCAAAATCTCTGCAGCGCTCGCCCCACTTCAGCGGCGGCGGAGTCCGGTTCACACGCGGGGCCGCGGCTCCATCGCCGGTCCGGACACGCCAGGAGCAAAGGCAGAAACCCCCCCCCCCGGCCGCCCTCCCCCCGGCCAAAGCTCGGTGTGTACAAAATCCTCCTAACTAAAGAGCCCGCTCGGTTCCGGGGGGGGGGAGTTTCCCCCTGACACCGCCCCTCTTTCCAAGGGCTACGCGAAGGGGGGGGGGGATTTCCCCCCACTCCTGGGAGCTGCCTCGTCTGCCCCGCTCTGTCACTCCACCTGCTCCATCCTCTGCCTTCAAGAGCCGCTCCAGCCTCCCTCTTATTAAAAGCAGCAGCACTTGAGGCTGCGAGGCTCCGCCTCCTCCCTGCTGGCCACGCCCCCTTGGAGGGGAGCGGTGCAAGAGATTGGTTCCCTTCCTTCTTTAAAGCTGCAGGCACCTCCCATTGTGAACAGGGACTTGGGATGGGGGGAACTGTCCAGCCAGAGGGGAAAAGGGAACTTAGGGCCCCGATCCTGCCAGCACGGGTGCATGTGCTCCACTTTAAGTATCATAGAATATCAGGGTGGGAAGGGACCTCAGGAGGTCATCTGGTCCAACCCCCTGCTCAAAGCAGGACCTAATCCCCAACTAAATCATCCCAGCCAGGGCTTTGTCAAGCCGGGCCTTAAAAACCTCTAAGGAAGGAGATTCCACCACTTCCCTAGGCAGCAGTTGTTGTAGCTGGGATGGTCCCACGACGTCAGCGAATTGGGCACCTCATTTTGGAAATCCGAGCCCATGGCTCCAACCCCGCAAACATTACGCGCAGGCTTAACTTTATGCAGGCAGGTTGATGTCAGTGGCGCTGCCCCTGTGCGCAAAGTTAAGCAACTGCCGAAGTGTTTGTAGGATGGGGGCTCTTGTTTGCTTATTTCAGGGTGCAGAGCACCTGTGTCAAACTCTAGCTGCTTCACGGACCCCACACTTGCATGGATCTGATTGCAGGATCAGGACCCGATTGTTCCCCTAGGATAATCACCACCCCCAGTCTGTGGGGCTGAACTGGGGGAGGGGAAAGGTGTCTGTACTCTTCCAAGCTCCTCCCCCAAAATAAGCTGCACCCACAAGGCATCAAAATGAGACACTACTCACAGTCGAGGTTTGAAATATGATGGTGCAGCACTCTAGGCTCGTTGAGTTTGGTTCCTTCCTGAGTGGGGGGTATCCCCAAATGTCACCGCTTGAGACCTCAAAATCCCACCCAGCAGATTGGGCTGTTCTGTGACCCTCCCTCTCCTTTTCCAGGAAATAGTTAACACTGCTAACATTTAAATGATCACCCCAGTTAACTCCTCCTTGAGATGAATGGGGGTGTTAGCCTCTCTCCAAGCTACTGGCCCTGGCTCTCTGCAGGCTTGCTTGGATGTCTGCAGCGATTACACGTGGGTCACATCTGAGGTTTCCTTTGCAACTGTGACAGCTAGAGACTTTTTTTTTTTTTAAGTGAAAGATGAGATTCTGAGGAAGAAGATAGTATCTTCAAAGAGGTGCCTTGGATGTTGTACGGCCATATACTAGCCCTGTATCATGGTCAGTGGAACTGGAATCAGAGGATCATTGAGGGGAGTCCAGGGGAGAGAGGAAATGGGGGGGGGGGGCCAAAGGACAAGTCAGCCATGTGGATGGAACATAAGAACATAAGAAAAGCCGTACCGGGTCAGACCAAAGGTCCATCTAGCCCAGTATCTGTCTACCGACAGTGGCCAATGCCAGGTGCCCCAGAGGGAGTGAACCTAACAGGCAATGATCAAGTGATCTCTCTCCTGCCATCCATCTCCATCCTCTGACGAACAGAGGCTAGGGACACCATTCTTACCCATCCTGGCTAATAGCCATTTATGGACTTAGCCACCATGAATTTATCCAGTCCCCTTTTAAACATTGTTATAGTCCTAGCCTTCACAACCTCCTCAGGTAAGGAGTTCCACAAGTTGACTGTGCGCTGCGTGAAGAAGAACTTCCTTTTATTTGTTTTAAACCTGCTGCCTATTAATTTCATTTGGTGACCCCTAGTTCTTGTATTATGGGAATAAGTAAATAACTTTTCCTTATCCAGTGTTCAGAGTTTAATAAAGTCCCAACTTGTTCAACTGAACCTGCATTCAGCGTCACCCTTTGCAAATGAAACAGCCCAATCTAAGCCCTGCATCAAGAGAACAACAAAAATAAATCTCATTACATAGTAATAACCCCCACCCCCATAATAAAGACTGTGGTCATGATAAAGAGGTGAGAGAGGGTATCGGATTTTCCAGGGATTTTAGGGGCATGGTATCCGAACTTAAGACACTGAAAACATGGATTATATATTTGTTTTGTCATACTGCCAAGGAGCCCCAGTCACGGATCAGGACCATGTGGTGCTAGGTGCTGTACAAACAGAAAGCAAAAAGATCGTCCCTGCTCCGAGAAACTTACAATCGCAGTATTAGACAAGAGACAACAGGTGGATACAGACCAACGGGGGAGTACAATGAGACAATATCGGTCAGCATAATAGGCCCATTTTACGCATGCAAGTAAATCAACCCACTTCACTGATGTCAGTGGGCTTATTGGCATGCATAAAGCTACTCACGTTTGTAATGTTTGTAGGGCCACGCCCTAGAGTTGCAGGGTAATTTGCAGCCAATAAAAGTTTTGTTACTTTGCGAGATCTTTAAATAGGATTTTTCCAAGGAGGGGGTAAAAAAATGCCAGGATAGATCATAGAATCATAGACTTTAAGGTCAGAAGGGACCATTATGATCTTCTAGTCTGACCTCCTGCACAACGCAGGCCACAGAATCTCACCCACCCACTCCTGTAACAAACCCCTGACCTATGTCTGAGCTACTGAAGTCCTCAAATCATGGTTTAAAGACTTCAAGGTGCAGAGAATCCTCCAGCAAGTGACCCGTGCCCCACGCTGCAGAGGAAGGTGAAAAACCCCCAGTGCCTCTGCCAATCTGCCCTGGAAGAAAATTCCTTCCCGACCCCAAATATGGCGATCAGCTAAACCCTGAGCATGTGGGCAAGACTCTCCAGCCAGCACCCAGGAAAGAATTCTCTGTAGTAACTCAGATCCCACCCCATCGAACATCCCATCACAGGCCACTGGGCATATTTACCGCTAATAGTCAAACACCAATTAATTGCCAAAATTAGGCTATCCCATCATCCCATCCCCTCCATAATCTTCTCAAGATTAGTCTTGAAGCCAGATATGTCTTTTGCCCCCACTGCTCCCCTTGGAAGGCTGTTCCAGAACTTCACTCCTCTGATGGTTAGAAACCTTCATCTAATTTCAGGTCTAAACTTCCGGATGGCCAGTTTAGATACAGATTAAAAACAAATAAAATAAAAGGATGGGCAGGGGGAGAATTGTTTGTTTTACAATATTTTCAGTTCTTTTATTTTCGTTCCAGCTTCCCCCCCCCCCGCCATAAATCTGTGGTTTTGGGGCATGATCCTGTGGTCCTTGAGCTAGAACTACCTGTGTGAATAAGGGTATGAACTAGGACTACCGGTGTGGGAAGATTTGTGTTGGTGGAATCACACGGATAGTCCTATTGATTTAATTGATACTGCTGGTTTGAGGAACAAAGGGTTAATTAGGTGAGTCAGGGTTCAGGGCATCCGGTACTCTTGTGCTGAAAGCCATCCAAGGATAGATAGATAGATAGATAGATAGATAGATAGATATGGGGGGTGTAGGGGGAAAGAAAGAAAGAAAGAAAGAAAGAAAGAAAGAAAGAAAAGGGCTATTAAAAAGACACTTTGAACATAAACCTCATACAATCAAAAAGCAAATTTTAGCCCTACGGTACCTTCAAATATTGCAACTGAAATAATAGTACAAATAACATTTTCTTTCCACCATTTGCCTTTTACATTTCCCTCAATTTGGATATTGAACCTAGTCTGTCACTTTCATTTTTTTTTTGTCACTTTCACCTTCCAGTTGTAAAGCATTATGCTATGTACTACCATCAGTGCTCGACACTAATTATTAATTCATTATTGTTATTACTCACTACACCTACCACCACTAACAAAAAGGTATAAACATTAACATCAACATAACAATGACACTGCAGGAAAATGTGTAAACCGAAACAACAAAAAATACGCACCCTGTTCTTATTGAAATTTTAAAAATAAAACCCAGAAGTCAGAATAAAAAAATAAAAAATCAGAATCAGAAGCATTTTCTATTTATATCAGGTTTTGTAACTGCAAGAAGATTGAAATGTTGAGCCTAAAATTCCTTGACAGCACCTTTTTAAAATGTTCATTTGGAAGGTAGAAGAAAAAAACTTCAGCTATTGTTGAAAAAAAATCACTGTGTGATTTAATACAAGGGGCAGGAAAATCAGCTCCCCACAAATCCGTGGGCCTGATTCGGGTCTCATTTACACCGGTGTAATCAGGAGCGACTCCATGGAAGGACACTTGTGTAAAATTTAAATGACAGTGGGAATCAGAGGCACAGTGCTTCAAAGATAGTACTGATAACCAGAGGAGCCCTCCCCTTCTGAACAGAAAGTCAAACTCATTTCAGGCTAAAGTGAATGTGACCTGGTAGGAAGTTTGCTCTGAAATGAAAGGAGGGGTGAGGCTGGGGGAAGAATCCTGGGAGAAATGTCTGAGGTCAACATGATGTTTAGTTTTTGTTTGTCTCCCAGGCAGAGGTTCCTGGAGTGCCCATCCAAGCTCTGTGCCACGCGTATTGGGATCCATTAAGTGCAGCTGCAGGCCATGCAGAGAGGATGTTGCTTTTAACACTTTTATACGTTCAGGTTTTCTCCTCTGCTGTGGTTTTTGGTTTTTTTTAGAATGCTCAAGAAACCTGAAAAATCCAGTCCTGCCTCAGGGACATCCACCCTCTGCCCTGCAGATCAATCATCCTCAGTCCATGCCCACCTCATACACTCATCCCTGTGCCAGGCCATGTCCACCCCCAAATAAGCTTGCAATCAGCTGGACCACCTGTAAAGGAAATCCCTGTATCTTTCCCTGTAGTTACCAGTGTTGTTGTGGCCATATTGAGTCCCAGGATATTAACGAGACAAGGTGGACCAACTTGTGTTGGTGAAAGAGACAAGCTTTCAAGCTACACGGAGCTCTTCTTCCTTGGCAGCTATCCCAGAGAAGTGCCTGTCAATATTTTCCATTCCCAGCGGGAACACAGTATGCAGGGGACGGTGGCCAGGGATCACTGATCTGACTGGGATAACAGCCCCAAAAATACACTGATCAGGAGGGTTCTCACCAAGCTATTTATTTCCACATCTCAGCTGAACACAGTCAGCCTGTTACATTCTCTCTTCTCATTAGAGCTCTGAATTTAACTCACCTTGGAGATCACACTGAATAGATACAGAACACCAGATATTCGTCACTCCGATGTTTTTTTCCCTTTCCCCAACTATAACATAACCAGCAATTGCTATCCTTCTTGCTAGCCCCCTCCAGGCTGGAAGTCTGTTGTCTTCATCAGAGGCGGAAATATTGCGACAGCCACTCAGAAAAGTTTAGACAAGAAAATTAGTATCCCGTAAGGTTAAGGCTTGAAGACAATGGCTGTCTCTCTGTTGGGCTTTGGATCAGGACCCCAGCAGCATGTTTTCCAGAGCTCGGTAAGGAGTATTCACAGTCAGTGCCAGATTTTTCAGAAGTGCTCAGCACCGGATCTGAGCAACAAATGGCTTTTTCAGTTCACTGGCAATTCTGAAAATTTCAACAACGGAAGAACAAGAACAAGGACAGAACAAGGAGTAATGGTCTCAAGTTGCAATGGGGGAGGTTTAGGTTGGATATTAGGAAAAACTTTTTCACTAGGAGGGTGGTGAAGCACTGGGATGGGTTACCTAGGGAGGTGGTGGAATCTCCTTCCTTAGAGGTTTTTAAGGCCCTGGCTGGGATGATTTAGTTGGGGATTGGTCCTGCTTTGAGCAGGGGGTTGGACTAGATACCTCCTGAGGTCCCTTCCAACCCTGATATTCTATGATTCTAACATAAGAACATAAGAATGGCCCTACTGGGTCAGACCAAGGTCCATCTAGCCCAGTATCCTGTTTTCTGACAGTAGCCAGTGCCTGGTGCCCCAGAGGGAATGAACAGAACAGGGAATCATCAAGTGATCCATCCCCTGTTACTCATTCTCAGCTTCTGGCAAAAGAGTTTTGGGCTGGACTGAAACATTTCCAAATTTCCAATGAATTGAAAAGCCAAAACAGATTTAGTTTTGATTGCTTTGTGAGCATTTTCAAACGTTTCTGATTTCATTTCAAAATGTACTTTCATTTTTTTAAAGTCCTTTCAAACCCCCAAAGGAAAATGTTTTATTTTGAAAATGGCCCTTTGGATTCAGAATTTTTTTTAAAAAAGTTCTTTTTTTCTAAATGAAAAATTTGGTGAAATTGACGCATGTTCGAGGAAGGTTTCGGTGTTGCAGAATCTGCATTTTTCACCAGAAAAAAAGTGTGTGAATTTTCCCCCCAGCTCTCGTCAGCACTTAGTGCTCATAAGAGCCTGCATCTAATGCTAACTGAAAAAAGCTGGGAAGAGCACCTGCAATGTACAGTTGAAAACACCAGGGTGAGAGAAGATGGAGGCGGAAGAAGAGAATCCAGTTTAGTGGCACTGATTGCTGGTTTGCTTCATCCAACACTCATCAGCAAGAGGCTCTGGTCTCGTCCTCACTCTGGGGTATCCATCTTTCCAAGACACAGTCTCCCACTGCCTCTTCTGCCCCTGCTATGGTGTGTGGTTATGTCCCCTCACCAGCAATTATAAATACCCTGCTATTTACTGAGATCCACAGGTGCTCTCTAGCTGGAATGGCAGGGCCTTGCATGTTCGGTGGTGCACCTCCAGTTCTAATCACGCTGTCTATATTGACGTGACCAGATTTCACCCCCCATCTCCGCTGGGACTTCCCGTCATACCCATCAGCTTCGCGTCCCATACAACATCGATGCTGCAGAAGATTAAGGAGCAATGTGCTTTTCTCCCTCCACTCCTCCAGGCCAGAGGATTCGAGATTATGGAACCCTTTGACGGGCACTGACTTCTCCTTCCCGCCCTGAATCTCAAAGGGAGAGGAGGCTGCTCCCCTTGGCTTTCTTCCTAATATGTGCGCCCACAGCATTGGCGGTCTCAAAAACAACCCTGTTTATCCACTGGAATAACCGCAGGGGGCAACTCCCATCTCTGGCTATCTGAGGCCTGATTTTCAGAGGCTCTGAGCTTCCATCAGATTGTGAATCTCATACTCCGCCCCCTACTCCACAAACAAGTGTCCTTGACTTCATTAGGGTTCCGGTGCTATTCAACAGAAGCTGGACGTCACTGTGAGACATTTCTTAATATCAACGGGCATCAGGGACTCTTTGTTCTGTGTTTGTACAGCTCCGAGCACAATGGGCTCCCGGTCCGTGACTAGGACTCCTAGGGTACGTCTACACTGCAATTTTTAGTCCCGCCAGTCCGAGCCAGCTGCCACCCTGACGCGGATCTTTGATTGCAGTGTAGAAGTGCCTCTAGGGCTAGAAACTACTGAAATACAAATAAATAGCCCCAATCTGAACTGCTGTGTCCCGAAATCTCCTCCCACTGCCATGTCCCCGGATCTGCCGTGCACCCAAATCTCCTGGCACTGCGCTCACTGCCCACATCTCCCTGCATCAGCTGAACAGGGAGAGGCCACTCTGGGAACAAGGCAGTGGATCTGCACAACCCCCTTCCCCCAGCGTGGACCAGGCCCAGGGTTGCTCCACCTGGCTTGAGACAGAGGAAATGGGGAGTTAAGGATGTGCAAGGCTGGGGGAGCCGCAGGGGGCTGGGGGGGGGGGGGGGGGAATGTGTCTGGACACCCTCCGGGATGGTACTGAGTAGCCCAGACTGATGGGCCTGGCTGCCGTCTCTATAGAGGGTTGTGTATTGTCCCATCAGATGCAGCTTAGCAGCCATTTCAGTCTTTTCAGAAGTTTAATTGTTTAGAAAGGCTTCCCTTCCCCCTGTTTAAATCTATATGCAAAATCACCCTAGCTCCTGTTCCGGCTCCCTGCCAGCTCCTCCCAGCGCTGTAATCCCCCAGGAATTAGAAGAGGAAAGAATTGATATTAGGAGCATTTAAACAGCTGTTTTATTCAAGGATTTTACAATGCAGGCAGCCAGACTGGGAAGGCTCTGGAAATCCAATATCCTGGATCCAGATGTCCTATGCTCTGTGTCACCTGCACATGGCAACACACACAGGGAGGACACACACAAACACAGGCTGCGGTGCAAAGACATTGCATCCCTATGCCCTTTAACCCAAGCCTCGTGTGTGGCTCCCCATTCCCCCCTGAGAAAACAGTGTCCGCGAGGATCCTCAACTGCTTTACACTTCGGCCACTTCTGGGGTGGACGCCTTGTTACCAGCCCACAGCAACGCTGCACATCAGAAGCAGTGGCGGCCCAGAAATCAATCAATCTCTCATCGAAGTTCTTACCAAAAAACTTTCCAGCCACTTCTTGTGTCAGGAAAACTTTTGTTAAAAGAGAAAAGGGGGGGGGGAAAACACCCGAACAACTCATTAGAAGGAGACGAGAAAAAAGTGCAGCATGTGTTCCTCTGACGTCACCACGTGCTAATTCATTCCTGATTTACCATCCCCAGCGAGGATAAATTCACAGGCACACGCCCCCTCCTGCTGTGAGATCAGCCCTCCTGGCCAGGAAGCAGAGGAAGACAGACAATTATGAGGCTCACCAGTTTCCCTGCTGCTCCCATTGTCAACCCAGGCAGCACGGGCCAGTGGAAAAGCACTACACTGGCCCAGGAGACCTGGGCATTATTCCTAGCTCTGCCCTGCTATAGGACCTTGGGCACATCACTTCCCCTCTGTTTCCTTCCTCCATTCTTTGGAGTTCAAGTTATTTTGGGGCCTTGTCTGTACACACACGTGTTATCCCTTTGGCTATAACTGAAGCGGTACAATCCTCACTAGTGTGGACGCAGTTGTACCAGCATAAAAGGTGCTTTATACCAGGCTAGCTACTCCTGTATGGGAAGTTATAGCAGTAGAAGGCATCCCACCACGTGTTTGTACAGCACCTAGCGCAAGACGGTCCTGATCTCAGCTGAGGCCTCTAGACACTCGCTGTACCACAAATCCTGGCAATTTCAGGAGGATCCTGAAGCTCTTAGGGCCCCTCTGCTCCTCAGTGGGGCTTTCACCATCAGAGATGATCTCACTCCAAACTGGGAACGGTTCTTAGCACTTGTCTTAAAGTAGCAAGGGGCGCTATTGCTGCAGGAATCCCAAGGCAGCCCTTGTCCCGAAGAGATTATCAACTCAATAGATGAGTCAGATAAAGGAAGTCAAGTATCCCCATTTTATAGCTGAGGCCCAGAGAGGTTAAGGGTCTCACCGGGAACCTGTGGCACAGCCAGGAAATGACCCCAGAGTCCAAGGATGGTTCCTTAACCATGACACCAGCCATTCCTCGCCGTGGTTCAGGGTTTGATTCAGACCCACCTTTTAAAAGAACAGAAGATCCGCTCAGATCCCAGTTCCTCCGGCACTTCCTCGCGCCACGCTCAGACGCCCAGCCAGCACAAACACACAGTCCATGCTCGCAGAGCTTTGTTACAGCTGAGCATTAGCTCGGCTCCTTCCAGATAAAGTTGAGAGGGGCTTATGGTTTGAACAGCCGCCTTTTCAAAGTCCTCTCGCATCCACATTCTGACTCAGGTGGTCTTGGAAAGCGCTGGGCAGCATCAGAGTCCAGGGAAGGGTGAGCAGTCCAAAACCGGGGCTGTTTGAATACGTGGTTCCCGAGATACGGTGCCCCTAAAGAGAGACATCAAAATGTTATGGTTCTGATTAGGCTTGTAGGTGTCTGCATATGCCCGGATCTGTCTGTATCTATCAGTATAAGCCTGTGCATGTCTGTCAAAGGCCAGATAAGTCTGTATCTAAAGGCAGAAGCCTGCAGATGTGTGTACAGGTCTGTCGCATCTTAGGCGCATTTAACATGTGCGATTTCAGCTTTGCGCGGTCGGCAAAGACAAAAAAACCCCCAAAATAAAGGGAAAAATAACAATTTAAATACTGTTTCTGTAGGGCGGGCGATTCTGCCCACCATTACACTCAATGCAATTTTGCCTATACGCGATTTTCGCTTTAGGCACTGACTGCGGAACGTAACCCCAGCGTAAGATGAGACAGACCTGTATAAGTCTGTAGCTACATGTATAACTCTGTATCTACGCTTGCAACTCTGCGATCGCTCCCTCTCTGTCTCAGTATTCTTCTTTCTGCAAACCTCATTGATACAAACAGAAATGAAACGGAAGGAGTGAAAGCCCCAGCGCACGGGCTGCCTAAAGCTTGACTGGACAAGACCCCGGTAAAGAGTCAGCACAGGGAATAATCCTGTATGCTCCCCATATCTCCTGCCCCCATCAGGGGATAGGTCTGATTCAGTGGATCTTTTCCCTCTCTAACATCTCTGACCAGATTCTCAGCAGGGAAGAGTAAATCACACCTGGACGTTAGTTTCTGTTGGTTCTTTGCAAGGAAAAGGGCCAGAAACGAATGTTATTGTTAAAAAATAATAAGTGTGGCAAGACAGGCAAGATGCATGCTAAGGACAGAGTCATGGAATGGATGTCCCCGTTCCATACCAGGTCTATAGCTACATGGACATCTTAGGCATTCAGTCTTCTCCAGGACCTGAAGAATGAACATTACAGCCCTGCCTGCAATGTGATGGGATTTGGTCCCATAGGAAAGGGCAGAATTAGAGATGAATTCAATGGGGAGGGGAACCCGTCCCTCCCATTTTACCACTACACCAGCAACATAAATAAATCAATAAATCCAGCATGTCCCAACCAAGAAAAACCAGCCAAGATCGTTAAGGGTAAAACTGGCTGGAGTGAAGATGATGTTCCGCTTTAGATTTATTGCATGACTTTTACGATCTCATGATGCCCATAAAAGCCTCCAGAGGAAATTTCAGATCATTGCTGAGAGTTGTTAAAACCAGACAGCTGAGCGTCCGGCTGCACGCAGTGATTCGAGGGCTCAGAGCGGCGTCGGAGGGATACAAAGCGCTGTTCTGAGCTGGCTGACGTAGGGAATCAATGTCCCGAGGAGAAGAGAACTGAACTGCCCCTTTTCAGAGCCCCGAAAGAGGATCTTCTATGGCGGCGAAGGAATTCTCCCTCTCAGGATGTCTTCAGACCAAAAATGAGCCCCTTTCTGGAAGTGCGGAGCTCAGTGTTTTACCGAAGAGGTCAGTATCATTGTCACTATTGTAGAGATGGGGAAACTGAGGCACGCAGAGGGGCCAGGACTTGCCCAAGGTCACCCAGCAAAGCAGTGGCAAAGCTGGGGAACAGGAAGAGAGCAGCAAAGGCATGTTGTATCTCAACTGCCCCGTCCTAAGCGCGTCCGGTTTCCTGTGCTCTGTGGCACATGGGCACCCTCTGAGGTGCGGCGGGCAGGAGGAAACGGCTCACGCCAAGGGATCCGGGCAGGATATGATTGTGGTCGTGGGGCGTTTGCATTTTCTGTCTCTCTCTCTTGCCCTGTCACGCTCCCGTCTCAGGAAGCGCATCGGCGAAGTAGCTTGTCGAAGAGCTTCGCCTGCCCTGCCCGGAGAGCTGCCGAAGCCTGCGGTTGTGCTGCCTTGTTCAGCGCGGAGGGAGACCCCAGCCGGGGTGGGGCTGTCCGAGGGTGTTACCGCTCAGCAGCTCCATTTGTTCTGAGTCAGTGCTCGGCGGCTGGGGACGGCCAATAGCCCCGAGCTCCTGATCAGTGATGACCTCAGGGAGTTTTCTGAAGCGGGTCCTTATCCACATTCCACCTGGACTATTTACACTGGGCCTGTGTAAATCCTTCCTGCCTTCCACTGCACTGCTGTGTCCTGTTAACCAGAGCTCACCTTTCAACTCAGCTTTGGCTGTCTTTCAGCTGGAGGTGGGTGGATTTTTTTACAACTAGCTAGACCCGTAAAATTGTGCTGGGGCATCTGTGATCCCGGGGCTGGGAATCAGCCAGCCAGGAACCTGACACTGTCCCCGGAGAAGACAGCCGTGCCGCAGTCTCCCCACTGGAAAACTGGGGATAACGATTCTTCCCCGCCTTTGTCAATCGCAGAAGCAAGTGAATATTCGTACCGATCTTTGGCGGGTGAAGGTGTACCGAAGTATGGGATCTCCAGCTAGGTATTTGTAGCTTTTGGGGAGCGGGGGGGTCAGACTCACCCCTGCCCTGTTTTGAAGGCTGAAATGAGACTTAAATGGTGCATAAGCCTTTGGCCTAGGGATGAATTTCATCCCAACCCCCTGCCAAGAGCCGCCCATATACATCCAAGGGCTGGTTGAGAAACTGTATTCATTCATTCTGGATCAGCTGGTGTCAAGCCGTGTAGCTCCGCTGTGACCTAACTACTCTGACGCCAGCTGAGAATCTGGCCTAGAGGAACCTGTGCACATACCATGGGCTAGGATGACCATATTTTCCCAAAGGGAAAACAGGACACCACACGGGGCTAGCCCGAGGCCCCCTTCTACACCCTCCCCCAAGCGTGGGACGGACTTGAGTCCCCCCCTGCCACTCACCCGCACAGGGATGGCCCGAGGCCCCCCCTCTACTGCCCACACACAGGGCCAGGCCAAGACCCCCTGCCGCCCACCCCGTGTGGGGCTGGCTCGGCCTGAGCCGCTCTGCTGAGCCCTCCCTCCCATGCAGGGCTGGCTTTGCCGCTCACACCCTCCTCCCCCCCCCCCCNATTTTACAGATGGGGAAAACTGAGGCATATATCAATATTGTCTCAATGATTCCTTGTGCTCTCCCACCTGTCTGTCTCCACCTGTTGTCTCTTGGCCTATACTTAGATCATAAGCTCTTTGGGGCAGAGACCATATTTTTGTTCTGTGTTTGTACAGCGCCTAGCACCATAGGGTCCTGGCCCATTGGTTCAGTGGAGATGCTCCTAATTTACACCAGCGTGAGCGAGACCAGAATCAAGGCCTGTATACCTGTCAGGAGCAGAGTGTAAGTATATCCAGTCAAGTGCAGCTGGAGAGAAGTTTCTTTGCATGGCGAAATGAGCAGAGCTGGCTGGAAACCGGAATTTCTGTTCTGTGAGAAATTCCAACAATTTGAAAAAAAAAAAAAATCATTTCACATTGGGAAACAAAAGATCAAAAGTTAGGAATTTCCTGCGGAATGAAAGTTCCAGAATTTCTGATTCAGGACTTTGGGAATATTTAAGTTCATTAAGGTAAAAACATTGTTTCAATACTGTTGAAACATTCTACTGTAAAATATGAAAAGTAGCCTATGAAACATATCATATGACATCTCATTTAATATTAAAATAATATTTTAATATAGTATAAAAGTCAAAATGGCACAAATCAAAATGAGAAAGTCAAAATTAAACATCTGGCCATTATTGAAATGAGAAAGTCGGACTGATTCTTTTCCCTGTTGAAAATTTCATCGAAATTGACACATTCCTACACCACCTTTCGATTTCAGCAAAATGGCATTCTCCAATGGAAAACTCCCCCATCAATGTTTTTTCGACCAGCTCAAGAACTGAGCAAACATGTGCCTAGATGGTCAGGCAGCTGGGGCCAGATGCGCAACTGATGTAAATCAGCATAACTCCAACAACTGCTGGTTTCCACCAGTAGAGGATCTGTGCAGATCCTGTTGTTATTAACAATAACCCCATTCAAATCCATTTACAAAAGGAATCCTGATATGCCCAAAGTTTGGCAGCGGTTCAGGTCTGAGGCAGGAATATGCAGGACTGTGAGATAAGTAGAGGATAAACCAGTGGGGCTGTTTCTTAATAAATCACTTTGTTCCTTTTTTCATTATTAAAAGAACAAAAGAAAAGAAAAAAAAAAGGGTCTAAATTCAGTCTCAGGAATAAAAATACCCCATCGGAAGAATTTGCATCTCACTTTTGCTATGAAGCCAGCTCTTACGTAGGTGGTCAGGGAGGCATGACAGCAAACCGCAGCCTGGCAGAGCTGGGCCCCTGCCATCTGCCCTGGCAAAGTCCGGGGAAAGAACCAACAGAGACAGCTGGAAATAACTGCCCAGTCATTACACACACACAAACGGGCACCAGCCATGCCCAGAGACACCCAAACACAGCACCCTATCACCACTGTGCATGGCTTGTCAGTGGTAACAGGACTGTGTTTGTGCATAAACACATTCACAATTCTAGGCCAGACCCGCAGCTGGTGTCTATCAGCGCCATGAAAGTCAGTGGCTGCTTACGCCAGTTTACACCAGCTGAGGGTGTGGCCCTGTTCCTCATGTCACTGACATGCAGCCAGCTCTGGGAGGGAATGCAGCAGCTGTCTAACAGCGCACAGCGACAATACACAACAGGTTAGGGCAGGAAGCGAGAAAGGATCCTGCACCTAAGAAACCCTTGCCTATTGTCTCGAGGTGCTGTGTAAAGTATGAAGCAACAAACGACATCACGAGTATGCAATCGATTTTGGAGATGTAGGAAAGGCCCTAAAAATGGATGGCACAGACTGTTAAATCCAGGCTTCCAGCTCTGAGGCCCAAATGACGCACACCTGTGGCAATTCAGGTGCCGGGGGCTGATTCGTTGGGAGACACAGACGCACAAAGTAGTCAATGAAATCCCACCACCATTCCTTTCTCAGCAAGGGGGAACGACTGGCAGAGCACTCGGGGTGTGTCTACACTGCAGTTAGATACCTGCGGTTGGCTTGTGCCAGCTGACTCAGGCTCCGGGGTTAGGGTCTGTTTAACTGCGATGGAGACGGCCAGGCTCCGAGCTCTGCAACCCTCCCACCTTGCAGGGTCCTGGAACCTGGGCTCCCGGCTCAAGCCCGACCATCTACGCTGCAGTTAAACAGCCCAGTAGCCTGCGCCCCAGGAGCTGAGTCAGTTGGCCCGGGCCAGCCGTAGGTGTCTAACTGCAGTGTAGACACACCCAGCTGGCCCGACAGGGTCCTAGGATGGACAGGCAGTTATCCTGCAAGGCTATTGTGGGGATGAGGCCAGGGACAACTCAGGGACTGGCCTTTGGTTGTCCCTGGCCTACACTTGGGGTGCAGAGGGGCACAGATCAAGCAGTCACAAGGCCAGGTCCCTAGTGGTTCCACCGAGGTCAATGGGACCCCAGCTGAGGAGCTCGCCCCTCGCGATCACACACTCTGAGTTAAATAAGGCTCTTACAAGCTGCTTTTTCCTTCCGACCTTCTTCAAGCTTCCCAGCACATTCTTGCCTTTGATTCGTCACCCTGAGTATCTCATCTACCGGAGGGAATGATCATTGCACCCACAGGCCCCATCCAGGGATCTCCACTGTGCTAGGTACCACGCTGACCTTCGTTAGCGACAGTCCCTGCCCAAAAGAACAAGCTGGCTGGCTATCGGGAAGGCAGCTTACCAGGCTAGAACATACTGGGCTTGGGCAAGTACATGGCAGTTTCCACCCAAAGATGTTAATACAGCTGTTGAGTCAGCACCATTACCCCCATTTTACAGATGAGGGAAACTGAGGCATAGAGAGGCTAAGTGACTTGCCCAAGGTTACACGGGAAGTCTGTGGCGGAGCAGGGAATTGAAGGCAGGTCTCCCAAGACTTACGTAGTGCCCTAACCACTGGGCCATCCTTCTCCTCCACTGACCTGCTGTGGGACCTTGGGTGAGTCACTTTCTCCCCCCCCGTGCCTCAGTTTCCACTCCCATCCTTTGTCAGTCTTGCCTACTTCTGTTGTAAGCTCTTTGCGACAGGGGACTGCCTCTTGCTGGGCGTGCATACAGCACCTAGCACAATGGGGCCCTGATCTCAACGGGGCCCTTTCTGTGCTACCGCAATACGAACAATCCACGATCAAATAAAATGACGGTCGCAGCTGGCCCCGGTGCTACTGGTCTCAATGCAGAGACATTCCGGTCTGAATCTCCCTTGGCTGCTGAGAGTGGCGGGTGTAAGGCTGACCAGGGGGAGCAAAGGCAAAGGGTGATCTCTCTGCACGGCCGATCTGGATGTGCAAAGGGCCCATGTGCGGTATAGGGAAAGGCGTGGTCTGCAGTCCCTCAGCACCAGCCATGGAATTCACTGTGGGGAAAGGACAGGCCCCGTTCCTGACGAGCATGGATCCCAGGGATGCAGAGAGCTGGCAAGCAGCCCCCTTAGTATTAGTTAAGAAGCAACGCCAAGGGAGAGTGTGTGTGGTTGATGGTGGTGGCATGCAGAGGAGACCATCAGACATTAGCTGTAAACCCCCCCGCACCCCTCCCGCCTCTGCTCTGCCGGTATCATGTGTTCGAGTCATTTCCCTTTGCCCTGGTCCCCCGCGGACTCACAGCTCTGCCTGTGAAGAGGCATTGTCGATTCAGCGCGATATATCCTGAAAGCAGGCAGCTGTTCTGCCGGAGAACTTCCCACTCCACCCCGCTCGGGAAGAGTTGCCAGTTAATTATAACGTTAGGAAATGGCAAATTATTCAGTTCTGGGGCTGACATGTTGACTCACTCTGGGTGTGTGTGAATGCCACCTCCTGCGTGGCCCCCCGGGAGCACCGAGCCCTGGGCCCTGGCCTCTCTCATCCCTTCAGACAGGAGCCTTCACATTCGATCACGAAGAGCCGTGGATACGAGGCTCTGAAATGTACGAATCCTCGTTCGCTTTCAGGGTCTCTGGTCAGAGCCAGCCCCAGCAACTCGGAGCTTTAACCCTCTGTCTGATCAGACCTTTGGCCTCGGTCCAGGCAGCCTCTACCTGCCAACCCTCCCTTCTCATTGGGGGGAGATGTAGCAGGCCCCAGCCAGCTCCTTGTCCTATTAGATTCATCTCCTGCTTTGGTAATCAGCTGGATTAATAATAAACTGGTTCTCACGTCTTTTTTTGAAGCAAGGTTAACGCCAGCACAAGGGGGCAGGATTCTATGTTGGAAATCTGGCCAGATGAGCAGCATTAATAAGCACCAAGAGATCTTTAACTGGCGTGTTCGGCTAAGAACCTTGGATATTCACATCCAAAAGATGGCACTTCTAGTGCCATGGTTAAAATGCCAATTCCATATGGCCTTTCCCTAGAGTGCTCCACTCCGAAGTCTGATCCTTCCTACTTTGGGAGATCTAATGGGATAACAGCTTAGGAGACCTAATGGCATGATAGCTTGGGAAATCTAACAGGCCCACAGCCCAAGGGACCCTGACTAAAGTGAATTAAAAAAAAAAATCAGTATTGTCCATAAAAAAACTTCAAAGGAAGCAAGTTTGAACCTTGTCTCTCTCTCGACAGAAGTTGGTCGAAAACAAGATATGACCTCACCCAACTTGTCTCTGAAAAAAAAAAAAAACGTTTTCATTCCGTTTCAAAAAATTGTATTTGTTTAAAAACAACAACAAAAAACGGAAAAAGCAAGCAATGAAAAAGGTTCAATTTTCATTTTTTGCCCACTCCTCTCTTTTTTCCTCTTTCCATTTCCATGGGCAACACAGAGAAATGCAGAAAGGGGAGGGCGACAAAAAAGTGGGGGGGAAATGTGTTTATTTTTTTCCATGACCACTCCCTTTCCGCCCCGCCGCCCGCCGAACAAATTCAACAAAAGCCAAAAATTCCACTGGAAATTTTCTTGTTTAGTCAAAAAGTCATTTTTCACCCTCCCCCGCCCCAAAAGTGCTGTGAGGAGAAAATGTTGAGCGGCTCCAACTGTGACAGCATCCAGCAGAGCAGATGATAAACTAGACCAGGCTGGTTTGGAATTGAGATTGGTCATCCTCATCTCACGAGGACCACAATTCATGGGGTGATCCCCGAGTGGCTTTCGTCTGCACTGGAAGGAGCACCAGAAGATCCTCTTTCATTGTACTTCTGCTATGGAACTCCAGTGCAGGGCGCGTTCACTTTAGACTGGATCAAAACCCAAGCCAGGGTTTAGAGAGACCCCCAGATTTTGGGGGGTCATTCACATCAATGGATGGATGGGTTCTGTTTAGCTCGTTCTAAAGCTAGGCTAGAAATTCAGACCCAGCTCCAAATTGCAACTTCTCCAAAGTTCGGATGGAAGGTTTCGATTCCGGCTCGTCTCGGGAAGAAAAACAAACCAAGAGGGGAAATACGGTGTCTACTGGAAAGCAATATACTGTACAGTCTGTACCTGCTGCCCACCCGGTCTTTCCTTCGTGCTGACAGCAGCCTACAGCGTATAGCAAGTGGGGAGGTGGTGAAAGAAAGGTTAAACAAATAGTTATTAGTAATAAACATGCCCTACTTCTCTCTACGAGACTTTAGGCTGAGACGTCTGTGGGCTCATTTTATGATCAGTGAGATTTGCAGACGGTTGATCTGCTCTTCAGTTGTCACTGGCTAGTGTGTCATTTGTGCTGCATGACGACTAAATTACACACCCGTTTTGCCCAGACGAACCCTTGTGTGCGCACACGCAGATACTTGTAGCCAGAGAAACAAAGCGACCCTGATATTCAGTTGCAGGAGGCACTGTAGTTGGAGCTGGGTCAGTCCCAGCTGTGACCCTCAGAGTACCTTTCCCAGCCCTGAAGAAGAGAACGTTTGGTTCTCGCCCCAACAGAAGTTGGTCCAATAAATGATATGTTTAATATATGGAGATATACCTATCTCATAGAACTGTAAGGGACCTGAAAGGTCATTGAATCCAGCCCCCTGCCTTCACTAGCAGGACCCAGTACTGATTTGGCCCCAGATCCCTAAGTGGCCCTCTCAAGGATTGAACTCACAACCCTGGGTTTAAGCAGGCCAATGCTCAAACCACTGAGCTATCCCTCCCCAGCTCAGCTCTCCACTATTCAATGCACTATTCCCCCCCGCCCCCCGCTTTCAGCTCCCTGCAATCACTGGACTATCTGGGACTCGGAGCTAAACCCCTTAAAATTAACCCTGTGCATTCCACAGAGGCCCTGCCCTCTCACCCAAGCGGGCAAGACTGGAGTTTCCCGGGCCTATCTCATGGCTGCAGCAGCAGAGGGGCCCCTGGGCCAGGACAGGGCCTGGAAAGACCCTGCCCTGAGATGATCACTCCCTGGCTCTCACCCGGCCACCCCTAGGGTCAGTGTCCCAGCCAGAGAGGGGAACGAGCAGAGAAGGTTCCTTAATCTTCGGGAAGGAAGTGGGCTCTGGTTACCGGGCAGGGCGACAGCTTGCAGTGTAAACGGAGAGGAACAGGAAGAAAAGCTATTAACATATTTCAGCTGGTGCCATCCAAAAACGGCCTCACTGATCAGCCCTGGGGGGTGGGGGCGGGGGGGGGCAGCATTCCAGAGGGTTAACCCCTTCCTGGCTCGGCTCCACCAACTCCAGTGTCGGGGCACTCACTATTCCTCTGCAATGCATTCCCTCCCCCTGCAAATACCCCTGGGTCTGGATTTCTCAATCTGCACACCCCCCCCCAAGAACTATATCAATCCCCCCTCACAGCGGGCATTCGGCTGGGCACAAGCTGCCACTTGATTCCAGCAAGAACACCCCCGGCCTTTGCCGAGACCCATTCTCTGGTTCTGCAGCGCCCCCCGTCTGACTGAGAATCCAGCACCATAGGCTGGCTAAGGGCTGTGCATCACTGCTGCCCTCTACTGGATGAAACCAGAACCGCCTCACTGCGTCGGACCTTCTACTGCCGGCAGCTAGTGGAGATTCTCCTTTAGTTGAAGCAGCCACAATCTTGGCTTCTAGGAGCTGGAGAATCTGATTCTATCCTCACAGCTGCCAGCACAATGACAAGGATGAGTTCCTAGATGGCCACGGGGAGGTTAAATTATCTTGTCATCACACAGCGCCTTTCATACCAGAGGATCTCTAAGAGCTTTGCCAACTGGCGCTATATGTCTCCCTCTATCTTAGGCATTCCTAAGGCACTTTCAGAATCAAAGCGCTGAGGGCTGCAGCTGTTTGACAGGGCCCAGCCACATTCCACAGCACTTTAGGACAGGAAGTGAAGAAGAATCCCAGCCCCGCTTGGAACGGCTGCGGAAGATTTTCGGGAGGTAGCTTGCAGCTCTCCCATTTGAAATGCAGACAGGGCCACCGAGCGGAAGAAATCTTTGCAAAATGTGCTATGGGTATCTCGAATGACCCCAAATGTCCAGGCCCCAGATCTCACCCGGAAAGCATCATCTGCAAAAGCACAATGGAAAAGGTCCGTTACCAGGCAGGGGCATTGGGTTCAGACGTGGTTCAGATGGAAGAGCGTCTTCCACTGAATAGTCAATGCCACTCCCTGCAGCTTCTTTGCAGTGCAGCCGGAGTTGTTAACAAGCGGAAACAAGACGTTTAGGCCCAGATCTTCAAAGGTATCTAGGGCCACAGCTTCCATGGAAATCAATGTAGGAGCCTTATTTCCTCTGTGGCTGCAAGGCAGTGCCACCTGACCCTGGGAAAAGCAACTCTTGTGATCGTTATCACGATTCTCGCATCACTTGCAGTTTTCTTAAAGTCCCAGCTCCTGGAGTCATGTGAGTATGAGAATCCCCCTCCCTTTTTTCTTTAAATAAAAGAAGTTCCTCGCCTTCATGGTTGGGGAGAAAAGCTTGGAAATGAGACCTCCTAAAAGCTCAAAATCCAAAAGGCAAATAAAAATAACCCACCATTTTTGAAATCTCCTGGATTGTTAAGCTGATCTCATGCTTTGAACGTAACCTCACGCTCAGGGTGACCCTAAGCCTCTGACTGCCAGAAGCTAGGAGGGGAAGACAAGCATGGATCAACCCAGCTGCCCTGTTCCATACACTCACCCTGAAGCTCTGGCTCTGGCCACTGTCAGAAGACGGGATACTGGGCTAGATGGACCATTGGTCTGACCCAGCCTGGCAGCTCTTAATGTTCTTAACCTGCAGTTTGTGTGGCCATTAAAACTGGCCCCACATAGCCACATGTTAAAGCCTGGGCCAGCTGGTCCCCTGTGGGTCACTCACAGTGATGTAACTCCATCAGCCTCCAGGGGCTTACTTCCGATTTGCACCAGCAAGAGGAGAATCAGGCCCTCGGTGACGTTAACCAAAGTCTTTCCCTTGACTTCGGTGGGCTTTTGGATCTGCCTCAGAGGAATGAGTTTCTTGCTGGTGCCTCCCAGAGCATTTCCAGGCAGCTTCCAGAGCTTTGGGAAGCCAGGCTGGTTGTTTTCCCCAGCCCAGGTCTCTTTCAGGGTTTCGGGATGCTTTTGGCATGACCACCCCCAAAAAGCAGGACCTCTCCTGCCCTCTATTTCTGCTTCTCGTTCTTCAGTGTCAGATGTTTCTCCTGTGTCCGTTCAGCCCTGATCCATAGATCTGAAGGGCCCATTCTGACCGTCTCCTCTGACTTCCTGCATGATACGGCCAGAGGCTCCTGCCTCAAGCCCATAACTTCTGCCGGTGCTAAGGCAGATCTTCTAGAACGACAGCCAGGCTTGACGCAAGCGATGGAGAATTCATCACACCCGTAGGCAAGTTGTTCCAATGGCTAATTTCCCTCACTGTGCCTTGTTTCAAGCCAGAATTTGTCTAGCTTCAGTTTCCAACCATTTGATCTCGTTAAGTCTTTTGCTGCTAGGGTAAAGAACCGTCTACTATCAGAAAGCTCTTCCCCGCTGATCAGGCGGGCCCTCACTTTTCCACCCCTAACGGGCTGACGATTGTTCCTTTTTCACGCCTACGTGTTTTGTTTGGCTGTACGTACAATATTTCACGCCCAGTGAGGGTGCAAGGCCCAGCCTCGAGTTCTTTCGGGTGTGAACGGGAGCCGTGTGTTCACACTCCACTTTTTGCCTCATGAAAACTTAAACCGGGGGAAAGCGGGGCATGAAATTCAAAAGCGGAGATGGGAAAAATGGTGTGCACAAGAAAGTGAGCTGTGACGAGCCACCAGGGAGATTCGTAGAGGTTGGTTGGGGGACGGGGAATCAATAAATCCGTATCTGCAAAGCGCTGAGGACACTGTAATAAATAGACAGGGACACAGATTGGAACCTGTCTTAAGTAACCAGAGACGGGATCATCAAAACGGGTCTGCCTAATAGAAGATGGTCTCTGCCCTAGATCCCGTGTCCGCTAAGAAATTGATACACTCCGACGCTGCGTGTCAGCAACTGGTTCTTCGGCTAGCGCTGAAGGGGACGGAGCTGCTAATCCAGATGGGACAGTTAACACTGTACCGAGTCCCTAGCACACTTTCTGCGCCAGTGTAAGAAATGGTTTTGTCCATTTCTGGCAGCACGTGGCAGGAACCGGGCCGGGGGGCGGGCGAGAGAGAGAACCAGTGGGAACGGTGGGGCACTCTCTGTGGCAGAAGATGCTTCTCGCCCTGCAGGGTTTCCCAACCATTGTGTTTCCATGAGCCAGAGACTGCGGTTGGGTTAGAATGCGGTGGGCATATGTTTGTGTGTGTGTGTGAATGGAAATTAGATAGGATCCAGCTGTGCCCCCCATCTCTTAAGCATAGGGGGTGAGGGGGTGACGTGCTTGGAAGGGATCCAGCCCTGAGCAATGGCATGAAGAGCATGTGTGACCAATTCGCCATTCAGTTCCAACTCAGGAGAGGGGGGTGGCAGGCTGGTGAGTTAATCAGCTTCCCTGGAAGGAGGTGGGGTGGGGGAGTGTCTTTCCTTCCCTTATCCCACACTCCCTGGCTAGTCAGATTTCATTCTGGGCTTCCAGAAGCTATTACACATCTGGGAAAAACCTGTCCAGTCCTCATTCCTGTGTCCAGGCCCGCCATGCATGCTGCCTTCAGGGCCAGCTAGCCGGGGCGGCTACTACTTCAGAGCCCGCCTTCAGGAGCCTTGACAGCGCCTGCCTCGATGCACAGACCGGCTGATCCTAGGGCCTTAGCTAGACTGGGCTGGGTCAGGACGGTTATGCCCTGGCCTGGTTATACAGCTGCACTAAAATCCCCTCGTGTCGCCCCACTGCACCGGCGCCAGCCCCTCTTTGACACCACGGGGGCACTCGGCGCAGCAGCATCCGTGCACTAAGACCCCCCCGAGAAGCAGCCCCGCAGGAGAGGGAGCAGGAGGCCAGTGGAGGCGCAGGAAGAGAGGCGACGAGTCCGTTTCACCCCCGCCCCCCGCCCCCAAACCCGCCTCTCCCTGACCTCCTGTCTGATTCCTGTACGACGCAATTTGTTTCAGAGGGAACCAGATTTTCTCTGAAAAGAAGCTTCCCCCTTCCCAGCGCTCCTGGGGTGTCTCCAGTCCCTGTCTGCCTGGCTTAGCGTAACTCTGGAAAGCCAAGTCTCTGGGCGGATGGCCAGGAGGGTTCCTCCTTCATCAGAAGGATTAAAAGGCGCGGAAGTGATGGGTGCTGACCGCCAAGGCAAGCTGGTAAACACAACATGTGTTACATCTTCTGACAAAAAGCAAGGGTCAGAGCTCCTGTCATCTGCTGATCCGCCAGGGGCCTGGGGACCAGAGTGGTGGGGGGGGGGGAGAGGGAGAGAAAGATGGAGTGACAGAGAGCGGGAGGAGGGTTGGGGGGGGAGAGAGAAGGTGGAAGGCAGGGAGGGAAAGGACAGCCAGACGACGAGGCAGTGGAGGTAGAGAGAGGTGCAGGTTGGGTGACCAGATGTCCCGATTTTATAGGGACAGTCCCGATATTTGGGGTTTTTTCTTATACAGGTGCCAATTACCCCCCACCCCCGTCCCTATTTTTCACACTTGCTGTCTGGTCACCCTAGGTGCAGGGATGCTAAAACGAGGGGGGGGGGCAGTATGCAGAAGCGATGCATGGGGGGAGGGCACGTGCCCCCCCCCCAAATTTCTGCCAGGGTTTCTATATCCTGCCCTGAACCCCACTGCATACCACCAGAGCCTTTACGGTGTAACACCCCCCCCCCACTATCAATCGTCTGGCCGTGTGCCTGCCCAGCTGGGGGGGAGGGGGTGGAAGTGCAGAGAGAAGGAACAAGTGGAGGAAGGGAGAAGGTCAAAAGGAAGGATTGGAAAAGGGGCGCGGAGGGGAGGGAGAGGCCAAGTGAGAGGGCGTGGGAGGGGACAGGGACGGCAGAGAAAGAGAAAGAGGATGGATGGGAGGGGAGAAGTGAGGGAAGGAGGCAGAGTGGGGAGGAAAGGTGTGAACCGTGCCCAATTTGAGGCTGGATAGTCGCTGCTGGGGGCGATCAGCGTTTCCCCTCCCAGACGCCCGGGAAGGATCAGGGCCCAAGGCCCCATGCACAGCACCCACCTGGACTAGGGTGACCAGACAGCAAGTGTGAAAAATCAGGACAGAGGGTGGGGGGGGGGGGTAATAGGAGCCTATATAAGAAAAAGCCCCAAATATCAGGACTGTCCTTATAAAATAGGGACATCTGGTCACTCTAGCCTGGACAGTCACAGGACTGAGCTGAGTCCCAGCTGGAGAAAGCCCTGGGGGAAGGAGGCTTAGGAGAAGGGTTAAAGCAAGAGGCTGGGAATCCTGGGACTCTATTCCCAGCCCTGCCACTGACTCGCTCAGGCACGTCACTTCCCAGCCCTGCTCCCTGCCTCAGTTTCCCCATCTACCTGTGGAACATTTTTGCTTCCCTACCTCAAAGAGGAGGCTTGTGACGCTTCAGTCTTGCTTGCAAAAGCACTCTGAGATGCGTGGGTGGAAAAGGACAGGTACTGTTGTTACAACTAAACAATTTGGATCTGTCTGGTGCGCCAGTCGGTAATTATAATAGCAGCACATACAGGCTCCACCCGAGATCAGGGCCCCACTGTGCCAGGCGCTGCACAGACACAGAGCGAGAGACCGTCCCTGCTGCAAAGAGCTTAGAGTTTAAATAGAGCAGACCGTTAAATGGATGGGAAACTGAGGCACAGAGCGGTGACCTGACTTGCCCAAAGTCAGCCTGCAGCACAGCTAGGACTAGAATGCAGGTCTCCTGAGCCCTTATGCAGGACTCTACCCACTGGACCACGCTGCCCCCCCCCCCCCAGTTTATGTGCCATGATCCAAAGTACTTTGGGATTTTCACGTTGGTGACCGAGTGGCCAATGGCTCGGCTGACAGCCTGTGGGGATTTCTTACTAGGCCGGCAGCTGGGGGATTTCATGCAACTCGCCTGAGCACAAGTCTCCGTAGCCGTCAACGCGAAAGGACAGACTTTCAGAAAACCCTGGCTGCCCCGGAGACACCTAAGGACGGGCCAGTTTTTCTGAAGTGCTCCGCGTGTGCCCAGCAGCAGCTTGGGTTTTCGGCACAGCTCACCTGCTGATCGCTCTTGCAAACGTGGCCTGAGGCGAGGTTTAGCAGGTTACCATTTCTGGCCAGTCTCTCCCTTCAGAACAAGAGGTCAGATGGGACGATCACAGTGGGACTTTCTGGCCTACGCATCGGTGGCCAGACCCACTCGGATTGCCCTGTCACTCATGGTGAGCCAGTGACGAATCAATGCTGGTGGCGGGGAAAGGCACAAGAATAGGAACAAGCTTAAGTCTGGGCACGGAGACATAGACCTCCTGCATGCAGCGTAACTACAATGGGCACATGACACACACACACACACACACCCCCCGGAGCGCTTCTGCATTACAGAGCCACTGTTCCTAAATCGCTGCCCAGACAGGGAAACCGCGCAGCATTTGCTACTTTACATGTGTATTGCGATACCACCTAAAGGCCACAACCAGGTCGGGACCCTAGGTGCTGACTGTGCAAACACACAACAATCGACGGTCCCTCTCCTGTTGTATGGCTCGGGTACGATTTTCAATGCAGCTGTGCTTCGTTTGGGCTTTCCAGATATTGACAAACTGGGAGGCGCTCAGAAAAGAGCAGGGGGTGGAAAAGTCAGGGGTGGAGGGGGTGAGTTATAAGTTAAAAAGTAACTAAAAATGCATATTGTGGCTAAGGGGCACATCGTTTACATTCCTTTAAGCACTCAAGGCAGATCAGAGACCCACCATACTACATGGACACACAACAAGAGCCCATAACCTACACAAAGGGGGAAAGTGACGTGCCCAGGCAGAGTGGGGATCAGAACATGGGTCGCCTGATCTGCCAGCCAATGCCCGATCCACGGACCCACACTACCTCTCTGGCCCAGCAAGCAGGAGAAAGAGGCATCCTAGATAAGCCACTGAGGGGTTATAACTCGGAGAAGGGAAAATACAGGCTGAAAGTTAGGGAAATCTTCCCAATAGCGAGATCTAAGGGCGGAGGAATCGGCCTGCCCAGCGAAGGGCAGAACGGCCCCTGGATCTACCTGGTTGATGAAGCCCCAGAGGAAAGACTGCAGGGACTGGTCCTGCCCTGGCCCACTAGGGCGGGCGAGACCGGACCTTGTCTTTAGCATCTCTGCTTCGGTGCATTCCTGAGGTGACACCCGGAGCTCTGGGAGGGCTGTCTCCCCATGCCGAGGGGAGGAGACAGGCCTGGGCCCTGCCAAACGGAAACCAGAACTGGGTCCTTCCGCTGGCCCTTGATGGACTGGCCAGGTGAGAGCAACCCCTGGAGCGCCCCCTCCGGCACAGCACATGCTCCAGCCAGGGTATTGAGCGTACAACAGCACTGGACAGCTAACCCTGTAGGCATCAGAGGGGTGAGAGCGAGCGCCCCTCTCCGCTGGAAAGGGAATCGCTGTCTGCGAATCAGCAGCTCTTCCACTCCCGGGCCTGCTCCAGTTCTCCCCTCTCACGTAGCCACGGGACAGCGGCGCCGTAGGAGGAGTGAGTGCAAGAGAGCTCAGCAGCGCGTGAGACCCTTCCTCCTTCGGCAACCCACATCGCTCCCAGGCTGCCCCCAGCTCCCGCTTGGCCAGGAAGACCAGCGGGGAAGGGACCCACACAGACACACACACATACCCAGTATCTAGGGCAGAAAGGGACAAATCTGATGGCCTGATTTCCTCCTTCCCCGTCAGGCCAACCTGCGGCCCCGCACCAGCCCAGGGTCCTGCTAGATCAAAGCAGCCTCTGGGCACAGAACGAGAGGACGGTGGGCCCAGTGGTTAAGGCCCTACATCTAGGACTTGGAAGAGCTGGGTTTAATTCCCTGCCACAAACTCTAGCTACGACCGTGGGTAAGTAGAGAAGGCAGCACAGGAAGCTGTAAAGCCCGAAGCCAGGGCTTGTGCAGATCCAGCTGATCCCAACCCTCGCAGGTCCGGGGCTGGGCATGGGGAGGGGATCACATCCCCGGTTCTGAGCGGTGGTCCCTTGGTAATAGGAAAGCGGGGTTGTTTCAGACCCCATCGGGGCTGCGAATGATTCTACAGCCTCCCCCAAGGCAGGTTAACAGTGGCTGCTAACTGGGGGGGGGGGGCTCCCTTGAGGCAACAGATAAGCGATATGGGAGCCCCCCAGTTTCTTCAAGCTGGAGGTGGCAAAGATGGGCCAGAGCGGTGGATCTCATCCTGTGGCCACTAAGGACCCGATCCTCATGTGATCCCCTCCCTTCTCTCCTATAAGGACCCCATGGCTTCCATCCAGCAACCACTCCGCTGGGTCCCTCCTGACTCTGCAGGACTTTACATTTATCATCCCTCTACTGCTCCCATCTGCCGAGGCCACTTTGCAGCTTGGCTCCGTTCTCTCTTTGCCAGTGTGTGTGTTACCCACAAACTCGATCACAGCCTGAATTTACCCACACGGGAAACCAGAGCGAACAAGTGGCTACAACACGACAGCCGGGGCCATCTTTTTGTTCTGGGCTGGTACCCCACCTAGGCACTACAGTACCACAAACAGAGGAGACAATTGTGATCAACACGCAAAGCAGCTGTCCCAGCACACCGGCTGCCTGACCACTGTGAAGTGGTTTGTAGCGATCCCAGTGGAGGATGGAGTTCAAGGGGGCAGCGCTGGATTAGGGGATGGTTCTTCCACACACATAGGGTGGCAGGGGAGAAAGCACAAACAGGCAATCATGGTTTCTCTTTCTCCTTTTCTCTAGGATTTGAAAATCCAGACAGTTCCCCCCCTCCCTGCCGCACTGAATGCCCAGCACAACACAGCCCCGTGTCTGGGAAGCACCGTCAAAAGTAGAAGGAGCTGCGGGTTTTCCTTCCCTGCAACTGGTTTCATCAGAGCCGGCGCTCGTGCCGAGACAGGCTTTGGATCGTGCTTCGCGGAAGAGTTTCCAGCTGACCTGACAGACTGCGATCCTGAAAGGAACGCTCGAGCGACAGGGGAGCGGGGAGAGGGCCGTAGCAGCGAGAAAGTTGGCGAATCAAGCCTGCGAGACAAAATTGCGCAGTGAAAGCTGGGGGAAAGCCACACGTGCCCTCGACGAGCGGCGATGCCGGCCTTGCAATGCCTAGCGCTTGCCCATGACAAAGAGATGGATGATTAAAAACGAACAGGGGCGCTTGGCCTCATCTGGGCGGGGTTGTCAGCATGTCAGATCTACTTAAGGAAGGGCCCGGGGAGCCGTTCCCCCTTTCATTTACTGACTGGAAACCGCGTGCTGCTCTGCACCCCAGCTGGGTGGGTGTGGCGGGGACGGTGGCCCGCTCTTCAAACGAGCGCCCTCCGTGCAGCGTGAGCGTGGATGCCAGTGGGAGCAGGGGTCACACCGTTATCAGAAGTCCCAGCGTGTCCGGTATTCTGGGGGTGCCCCCTATTGGCCCCCCCGGAAGCAGTCTATTTTGCTTTCCATCACAGGAGGCAGCGCTGGACTGGGAGTCAGGAGACCCGGCTTTGCTGGGGGAGCCGGGTTGAACTATTGACCGTGGTCTGGGCTAACTGGGGTGTAAATTGTTGGGGGACAGGGGCGGTCACCGGAGCATGTACAGCACCTAGAAGCTCCAGATGCTACTGTAATAATAAGAAACGATTTCAGCCGGATTCAGCTCAGCAAGAGGACGTTTTAAAAGATGCAATGTTTTAAATTCTCCCGTTATGCCAGCACCCTGAAGAACTCCTTGCTGGGCAACCCTTTCTGCCATTTACCAAAGGGTCTCCTGGCTCCCCTTACACACGGGAGGTCACTCAGCCCTTGGTGGAGACCACTGAGAGCAGATATCAGGCCTTTTCCTCCAAAGATCTCAAAGCACTTCCCCACTTTGGGCCAGGATCGTTAACCCTGTTTTAGAAATGGGGGAAACTGAGGCACAGAGCCGGAAAGTGACTTGCTCAAGGTTAGCCACCGAGCTGGGACTGGAACCCAGGAGTCCCTAGTCCTAGGAGCTCATAGACTCATAGACTTTAAGGTCAGAAGGGACCATTATGATCATCTAGTCTGACCTCCCGCATGATGCAGGCCACAAAAGCCGACCCACCCACTCCTGGAATAATTCTCTCCCTTGAGCTGGCCACTAGACTACCCCGAAGCTCCCACCGGGGTAACAGAGAGCAGAATCGGGCTCATTTAATTACTTCTTCCCCTGGTTTAAAGCTAAATCCAGTATTCTTGAGCCTCCCTCTAACAAAACCAGACGCAAAGGTCTGAGTGTCCCATGGCCACTCAGAGATTCTTTGTGGATGTAATTTGGTTGACATCCCGCGAACGTTTGGGTCAGGCAGGTGGGGGGCAGAGGGAGGGAACTGTTGCTATTCTTACAAGTCACCCACAAAACAAGCCTTGAAAAGTGACTCCGCTCACATTAGAGCCTGGAGATGGTGATCGCGCGGCTCCCAGAGTTCAGGGATTGCATGGGACCATGCACGCCGCTCCTTGAGCAGAGAGAAACTGTGCAGTGGTTTCTCCCAGACACGGTCACCAGCCACTTGGGGCACCCAAATTCTACTGTCCCTCCTAACACATTGTGCCGATCCGGGCCCCTCCCTCTCCTACACGGGGGATGAAATAGTTATCCCACTTGACAGTCACATTATGATCACAGGGCAGCAGAGTTAACCTCTCCCTGGGATGAATGGGACTGTCAGCCCCTCTTGCAGCTACTGGCCCAGGCTCCTTGCAGCATCCGCAGGCTGGTTCCACAGTGGTTACACTCAGGTCACATTTTTGAAGGTGTCCTTTGCAGCCATGACAGCTTAAGGATATTTTATTTATGAAGCTGAGATTCTGGGGATCTAGCATCAGAGAGGGGCTGGTGGGTAGCATGCTCTGGTGCCCGGAGAACTCCATTGCTCACACACGGCCTTTACACCCAAGATGGGTCATCAGTAGGGTTTGAACCTTGACCATCAACACAATGCATAGGCCTCTTGAGCTAAAAGAACAACCCCCTTAGCAGTAGTAGACTGTTATCCTGCATGCAGACTAGCCACAGCACCCGCTGCAAGCATGTTAGATGAACATGGTCTGAACAAATTCATGCAGGGCTTGGATGCAATATTAGCAGCGCCGTGTTACCAGCCCCAAGAATTCAAAAATCTTAAGTCAGACGACCCCTTCAAGTGGGGTGATTTTTATCAGACTCATTACATTTAAGCTAAAACACATTTTCTTTGCCTCTGGTGTCTGAGCCTTTCCTAAAGGGACTCTGATCATGTTTTCAAGCTTTCTTCTGCAACCACCAAGGCTAGAAACTTGGTTTTCATTAAAAACAACAACAACAACAACAACAAAGCGAGATTCACATATAATCACAGGACTCCAGCGGTTGGGGCTTGAAGACACACGTCTAATCTCACCAGAGTTGGCGACGCTGCAGCGAACATTTTGCATCGCTTGCCCAGCGGTAGAACTGATGCAGGGTGGCAGGGAAGCAGGAGCTGACGCTGCCTGGGCTGTAACCGGGCTGGGAGCACGTTGAAGCCTCTGCGCCAGACCTACCCAGCGCTGACACCAGAATAGCAGAGAGGGAGTTCGCCTCTTCCCCATTCAGGGACTTCCTGGCCTCTGGCACAGCTCTCAGGGGCTGCCCTAACTTGTCCCCCTCTTCAGTGACTCCTTGTGGGGCTTTGCAGTGCCACAGAATTGGCAAGGTGAAGATCCAGCCGCACACCCCCCTTGGGCCCTCTCCGCCCCAGAATGGCTGCTGGAGCCGGGCATGGTATGCAGAGGTCTCAGAGCCAGCCTGGTGCTTGGGAATAGCGGCTGTAGGTGTCGGTCTCACTCAAGGCTGGCACAACCCATTAGGCGACCTAGGCAGTCACCTAGGGCACTAACATTTGGGGGGCGCCGGCGCCCCGGTCATCGGTGGTATTTTGGGGGCGGGACCTTCCGCCGCCTCTGTTGGGGGCGGCATTTCGGGGGCTGGACCTTCCGCCACCTAGGGCGGCGAAAAAGCTGGCGGCGCTCCTGGTCTCACTGGTATGAGGCAGGGATATTGGCAGGAGGCATGTGTGGGGTGACAAACACACACACACTCGATATAAAATGGGGTGGGGGGGATATTTTGCTGTTTGGATTATGTGGCTGTATCTCTGCCCCGGCTGTTAAAAATTCACACGGGAAGTTTACAAAACAAAAATAAATCTTTTTAAACTGATTTCCTGCCCCCCCCCCCCTCGAGTTGCAAAACTGTCAACTCTTCACTGGTGGAAAAGCCACAAAAAATAGGGGGGGGGGGCAGAACCTCTCCCCCACAACAAATATACACCCAAAAAAATAAATACAATGAATCAATCCACCGCCATCCTCCAAATTAAAAATAAATAAATAAAACACTCAACCTACAAGCCAGGGATCCGCTCGTTCAGAGAGAGAGAGAGAGAGAGAGAGAGAGAGGGCTTTTGGAAATCCAAAGTGACAAATGATGCCTCGCGTGCATTAATTGATGTGACGCTGGGCTGACACCGCAACCCCAGGAGGGGCTGGCGTTCGGGGAAGAGAATCCAATCAAATGTTAAAAATAGGTCAGAGGGAAGGAGATAAAGCCGTTTTAATTTCGGCAGCTAGTTAAAAGAATCTGCCCCCGGCTACAGAATGCTTAATGCAAGCCCGGGCGGTGACATCAGATCCCAAAGCCAGCACAACCGGCAAGGGTTGAAAACATGGTAAGTGAAGCCGGTTGCAGGACACGCAGGCTGGGCTTTAACTTGGGATGCCGGCTAGGGGCATGACTACGCCCTGAGGGGAGACCACGCAGCACTTATGGTCCCGGGCACAGGCCGGTGTTGCGATAACGTCTGCCCTAGGATCAACCCCATCTCCACCCTGTGCTCCAGCAAAGGGACTTTCACAGCCCCTATGACCATATTAGCTGGGCAGCCCACAATCTGTAACGTATTTAACCTCCCACCACCCCCGGGAGGCAGGGCAGTGCTGGGATCCCCATCAGAGAGCTGGAGAACTGAAGCACACAGAGGCTAAGTGACTTGACCAAGGTCACACAGGGGCATTTAGCCCACATGACCCGTTTAACCTTCTCAGCTGAGCCTGCCTAAATTTGTGCCCACGACTGTTGCAATGGGGGCGGGTGGGCCCCACCTGCGGGGCTAGGCTATGTCCCCCCAGCGACCACAACTTTGGGTCGAAACTGGCCTGATTGGAACGGGCGCCCTTAAAGCTAAAAGGGGAGCCGCCAGTAAAGAGCAGCAGGAGGCGGAGTTGGAGGGAGGGCGAACAGAACGGAGCACTTGGTCTCCCATGGAAAAAAGCCGCTTTGCAGCTCCTGTCGCTGGAGAAGTTCCCAGCACTGAGACTCCAGAAAAGGTTCACCGGGGAGACTTTCCAAAGCCAGGCTGCGGGGAGCAGAGCCCGGATTCTCCACCGCGGCACTGGGGAGAGCCCCGCCCCAGCGCTTTCATTGCTAGCTCTCTTTGGGGTACTTCGCCGGGCTCCACCGCTCCTGTCTGAAAAGGTCACGGGGAGTTCAGCCTGACTGAGACACCGCTAGCGTCCGATTGATGGGCCTGGCTGCCACGGGCTACGTATAGAGAGACACAGCTGCAGCACCCCGAGATGAAGAACCAGAAACAGTCCCGGGCTGATGAATTCTCCGAGGAAAGGCTGAGTGGGGGACGGGGCTCCCCGCGGCTACCAGCCAGTCCAGCTGGCCAGCCCATGACAGAGGGCTAGGCTGGAGCCCAGAGCAAGCTCCCAGCTGTTTGTTAGCGGATAGAGGAACTAGCTGGCAACTCAGGAGTGTTTGGTTCAAGTCACGGACTCCCTGGGTTTCAGAGAGTTTGAGCCAGAGGGGACCATTAGATCAAGTGATCCAACCACCTTGGGCAAGTTACTTCATCTCTCTGGTCCCCATCCATGAAATGGGAACAATAATTAAACACCACAGCGCGGGAGACAGGAAGTTTTGTCTGTAAGGTCGTTGGGGCAGAGATTTTATACAGAACCGATCCCAATGGGGCCTGGAGTTTGGCTGGGGCCTCTAGCCCTGATTGTATTGTACACAACGTCACAGCCAAAATCAGAGAGCCTAAACCAGGAGCTGAGGGTGTAGCCATTAGCTGGTAGCAACAGTAGGTTGTTATCTTCTCTGGGAACCAGTCACACACACACACCCTGGGCCTTGTACTGTTCTTGATCCCAGTGCAGAGTGAGTGTCACGCACCATCATTCAGTTTTGGTAGCTTTCAAATGACCCCCTGCCCCCAGCTTGGCAGTGGTGTAAATGATGCCACACCGAGCAGGGCAGTGGCGAGCCGGAGCCTGGGGTGTCCCTGGCTTAGTGGGGGGGTGGGGGGTGAAACCTGCATCCAAGTGGGGGGAGTAGATGCAGGATGTAGCCCCACAAACCCTGAAGGCTGGCTGTATGGGCAGGGGCGCCATTAGGGCCAGCCTTGATCAGAGAGGAAGGATGGCCCTGCGGTTAAAGGCACAAGCCTGTAACTTGGGAGGCCTGGCCTCGGACCCTGGCTCTGCCACAGGCTTCCTGCGTGACCGTGGGCATGTCACTTATCCTCCGTGCCTCAGCTCCCCACCTGCCCAACGGGCACAGAAGCACTGCTCTGCTTCACAGGGAGCTTGTGAGAGACTCCGGTGCAAAGGTACCAGGGGCCATATAGGAACCTTCACTAGCCAGGGTCAGACCCTGCTCCGGTTGGAGAGGGGTGCGTCTGGTGCAGAGGTCTGCATCTGACTCCTCTCCGCCTTCTGACCAGCTGCCTTGAGGCCGCGCCCAAGCGTCTCAGCACATCACACGTCGTCCTGGCTGCTCGGCTGAGCAGCGGCCATGAGTGACTAAGCGGAAGAGACAGTAAATGGCCCAGCACTTGATGCATTTCACACCCTTGCCTTGGATGCCAGACTCAGTTTTGCCCGGCCCCTTGGGTTCTCCGCCACTAGCCTCAGACTTTGTATCCGTTACGGGGTTGGGGGGACGGAGATTCTGCATGGCTGGGGCCGCGGGATGGTCTCTCGCTCATCTCCTCGGGTTCCCGAGCTGGTAGAGGACTGGCCCTTTTGCCACGACGTTGATTGGATGCTGCTGCTGCTGCACTGCATCCCCTCTGCAGTTTCTACCCAACACTTCATTCTTCTTGATCTCCTGTCCCCACACCACTGCCATGCTCCACCCTAGAAGTGGCTGCATGTTAGCAGAAGGCGAAGCAATTCCCCTATTCAATAAAGCTGGTCAGGCATTTTAGAGGCTGAAAGAAGATCATTATTGAGCTGAATCCGGGCTTCAGCCAGGATCCTGCCCGCAGTTTCTAGACCCATCTCCCAACGCTGCTTTGGAGGTTAGAAATTCTGTCCCCCACAAGCTTCTCCGTCTCCCCCCACCCCATTCGGCCCGCAAGTGATGTGGCTGGCTGACGGCACCTCTCTATCCCGAAACCGTTAGCAGCGCAGGGGACTGGACCCCAGCAATGACTGTGGAGTTGCTGGGAAGATGAAATAGCAGGAAACCCGGGAGTAAGGTGATTGGTTGAGGGATGTGAAGGTGTCCGGAATAGAACATTTTGAAACAGACCCAAAGCGCCAAGTTAGGGGCTGGCTCTGAAATTCCCAAAAGCTCAGGGATGATCGGATCTGGGGGGGAGTGGAGAGGGGGAGGTTGTTTCTGGCCCAACTTTAAAGAGAGCTGAATAGAGGAGCTGCAAACGAAGATCCAGCCAAGTATCTACCAGAGAGAAACGAGCAAAGGGCAAAATTTCACAAGAAAACTCCAAGCATGGGATGATCGCAGAGTGAGCTACAAACCTAGGACAAGATTGTTCCCATTTTACATACAGAAACTGAGAGATAAAGGCAACATGGCCACACGTACAGCCCAGAACCCAGGTTTTCTAGTTCCCACTCCTGGGCCCTATTCCTTAGACCACACGACCTCCAAGCATCAGGCCAGATGTATGCTCGGGGCACATGGTGTACGTGTATCCTAATGCGGACACAGCTCGGGGACGTCTACACTGCAACCAGAGGCGTGATGGCAGCATGCCATAGCTTCACTGCCGGTTTTAGCCACACTAGCTAGACGAAAGCCAGCACGTGGGTATGTCTGATTGCAGCGTAGCCAAGGCCGCAGTGACCCGTGCTAGCCTTCCCCCATCACAATTGTTTCTATTAGTCCTTTGCAATAATTACAGACGTAGCAATTGTCTGCCTCCAGTGGAGAAGCAGCCAGGCCGACGACACTTCATTGCATACAAAGCTACCAGGTCAATTCAATAAATTACTCCTAGCTACGAACAATCCTCGTACAGGAAAGATCGGCTGCTCAAAACAAATTCCATGAAAGAAAAGGATTTTTAAATTGGGATTCTGGCCATACAAAGCAAAAGGCACCAAAACTATATTAAAGACCCAAACAAAAACAAAAAGCCCGTATTAGAATAGCACCCAAAGCTACTCGCAATCAAACCACAGACCCCATTGTGTCAGGAGCTGCGCAGAAAAAACATTCTTTGCTTCACATAACAGAGCCCAATCCCGATCACAGCCTCTCTGCACAGCCGTAGCGTCACTTAATGATCCGAGCCATACTCTGGAAACAATGATCTTGCAGAACTATCAGAATCAGATGCTTCACCCTCAAAGAGCTGACTCGTTTTAAATCATTTGAGGCTTAAAACCAGGATACAAGATTCTTCACGCCTCGTCCCAAACTTCAAATTCGGGGGCAGAAACAGCTGCCCCGTTTTATTCCAGAGGTGGCTCCATTTCAGTGTCAGGGAAGCGAGTCCTCTATGTCCTTTACCTACGTCACAGGTACGTTGGCAAGATTGAACGCACGGCCGTTTGGAAAGGGCTTTGGGAGCGTCGGACGGAACGGAAAGCACCGCGTTTCTAACGAAAGGCCTGTCCTCCCATGGGGTGTGTGATAAAAGTCGCCTTGTTCTGCATGACAAGCCACAATTGGACATTTCAGTGCCTAGACTGGGGTGTTATTTTGTTCCTCCTTCAATTCTAACGGAAGGGTTATTCTCAGCTCTTGGTACCCGTGAGAAAAAACGATTCCATCCACAGATCACGAGCCCCCCACAAGTGTCTGGCGCATGGAGATGGAGCCAGAAGAGAGGTCTCCCCCCACAACGGGCAACCAGGCTGGCACGAGACACCACCACTTTGCTCTAGCACCTCCCTGGAGGAAATTTTAATTCGTTACCTACCTACTTCTCTGGCTTCCCATTGCCGGGGCACCTGGGCGCTCAGGGACTCTGATGGATTGACTCTCACAACGCCCCCAAGAGGGAGAATTGTAGAACTACACCTGTTTAATAGAGAGGCAATGCTGTCGAGTGGCTGGAGCAGCGATACTCAGGAGCCGCAAGTGGCTTGTTAATGTGTCTCGTGTGGCTTATTAAAACTCCGTGTGATTTAATTATTAACCAATCAGGACGCTTTTACCACGTTATTAACCAATAAAGTGATCAACTCGCACGAAGTTATTAACTTATTTGGTGTGTGTGTGTGTCTCATATCAAAAACAACAACCTGAGAATTTCCTCTGTCCTACTCTTTAAATATGACTAGTACTGTAGCCAATGAATCCCCGCTACTGAAGCTCTTTTGGGGAACGTTGATTGCTAGTTTGGCTCTTGAACCACTGAGGTGTTAGAGCACTAGACTGGGAGCTAGGAAGTCTGGGTTTGATTCTGGAGTCTCCCTATCTCTGCCTTGCTGACATTTGACACTGTGTGAACGGCCGGTACCTACCACAATGGGCCCTTGATCTCGAGCTGCTACCACAATACAAGCGCTTAAGCCCTTCAGGGACTGTCTTTTGGTTCTGCATTTAGATAGAAACCAGCACCATGGGGTCCTGGTCCCTGACGGGGCTCCTCGGTGCCATGTTAATGCACATAAATAGAGGAAGAATGTACTGACCGATCAATGGGGCTTGCCAAGGTCGCAGTGGGTGTCCCAGACTGGAGCCTGACCCATAAGACCATCCTTCCCCGCACACAAAGATTATTGTCCCCATTCCACAGGTGGGGAAACTGAGGCACGGGGAAGTGATGTGACCCTCTCCTTCCCCCCCCCACCAACACACCACTCCCCAGTCTCGTGCTCTAATCACTGCACTGTGCATTTAACGGTGACTGGATGCTTTGTAAGCGGCACCCCTTACAAGTCCGAGTCCCTATCCCTTCAGCTCAGAGAACGGAGCAGGCAGAGATGCCAGAGAGACATTGAAGCCAGACCCCCAGGTTACATCTACATGTGGAGCCAGGGGTGAGATTCCCAGCTCGAGCTAAAACCAGGAGCTTCCCAATTTCTTTCCTGGATGCATGGGCGGGGGGAGGAGAGGAATGTCCCAGCCGTGAGACACCCCACCCCCCAAACCCCACCCCACCCGTGAGACACCCCACCCCCCAAGGGGGCGCGGTGTGTCCAGCCACCAGCAGCATCGCAAGCCATCAAGCCAAGAGGGGAAAGAAAGCAGAAATCTTATCTACAGCAAATTCCTTCCCTCCACCCCAGGTCCCTCCCAATTGGGAATCTCTGCAAAAAGCAACACCACACAAAACCGGCCGCTGGCACCTCAGGTGGGACAAGGTGCCAGTGCCGGGCAGCCCACAAAAAGGCCTCCGAGCATAGCTGCCTTCTCCCATTTTTGTTGCGTTAATTCCCAATTTTTCCCCCCCTCTTCCAACGTCGAGGGGCTGCAGCCACGGAAGGAGACGCATGGCTCAACCCAGCCAGAGTCCATCGGGGCAGGCGCCTCTGATCTGGCAGAGCCGAGGGAGGTGTGTGTGTGTGTGTGTGTGTGAGAGGGGGGGTCTGGCTGCAGTGAAATTGCTTTCTGAGAGATAAAACACCCTTTGATGTTTGAGATGGGTGACCCCGAATTTAACCCCACTTACGGCTCGGGAAAACGTTACCCCCAACACAGATCGGCTCTGACAGCCGAGAACTATCCCCTTGGCTGGGAGCTGTGCGCGAGAGAGAAGGGAATCATGTGGGCTTGTGTCACCGGGAGTTCAGTCCTGTCACCCCCCCACAGCGAGATCCTGCGGCCCCTGCAGGCTCCTCGTCAGGCTCCCTTGGCGCTCGGGTTTTTGGTAGGATTCGCTATTCCCCCAAACTGCAAGGCGTCATCCCTCCCTGCTCCACAGCGGCTGATCGAGCTGGGCACATGCCTGGCTCCGCGGTCCATTTGACGGGCCGCGCCCCCTGGACTGTGGCAGCCTTGCCACTTTTGGGGGGGACGTCTGCTGTGATCCCTTCCTTTTGGCTCTCAAAATTCAGGCACCTCCCACTCGAATGCCAACAGCTGGAGAGCGGTTGCTTCAGCCAGCGCCCGCTTAGCACCATGCCGGGCTGCAGCGGGTGAATCCTGGCCCAGACTTCCACAGCCTGCAGCCAGCGGTGACCAGCAGCACGGGCTAGTGAGCTGGGAGTCGGGGCCTCCCGGGTTGCGTTTGGAGCGCTGCAAGGGAGCGTGGCTTCATGGTTCTCTCTAGTTTCATCTCCCACTCGGCTTCTTTTCGGCTGCGATTTGAATAGCGACGTAAAGTCACTGAGCTGCCCGCAGAGACGGGCTTTGCCCATGGCAGGGCCGAAGATGCTCCGTAGGCCCGGATCCGAAGCCCAGTAAAGTCTGGGAAAGATGGGCCCCTGTAGAGACTCCTGCTAGAAAGTTATTCTTAGCACCGAGCTGGGACGGACGGGCAGGCTCCCCCCCTCCCCCCTCCCATACACACACATTTTCCCTCCTGGCATCTGAAGTTAGCAGGACGGTTGCCGTGAATTCCCAGCAGCTCCGGCTCCAGCTTGGCAGAAGGCACACGGCCCAGCTAGGGAAAAGCACGGCTGGGTGCAGGGTGGGTGGCCGCCTTGGGGGGGGGGAAATCGATAACGAGATAGACGCAGGGTTGGGTCCCTGCTGTGATTGAAGCCGGTCGATAGGGATGCCAGCCCGGGGCTGCTCAGGAGCCTGGGTGAAGCGAGTTTGGTGGGTCTCACGCAGCTCCTGCCTCGTGCCGGTTTGGCACCGTGGGCAGGGGCCAGGCGGCGCACGGAAGACGAGTCTGCCGCTCAGCCCGGAGTCAGGGCAGGGCCATGGCCGCCTTTGCCCCTCTTCACTTACCCCCCACAACCACCAGTGAAATGCCTCTGCACCCACCACTCCAACCTGCAGCAGCCCCCCTGTCCAATGCACCTCCCCACCCCCATGTGGGGCTTTGAGGGGCCGTGGAGTCTTACAGTTGCAGATCCACCGGCCATGCACCCCCTGCCCGGCAGCTGCCCCTCACCCCAGGAGAAGTCAGGGATGGAGCTCTCCTCCGCGGGGGGCAAGACCCCACAGTCATGTGTTGCAACAAGAGACCTTGACTTCATTCAGCCCGCTCTCAATGGGGGAGGGGCGGGGTAACTGTCTCAACTAGTTCAAGAGACAAGATTTAGGACCGGAGATTAAAGACGCGATCGTGAGCGAGCCAGAGTTTGAGGAGCGCAAGTGTCTTTCTAGCAAAGATTTCAGACGCTCAGCCAGAAGGCAAGGGAAGTATTCTCTCTCTCTCTCTCTCTCTTCCCCTCGGCTTGGGGACCCCGTCTCCTTGTCTAGGGTTTCTAAGCGGGTTCATCCCAACCCGCAGGGGAGTCAAAGGCAATCCAGGCAGGAGGCTTGATTCCAAGCCAAAGCAAAGAAGATTTCACTGTCCCCCCACCCCCTCATCCACCAAGGTTCAGTTTCGTGGGGGACTTCTCCAAACAGACAGATACAGGTATCCAGGCGTAGCATCGTTATCAATGACACATTTACTGCAGGAGAGTTTTAAAAAAGTAGATCGGAGTGTGAGGAGGGTACTGACCGTTTTGGACTTTCAATGAGCCGTCGCCAACCTGGCCAGGTGGAGGAACGCTGCCTGAGCGTCGTGGACTTGAACACAGGGCTCAGGTTCCAGGCAAGCATCCGAACCACTAGATCGGACTTCCTCTGTCCTGTCCATGCAGGAAGGGGGCATGAGATCTCAGGACAGGGCTTTCCCTTTCCTACAGCTGTGTTACCTGGTGCCAAGCCACTTCAGCATGGGACAGCAGGAGGAACTTTTCATGGGACCAACTGGGCCTCCTCCTGCCCCAGATGGGGTGGGGACCCCTCTCCAAAGAGTGTGATGGAGAGGCAAGGGAGCTGCCTCTGGCTAGGCAGAGCGGACGAGGGGAAGAGCCAGCCCAGAAGAGTGAAGATCTAAATGGGGTTTGCTGAAGCAAGAGGTGGGCAGACCTGCCCAGGCACACATGGAAAGAGAAGGTCCAGCTAAGGAGAGCTGGAGAGGAAATGAGGGTGGGGAGACCCAGTCAGGCAGCTGGAAAGGGATGGAGAACTACCAGGGGGCAGGAGACCAGCCAACTGGGGAGACCTGGAAGAGTCCAAACAAAAGACAGGCTTTGAGCCAGGTCTCCCCAGCCCTGGGCCAGAGCCTTTGCCACAAGACAGGATGGCCTCGCAGGGATGGGGGACCTTGTGGGACATCCAGATCCAGACGTGGCTTTGGGGGGGCTGGAGGGTGTAGGAATTTCAGGCAGATGGCTGAAAACAGGGCCTCTGCCTTGCACGCTGCATTGACCATCATGCCGCCGACTGAGCGGCGACACAGAGGAGCGCTGTGGAAGGAGAGGATTATGGGTACTCATCACCAGGGCCAATGCTCTGCCAGCTGACACCTGCCCCCCCAATTCTAGGCTCCTTAGAGGAGGCCAGAACTCGAAGTCACCAGCACCTTCCCCCACTTTCCATCCGGGCAACGGAGCCCGCTCAATGCTTCCTCTCCACAGCCCAGCCAAGTCCTCGGCTGCCCCGCAGCCCGTTACCACTGGGAGGAGCGCTGGGCACTGCTCTGGGGAGCGCTGATCTGACCTGACAGGGATGGAGGTCTCATGGCGAGATCGCAGGCTGCGCCTCTCTCAACCCCTCCTCTCCCTGTCCCCAGAGGCTCATCAGCACCTAACATCCCCGAGAACGTGCTAATAGGAGCAACACGTTCCACTTTCTCACATTAGTCAGCGGAAGGGTGACGGAGCAGAGCTGAGATGCCGCAGACAGAGAGACGCGCCCCCGGCTGCATCATCCCAATCCTGGGGGAGGAAAGCTCCCCGCCTCAACTCACACCTCCTGCAGGTTGCTACCAAACGGAGAGTTGGTTGAACGTCGCCATCCTGCTCTCCTGCCCCCCTTATTGGCACCGTCCCCGCAGAAGACGCTCGAGCGAAAAGATGGACAAAGAGAGCGCGGGGCTGAGCCCATCGGGCACGAGGCTGGCACCTGGGCATTGCACGCTAAGGACGTGTCTACACAGCAAGCAGGAGAGGCGAGCGGCGCACGTGTGGAGCTGTGAATAACTCTCAATAGGGCACAGCGGGCGGCTGGGACTGACGGAGCGAGAAAAAAATAACCTCCGTTAACATTCGCGTTGGGAGGAACATCTGCAAAAGGTCAAGCAGCTGGCGAGAGTGTCGAGAGGCCCGTGTGGGGGTTGGGGGAGAGATTTCTGAAGCTGCATGTGATCTGGAGGAGAAGGGGAAGTAAAAGGTTGTGGCAGGAGGGGTGGGCAGGGCCTCTGCAAGCTAGCACCGCTGGGCCAGATTCTCCTCTCCGTTACACCCGGGTAAGTCAGCGGTGCAAGAAGAAGGGGATCATTCAGCAAAGAGGAGAAGGCAGCACATTGAAGAGGCAATAGTTTTTACACATGGGAATTTAGTGCTACAAGATACCACTGAGTATTTTCATCCAAGAGCGGACTTAAAAATAAAATAAGAGGCTCAGACATTGTATAGAGAACAATAGCCATAAGAACGGCCAGACTGGGTCAGACCAAAGGTCCATCTAGCCCAGTGTCCTGTCTTCCGACAGTGGCCCATGCCAGGTCCCCCAGAGGGAGTGAAGAGAACAGGGAATCATCAAGCGATCCACCCCCTGTCGCCCATTCCCAGCTTCTGGCAAACACAGGCTAGGGACACCATCCCTGCCCATCCTGGCTAATAGCCATTGATGGACCTATCCTCCATGGATTTATCTAGTTCTTTTTTGAACCCTGTTATAGTCTTGGCCTTCATAACATCCTCTCGCAAGGAGTTCCGCAGGTTGACTGTGGGTTGGTTGAAAAAATACTTCCTTTTGGCTGTTTTAAACCTGCTGCCAGAGCTAGGTATTCCTATTACGTAGCCCTTTCCACCAGTAGATCTCAAAGCACTTCATGTCACAGATGGGGAAACTGAGGTACAGAGCGGTCCACCAGCAGGGCAGCGGCTGAGCTCAGAATTAGAACCCAAGTCTCCCACACACACCAGTTCCCTGTTCTCGCCACTAGACCACACTGCCTCCCCTCCTGCTTCGCCTCACAAGCCAGCCTTTCCCTAGTGGGGATTAGAAGGCAGTTTTCCCTGTGGGGGAGATGGTCCCCTATTAGCCCTCTTGCAGGGTTTTTTCCCTCTGAAGCAGCGGGCATTGAGACCGGATGGACAAGGGGCGGGGTCCCAGCTCAGAATCCCCCCTCACACACCACCCTCATTGCCTCTCTACGGGCTTGTCCAGTCCCAGCAGTGCCATCCATTTCTTATAAATGCTCCTCACCAAGCATCCCGTATGACACAGCAGGCCGGGGGCTGTGGTTAAGCACCAGGCCTTTGGGTTTGAGTCACGTCGCTTTCATGGCGGGGCCCTTCCCCTGCAGGGCTGGAAAGAAGCGCTCACTCAGTCAGGGGTAGCCGGCAATTTCCTCGCAGTGCTTTGAATTGGCGTTTCCTATAAAGGGAGCCGCTTCTCTGAAGGAGGAGGGAGTCCCAGCGCAAGAGCCCAGCCAGGCTTTCCGAGGGGTGGGAGGGGAAAGGCAGCGCTCTCCGGCCTCCCCCAGCCCTAGATGTGGTTAGCAGGTGGAGCGGAGGCAGGTGAGGCCAGGAACGGGAGCGCGTGGGCCCGGGCTAGCGGTCCCTTTTTGCTTTGAGGTCCTGGGCAGTAGTTGTTAGTATTGCGGTTGCATCACTCTCACCCACGCAGGGTGGCCGGGCCACCGCATTAGCGCAGTGCCTCTGGGGGGGGGGGCGGAGGGGGGCACCAGCAGCCAGGACTGACCCCTGGCCCTTCGGTTCTAGGGGCATGAGCCTCTGACTGTGGGAAGCAACCCAGATCTGTTAGACAAGGCTGGAGCAGGCTCAACCGCCGTACGCGGCCCAGCCGCCACTAGAGGGGGACAGAGTGCCACAGTGAGGGGGTGAGGTTACAGTAACACCTAGTGACCCTCCCACTGTGCAAGGCGCTGTACAAACACAGAGGGGACCGGTGGCCCTGAGCTTTGAGACTGAACGTTGCCATCTGGGGGAGGCCCGTGTGCACTACGTTTGGGGGGTGCTTGGGCCATACCCCAGGGTGCACAGCACAGGTACTAACTGGCTTCTCCTGGCGAGATTGCCAGGGCAGCAAGTGAATGAGCCAACAGAGATTGCAGGGCAGGGTCAAGGCCGACAGTGGGGTGGAGGGAGCTCATGCTCTAGTGGATCTGGGAGCCACAGGTACAGACCTCCAAAGACACACACACACACACACCCCGCCCCGACACACACACACTCAGTGTATCGGGGAAGTTGGATGGCGATGCTCAGAGAAAGTCTCATGGCTCATGCTGTGTGAACCGATCTTCCGGTTTGCTGGCACTTCCAAAAAACCAGAATGGTTTGGGTCAAAGTGTTTCGGTCAACGCAAAGCATCTCATTTCAGTTGAGCTTCCTCCCGTACCTTTCTTTTTTTTTAAAAAAAGAAGACAACGAAATTTTGAAATTTCCCTGCCCCCAAAATCAGATTTTTTTTAAAAAAAATTTTTGGACTCATTTCAAACCCTGGTGTCTTTTTTTTTTCCATCCCCATTTGGAACTAAGCAAATTTTCAAAGCTGGGGAATTTCCCACAAGATGGAAACTCGAGTTCCCGCACGCTCCCACTTCAAGCTGTCGGTCAAGCCTCCGCGGAGAGCCAGCTCCCCGAGCCGTAGGAATTCCCAGCCTGGGGCCCATCTAGCCCAGTATCCCATCCCTGGCAGCGCCCGGCACCAGCTGCTTCGCCAGGTTAGGTCTCTTCCTAAACCCTTTCGCTGGGGATCCGCTCACGCACTTGGGAGAGGGGTGGCTCACTTGGTTATTTCACGCTGCCACTCGCCCCCAGCCTGCCTCAACTCCGGGCCAGGCACTGGCTGTGTGCAACCCCCAGAGTAACTGGGCCCTGATCCTCTACCAGAGCTCAGGAGGTACCGTCAAGAAACCATGGGGATTTCAGCGAAGCAGCTCCCCCTCCGTGAGCTTGCTGGCAGCGCTGCATTCTCCTGGGGGAGAGAGCGGCTGGGCACTCAACCACAGGCTGGTACAAGAGCCCTGCACAGCCCCCAGCACCAGCCCTGCCTTCCTTCCTGCAAGCTGAAGGCCAGAAGCTCCGTGCGGACGGACGGCATGTGGCGAGGCTGGCGCCGATCTGCTGCCCAGGCAGGCTTTCCCCACAGCTGCTGGGCGAGGAAGGTTCTGCTTGTAACAGCTCCACGGGAACTGCACCAAGGGGATGCCCGTGTCTCCTTAATCCAGACACCTGGGGCTCAGCCACCAGCACCTCGCTGGAAGGCCTGTCCCCGACGCCAGGCTTGTTTGTGCCTCCTGAGAGACAGCGCTGCCTAGCGGTTACCCCAAGAGCTTATTCCCAGCACTGCCACAGGGCTCCAGACTCCACGGCAGGGAGGAAGGGGCACTGAAGGGGTTAACCAGCAAAGGGCCAGTCGGACAGGCAGGACTGGCATCACTGCCAGCTATCTGGCCCCGTTTTCTGGGTGCTTCACCCTCCAGTGTTTACCCACCAAGGACCGGAGGGGAGCAGCTGAGCTGTGTTTGGGGACGGCAGTAGCAGGGGAGGAGGGCTGATGGGTTGCAGGTCCCAGGCCTGGAACTGCAGGGGTGCTGCAGGTCAGGGCTGGGATAACCGGGGGCAGGACCGAGGCCCATCCGAGCTGCGGTAGGATGGGGAGAGAGGGGGCTGCGGGTTGGGATCGAGGGGCATCGCCACGGCTGCGTGGAAGATATTGCACCTGCCTTCACAGCCAGGCGTTTCCTGGAGCTCTATTTTCGGGAAGTCGTATTTCTATAGTGCACACGCCCCGCGCTCTCCCCGTCCCACCAGCACTATGGGGAGTGGGCACGAGACACCTAATCCCGGCACCTGCTTAGCAGCAGAACCTCCCCTCGGCTCCCCTCTCCGAGCAGCATTACGGGGCCTGCCGCGGAGGCCCGGCTCGGCTAAATGGATATTGACAGATCTGTGAACCTTCCCTCCGACCCCGGTGCCCGCGCTCGGCATCCCCAGCGGCGCCGCACCACGAGACGCTAAGCGCTTCGCCCGCTGCCGTCACTGATAGGGGGGAGCTCACCCCAGCCTGGGTTCAGGCTTAGGTCAAGCGGTGCTCTGCCAGGGGCCCCCGGCTGCAGCTCCCGCTTTGCATGTTCATTTGCTGGCTGCCCTCCTCTTCTGATCTTTCCTCCTCCCATGGGGACCAACTCCACATTCTCCCCATCTCCGCTCCCCCACGGGTGCCTTCTCCACACACACACACACACACACACACACACACACACACACACACACACACACACACACACACACACACACACACACACACACACACACACNCACACACACACACACACACACACACACACACACACACGTTCTCCAGTCTCTCCTCCCCTACCCAGCGCCTTGCTTCTCATTTCACGACCATTCCATTTGCTTCTCCCCAGCAACCTCCTTTGCCAGCCTCTTTCCACCACGCAAAATAGTGTCTGAGCTTTAATAAACTGTAAAGCTAGAATCATAGAATCTCAGGGTTGGAAGGGACCTCAGGAGGTATCTAGTCCAACCCCCTGCTCAAAGCAGGACCAATCCCCAACTAAATCAGACCGGGTCCAGTAACTAGCATCGTGAGATCAGTCAGAGCTTTATCCCGCTCAGGACCATGGTATCAGGCATTAAGGTCAACTCTTAGGGTGAAGGTGATTAAAAAAAAACAACCCATCTGTCTTGCTTACATAGACTGTAAGCTCTGTGGGGCACAGACCGCCTTATGGGTCTGTACAGCGCCTAGCACAAGGGGGTGCCAATCGCAGCTGAGGCCTCTAGGGCAGTGGCCCTCAAACGTTTGCACTGGTGACCCCTTTCACACAGCAAGCCTCTGAGTGCGACCCCCCTAATAAATTAAAAACACTTTTTAATATATTTAACACCATTATAAATGCTAGAGGCAGAGCGGGGTTTGGGGTGGAGGCTGACAGCTCGTGACCCCCCCTGTAATAACCTCGCGACCCCCTGAGGGGTCCCGACCCCCAGTTTGAGAAGCCCTGCTCCAGGGGCTGCCATATTACGAATTATTAATACTGCATGCTGGGAAGCGTAGTCTCAGCAGGCTGCACCCCGGTATTGCCGTTTAGAAGGACCGGATTTCTATAGCCTCCGCGCCCGCAACGCTCTGGCCGCCGCAGGGACTGGGTTTGGCAGAAGACATCAGCACTTCAGGTGCAGAGCACGACCCAGAGCTCAGCCACTGGCCCAGGCACCGGAGCTCGTTGGGAAATCCACCCCCAGCTGCGAGTGCCCCACTCTAAACACTTAAACCCTGGCCTGCCAACACCCTGGTATGCAGAGCCACTTGCCACCTAGCCAGTCCCTGCCCACAGAGAGCAGGCAAGAGGGACAGCACCCAAGCATCCAGCGAGCATCATTTATGTTTCAGTTCAGGGGATGCTCATCGGTTCGGAGGGAGAGGGGGGTATGTTGGGATTTAAATAGGGGAAGGACGGGATGGTTGGAGAGGGAGACTGCCTGGGAGAGAGAGAGAGAGAACTGGGGAAGGAGGGAGCAAAGGAGAGGAACCCCATAGTCAGGGGATGAGAGATTGGGCATGGGGAGGAGCTCAATGACTGGAGCAAAGCAGCTACCAATGGCAATGCTGGACAATAGCCAGAGGCCAAATATGATGCCAAGGGGCTGCCAAACTGGCACTAGCAGGGAAACCCAGGCCAAGCGAAGAGTCTCATTTAAGCCAGGGGATCCCTCCATGCTTCTGCAGCGGCGAAACCCCTTCTCGTCAGGCAGCTCCGGCTGCAGTGCGCCTGGGCACACCCCGATCGCAGGGACAACACAGGGGTTCGCCTGTGCCACGCTGTGCAGACCTCCTGGCTCCTCCCCCCAGAATCCGCCAGCTGCCTCCCCAAAACCTCGCGCCAGCAAAGCCATCCTTCCACGCCTCCGCGAAGGCAAGGCGGCAGGATCGCCCCGGGGAGAGAAGGGGAACTGAAGAGGATGGAGAGAGAAGATGAAGACGCCGCCGGGAGAAAAGGGAAGCAAACAAGAGATCGAATGAGGCAGCCGATCTGAGCCAACAGGGCCTGGACTTCTCTTAACTTGCCACCGCTGCAAGTGCCAGGGAAAGAATCAAGCCCACAGCAGGTTCCTCGCAGCCGGTGGGAAACGCCACGAGGGGTTACCACACAATGACCCAGGCCCCTAACTTGGGTGAGCCGGCGTGGCGCCATTTGACTTCAGTGGGGCTACATCGGCTTACGCCAGTTGCAGGCAATTGCCGGCAGCTGTCCCAGGGAGCTAGGTGCTAATTCTAGGCTCCAGGCATTCTGGGGAATCAATCCCGGCATTGTGGGACTCAGCGATAACAGTCCATGGGATAGTTGATGCAAGTGCCTTAAAAAAACATAAATGCATAAGTCAGCAAAGGGGGCGACCGCGGACGGGGAAGGGGTCGGGAAGCTCAAAGCAAGAGCAGAACGTGGAACCGAATAATCCCCCCACTGTCCACTTAATCAGGACCGGATTGCACCGAAAATGCATTGGATTTGATCTGATTTCAGTAGCTAGCGGAGCCAGGCAATTCCATTTGGGAGGACTTGGGTATTTTAAGATTTGGCTTTGTTCCGATTAGGAATAAATCCAAGAATTTCAAATTTCTCCCCACTAGGTGCCCCAGGACAGTCTGCATGGCGGGGCTGTGGATCCTGGCAGTCCTGGGCTCGCCAGCAGCTTGCCAGGTGGGCACGCTGGCGGGAAGCCAGGTTTCCAGCGGACTCCTGCTCAAGTTCCAGTGGCGCTTTGGTGGCCAGACCTCCGAAATCAGCAAATTCCAGCAAAACAATGTTTCACTGGACTTTTCCCAGCCAGTTCTGCAGGCTCCGAGCCTTCATTCCCACTTCTCTCAGTCTGTGTTTGTATGGCAGCATGGTCTAGTGTAACCCACACACCTCCTGGATGTGGTGTTGTGTCCCATCTAGGGGCACCGAGACCACTTAGAGAGCGAGTTCAATGACTCTGCTACAGCCCGTTGGCTTTTAGCTGATGCACTACGCTCCAGAGGGCCCAGGTTCAATCCTGCCCGCCCACGACCGGGGTCTGTCGGCGTTACACTAGCCTGAACTAAGAGTCCAGATCTGGGTTCTTTCCGGGACCTACGGCATGACCTTGGGTAAGTCTGTGCCTCTGTTTCCCCTCCCCAGCTCTTCAGGGCAGGGACTGCTTTACGGTCTTTGTATAGCACCGGGCAAATACCAGTAACTCAGCTTTATTTAGAAGAAAGCAAGTGCCCTTAAGGATGTGCGTTAAAATTCAAAAGGATGCCAAATGGGAGGCGAGGTTTCAAAGCTGTCTAGAGGGAGATCTGACTATTGCGTTTCAATTGCCAATAGATTTCCTGGAAAAATCCCCCAGGCTGCTTTGAACAGCTCAGCCAAGGAACCTCATACAACACTTGGCCATTTAAAGGGCTCCTTTTCTTGCAGCATCTCAGCGCTTTACAGGCATCAGGGCAGGGACTGCGCTATCCATTTGTCCAGCGTAATGGTTGGGACCTCAAGGAGTTAATTAGGCCTCACAACTGCACCGCTGGGTAAGCAAATTTCCCGATTTTGCAGACCGCGAATCCGGGGTGAAGGGACTTGGTACGGTCACGCAGTGAGACTGTGGCAGAGGCTGAAAGAGAAGACCCCCCAGCTACGGGTGCCCCCACTGCCACAAGGCTAATGTCCACATTCCTCTGCTGCAGCAGCCTCTGGCTTCATCCCACTGATCTCCAGCCCCAATGCACATCGGTGCCCTAGCCAAGCGCTCTGTGTTTGCTCAGTCATGCTGTACAGAGCCCAGCGACACCTAGGCCCTTTCGGCGCTGATCCTCCACGAGGAGCAGAAACCACCCCCTTTCCCTATGCCACCCCCACTGTGCAAAATGAAAGCGAGCTGTGGAGAGCGCCAGGGTCACCCCATCCCCGAACCCACTCGGCCCCATCTCCAGTGACTCAGAGTGGAAGCCGCGCTGCTACAGTACGAGAGAGAACGAGACCAAACCACAAGCCAGCAGTGCGGTTTCACCGCTTTTGTGCGAGCTGCCGAGGAGAAGGAGTTGCAGCGGGGTCAGAGGAAGCAGGCCGCAGAGCTGCCGATGCCTCCCTCCCTCCCTCCACCCCACATTGGGGTAGGCGGGACAGGCCCTCACAAGAAAGTCAAGTCGGGGTGGGCGGGGTAAGGCAGGGTTGGGAAGCGTGAGATCAGAGAGGTTTGCATTTGGTTTGGGATTCACAAAAGTGGTTCTGATTATGCAAAAACTGAAAACCCCTGTGAGATCTCATGGTTTCTCCCACTTGAGTAGAACTTTGTTGGAGGTTAAACAAAAAAAAAAAAAACCACCTATGATAGATTTGGGCCAAAACTTTAGTTTGTTAGAAGTTTGAAGTTTCACTCCATTGAAGCTCAAGGTTTAGTTGGAATTAGAGGGGTGGTGCAAATCGCTCCTCTCCCCTCCCCCAGCCCCCTTTCAATAAGGTTATAAAAAAGGACCAACACACCTGGTGCTTTGCACCCACCGATAAAGCACTTTACAAGGGGGTGTCATTATCCCCCTTTTACAGGTGGGAAAACTGAGGCAAGGAACTGACTGGCCCAAGTCATCCAGCAAGTCAGTGGCAGACCCAGGAATAGAACCTCAAGCTGAGTCCGGTGCCCAGCACTGTGTGTGTCTCTCCACACACAAGCAGCAGCTTGCTTTCTAACTTTGGCATACTGAGTCCAGAGTGACATCCCAGCTGAAGCAGGCCTGGCTGCCTGTCGTGTTGGTCACGAGGACCCTTGCTGACTGTAGTGATTAAGAACTGCCAGCAGATTGCGATGCAGCTGCTCAACCGAGAACGGCTTGGTGTGGAACTGAAAAGCCGAGTCTCCAATGCTATCACACGGCGCCGAGATGCAAATCTGTGGCTAGCAGCATCTTGGAAAGGTCCCTTTGACATATCAGAGCAGGATCATGGAAGGATCCGATTAGATAGAAGAGTAACATCACCAGCTAGCACGGATGTTTTGATCACCAGCTGGGGGTTCAACTAGGATGATCGGACTGACAACCACCTGGGGCAAGACGTGCATGGACCGTTACTCTCCCAAGAAAGAGCAATGCTCTGGCAACTTTTGGAAGACGCTCCCAAGGACATCCCCTAAAGAAAGCACTCGGCCATGCTGGAGCTTGCTACAGTAACAGTCCACAATGCCTGGTGGAGAAGAACTGCAAGTGATGCCCAGTAGGGTGCACTGGAAGAGGATGGCATTAGGAAGGTCTTGGCTTTGTTCATGGCATAGACAAGGGGGAGGTGGGATGTGGAGAAAAGCCCATGCTCAACAAGAGATGGCTACATTCGAGCTCGAGATGGGTTGACGGAGGATGTTCACTACTTGACTAGGGTGACCAGATGTCCCGATTTTATAGAGACAGTCCCGATATTTGAGGCTTTGTCTTCTATGGGTGCCTATTAGCCCCCCACCCCCTGTCCCGATTTTTCACACTTTCTTTCTGGTCACCCTATACTTGACCAGTCTGCAAAGGCCGCCCCTGACTGCTCTCCTCCCAATCGCTTTTGCTACGAGAATCACAACTGACACAATCTTGTGTGTCAGTGGTGTCATTGTCATGCTATACAGAATCCCAGTCCCTCTTGAACTGGAGGCGTTTAATAAACAGCTACACCTGTAGCCAAACGTACAAGCTTCCACACAGCTTGAGTTCCTGCTTTATCACGCTTGTTTACCAGGGGCCAAACCCTGCCTGGAATGCTACAGCAGAGACATCAAGCAGTTGAAGAATTCAGCAAGTAAACAGTCATGCAATCACCATTTGGTTACAGCATATTAGCTAAGTCAGCTGTATGTGCTTTAGGGGCTCTGATAATAAAGGACGGATACATATGCTTCCTTTCGGGAGAGCTGGTTCCCCAAGACTCTGATCAAGATATCTAGATCTCTCAGAAAAGTGTTTGGATTTGGATCAACCGTGAAATTCACGTCTGGATTAAATATCGCCCGCCTCCCCATATGCAATCTCCAAATTTGGGTAGAACATTTGAGATCCCAGGTTCTGGTACAAGCCCATTTCTACTTCACATCGGGCTAGGTATGAAACGCATGCAAAGGGTACTCCACATTCCCACCCAGTTGAGGGATGGGAGCAGCAACGTGCAATCTGACTAGCGGACTAGTCCATTCGCTTAAATAGCGGCGGTGTGTGCTGGGGAGATGGAAGTCCTGGATTCAATCCCTCCGAGCAGGGGCTGTTACGTAAACAGAGAGGAAATATACTGATTTAGGGCTTGTCTACGCTGGTGTAGACACAGCCTGGGGGCTCAGGTCATTTGCGGGTTTAAACTAATGTAAGTGGTGGATTCGCTGTAACGTGAAGTCTTTAAACCATGATTTGAGGACGTCAGTAACTCAGCCAGAGATTATGGGTCTATTACAGGAGCGGGTGGGTGAGGTTCGGTGTCCTGTAATGTGCAGGATGGTCATGATGGTCCCTTTTGGCCTTACAGTCTCCGAGAAGCCAGCTGCTATGGGAAGAGAAAAGCCAAAGATAAGCCACCCTAAGGCCCAGCAGCAATATCTTGGCTTGGACTGAGAATCCAGACCTGGGGAGAGTTGTTCTGGAACAAGAAACAGATTGAGAGGCCTGAGCAAGGTTCTCTCTTCATCACCAGGTGTGGCTGGTTCACCCCAGCGCAGAAGTCTTGGCTCTGTAGCATTTTGCACCTGTCGTTGAAGAGGATCAAAGTGCTCTAAGCGCGTGCAGCAGTTTGGAGGAAGAGCCAGGAACAGAACCCAGGTCACCGAACCCTCACGCCGCGGCCCTACCCACTGGAGCCTGGCACCCGCTTCCAGCCAGCAGCGGCTTCCCCTGGCCAAGGTGGCAGAGAGCGGGGAAAGCTGAAGAGGCAGATTCTGGCTAGCGAGAGAGTGCGCCTCCAGAGACACCGCCTGACCCAGAGCCCTGATCCTCCCCCGGGTGACAGAGGGAAGATCAGGAGTGACCACGCTGGAGCCATCATCAGAGGGTTCGGCCAGTGTCTCTGAAGTGGGGCAAGTGCAGGAGTGGGTCCCTCCCCCCCCCCCCCAAATAACACCTCGTCAGGTATGTTTATGAGCATCCTGACTCATCAGCCCCACCCCCGGTGGAAACCCTCTCTGACTCGGCCCCCGGCAGGCAAGGGATGAGTAACAGCGGCTCAAACAGCAACAGCCCTGGGTGTTTGAAATTTATCACGTGATTTAGAAAAAGAGAGGAGCCTTCGGGTGAATCAGGAGTGTGGGGGAGGGAGAGAAGGGGGGGGGGGAGGGTGTCCAGATCGGGGGTGGTGCAAATAGTGGTTTAAAAAGTTAAGACACATGGGAGCTAATTCAGCCCTACGGTAACTCCACCATCATGGGGGTGGGGAAAGGGGGGAGAAATCAGCTACCGGGGTCTCAGTGTGCTTGGCACTGTACATACACATTGCCAGGGATGATCCCTGCCCTGGAGAGCTTACAAGCTCTGGGGACAAGAGAAACGAAGAGGGAATAGGCAGGAACAGAACCAGTGTCTCCCAAACAGGCCAGTGTCCTAGCCCTTAGGCCATGCTGTTCATGAGCCCGCTTACCCAGAGCAAAGCTGTGATCTATCTAACCCATGTTCCCACCTCGGTGGCTAATGCTGGTGAGCCATAGGTATGCAATCCCCCCACCATGCTATCATATGATTGGGGGTGTGTGTGAATTTCTTACCCTTCCTAGGAGGGTCTCCCCTCCTCCTCACCCTAATTTCAGTGAGGCTCGCTCTGTTCCATTTTTCTGCAGGTCAGTTGCTACCAGAGCATGGAGGGGAAGCAAAGACTAACCAATGATCTGAGGGAAACACAACCCAAACTAGCCAAGCCTTCTTCCCTTCCAGCTGAGCACAGCACCCCCTTCCCCCTGCCCCGGGCTGGGCCAGGAGAGCTCATTCCAGATGGATACAGGGATCTAGGCCAAGACTTATGAACTGCGTCTCCTCACTCCCAACTTGGGCCACCTGGAAAGGGGCCTGGTTTTTTTAGGAAGCGCTGAGCATCCGCCCTCGGGAAAAACCTCTAGCCACCTTAAAGGGCCAAAGTCTGGCCTCCGGCGTCACCTGTGACTTGAGAAAGTCCAACCTCTTTGGCTGTAGATGTCCATTCAATACAGCCCTCGGGCAAGTTTGCAGCGCACGTGAGAACAGCCCGGGCGGGATATGCCCGGATCCGGATCACCGGGCATCGCACACCTCCAGCCCACACACCTTTGCCCGCGTGGCCTGGCACCACCCTTCCACTGGTATGTTTCCCTGCAGGCGAGGGACAAACCCTGATGTCTTTCCCATCCCTTATCTCTGACAGACAAGCGCCGGGCTCCCCCCTCCCCTCCCACGCATCCCGCTCCCCTCCACCCGGCAGAGAGTTGCAGCCCCGCTCAGCCCTGTGGGTTCTGGGTTGTTGGGTTTTTTTTGGCTCTCTCAAGATAGAAAGATTAGTTTCTGGTAAAGGGTGTTGTGCAGCTACCGCTGTTGTTTCTTCAAAGACGGAGCCTTTATCCTTCACACCATCTCACTGGCCCTTTTCTCCCACCCCACTTGGCAGCCTCCCCAGAGAATCTCACACGGGGGCGTTGCGCAATGGGTGGTGGGGGCGGGGAGACGGATCGAGCAAATTAGCAACGCAGGGACATTTCCTAGCATGGAAACCAGCTCAGTGTGTTGTGTGGGGAGGAAGAAGCCCAGTGCTCCTCTGTACCGGCCCTTATTTCTTATGGTCCTGGGTCTCCAAATCTGCTTTGGTCTCCTTGGCTGGGATTGGAGAGCGCCTCTACCAGAGCAGGAGGCCTGGGAGGGATTTCCCGGGGGGTGATGGAGGTGGGTTGTCCAGCTGTGTTAGGGACAGAGACAGGCCCAAGATGCACCTGGCTACATACAGGGTTTGATGCCCCTTCCTCTCTAGTAGCTGGTGCCACCCACTGTTGGAGACGGGATATGGAGCACAGGTGGCCCACCTGCCTTACCTGGGCCAGGTCGATCTGTCCCACTGGATCAGATACGCCCAAGGTAGGAAGCAAGCAGCTTGTTTTGGGTGGGGAGGCCTAGGTCCTGGGCTTCCGGGTTCTATCTAGCCTGATGGATGAGGTAGCCAGAGTCGCTCATAAGCCCCATCTGTTGAGATGAGGCACTCCATGGCACCCATGCCCGCAGGTACACACAACAAGCTTTGTATGAGATGCAGATGAGTTGATGGAAGCGGCAAAGATGTGGGAAGTCAACACCATCCTGGTGCCCCCAAACACCGCCATGGGGCATGGACTTGGGCCTGGGGGGGGACAGGCAAAGGGGGCCTGGAAGAAGTGATCTGGTCCAATCAGAACAAATGGGAAAGTTTCGGTTTTGGAGGAAGAAGTCTCTTGAACTTCCACTGATGGGGTGGGGGGGGGGAAGGAGGGAGGGGCTATCTACAGCACAGAAAGCAACACCGGCGAAGCTACAGCGTGGGGATGCCAATGCAGACACACAACGTCCATGCAGCTTTGTTTGGTCATGGCCCAGATTGGGTAGGTGACTTCTGACCATCTCGATACTGACCTGTATTATAAGTGTCTAGAGCCTCAGTCAAGGATCAGGGCTCCGTTGTGCAAGATGCTGTATGTCCCTGCCCAGAGAAACTTACGAACTCTAAAAATGATAGTATCCGAGTTCCTCACAGTCACGGATGGATTTTATCCTGGCAGAACACTCCTTGATGTAGGGAGGCGTTATCTCCTTTTTACAGATGGGGGACAACATGAGAGATAGAGACAGGCAGAGACCCGTTCTCCGAAAACTTGAGATTTTGGAATTCGTGTGCATCCTGAATGGGGACAAAGTCAACCACGGTGAACGGTTTTTATTTCAGTCAAACTGTTGCGTTGCAATGTCAGCCCATGTTGTTGGGTTTTTTTTTAATATTGTACTAGAACGGGGCTTAAGTTTCACCATGAAACGTCATTTCAAACCAGAACATGGAAATGTTTGCTTCAAAAACAGGACATTTCAACAATTTTGCCACTTCGGCCTCCTCCCCTCCAGCTCCCGCCCCGCCTCCAAAAAAAAGTTTTCTCCAGTCGAGAAACTCAGCTAAACTGATCCTTTCCAAGAAAGGGAGTTTTGGTTTCAACTAATCAGCTTTTTTTGATGAAAAAAAAGAAGTGTTTAATCAAAAAAAAATAAAAATAAATAAAATCTCGGTCAGCTTTCTAGAGCGCTCTGCTCCTATCTGATTTAGGTCAACAAAGTAAGGAGTCAATATCATCATTTTCACTAGGGTTACACATGGGGTGGCTGAGCAGTCCCTCAACCAGTGAGCGTAGCTAGCATCACACATCAATTGAAGCCACACACAACCCACAGCTCCATCCTCCAATCGCTATAGCATGCTCCATCCCACAGGGCATGCTGTACTTTGATTAAGAAGGCAAGCAGAAGATGGGCCTCATCCTGAGATCTAACCTCCCCACCCCATCCTTACTTGGCAGAGTCATAGAATCCCAGCGTTGGAAGGGACCTCAGGAGGTCATCTAGTCCATCCCCCTGCTCAAAGCAGGGCCAATCCCCAGACAGATTTTTACCCCAGTTCCATAAATGGCCCCCTCAAGGATTGAACTCACAACTCTGGGTTTAACAGGCCAATGCTCAAACCACTGAGCTATCCCTCCCTCAGCCATCATTGTGGTTGATGCCCAAGGAAGGGCTCCAGGAGCCAACCTAGTAGGAGTAACTGTTTCTAAGGCACAGGCGCCTACTTCGTGTCTGTTACGCTCTTTCCTGTCCCGTTCCTCTAGTGTTAGCCTCTATCTGGATTGCATTTGCTCAGGCTTGCTCTGTGCAAATAGCATCAGGTCCCAACGGAATCAAAGCCTCACAAAGCTGTCTCCTCTGGGAGAACCCTCCTGTGCGAAAGAGACTGGAGAGAAGATGGGAGCCTGGAGAGAACCAGGTGCAAAAAGAAAAAGAAGAACAAGGAAGAGCTGAAGAGGCCCTTTGATTGAACATCTGTCCCCTGCGTCTCAGCCCTCCGCAGCCGAAGGAAGTGAGAATCCTTTATGAAGTGGAGATGGTCTATTTAAAAGTCACTTTCATTTTGTTCTTTGATCCTTTCAGAAACCGCAATGGCTCATTTGCCGGAAGGGTCATCGTTGGTTTTTTTGCTACCTGGATGACAGCGCACGACGGATGTGCTCGTGACATGCCTTATATATATATATGGAGATATACCTATCTCATAGAGCTAGAAGGGACCCCGAAGGGTCATTGAGTCCAGCCCCCTGCCTTCACTAGCAGGACCAATTTTGCCCCAGATCCCTAAGTGGCCCCCTCAAGGATTGAACTCACAACCCTGGGTTTAGCAGGCCAATGCTCAAACCACTGAGCTAGTCGGGTAAGAAGGAGCTCACAGAAAACTGCTGGGTCCTGCAGCTAGAATCAGCCGGGGCAGGTTGGTTCTGCTGCTGCTGTATCCTTCCGTAACACTGCGCCCGGGGGTGGGTCAGCAGGAATCACACTCCGGACAGCTGCGTCTTGAAGCATCAGTTCAGGCAGCAGTGGATTAATCAACCGCTGTACGTGGTCCCGCTACCACTAGAGGGAGTGTAACACTGAGTGGGTCACAGGTCTACTGGCATTTTATTGGCCGTTAGAGGACTTGGGAGGGGGAGGGGGTGGGGTGGGGGGAGCGCAAAAGGGGAGGAGCCAGAACTTCCTCTGCAGCTCATACGGTTCATTAAACTCGGTTATTTTTCCCCCCACCCAGTCTGAAAACTGCCATTGCTCTAAGATCCAAACGCAGCCAGCGCCAGGTACATCTTCTCTTCATTTCACTAATGCCCCTCGAATGACATCGCAGGTCTTACCTTTCCGGCCTCAGCCGCTGCTCCTCCGGAGTTGTGCCCCATTTCCCTCCCGGGCTGCCGTCTCTTGGGGTGGGGGAATAGCTTGGTCCTGCCGCCCTTCCCTGCCGGGGCAAACGAAGAGAGTCCAAGACATAAAACAAATCTTCTGCCTTCCCAGTGCTCTCTAGTCCTTCAGCCCCATCAATGCAGGGTGCGGGAACCGTCCTTCAGCACCGCAGCCAGCTACAGCGTTCTCCCGCTGGGGATGCAGTCATCCCCCCTCCCCAGGCTGAGCAGCTCCATAGACCTCTCCCCCCGGGTCTGCCCTGGTGCACTGCCAGCTCATGCAGGGATGCCTCTCTGCCGGTGCCAGCCAGCAGCCCTCTCCAAGAAGCCAGCACTCACTTCCCTCCCAAGCCCCGTCTATACTCCCTTTGCCCACCTCACCCCAATACAAGGTCTGCTAGATCAGTGGTTCTCAACCAGAGGTCTGGGGCCATGAGCAGGTTTCAGGGGGTCCGCCAAGCAGGGCCAGCATTAGACTGGCTGGAGCCCAGGGCAAGAAGCCAAAGCCCCACTGCCTGGGGCTAAAGTCCAGGGCCCTGAGCAATGTAGCTTCACGGAGGCCCCTGTGGCGTGGGGCTCCAGGGAACTGCCCGGCTTGCTACCCCCTAACACCAGCCCCGGCTTTTCTATGCAGAAAAACAGCTGTTGTGGCAGAGGTGGGCCGTGGAGTTTTTATAGCATGTTGGGGGGGGGGGGGGGGAGAAAGAAAAAGGTTGGGAACCCCTGTTCTAGATCCTGCCTGCTGTTAGGAAAAGTCCAGTCCAGAATTCCAGATCTGAGTCCATTCTCTTACGCTCTCAAACTATCTGGCCCAAGAAAGCGTTTGCATTATATAGTCCTGCAATCACCTGATCGCAGTCACATGTTCGCTGGACTACACCTCCCATCAGCCCCTCCAGACTACAGCCCCCAAAATGCCCTTGCTCTGGGCTGCACAGAGGACCCAGAGCCCTGGCTGGCCAAAAGGCTCCCTTAAAGGGCTAGCGCGCAGCTTGTTCCAAATGAGATGCATCAGCTATACACCAGGGGGGTGGGTTGCACCACAGGGGTTTTGCATTTGCTCCTCAGGCCATTGCCAGGGTCCCACCCGGGAAGGGGAAACTGGAGCCGCGTTAAGGGGGACGGACAGAGTTGGCCGAGGCCACCCTGCTCTCGCAGAACCTCCTCTCTCCAATGGCTCCGCCGGTGCCTGGCTCTGCTCCTGAGCTTGTCACCATGAGTGTTATTACCCCCAGCATCTTCCGTGCTCTGGGGATCCCCTAGCGCTCGGCATCACCAATGGCCTTGCCCAGCCTGCTCGGGCAACCGGCCAGGAAGCAGAGCCGAGCCCCTTGTGTTCTGAGCATGTAGCCGGCACGCAGCCGTGCCCTGCCAAAGGGCGCGGTCCCAGCCATCCTTGGGCGCCAATCGGTCATTTCTAATGGCCAGTCACACCCAATGGCTACGTGACACCAGCGTCCTTCTCCTCCAGGGGCTGGAGACAAGGCCCCCTGGGCAGAGCAAAACTCCCCACGTTCCTCCAGAGGCGCAGCTCAACAGAAGGCGCCTCCCCTGCCCTTTATAGCAGGGCCCTCACAACCCTGCCCCCGGCTTGCTTTGGAGGGAGCTCATAGCTAGCTGCATTGCCCAGCGGGGAGCACACCGGGCAGCTCAGGAGCCCTGGGTTCTCTCCCCTGCTCTGCTGGGTGACCCACGGCAAGTCATGTCCCTGCTCCGTGCCTCAGTTTCCCCTCCCACCTTTTGTCTGTCGCAAGCTCTTCAGGGCAGGGGGCTCTAGGCCCTACTGTAATAGAAATAATCGCAGGGTCTGAACCCGGCTGAGACTCACCAACCAGCCCTAGTTTGAAGCTGCTACCCCTCTTAGGCTGGGTTTGAACTGGTGCACTGATAGCTCTGAGCCAGCCAGCCACCCCCTCCTCAAGGGCTTAAAGGTTCGGTTCTGGTGTCAGGCCTTATTCTAGTCAAACTGTGTCCCAGATCCCCCTTGGTTAACCAAAAACGAGGAGTCCTTGTGGCACCTTAGAGACTAACACATTTATTTGGGCATAAGCTTTCGTGGGCTACAGCCCACTTCATCAGGAACTCAACCTGAGAGAGCGATCGGGGGCTGCGGGGGGAGCGGCACCCTCTTCCCCAACGAAGGAATAAGCTGATTAACACGTCCCCTCTCCCTTGCAATGCGACCAGCCTCGTGTTCTGTGAGGCTGGGCTCTTTTTTCTCCCCTCCGAGCATGTACCAGCCACTAATGAAGTTCTAATTATCCCGGCGAAGTGATTTCCATTAGCACGTCTGATTCACAACCCTGGGCCCCCCCGAAAGAAAAACTTCATTAACGCAGCTCTCACCTGCCTCCGGAGGCGGCAAGGTGTTGGCTGGTGGGAGGAAAAGATCCTGCCATCAATCTGCCTTGATGCCGCGTGCGGCTCTGCTGATGGTTCAGCCTGGACCTACCATAGCATACCAGTAAGGGGGGCAGGGGTGTTCTTTGAGTTCAGTGGGTGTCAGGAGGTCAGCCAAGCTGATCATGACGGGACCTTCTGGCCTTAAAAGCTCTGAGTCAGGCCCCTACAAGCTCGTGAGGCGCTGTGCTGCAAGGGCATTTGGAGGCCAGCTGCGTTAAAGAGCGGGAGGCGCTCAGACGATGGGCGTATTGTTCCCAGCGAAGGGGGATCCCCTGGAGGATAGTCCGAAGTCCGATCGACCACAGGGGCTAGCTGCTTTGTAAATCCCCCTCCCACGCACACACACAGTTGCTGGCAGCAGGGGGCTGACGCCTTTCTCCCTTTGGAGGAGGTTTTATTACAAGCTCTGTGTTGGAGTAACACTGGGCTCGGGACTCCCCTAGTGTGGGGCGGGGCAGGGGGGTCCAGCCATAGCCCTGGTGCTTAACATTTACCACACCGCGAGCCCCCGGTACAATAGAAAGAAGCCCCTCCAATCCCAGAAAGGATGTGGAGCAGAAGGGGGGGGTCATGCCCCCCCAAAACCTGTAGGCTGAGAACCTATTCATAGAATATCAGGGTTAGAAGGGACCTTAGGAGGTCATCTAGTCTAACCCCCTGCTCAAAGCAAGACCAATCCCCAGATTTTTGCCCCAGATCCCTAAATGGCCCGCTCAAGGATTGAACTCTCCACCCTGGGTTTAGCAGGGCAATGCTCAAACCACTGAGCTATCCCTCCCCCCTAGAAGGGGATAATAAGCATGCGGTAGCATGGTCTGGCTTGCTGGGATCACAGGCGTCAGACTCCCCAGCCTGGCCAGCCACACTGATCGGCTAAGGACCAGAGCACCACGAACAGCCTGCTGGGCCGGGGGGGACACACGATTCTCGGCTCAGAGCTGTTCCTAGGGGCCTCTTGTGGCGCACGGACTCTTTGCAGGACTTAGCGAGGGCTTGTCCACACTGAGATTCCCCAGCGGTGCCAGCAATGCAGCCGTGTGGCCCGCCCCGTGATAACCCCCCCTCCCAGCACCACCACACGCTGCAGCTTCCGCAAATCTCTCCCTCGCCTTGCCTGGGTCCCAGGTGGGGACTGGACCTGGGACCTTGGGCTCTGAAAAAGCCCCAGCTGCTACTGCTTGAGCTAAAGGAGTCACTCGATGGTGCCAGGCAGCTGGCAAATATCTTATGTAGGGGTCCAGCCACCAGAAGGAGACAGCGGCCCACGCAAGTGCAGGCAGGTTGTGCTACCACCGTGCTTAGAGCAATGATCTCAGTCTGGGATCCTGCTCAGTCTGGCAGAGGCCTCTAGATCAGTGGTTCTCAAACTATTGTACGGGTGACCCCTTTCACACAGCAAGCCTCTGAGTGCGACCCCCCTTATCAATTAAACCCACTTGTTTATATATTTAACACCATTATAAATGCTGGAGGCAAAGCGGGGTTCGGGGTGGAGGCTGACAGCTCGCAACGCCCCGTGTAATAACCTCGTGACCCCCTGAGGGGTCCCGACCCCCAGTTTGAGAACCCCCTGCTCTAGATCCTTTCTCACAGCACCGTTTCCCTCCCACAGTAGGAGGCGCTAGAGGAGAATCAGCCGGGCTTCCTTCTTAAAGGGACAGTACACCCCATCCCTGGTCCTCCTGGGGTGGGGGGTGGGCATAGGGTGACCAGACAGCAAGTGTGAAAATCGGGACAGGAGGTGGGGGGTAATAGGAGCCTATATAAGAAAAAGACCCAAAAATCGGGACTGTCCCTATAAAATCGGGACATCTGGTCACCCTAGGTGGGCACCTCCTTGTTGCAGAGTCGCACAGCGAGATGGGAGATTGAGCGATCGGCTGCCTTACGTTTGGAGAAGGCCAGGTGGCCACACGTGCAGGCGGGGGCGCGAGCTGCAGGTTTCCCAGCAGAGGGGCCAGGTCCGAAGGGGCCTCTCCCAGCTGCAGGAGGAATGGGGCCGGCTGGCCAGCCTCGAGCCTAAGTGGCGAGATCCCGTGGAGCTCTCCTGCGGAACGTGTCCCGTGGGGCACAAGGACTCGCCCCAGTGAACCAACCCAAGCAGACGGGGAGCGTGTCTGTTTCGGCCTTGCCCGGGGCAGACCGATGGGGCGCGTGGCGCCAGCCGCACCCTGCACCGGTCCAGAGCGCCGGCCAGCTGGGGATCTCAAAGCTCTTTAGGCTGACCAGACACGAATGCGAAAAATCGGGACAAGGGTGGGGGGGTAATAGGAGCCTATATAAGAAAAAGACCCAAAAATCGGGAGTGTCCCTAGAAAATCGGGACATCTGGTCACCCTACAGCTCTTCCTCAGCTTTAAGGAACTCACCCAACACCCCTCAGCAGCTAAACCATTGAACAGAGCGGGGGAGGGAGGCACGGGGTAGTGGAGTGATCGGACTGAGGTCATAGAGCGAGCGAGCGACAGAGCCAGGAACAGAACCCAGGCGTCCTGACTCCCCGGGGGGGGGGGGGCATGTCCAGCCCTGCTGCGGTGCAGGCGTGTGTGTCAATCCCAACGTGCATCTAATTTGTTGCAGAGACACGGGATGCCAGGGTGCAGACCGGCCCTGGCCACACCTCTCCCTCCTCTAGCCCACCCATGCCCCCTAACCGCTCCGGCCCCGGCACTCTGGGGCTGCTGTGCCCTCTGGCCAGGCTGTTACAGCTATGGGGGAATCCAGCCTGTGGCTCCCCCGGTGATTTTAAGCACCGACTCTGCCTCCCCTCTCTATAAAGGGACCTTAGCGCGATGAAAAATTGGCTCCCCAATGCCCCCCCCCCCCTCGCCGACCACCAGACTCTGGCCATCTCTGCGGCACACATCGGCGCCCCCACCTGGGGAGCTGGCTGATTGCACCAGCTCTGCAGGCGCCGCCAGCTGTACAGACCCTGCTCGGGAGCTGGCCGAGGAGGCAGGTGCCTCTGTGGCTCGCTGCATGCGCCCCGCTTTCAGCCAGCTCCCCTGCCCCGGCGGCGCGTTACTTCCAGTGGTTACGCCACAAGCCCCGAGGCCAGCTGGCTTCACGAGCTCGCAGGTGCGGGGGACCCAGCGGCTTTGGGCGGGGGTGTGTGTGTGTGTGTGTTTTCAAGGGGCGAGCGATCCGAGGCCCGGCTGACCTGCCCCTCCACTGAGGTAGCTGGCTGCGGCTGTGCAGAGAAGTTTCATGGTGGCACCTTTCGCTCTGCCTGGGATCAACGCCGGGAGGGTGCAGGCACGCGGCGGAGCACAGGGGAAGGGACTGCGGGCTGCACTGTAATTAGCACAGTGTAATTAGCACATCTGCCGGCTGCCCTCTTGGCCGAGGCATCAGGAGCTGACCCAGGGATCACCAGACCTAGGAGCATGAGCTGATGGGGGAGCTCGACCAGATTCCTATCCTCAGGGGGTCGGGGAAATAACACAATGAAGCCAGAGGAAACATCGGCCTTTTCAATCCCACCGGAATCCCACCTCCTACCCATAGCCCCTGTGGTCTTCCCATTGTGCGGCCAACCTCTGACTAGGGGACGAGCTTCCGTACCAGAGGCCGGGCTTTTCAACGGAGCCCTAGGGAGCTGGGACACCTCCTTCTCCCAGCCCCGGCGCGCAGGCCCGACACGCAGAGCTCGCCGTCACCACGGGGCACCGGGGCATCGCCGGGGCTGTGTGGTGTATAGCTAATGAGAGGGGGTTTGGTAGAATACGTTGGTGCTTTCTTTGTAAGTGTCCTTTCAAGCAGGAGGGAATACGTCATGTACAGAATCAGGTAGTGTCCCTTTAGTGTGGGAGCCCTCCCTCGCTCCAGCTAACTAGATGGGCCCCTTTCCCCCAGTGTCTGAGCACCTCGCAAGCTTTCCCGTATTACCTCATAGCCCACTATGGGGCCGGGCAGTGCTGTTATCCCCATTGTACGGGGGGGGGGAAACTGAGGCACAGAGAGGCTAAATGATGTCCCCAAGGTCGCACAGGACCTTGTGGCTGGGCCTCCCTGTCTTCTACTGCAGAAGCCACCAGCCCGAAACAGAGCAGCAGGGTGGATACGCGGCCAGGCCTTGCGTGTCCGGGAATAGTTTTAGTAGAGTTATTTGGAACCCAGCTGCGTCCATGTGGTTTCTTTGTAGCCTCAGGGCTGTGTTGAGAGCGATGGCCCAGCTCTGAGAAAATGCTTGGAAGTGGTTTCAGGGTTCCCCCCGCCTGACGTTTTCTCGGGGCATCCGGAACGACAAGGCGCCTTGTTACCCTTCTCCCTCAGCAAGAGGTTTGCTGATGCTAAACAGGGAAAGCGTAGCAGGGACGTAGTCGGCAGGGTTGACACCCAGCTTGCTGGGTGGCTCAGATTCACACCACAGGCACTGAAAATTTGGATTGTGACGTGATTCCCCAGTGAGAAGGTGGGAAACAAACCAACAAAGCAAAGGTTACAGGGTTTTTTTCTTGTTTATTTTGGGCGAAGGGACTAGAACAAAGGAAAGCAGAAGGTAAACAGAACAGCATGAAGGGCAGAGTTTTGAGAAGTTGATTTGGGGTGGCTATGAGATCGGGGTGACAGGGAGTTGTCACCCCCAGTTTGGCCCTGGCAAATCTCTCTCTCACTGAGGCAGGGCGGCTACACAGCAAGCTAAGGTTTCGGGTGCCGCCCAGAAAGTGCCACACCCTATTTCTGATGTCGCCATTAGGGAGTGTTAACTTAGAACGCTTCGCAGGTTTAGCCGCCTGTTTGCAAAGTTTCTCTAACCAAAGAATAACTGAGCCCAGCAGAAGCCTTCTCGTGTGAGGGTTGAAAAAAAGACAGCACAAACTGAGGGGAAAAAAGAGTGGAAAGTATCATCCACATAATATATGGAGATATACCTATCTCATAGAGCTGGAAGGGACCCTGAAGGGTCATCGAGTCCAGCCCCCTGCCTTCACTAGCAGGACCAATTTTTGCCCCAGATCCCTAAGTGGCCCCCTCAAGGATTGAACTCACAACCCTGGGTTTAGCAGGCCAATGCTCAAACCACTGAGCTATCCCTCCCCCATGATGCTCTGTTTTGCAAAGAGCTCAAGGCCGGACTTAGCACAGCATCAGGGCCAGAGGTTCAGAAGAGCTCAGCTCCCATTCAAGCACGGAGGGGACAGTTTTCTAATGCACCAAAGGCCCTGTTAACGCTCCACTGTGATTGCAGCTTTTGTAGCCAGACCTGGGCTAGCTTTCACCTAAGTAACTCAGACACCAAGAGCAGTGAAGCCGTGGCAGCATGAGCTGTAGCCCGGACGAGCTGCCAGAGTATTGGCGACCCAGGAGCCTGGGCAGGAACGCGGGTGGTTAGCCCAGGCTGCCATGGCTTCACTGCTCTTGGTATTTCAGCTGGCTAGAGTAAAGCTAGCTCGGGTATCTACCTTCCGACTGCCGTGTAGACAGACCCTACGTCAGTTAGGAGCGTGAAGTCCCATTGACTTTCCATTTGACCAAACCGACGTAAGAGCCAGATTTTCAAGAGCGTCAGGACTAGAGCTGGTCAAAATGCAGAACTCCCATTCGGTGGGAAATTCTAACTTTTCCTTTCGTCCTGAATCAGAATGAAAAATGGAAATTTCCAAATTTCCTGCGACACGAAATTCACAATTTTGTTCAGACCGCATCCAGGAGTTCGCTTCGGTTTGTAATTTCTGCTCAGGCATTGTTCCTACAGAAGACACATTGATTAACCCATTAGGTATTTCCATCTTCTTGTGGTTCCTTCAGACTTACCTGGATGCTACCAACTTGCCCAATTGAAAGCCACTGAAGTCAATGGAGTCTCTAAATTGGCTGCAGTAGACTTTGGCTAAGCTTGATATTATTATGGACGAGGGTGGAAAGCCGCAAGAGTTTTCCCATTGAATTCAACAGCATGAAGCTTTCACCCAGATCCCCAGCTGGTGTAAATCGGTGTCACTCCATTGACTTCAAGGCAGCAATACCGATTTATACAAGCTGGGGATGTGGTCCATTGACTTCAATAGTGCTACGTTGGTTTACACCAGCTGTGGATCTGGCTTTCTCTCCGGGTTCTTTCTTCAGGCCTATTCTCTCCTCCATCGCCTCTGTTTCGCTCGGTATTTTGCTTACCAAACATCTTGTTTGCTACACGCTTCCTCTGTGGTTTCAACCACTATGTGCTTTGTAGCCTCATATCTCCCCTGGTCTTGGGGCTTGTGTTTTTATGCTTATCTCCTCTTCAGCTGCAGACCAAAGTGCTTTATTCTCCCCAAAAGAGGACAGGAATTCATTTGCACCGTTGTTCCGTGGGTTCAGATTCATAGATCTGAAGGCCGGAACCTTTCCTGTGTCCTCCCCCCCCAGTCTAGATTTCCAACACCCTTTCCAAAAAACATGCCCGCCCAATTTGCAATCCATTTTGAAATGCTGCATCCCTGCAGGTACCACAGCTATGTGTTTGCTGAAATCAGGGAGCTGGGGCCGAGCTTACCTGATTAGTGCAAACGATGCGTGCAAAAAGCGGGTTTCATTCCACCGCCCATGTGAAGTGATGCACACGCAAACGCTGAGGGTGCACTCTCGTGCGGCTGACAGTTGCACAGTCGGCATTTTGCAAGTGGAAGTGACCACTGAGCTGTGCAATAAACAGTGGCTTGTTTCTTTGTTGTGGGGGGTCAGTCTCTCCTCTTTGCACCTTAAAAGGTCAAATCCCAAGCCAAGCTAGGGGGCTGTAAATAGGGCACTGGCGAAGAGTCAAGCCACCTGGGTGCTATCTACTGTGGGATTTTAGTCACTTCTCCAGCCTGGGCCTCTGTCCCCCTCCCACCCTTTGTCGGTCTTGTCTATTTAGACTGTAAGCATTTGGGGCCAGAGACTCTCCCTTACTATGTGCTGGTATAACACCTGGCGTCCCGAGGCCCTGATCTCCACCCCTGCCTCTAGCTGCTACTGTGATACAAGTAATAATATCCCTGCTTGGAAGTGGAGAAGCCGCTAGGTAAGTACCCTGACGACCACACTTCAGTCTTGAAAAGCAGCAGCGATTTACGACGGATCTGGCTGCGTTTCTTAAAGCACAGCAGTACCCCGGCATCCTCCCGAGCACCAAAAACGTGACATGCTGCAGTTCCCCCAATCAACTCCAGGGGGCACCGCCGTGCCCTGATTCAGCCCCATTCTCCCCTCCACCCGCCCGCCATGGGGAGTGGGGTTCCATTGAAGGGGCTGGAAAAGCCGGGCTGTGTAACGTGGGAGGGGGAATCTACCGCCCAGCAGCTTTTCCCGTCATTGACTTCAGTGGGCTTTGGATCAATGCCCTCATGCTAGTATAGAAGTGAGATCGGGGGGAGAGAGGGGGAGCGTGTGGAGTAGTCAGCATGTTTCCTATGGATTTTATTTATCGTGCCTCTTCCCCCCCCCCCCGGGGATGTGAAAGGTTCTGATCCAGCGGTGGGGCGCATGGCAGGGTCAGGGCCAGAGGAGGTAACGTAGGGAGCATTCTCACACAGGCTCCCCACCTAACTGCCCGGGGACTTGCAAAGCTTTTGCTTTTGCTTTTGATTGTCCTATTTCCCTCCCACCCCCGCCACCGTGGTTCTAATCTTACTGTTGTGAAAACACCGCAGTAAATCTGAAACAATCCAGCAAGGATGTGAATCAGGGCCCGGTTACGAGGTCGCTTCAACTCATTCACCTTCCCTGGCCTGCGATATACTAACATCAGGTCTTTGTAGTGGCGCAAACACATGAGCTGGTCCATTCCCCAGCACTGGGTGAGGGAAGCGGTGTGGATTCGATTCCCACCTCTGTCACTCCACTCACCTGCTGTGTGAACTCATTTCGGTGCCTCCGTTTCCCACACCAAGACTGGTCTGCAGGGTTCTTCCCCGTGATTCACGACTCTTCCAAGCAGGGAGGTTATTCGGCTACATCGACACTTAAACTGCTATATCGGCGCCGCTGTTGCGTGTCAGTGTAGACGTCATTACAGCGATGGGAGAACCTAGCGCTGTCTGTACCGGAGCAACGTAGCTGGGTCGAGCTAACTTTTTAGTGGAGACCTGGCCTTATTGTTTGTATTAGGGTGATACCGGAGATCAGGGTTCTGTTGTTGTACTAAGGCGGAACATGTCAATGTTGCGGAACATTTTTTGATTTTCTCTGGTGGAAAACTGAAAAGAGGGATCCCCTGGAAGACGCTTGTCAATTTCACATACCGCCTGCTGGGGGAAAGTGAAATTGACAACAGCCCTTCCACGCGGGAAGCCAAAAGATTCCGTTGTGGTTCTCCCCATACAGATTTTATCTGGAAATCCCTCCCTTCCTGCAAACATTTTGTACATTTTTGACTTTTCATTCGGGACAGAAAATTAAACAACAACAACAAGTCAACTTTTTCTCAGGAAGGGATTTCCATTTTCTGGCCAGCTCTTGCTCAGTCCCGGAGACCATCAGAGTCACCCCACTCTAACATAGCCAAGACAGACCCTCATGAACCAGCTGTTCTCACACGGTGAATCAGGTTCCAGCCCACCCAGCTGAAGCCTGATCCAGTGCTCACGGACTTCTGTGGAGTTAGTAGTTTGACTCCAGTGTAAGCTGGGAGCGAATCAGGCCCATTCCCTTTCCCTCTCCCTGGGAGACGTGCTGTCGGTGATATAACTTCCCTGCCAGCTAGAGATGGGCTTGAGCTGTGATAATGAAAAGGAGAGGCGGGGGGGAGGGGGCATGAAACAAACAATTGATCTGTTAAGGGGTGGCTCACTCTATCAAAAGTTTGGGAAGCCCTTCACTCCTTGCCAGAGAGGAAGTAGAACCCAGGAGTCCTGTGCCCGGCTCTGTCCATTAGACCATACGCTCTTGCCCCCCACAAGTTAAAAATAGAACCCAGGAGTCCTGGCACCCATTCTTCTGTTCTAACCACTAGACCACGCTCCCTCCAAAAGCCAGGAATAGAACCCAGGAGTCCCGACTCCCAATCCTCTACTCCAAGTACTAGACCAACACTTGGTCCCCAACCAAGCAGATTATGTTATCCTGGGGAATTTAACTGCAAAAGCGAACAAGCCAGCACTGACCCACACAGAGACTTTGGCTGCCAATTGATGCTTCAGTCTATAGGTAACTTTTATTCGACTTATTCTGTTTCACAGAGCACAGGATCTCTTCAAAGAGAACATACACAAAAGGAAGATACATACAGACCAATGTCTCTCCACGTTCCCCTGAGCTGGGGATCTCAGGGGCTCGTGTTTGTTGGGTCAGTCAAGAGCATGCAGCACAGAACAATGACTGACAGGCTGCTTGGATCTCCCGATTGGGTGCTCGGTTGGGAGAGGGGCGGAGATTATACCACATCACAGATTTCTGCTTTGGATCGTTGGACTAGAACGGGGGGTGGTCGGGGGGTTTGAAGTAACAGGCCCGGAGCAGCCTACAATAAATGACACACCGAGAGCTCGCTGCAGACCACGCATGGGGAAGGGGTAGCTCTGGGCTCTTCAGACAGAGCCGTGCGTTGTCGCATCAGGCTTTGCGCCACAACGCAGAACGCATCAGACCCCTGGAGACGGACCTGGGCGGCCCAGCCCAATCTCCCCTCTCCATCATTTCTGCTTCTCGTTGGCTCTGAGGTAGATTTCATGTGGATGTGGGACAAGTGGTGTCAGTAGTGGGGAAATTAAATTGCTCGCGGGCACTTCTCTAGCCCTTGACTCCTCCCCCCCAAGTGCTGGCCCCTCCCCCAACCTTAAAGTGACATGACTTCAATATGGCTGGAATCCTCCGCCTGCTGAAAATGCTTGTCTTGCCTGGGATCCACAGCTTGCGGGCGAGCGTGTTATCAGAGCATGGAAAGGAGTGATGCATCAGCCAAGGAGGACGGGGCCAGCTCCTCTGTCTGCGTAAATCGGCGTGGCCCCATTGACGCCAGAGGGGCTACACCGATTTATGCCAGCTGGCCTTCCAAAGAGACCCAAGCCCTTTCAGCCCCCCGCTGGCCTTCCAAAGAGACCCAAGCCCTTTCAGCCCCCCGCTGGCCTTCCAAAGAGACCCAAGCCCTTTCGGCCCCCCCTGCTGGCCTTCCAAAGAGACCCAAGCCCTTTCAGCCCCCCGCTGACTTCTGGGGGACTTGAGGGTGCTCAGAATTTTTCGGCAATCTCACAGGTTTGGGCCCTGTTTGCCCAATGCCCACGACTTCCGGCCACAGATGCAGCACGACATGAGAAATGGGGGGGCGGGGGAGCCATGAGTGGCGGGGTGTTGGCCCCCACCTCCCCAGAATGCACAAAACCGGTTTGAACGCGTTTTCCCAAAGGCCCGCGTCCCCGTCAGCGCTGCTTGGAAGCGTCTGGAATTGCGCTCTGATTCATAGGCTTTGGGTACGTCTACACTGCGATGAAACACCCAGGCTGGCGGGCTATAAGACTGCACTGTAAATGTCTGGGGCGCAGGCTCCGGGACCCCCCGAGGGTGGAGGATCCCAGGTGTCTACACTGCAGCCCCCCAGCCCAAGCCCGAGTCAGGTGACACGGGTCAGCCAGGGGAGTTTATCTGCGGTGCAGACACCCCCATTAAGGCCAGAAGGGGCCAAAATGATCCAAGCTCCTGCGTGGACCCACCCCTGGGTGGCTCGTGTGTCAGTTACACGTAATGCAGGCCAGAGCGCCGCACCCAGTGATTTCCACATCAAGCCCATCAGTAAATTCACGGTCCTATAATTCTGGCATCCATCCACCCTAGATCGCCAGCACCATGAGTCGGTAACGCACCCCTCGGCCACCCAGCATGTGGGGTCAGAGGCTCGTCATCACGCCAGCCGGCCCCCAGGTCACCCGAGCCGCAGGTTGGCCCTGCTCTGATCCCTGTTAAACCACAAGCCCTTCTTATGGCAATTTGGAAACCTCTAACTTCCAGGGGTCTCTCGGTTCCACGGACAAACCCCACAATCCAGGGCTCAGCTAGCCGTGGAATTGTTCCATTTGTGGATCCCCGTATTCCATCCTTGTCCCCAGTCAGCTTAACGCGCCGTAGTGAAACTAAACGAGAACGGGGCCCTCTTGTTGTGGAATAAAAGGGTCCATGCATGGGGGTTAATCGGGAACAACTAATACACTTTCCATTTACACTGTGCTTTAATTCGCATTAACTTTCAAGTATGGACAAGCCCTCCCCTTCTGAGAGTTTCCTCAGACAAGGAGCTCGGGATTCCCCTTGGGCCTGGAGAATCCTCACCCTAAGTAAACCAATTTCACACCACACCCACTCCCCGGCACAATTCGAGCGTGGGGCCCAAACCCTGCATCTGAATACCCCTTGAAATGCCAGGGATCTGGTTGCTCCAGATTAACGGTTAGTGGTTTGGGTCCATCTCTAGGCAGAGCATTGGGGTGAAAGGGCCGGTTCGTTCTGAATCACATTTTCCACTCCAATGCTGGAGGGCGAACGCCACCTCCCAGCCCACGGCGCTGCCAAGAGCGAGCGAGATTCTCTTCCTTCCCTTCCCTGCCCCAGAGTTTGGACGAATGACACCAGCCGAGGCTCTGGCCCAGAGGAACAGCTGATGCCTACCCAGAGAAACCCTCCTACAGCTGCTAGCTTCATCAGCACCCTGGTGAATGACAAAGGAGTGGGGGTTTGCCCAGCACAAAAACTATCTCTGGGTCCTGCTAGGAAATGCGAGCTACTTTCCAAAGCATCTCCACTGTATGGGCACTTCTGATGAACGAATGACTCCATGTCGTTCCATTGAGACAGTCCCCGTGGGGGAAATGGGGGCAGCTGGCCAGTCTGAATGGGCTTGGCGTAGATCAGTACAACGCAAAGATGCTTAGTAAGGCCAGAGAGAAACAGTGGATCTTGGACCCACGCAGGTGCCCGCTGCGGAATTAACACGATGCCGTCACGCCACTGTCACAGGCCGTCACGAGACTGCAGGCAAGGTGAGGGCGTGACCACTATGCGGGACACAGAGAGGATCCTTGATACACGGTAACTAGCTACTCAAAGCAACGTGTCAGGATGAAGGAGGAGTAAACGGCACATCGAAGAGAATATAACTACACCAGGGACGTAGCTAGGCGCCGCCGGAGTCGATGACAAAACCAGCCGTTGACTTTGAGGAGACCAGGATACGGCCCCTAGCCGACATTAAGTTCAGTGCAATATAATAGGATGTCCATGCTACACCTCTAGAAAGGGGGTTTTGTTTCTCAACAGCGTCACTGAGAGAAGGGGTGGTGGGATTTTAATGTTAAAGACTGGAAAGATGCTTGAACTAGCAGCCAAAGGCCAAGGCAGGTTGGTTTGAAAGCTCTCGGGGGCCCAACAGTGACCAAAGCTGAAGAGAACCAACCGCCCTGTAACAATTAAACCCCCGGGGAGAGAGACTCAGACTGCACCGAGATTCCCGCAGACAACGCTGTGCCTCTCACCGAAGCAGCTTTCAGAGTGGGGGTGTGGGCGGTGTGTGTGGGGGGATCCATCCTCCATCAATCCTCCCTGAGATCATCCAGAGAAACCAAATGACACAGCAAGAGCTGTAAAGGAAGCAGCAGTAAAAGGCAAGCGACACTCTCTGTAAGAAGCCACTACCGACGGGTCTGCCCTCCCCCAGTGCCTGGACCGGAGCGTCCCCCCGGCTGGCACAAGGATCGCCGGGTATTGCAGATCCTGGGGGCACAGAGGGGAGGGGAGGGGAGGGGAGGGGGGAAAAAGAAACCCACTTAAAACCAAGGTGAGGGAGGGGAAGAGGGAGAGGTGAGTCTCTTACAGTTCAGTCTTTCCTGCAGCTACTGAAGACTTGGAGGTATTTAGGGAGCCGTGTCGCTCCCCGCGTTTTCATGCAGCATCCAAAGGGGGCCAGGGCTGTAAGGAAGTCGGGACGAGGAGGAGGAGCCTCAGATCTTACTGTTCTCCAGGTGCGAATCAATGTGCTTTATCAAAGCATCGTCCGGGTAGCCGATAGGGAACGCCAGCTGGCAGAGGGGGCAGCATCGGATGTCGGAATCCACCGTCTCCATCAGCAGCTGTGGGGCGAGAAGGGGCAAGAAATGACCTTTCTGCTGAGAGGAGAGTCCCAGGTTCCTCCCCAGAGCTGCGGGGCCGGGAGCCCAGCTGATGACGATCAGCAGAGTTCCACTGAAGGCAATGGAGCAGCCCCAATTCACAGCTCAGCTCAAGGTTGGAAGCCAAAGTTCCCCACATTTCTTATCTGGTTACAGGCTTTCCTGAGGCCTCCAGCACCACAGTAACCAACTGCCTCAGCCACGGACTGGACTGATCCTCACAAGGTAGGAAAGTATCACAGCCCCCCATTTTACTGATGGGGAAACTGAGGCACACAATGGTTAAGTGACTTCCCCAAGGTCACGCAGCTCGGCGGCGGCAGAGCCAGGACCCGAACGCAGCTTTCCCCGTCCTTAGCCACAGGACCACCACTCCTCTTCCTCCCTGGGTCCTACATTCTGGGTCAGACCCATTACTGAGAAAAGGGGCCAAACGTCCCCGAGTCCGGGGGTTCGGCTAGGCCGTCCCAGACCAGGCTGGAGGTGGCACTGCTGCGAAGAAGCTCGCAGCGGGATAAGCAGTGGGTTAGGTAGTAACGGGGGCTATCGCTTACGTTGATCGACGGCCAGGACTGCGCGTGCTCGGCCCTGGAGTAGGAGGCAGCTGTCCGGTGCGCGGCGGGGTCGGGGATGGGGAAGCCGGCGCAGAAAGAGGCGCAGCGGATGGCTCCCGCCTCGGGACTGGGAGGGCTGGGGACGGCCCACTCGTCTTCGTCCGAGGACTGCTTCTCGAAGCGCAGGTGCTCCTCGAAGGCGTCCCTGGCGCTCCCGGGCCCGCCGGCCCCCCCGATGTAAACCTCGCCGTAGGGACGGTGCTTTGGCAGCGTGGAGGCTTCGGGCTGCAGCCACAGGGAGTGGCTCTGCCGGTAGACGGCAGCGTCGCTCACCTCCGAGTAGCTGCGACGCCCCTGGAAGCTGGCTTTGATGTGGTGGCTTGGGGGCTTCGAGTACCCCAGATCCATCATGTTCCTCTCGCTGGCGGGGGGCGCCCGGTGCTGGGAGGCGGGGGACGGGCAGGAGGGGGCCGGGGAGCGGCGCTGCTGGGCGGGGGACTGGCTCGGGGGGGGCGCCGGGGAGCAGCGCTGCTGGGCAGGGGACTGGCACGGGGGGGGCGCCGGGGAGCGGCGCTGCTGGGCGGGGGACTGGCTGGGGGGGACGGGAGACCGCCGCTGCAGTGCAGGAGACTGGCACTGGGGGGCCGGGGGTCGGCCTTGCTGAGCCGGGGGCGGGCAGGGCGGCACCGGGGAACGGCGCTGCGAGAGCGGGGAGTGCCTCTGGCCTGCAAAGCAACGGGACAAAGACAAGCAAGTCAGCAAGGGGACGCCCCCCCCCCTTGTGCGCGTGCAGCACGGAGGGCAGTGCCCTGGGGGTGGTACCGCCGGGCAGGGACCAGCTCAGCCTATGCGGGCACCGGGACCATCTCGATCACGGAAAGAGGCCAAGGGTGGAATCTAGGCCCTTGAGAGCCATCTCCCCTTCCGCCCTTCTGGGCCTGAGGCACACGGGAAGGGTAGCGGGGACGTCCCAGGGACCGGGTGACAGCCTGACCTCGGGGCTCTGCATCCCTCCCCAGCCCCTCTCCCCTTTTAGATCCCAAACTCCGGGCCCTTCTGGTCAAGGGAGCCGGTGCTGACCTCCCTTCGGAGAACCGAGCCCGCACAAACCCCTTGCCCCCGGGAACGTGCTCACCGCCGTTGATGGCCTGCTCCTGCAGCAGCGTCCGGAGGATCTGGCTCTGCAGGGAGCTGAGGGTCCTCAGCTGGCACAGCTCCTCGGTCAGCTCGGTGTAGGCCAGCGCCAGGTTCACCCTAACACAGGGCGAGACAGCAGGGCAAGGCATAAAGCGACCCCCATGGAGACGGCCCGGCTCGGGGACAGGGAGAGCCCCTGGCTCTGCTGAGCCGCTGCGCCCCCTCGACTGCACAGGTGGGGGCATGGCCAGGGCAGATCAGAGCCAGCTGCCATGGGAGACGGGGACAGGTGCTGGACCCTGCTGGCAGAGGGACTCCTGGGAGTCTGGGGAAGGCCCCGGGAGAGCTCTGATCTCCCCCCAGGGCCTGCGATCCTATAGCCTGAGTGAAGCGCGTTAACACAGAGCATCAGAACAAGGTTAGAATGAAACCAGCCAAGGCCGCTGCTCATCACACCAACCAGCAGTGGCCAGTCTGTCTGTACCCAGCTGTTGTCTCTGACCCTAGACTCCGATTGGACGCTCTTTGGGGCAGAGACTGGCTTTTTCTTCTGGGTTTAACCAGGCCCTAGCTCAACAGGGTCCTGGTCCTGGTCCACTCCCAGGCAGTACCATAACCCACATTATAAATCATCGTACAGGATAGGGCCAGACAAAAGCAGACAGCAGTTTCTTCATCCCCGGTGCTCAGCTCCCTTTACAAACCAAGACCGGGGCTCTCAGAAGGTCGAGCGAGTTGCCCAAGGTCACCTAGCAAGCCAAGGATGGAACCCAGGCGTCCTGGCTTTCCAATCTAACAAACAAACAATGCAACAGAAAACTGACGACTCTTTCCTCCCGCCGGGCTGCCGTCCCCATCAACGCCTTTCCCGCAGCCCTGCCAAAGTCGTCAACACATGGAAGTCTCCCCAACAACTTCCGCGTTGCCTTAAAAAAACCCAGATTCGCTACGTTGATGTGAAGGGAGAACCTGTCTCATGAGGTTATCGAGGGGCTGTCAGGCCGGGCGCGAGAGAGCGGCCACGTTGAGCTGAGTGACTGTGACACCGAGGGGACCTGGGAGATGGCTCACGTAACAGCAGCGGACAGGTCCCCCCCTCCTGCCACCCCTAAAGAATCGGGGGTTGTTTTCACTCCGGCGTTCACAGGACAGATCCCCCTGCGAGGGGGCGATTGTTTGTTCTGACGTGCGGCCGGCGGGAGTGACAGGCGACGAAGGATTCTGTGAACAATGGGCGCGAGGCGCACACAGAGGAAACCCTCGGGAGCCCTAGAAGGCAGCAGGGAACCGTCTATAGCTCTCCTCCGTCACACAGCTACACCTCCTGGAGCTACACCTCCTGGAGCTCCCCAGTGTCCTGAAACTCACATGCTCCCTGGTTCTTCTAGGGGGTGGGGAACTCGGCATCTATCCCAGCTGGCGTCCAGGCTCTAGCCAGTCTCACGGAGAGAGCCCTGAACATGGGCCTTGCCGTGGGTACGGATCGCTAGGGACAAACAGCCAGCCCTGATGTTTGCTGAAGGAGGTCGGTCATACACGCTCCTGCCCAGAGGTGGACGCCTTTGGGATCCAGAAAGTCTGCGGCCCCTCAGTTTGGGGGAGGGATTGGTTTGTGGCTGTGTCTGTCAGAGCTATGGCTGGTGGCGCTAGGGCTGTTGCAAGGCCCCTCCCAGCGGCTGAGCCTGCTCCTCTGGCCCCGCCAGGGTCAGCTCATGAGAGCAGCAGCAGCCCCTTTCTCCCCCAACCAAGCTTCCCATTGATTTCAACAGGCGCTGGAGTCGGGCCCTTAATAACCTCATTAAGGGACCACTGATCCCACCGCTGGCAGCAGCAGTCTCTGGGGCCTTGGTCATGTCACTTAACCTTTCCGCCTTCCCTTCCCTTCTGCAAAATGAGGAAAGTAATCCCCTGCCCACAGCAGGACAAGGCAACATCATTGTCCCCACTCGGCAGATGGGGGCTCTGAGATTCGCTGCGGTGGAGACATACCCCTTGTCAACTTGCCCAAGGTCACAGAGCGAACCAGTGGCAGAGCTGGGAATCCATTCCCCTAAAGCCATCCCTACTCTCTAAGCCAGGGGGTGACCGCGGTGCATAGGAGCCTGTGACATACAGCAGGACAGAGACGGGCGCAATAACTCTTTTGCGGGCTCACTCTGAAGATGCAATGGCCTGGGTGTGAATGAAAGAGACCCACGAATAACAAATAATCCTCACCCCTAGCTCTTCTCATCCCTAGATCTCCAAGCACTTTACAGAGGAGGTCAGGTTCATTCTCCCCATTTTAAAGTCTGGGAAACTGAGGCCCGGCATGCCCAAAGTCACCCAGCAGCCAAGCCAAGAAGAGAACCCAGGTCTCCAGTACCCCACTCCACAGCTTCACAAACTCTAACGTCAGTAGGGACCAATGTGATCATCTGGCTTGATGTCCTCGCCAACACAGGCCACGGGACTTCTCCAAAGTCCCAATCGCTCCAACCACGAGGCCACGCTGCAGTGGAAGGCCAGGTGAGGTGGAGAGGGGATTTCGAGCTTGGCTGATCTCACACAGGCCAGAAAGTTGCCAGCACTTTATCCTCTCTCACTGAGGCCCGAACAGCCGCCCGGATGCCCGACATTCACCGGCAGCCCCATGCAGGGCCGGCTCCAGGCACCAGCTTAACAAGCAGGTGCTTGGGGCAGCCACTCGGGAGAGGGGCGGCACGTCCAGCTATTCGGCGGCAATTCGGCGGAGGGTCCCTCCCTCCCGCTCGGAGCGAAGGACCTCCTGCCGAATTGCCGATCGCGGCTTTTTTTTTTTTTTTTTTGGCTGCCTGGGGCGGCAAAAACCCTGGAGCCGGCGCTGGCCCCATGAATATTTCAGACCCGAAATATTGTGACCGTTCAGAGCCTGTGTTTTAGCACATGCCCTCGCTCTTCTGCTGCCTTCCAAAACAAAAAACCCAACCCAGCCCACCAGGCCCTGCTGGGGCGGGTCCAGCATTAGCAATGGCAGGTGAGCTGGTCAGAAAAAGCACCGTCGTGTGTGTAACCTCCCTTCCTCCAAAATAACCTTCTGCCCCCTCAGAGATCAAAGAGTGGAAACTTTCTTCTCCAGCTCAATCACTAGCAATGCAAATCAAACAAAAAGCAGCCCGGACATGGCAAAGCAGGACTCGCCCCTGCCCTCCCCCCGCACTGCCTAGCACGCTGTGGCATGACATAACAGACTGGCGCCGTCCCAAGCCGTGGCACCGGGATTTTGGCCTCGCAAACGTCAGCGAAGAAATGAACCGGTTCCTGTAAGGGGAGGCGAAGGCCGGGCCTGAGAGTGGGGGCACATGTCGGTGGCGGCAGAAGAGAGTTGTGTGAGGTTTGTGCTTCTGAAGACAGGAAAAGTGAGTGTTTCAAATAAAGGCTGGTTAAGAAGAAAAGGCCCCCCTGGGTGTGTGTGGCTGCAAACGGAGGCTTATTTTAGAAGCAAGAGCGAAAAGAAAAAAAAAATCCCCCCACCGCCTAACCAGGGTGACCAACCTCTCGGAGGGCCCGCCCGGTGCAGGCGGCTCAGAAAGGCGTGTGGTTCTTTAACCTGCAAGGTGGGTGCTACACCTCCGGCGACGAGCGGGACGATGCCCAGAAGCTGTGCAGGGAGGAAGCTGAGGCGCTTCCTTCCCGTCTTCCCCCCTCGCCACAGCGTTCCGCTGCAGATTGAGGGCGGCGATAGGTGAGGGGTCCCCAGAGCCCCTGTGCCTGGATCTGGGACACTCAGCCCCCAATACTCAGCTTATTGCAGTGGCCTGAGAAACACCCCCCACCCCTTCCTTCCAGCGCCCCAGGCTCCCCGCTGGGCCTCTCTCCAAGCGGACTCTTCTTCCCGGTTCCCACCCGAAGGTACTTCCTTCCCGAACACCCCATCCTACACAGACGCTGATCTTCCTCCGCCCAGTCCCCGGACAGTCCCCGGGAGCCAATCTGGCTTTCAGCTACCCCCATGCAAACTCAGCGCTTTCTCTGGATCTGCCCTGGGGCAGTTCTGCCCTGGGCTTCTCGCTGACTGGCCGCTACAACGGGCCTGCGTCCCCACTGGGCCCGGATCCATCCCCAATTCTCCTCTGCATCCTCGCCCCTGTGACCGATCCTCCCGCTCTCAGCTGGGTGCCAGCGTCTGAGCTGCCCTCTTGAAACAGCCTCCCCAGCAGCACCCAGCCCTATGGCCGACCCCAAGCCCGTCCTGCAGTGACCTTCATGCCCTGTCTCCCCTTGTGCCTGAACCATCTTCCCATCCGATCTTGGTGCCCTACAGATCCACCTGGGCCCCGTGCAGCCCGCTCCCGAAAGCTGCTGTGCACAGGGGCTCAGACCTCCCCCAAACCAAATCCTGCGTGGTTCTGAGCACCTATTGCAGGCTGCAGGACGCACTCAGCACCTTGCGAGATCGGCGTCGGGTGCCCTTGACAACGCTCCGTAAATGCTCATCAATAACGGCACGGCCTGCCAAGACCCCAAACAGCCCAGGCAAGCGCTAGGGCCAAGTTTCTGAGCCCAAGCTCCCAGCACAGAGAACCTCGCAGGGAAAGGGGGAGATGGGAATTAGGTTTTCAAGATGACACCGTCCAAGCAACCGCTGCAACCCCTGGATGCTACCGGGAAGGGGGAAAGGTTTCGCTTTTTGAAGGCAGCTGCAGCCATGCATGAGGTTTCTGAAACCCATGTAGTGTAGGATTAGTTCTAGCACCGATCAATGCCAGGCATCTGGATCAAACTTGGATTTTTTTTTTTAAACCACCGGAAACAAGAGGAAGCACGGTGCACCTTAAAAAAGATAGCGGGCTAGTGCTGAAACCCTGGCCTGGGTGGGATTTGCCCTGCATTGCCTTGCAGTTAAGACACTCTGGGTACGTCTACACGGCACCCGTGGCTGGCCTGTGCCAGCTGACTCGGGCTGCGGGGCAGTTTCGTTGCTGTGTAGACTTCCTGGCTTAGGCTGTAGGACCCTGCGAGGTGGGAGGGTCTCAGAGCTGGTTTACACAGCAGTGAAACGGTCCCGCAGCCTGAGCCCCACGAGCCCAGGTCAGCTGGCCCGGGCCAGCCGCGGGTGTCTAGGTGCTGTGTAGACACACCCTAAATTGGGACTCTGGAGGCTCCTTGATCGAGTTACATGGCCGAGTTTTCAAGAGATCGCCCCCCAAAGGAAGGGCCAGATTCTCAAGAGATGAGTGGCCTTAATCCGTGTCAGCCGATAACGATACCTTGGTCTGTCTTGTCCATTTAGCTCTTACTAGGAGTACGTACAGCACCTGGCGCTGTGCGGCCTCTCTGCACCACTGTAAACAAATAATGAACAGGCCCTGCAGGATTTAGGCCTGTTGCATGTTGATTCCTTGTCTATTCCATACCAAGGGTCAGGTGGTGGGAGTTAATCACTGGCCTGTGTTGGGATAGAGAGGATCTGGATTTCTGCCTCAGGAGACAATGGGTTTTGAGCCACTTGTAGCAGACCAGATTCTGTCCCGAAGATGCAAGTATTCAAAGCTACTGCAGCTCCCGCCTGTGGCCGGATTTTCCAGAGCTCAGCTCCTTCCGGAGCGGTCCCTGCCTTGCACACCTGTTCCTTTCCCCCAGCGAATCAGAAGTCAAGCTGAAATTAACAAAGGAACTGCCAAAACCACAGAGCCTGCGCATGCTGAGGCAGGGAGGCGAGCTGTGCACCGAAAGCTGCCGAGGTGCAGGAGGCAACCGGTGGACGCGCTGCTGCATTTTCAGCACCATCGCGCTGAACGGCCGCGCTGGGCTCAACCCGCCACAGCGAAAGGGAACTTTTACGTGCATAAGGTGCGATCCTTTCTCCACCTCGCCCCGTGTTCACAAGGCACGGTCTCTCGATGGCATTACCCCCGGCAACAGCTAATTGCAGGGATGGGGCGGGAGGGGGGATAACGTGTTAGCTCCCTCCCCGAACAGATGGTAATGGCAGAAAGAAACAGCACCGAGATCTATTTTTCCACCCCAAATATTTCACAGCCTTTCAGGAAGTCTGATGCAGCAGAAAAGCTGTTTGTAATTAATCTCCTCCCCAACAGGAACCTTGCTTGGAAAACGGAAAATCTCGACAGTTTCTGAACGTGACCCCCTCCCCGCAAATATATTCATTTCAAAATAAAATGTGGGTTTTGATAAGTAGCTGAAGACAAGAGATCTCAGAACAAACCAGCTCCAAAAGACCAGCCACCTCCAATCTCTGTATTCATGTCCAGTGACAGGTAGTGGGCTATGACCATTTGTACTGAGGTAGCACCTAGAGGCCTGACCTGAAATTGGAGCCCCACTGCGCCAGGCGCTGTACAGACACAGAGCTGACATTCTAAATAGGCAATCACCCCATTTTACAGATGGAGGAACGGAGAGAAATCAAGGGACAGATTTGCCAAAGAGGGCAGCCTATTGTGACCTGTGTGTGTCACAATGGCAGCTCTCGGGCATTGTTAATTCTCTGGCCCCAAAGAGAAGAGCTGAGGACTTGAAAATCTGGCCCTAAATGTGCAGTCAGTAGCAGCGTTCAGCATGGAACCTCAGTCTTCCGAGTATGCGCCTACTGCCTTAACCACAAGACCATCCTCTTCCAATTGTTTGCTGCTTACAAAAGTACTTGTTGCTTCGCAACAGAATGAGATGTGACACCTTCTTTCCTCGGGCGAGCAGGCAGCAGCACCGTACAACTATAGGAACAGCAGAATGGGGTCTAGCAGTTAGCTGAGAAGGGGGAGCCAGGGCTCCTGGTTTCTAGTCCCAGCTCCGCTGCTAATTTGTCATGTCCACTTTGGGTGCGTTGTTTAAGATCTCTCGACTTCAGCTTCTCCCAGGGTCAAATAGGGGCGATAATAAATAAGTGACTGTTACTCATCTCACCGGGGGGGAGGGATGAATCCTCATGCAAATTCCCACTGATTGCAGTAAAAGTTCTCAGCCCATTCTGAGTCAGAGCAATGGGCCATTATCTCCTGCCCCTCAGCACTAGCAGCTTCAGAGGAAAGTCTATAAACCCCCATACTGAAAAATCACACAGTACTTTCCCATAAGAGAGAAGGTCTTCCTGACCCCAGACAGTTTGTGATTGACTCATGCCCTGAAGCATGCGGATTTATTACTCCTATGAAGCGTTTACCCCGTGTAATGGAACTGCGGCTATGCTCATTCTCCATGTAAATGGCCAAACATTTTTGGAATCCTTCTAAGCTCTTGGCTACGATAAATATCCAGAAACAGGAAGTTCCCTGGGTATAAAAACCAAAATATTGCATTTCACTGTCCCTGGACATCCCTTGTCCACATATTATAGGAAAGGATAAATAGGAGCGCCTGATCTACCGTCTCGCTTCCATTCTTCATTTTTTCTCTCTCTCATGCCTCTTGTTTGTCCCCTCTCTCAATTAAACAGTCCAAAGCTTTTCATTCTCGCTTTCCCAGCCTCCGAACCACTGCCATGGGCCTTTATACAACTTGTACGTCTGTCCCATTACAGCAGGACCTCAAGGGCTAGCCAAGTTCAGGGACCCATTGTGGTAGGCACCGTCTGTACACCTGGCAAGAAAAAGTCCCCGTCCCCAAAGAATTTACAGGGTAAACAGACAACGGGTGTGAGGGGAAACGGAGGCACCGAGCAGGAAAGTGATTTGCCTAAAGTCACACAACAAATTAGTTGCAGATGCGGGAACAGAACACAAGTCTTCTAAATCCTAGCCCTATGCACTAGACCACATTGTCTTACTTGAAAAGTGATTTATCCTGGTGTCGAAGTACCTTCACAGGGTGAAAATACCAGGTACTAAAGGACTCTAATCTAGGGGAGAAAGGCATAAACTGGAACCCATGGCTGGAAGCTGATGCTGGACAAATTCAAATTAGAAATATGGCACCAATGCTTAACAATGAAGGTGATTAACCCTTAGAACAAATTCCCAACGAGAGTGGTAGATGCTCCATTTCTTGATGTTGTCAGATCAAGACCACATGCCTTCCTGGAAGGTATTTTCCACTGGTGTTTGCAGTGTTGTTGTAGCCGTGTGTGTCCCGGGGTATTAGAGAGAGAAGGTGGGGGAGGTGATCCCTACTTTTCAAGATCTAGGGGTCCCAAACATGCCTATCACAATGTATGGTGTACCTCATTCTACTGCATTAAACGCCCCAATAACTATGTGGGTGAAACCAGACAATCACTACACTCTCAAAAGAACTCGCCCAGAAAGAGGACCAGAGACAAAAAAACACCCCCGTTCCCTGTGGGTGAACACTTTTCCCAAAGTGATCACTCCATATCTGACCTCTCAGTGCTCATCCTCAAAGGAAACCTGCACAACACCTTGAAAAGATGAGCCTGGGAACTTAAATTCATAGTTTTGCTAGACACTAAAAACCACGGCCTTAATAAAGACACTGGATTTACGGCTTATTACAATAAACAATCTGTAACTAACTCCTCCCTTTTTTTGTCCTATGAATGCATGCAGAGGTGTTAACTTAGCCACTTCCCCTTGAATGGTCCCTTAGAATATGTGCTAACTACTGATGCTAAACAATCTGTTCTGTCTTGTATTTAGCTGTGACACACTCAGTACCTTTCCCAGATCTGAAGAAGAGCTCTGTGTAAGCTCGAAAGCGTGTCTCTTGGCGATAAAAGATATCGCCTCGCCCCCTTGTCTTCCTGAAAGATATGCTTCAGGGTATGTCCACACTATGCACCTTTTAGCGATACAGCTACAGCTGAAAGTCGCGGAGTCTGCCGCTGTATGCCAGCAGGAGAGAGCTCTCCCGCAGACAAAAAACTTCCACCTCCAACGGGCAGCGGTAGCTTTGTCAGCAGGAGAGCGCTCCTGCCGACAAAGCGCTGTTCGCAGCGGCGCTTTTCGTCAGCAAAACTTTTGTCGTTCGGGGGAGTGTTTTTTTCACACCTCTGAACGACCGAAGTTTTGTTGTTCCGGTTCCAGTGTAGACAAAGCCTTAGAGTCCAGCGGTACTCAGACCTCAGGGGTTCAGGAGCCAAATTAGCGATCAACATTCCCCAAAAGAGTCAGTCGTGTGATCATTGTTTCATCTACTATTAGATATATATATATAAATATACACACTCACAGCAAAATGACTGACCAAGTATTACTATTTTATCAACTACGATTGGTTAATAACAGAGGAAAAGCCTCCTGATTGGTTAATAACTTAGATCAGTTAATCATTAAACCACACGGTGTTTTAATATCATGTGCTGCAAAGAGCCGCAGGCGACACATTTCAGAGCCACTTGCGGCTCAGGAGACTCAGCCTGAGTATCTCTGCTTTAGTCAAAGGCCTGGTCGACGCTAGGAAATTAGGCTGGTGCAACATGTCGCTCACACCTCTGAGCGGCGCAGTTAAACTGACCCAAGCCCTGGTGTAGACAGCGCTAGGTGGACGGGAGAATTCTCCCGTCGACCTGCTACCGCCTCTTGGGGAGGCGGATCACTTCCGCCGACGGGGGCGTCTCCTGTCGGCGTAGGCAGCATCTTCACTGACGTGCTTCGGCAGCGTCGCTGCAGCATTTTAAGTGTAGACAAGCCCAAAGAAGTTATTGGACTCAACAGAGGGGAATCTGGGTGAAACGTGAGGGCCCGCTCAGCCTAGATGACCTCCCAGTCCCCTCTGCCCCTGAAATTGACAAATCTATGAACGCAGAGGCCACGTCCTCTCGAAAACAATCCCCCACGATCTAGCGCACCCAGGCCTCCTGAATACCACAATTCGAGTCATCGGGAGTTCAAGTCAAATTATTTTTTCTCGGATCGCAAGATACAAATCAGCGGGAAGCAGCGCACTGCCGATAAGCTGTGGCAAGTTTCTCAATACAATGATTTGCCTCCCCGCTCCTCTTCCTCTCCCCCCCCCTCTCTCTTTCGCACACACGGGCAGCATCTCACGGGGTTTGCACGCTGCTGGGCTGAGATGGGAAATCAGGCAGAGGCTGCAGCTGCGCTGGCTCCTACGCGCTCGTTTTTACTCTTTTGTTATTTTGCTTCTGCTTCCTCCTCCAGTCCCACAAGCCTCAACCCTTTTAATAAAATGCTGTGGTCAGCCCTTCCCCGGCCCCCACTCCCACACGTCCCCCTCCCACACGCCTCATGCTCTCCATCAGCAGAGAGCACAGTGGTGGCCCGTGGGCGTGGGTGGCGGAGGTGGGGGGGGGGGGGGAAGGGGACGAGATGTTTAGCAAGGAGGCCTGGTTTCATGGGAGCGTCAGGGATCCTGGGGGGGCAGAAGGGTCTGTATGTGCCATTTACACGCTGAACAGCTGTGAAATAAACAGGAAGGCAAGATGAAGGGGATCCAGCCCTGCTGGGTTTGCCAGCAGGGGGCGCCGCAGGGCCTGGCTACTGATCAGCCGCCAAGTGGCTACCACAACGCTAAGGCCCGTGGTTATAGCAGACTGAAAGAGGAGGGGGCGCTCTCAGTGTGTCAGAGAAGGAGGAGCGCTGCTCACCCACCCAGGGAGTCATAAAGTTTAAGGCCAGAAGTGACTCCCCAGACCATCTAGTCTGACCTGTGCATCACAGGCCACCAACGCCAGCCAGCCCCCCACCCACCAAACCCAACAACCGCCAGGAGATCAAAGCACTACACAGGAGACGAGACCGTTTTGTGCTGCGGGCAGAGAATAGGAGGGGCCGAGGCCCGCGCAGTGGTAGAGAAATGATTATGTGAGACACGCCCAGATAATCCTGGCAAGTGACCCACACGCTGGAGAGGAAGGTGAAAAAAACCCCCAAGGTCGCTGCCAATCTGATCTGGGGGAAAACTCCTTCCCGACCCCACATGTGGCGATCAGGGAGACCCTCAGCATGGGAGCAAGACCCAGCCAGTCAAGCCCCTGAGAGAGAAAATGCTCAGTGCCATCTCAGAGCCCTGGCCCACCCCGCCCCAGGTCCCATCTCCAGCTGTGGCCATCTCTGATGCTTCAGAGGAGGGAGGTTAAAAAAAATCCCACCCAGAATACATTGGGAGGAGGGAGGTATTCCTTCCTGACCTCTGCCGGCAGCTGGCTGAAATCCTGAAGCATGAGCTTTAGATACGTAAGACATCGACTGGAAGTGAGCCCTGGCCCCCAGCATCACAAGCAACCTCATCATACAATCTGTCCAGCTTTCTCTTAAAACTAATGAAGTGGTTTGTCCCCACAACTCCCAGTGGGAGGCTGTTCCAGACCCTCACTCTGGTGGTTAAAAAGGGGAGCGACCCTCAGCTTTTAGCAGAGGTGAGGGGCCTGTGCTCCTTACTTTTAGTCCCATCCTAGGGCAGGAGTAGTCGATGAAGAACCTACTGTTTTAGCAGGGAATGGGGAAGGAAGATCTGGGAGTTTGGTCGGCCCATTGTAAAGATTGGGAGGGGAGGTTTGCAAATTTTAGTCCAGAGTTTGGGTTGTAACCCCTTCCCTCCCACACTCAGAGCCAAGGATTTGCCAGGCCCGTCTCCAACCCAAACCACCTTAGGAAGCGCCCGTTTACGAAGAAAGGTTCGGCGGGGCAATAGCGACTGACGCGTGAATGAGCAACCGATGCTCCCAGCTGCCTTCCTGACGGAGCAGAGGCTTTGCAGCTCTGCTGTGCATGCAGAGTTACAATCGCCAGCCCCCAAACACTGCAGGGAGGTCACTGGAATGGGCTCCCCTATTTACGCCCAGAGCGAGCGCATTGAGAGTGGGTTGGAAGGATTTCATGAGGGAAGAAAATGCTGCGCCATCATTTAAGAGACACTTTTTGGAGCGGGTGGCAGGGTTGCATTAGTGTCCTAGATAAAAAAAAATGACACCCCACCCCTCACCCTCCTATTATACAATGCCGATCTCAGTGTTATCAATTCTCCAGCTTCTATCATGAATCTCACCATACCTGGGTGTTTGCCTGACAGCCCCAGCTTCTGGAGTCATGTGAATACGCAAGAATCTCAGCCTTCATTTATTTTCCTTGGAGTTGGCACTCTGGCTCTCTTCTACCTCAAAGGTGGCTGCATTTCAATGGTGCATGTCTACACAACAGAGACGCTGTCTAACATGTAGCGCACTGAACAGGGATTCAAGAAACCTGGGTTCTAGTCCCATCTCTGCCACTGACTTGCTGTTGGGCAAGAGACTTCCCTTATGCTTCCCCTCCCAGTCTCCACCTGCCTTGTCTATTTAGACTGCCAGCGCTTTGGGGCAGGGACTGTCTCTCACGCTCTGTTATGTACAGGGCTCTGATATCAATCGGGTGCAACTGAAATTGATGTACAGTCTGTGAAGTGCTTTGGGTTGGAAGGTGCTGTGTGTATAGAAAATATGTGCAATGAAGTTACTTATTTTGGGGTGTTTTTTTTAACTGCTGTGATTGTGATGAATATCTGCAGTGCGATATTGCAGTGTCAGAGGTTCCTGAAGCTCTGCCTATGAGACTGAAATGAGGAAACCACCGAATTAAATGCTGGTTGCCTCTAAGGCTTGCAAAGGAAAAAAACCCCAATTTAAAAAAAGACTCTCTCTTATTAAAAACAAAACTGCTGGTTATTTCGAGGGCTAATGCTTCCTTCTGCAAAACGCGGATCACCTTCCGAGGAAATTAGAGAAGCTTGCTAACTAAGGCCAGGGAGAGGTTTATGTGCTAATTTGAAACCCATCTCTCATCAATAAACTTGCCCCTTTTAGGGGCCAAATTAACAGCTGGGGTCAATGGAGTTACACTGATTTATATCAGCGGAGGACCTGGCCCAGTCTTCTGAATGCATATGTCAAAAGAAACAGCCACTGAACCAGAAACGCCAGCTCCAAAGATCCTTCATGCTTTGAGCCCCAGATCTGCCTTCAGGGCTAATAGATAGGGCTAGGATTTAGGTGACCTGGATTCTAGTCCTGGCTCTGGTACTGGTTTTCTAGGTGAACCTGGGCAAGTTACTTCGCCTCTCTATGCCTCAGTTTCCCCTTCTGTAAAATGGGGCTGGTGCTCCTTTGTAAAGCACTGTGAGATCTGATGATGAAAAGAGGTAGTTATGAATTATTATCTGATGGATGTTGCCCAATCACATGGCATCTCTAATGAGAGATGGGCCCAAACACGTGTTTCATCTCCAGAATTCTGCTCTGTTGTCATTTCATTGATTTTGCAACCCCTGAGCGCTCGATTGCTCAGTCCGGGATTATGGCTGGAGCTGCAGCATCACCAACCCCAAGCATTCAAAACCCATGACACAGCCCTCCCCTCCCCCCCCCAAATCAGGAGACTGGCTTAAAAATCATGAGATTTTTTTTAAAAATAAAAGTTTTGAGTTCTTTTTCTTTGCCTGCTGGTTTGAGCCTTCAGTGTATCTCCTTGGGTCAGGTACTTCAGATTCTTCCACAACCATAAGTGCTAGAAATTTGCTGGGGGGAGGGGGATTGCTGGCATGTATTAGGATTCACACTCCACCGGCACGCACCGTGTGGACAAGCCCCTGGGCTCTATTTGCATCTCTGCCACTGGCCTGCGGGGTGAGTCTGGGGAAGTCACTTCCCCGCCCTGTGCCTCAGTTTCCCCATCTGTAAAACGATGTTAACCTCTTTTGTAAAGGGCTTTGAGAGCCACCGATGAAAAGTGTTATAATAAGCGCGAGCTGTTGTTATTTTAGTGGCATAGCAACATCGGCAAAATAGTCACACCTTTTACCAAAGTAGTTACACGGGTCAAACGTCTTCAGTGGAGATCAGGCCCAATAAACTGAAGCAGAGGTGGAGCAACGACTTGCCCACGCCGCAAACCAGCGGCAGAACCGCAGGTAGAAGTCCTGGCTCCCACTAAATCAGTGGGAGTTTTGCCATTTTCTGGTGGGACCAGGATTTCACCAGCTCCGCTGAGCAACGCAGTCTCTGCTATTGTACTCTGCTCCCTCTCTCGTCATCAAGAAAACAAAGGGGGGAGGGGAGAGGGGAAAGGATTGGAGAGGAGTTTCTGCCTCCCTGGAGAGGATGACTGGAATTAGATCAAAAGTATTCCAAGCACTGACCCGACAAAACTATTGTCTGTTTCGCAGTGCATGCCGGGGGGGATGTTCTGTCCCTCTCTTGCAGAGGGACATTGGAGCCTGCGTGATGCCCGTGGCTGGGAGAGCCAGGTGTCTGGCCCCTATGGACACAGACCCAGGTTCGTCACACTAAGGGCAGGTGGTAACGTGGCATCTCACAGCCCCGGGTACACTGGCAGCGTCACAGCGACACCAGCGATGGTTTTGTCTTCTAAGCGCTGTAATACTTTGGTCTCGTTCCAGTTGTTCATCTTGGTGCGGGGGGCAGCCCGGTGGGATTTAGTGGCCTGTCCTATACAGGAGGTCAGGTGCGAACCCTTCTGACCTTAAGCTCTACGACCTTTACCCCTTGACCTCAAGGCAGCAGGCAGCACTAAAACCCACCCTGCTTTTGCTGGGCGAGGTGATGCCTCGGCCAGACCAGGGCAGGTCGGGGAGACATTTCCACTCTCCCCTGCAGGCCCGCCTGCAGCAAGGCCCATCCCCGATTCCCCATCCCACGCAGCATTATCGGGGGGCAGAGGGGAAGACGACCTACTCAAGAACTGCCAAAAAGCCGAGATGGCATGAGTGAATAGCACTCCTGCTAAACAGCACAAACCCGAGCAAAAATAAAAGCACAAACCACAGTCTTATCTACCATCTCCACATGCGGGGTGGGCAAAGCACTGGGGTAGGGTGGGGCGGGAAATGGCCGAGAATAGTTAACCACGCCCCGATGGGATCGGGAAGCAGAAAGTGCCATGGGGTTCTGTGTGCCTGCCAGATGGAATAATAATATGATTATTTTTCATTATGTTAGGTGCTGTACAAGCACAGAGTAGCCATAACAACAGCTCTGCCGCAACCCAAAGTGCTCAAGAGACATTTGTGAAGGCAGGCTTGGTGGGTTCAGAGATTTTAAAGCCAGAAGGGACTGTCTGATCATCTCTTCTGACCTCCTGTACAATGCAGGCCAGAGAATCTCACCTGGTGATTCCTGCATCCAGCCTATTGCACATGGAGAGTCGGTATCAATTCTCCCCATTTCATAGACAGAGGAAACCGAGGCCCAGAGCAGTTTAAGTGATTTGCCCAAGGTCACACAGTCAGGACTCCTGGGTTCTCCTCCCAGCTCTGAACTCATTTAGTGACTCCAGGAGAGTTGCCTCCGGTGGCCTCGATTTCCCCATCTGTAAAAAGAGGATGATGCTAACAAGCCACCCAACAGTGGGTGCTGGGAGGGTTAATTCGCTAATTAGGGACTTGTGAAATGCGCGGAGATCCCTGCGGGGTGAAATGTAGCGTTCTGCCCATCATCGGCATCCTTGGGAGTTTCACGTGAACAGCGGCAGGAGAACAGAACCATCTGCAGGGCGAGCTTCCAGTTCTACGGCTGACACTAACTGGCGTCTATCCCGCAGCTTCCACCTGGAAGGAGCCCAAAGCACTTTGTAATCAGTTCCGAGCCCACCGCTGAATGGTAGCTAGCCCTGGAGTGAAATACAGTGACCCTGCCCAAGAGTTTAGGACAGGAAGTGCAGAATACTGTATCCAACACAGGAATTCAGGGAGGCGAAATGCTATTCCACAAGGCAGGACATCCGTGTTTAACATCCCACCTCCCGTCAAAGGTCCGTGGGGATTTGGAAGAACCACAAGCAGTTGGGATGTTGGTGTAACCTCACGTCTGAAAAAGACAGGCACCGTCCTTAACCCCAGCCCGGGGCCCTGCCTCGCTGCCCATTCACAGTGAAGAGTATCCCATGCTGAACTGCAATGATCTTTCCTACGCCGCGCCAGAGGTCTCCTATCTGAGTTCTGTCTCAATCTCTGCCTGCTTAACTTGGGAGATACACCAGACTCCTAACACGTGATGGTTCAGGTGCAGCATGTATTCCTGGTCTCTCTTCCATTGCAAAACAAAAAAAAAAGCATTATTAAAATCCTCTTGTATCTCCCCAATCCAGCCCAGTTCCCCTCCCCATGCAAATGAACCTGGTTACATTTTTTTTAACTAATGATTACTTTATACATCTCTCTCGTGTTTGTTTTTGCAAATGGATTTCCTTTGCAGCACTAAAAGCAAGAAAACCAACTACAAAATGCAAACGTACAAGAAATTGAAAAGGAAGAAAGCACACAGCATTTCCCAGCAAGAGAGTCTGAAATCAAACTGACCTCTGCAGAAGGCCAGTCAGTCAGAATCAAAGAGTGGGGTTCAGGGGAGTTGGGACAGATCTTATTTTAAACATAATAATACTAAGGTACAAGGTCTGATTTAGCTCCCATTGAAGTCAATGAGATAAAAACAAACAATCATGGACTTCAATGGAGCAATGTCGATTTATCAAGGTTGGAAGGGACCTCAGGAGGTCATCTAGTCCAACCCTCTGCTCAAAGCAGGACCAATCCCCAAATGGCCCTCTTAAGGATTGAACTCACAACCCTGGGTTTAGCAGGCCAATGCTCAAACCACTGAGCTATCCCTCCCCCAGCTGAGAATCAGGCCCATTGTTGCCGCAGTTAAACTCCTATAAGCACCGGTGCACATGAGTAGCTTTACTCACTTGAGAAGCCCAATTGACTTCAGTGTTTTTCACCAGTGTGATGTCTGCAGGAGCCTGTAATTGTAAAATTTACTTCTGAAGGCTCATTATTTTTCCATCAGTAACTTTTCTATAACCTGTAAAAAGCCTGTTTTGATATTCACGACGTGCCTTGCGTTTTGAGGGGGCCATATTCTGCTCTCAGTGAAATTCACGTCTCTGGAGACAGTGCCCAGGTGCACCAGGGTAACTGACAACAGATCTAGAACTGAGCCCACACAAGAACATACTTAGCCGTAACGCGACTCGTCCTATGGAAATAAAAGGGATACTTAAGCTACTTAAGCATGTGCTTAAAGGCTTTTTTGGATGAGAGCCTTTGAAGGAAAAGTTACAATTTAATCATTGCTACTATTTTCCATCTCTGCTCCTTTTTAACCGTGTGGCTCAGAGCGACCTCAACCTGGGTTCTACATTTGAAACAAGTTACGAAACAAAACGTCCATTACGTTTTCAAATAAACCCGACTGCCTGTCCAAACTCTGAACCACCTTTTGGCCAAACTAGAAAAGAAATCAGGCTAGAAGAAAGACGACAAACCCAAACAAAACACGACAGCTTTCGGGAGCGTTACAATTTTAGGCGGAGATAGAACATTCTGTTTGTAGTTTAAGTGACATTTAAAAATGTGTTTACATTTACATCAGATGTAGCTCTTAACACTGGGAGTCTGATTCGCCATTTCTTGTGCCTTTACGGGAGTACAAAGGAAGGGCAAAAGCTTTACAGTTTTGCACTGATACAAATGACAACACCAGGTGCAGAGGAATGGACAGGAATAAAGATTTTCTCAGAGCAAATCTGCAATCTTGCCAATTTCTTTGATTAGCGTGTATTGCTCCCCTGTTATATTTTGTGTGGTTTTACTAAGATCCTTAGATTCGCCAAACAAATTAATAAAGAAAAGACTGGATTTTTAGATGGAATAAACTGATGTAGCTCTGTTGACTTCAGCACGAGCTGAGGATCTTCAATGCAGCGCTGCCAATTTACAGGATTTGAGGATTGGACTCAAAATAACATTCTTTTACACAGGTATTCTGTTTGGGGGAGATTTCCGAAAGTCAATGGAAGTTGTGTTCCTATATCCTGTAAGGGTTTTGGAAATCTTCTCAATCTTCCATTCAAAGAAAAATATTGAAACAGGAGAGTGATGCAAATCTAAAACTCTCTCTGCCCCTACACTAAAAAGGCAGAATGACTAAGTCGGCTAAAAGAAAGAAAGAAAAAAAAAGTCAGCCAAAGATTAAAAATACAGATACTGTACAGTTGACACCCAAAAGAGGTGGAAAAGAACAGGTTACAAAAATGAGCCTTATTTACAAGAAAAGAGAACTCTGAGGAGGTAAATTTTGTTCCAAAATTAAAACCGAATCTGATTTTTCTTTACGAGGGAGTGTGAGTGGGCGTGTGTGGCTTCTAAAAATAATGTTGATTTATTTCTTTTAAAGAAAAAAAAAATAGTCGAATTTTGGTTGCTTGCACTCATCATGCAAGGGGGGAGCGGGGGGGGGGGTTCACGGCACAGTCAAAAATTCTGGAAATTTAGCAAGTGACCTGACACGAAGGAGGAAAAAAAAAAAAAGGTACTGCATTGCAAAATGTAGGGCATCTTTCTCAAGCACATTGACAGGGAGGAAGGAAGGCATAGTGATTAAAACCCCACTCTGGGAGTCCTGAGATGTGGATTCTATTTTTGGCTCACTGGATGACCTTGGGTCACCTATCTGTACCTCAGCTTCCCCATCTGCTAAACGGAAAGGATAGATTGATCTACCTCCCAAGGGAGTTAGGGGTGGGGGTGGTGAGGGTTAATCAGGATTGACAACCCCTTATGTTCCAAAAAACATGAGTCAGGCCTCAAAATTCATGCCTGGCATAAAAATCACGAGGTTTAAAAAATAATAATAAACATGGGATTCATTTTTATTTGCCTTCTGGCTTTTGAGCCTTTAAGATACACTGCGGCCACAATTTCAAGCTTTGCCCTGCAACCCACAAGGGCTAAACGCTTACTTTTATTTAAATGAAGGTCAAGAGTCTCACCAAATCACAGGACTTGGGGAGCTGGGGCTTTAAGAAAAACACCAAGTGGGGCTGGCTACTCTGCTTAATTTATTACATAATTTGACATCCTTGCATGGAAAGGAATGGGGAAGCTTAGGCATAGTTATTTCTCTTAGGCCTTGAAGAGCCGTCATTTGGAACTGACTTTGGGCTAGATCTGAATTGATGACTTAAAAATAAAAAGCTCTGTGGCTCGTGCGCCGTCCTCTGAGCAATCTGTATACAATCACACGTGGACAAATGCACTCCATGGCTCTAAATCCCTTTACAACTGAGGTTCCAGGTTAGATGCAGAACTGGATAATGCCCAGTTACTACTGGTTTGGACGCAACTGAAATCTCCCAAACCCAGCCAGTCTCACGAAATTTTGACCCAGAACAGCAAAAAAATCGCACCAGAGCAGGTGATCCAGAAAAATGTATGTGCCCAACAGGAGAAAGAGCGGACATCACAAGAACAGACCGCACGATCTCAAGCGTCGTCAAACTGAATCCAACCCTCAGCCATTGTTTCGGCCTCCCACGCTAAACCACAGACCTAAAATTTAATCCACGTCCAGAGGACACCAATTGTGCAGCCTTGGCCTATTGCTATATACACCAGAGGGCCAAAATCTGCCATGAGGAGAGACACGCTGGTGGAGGAGGAAGGATGGCGTGGTGGCTCAAGCACGACCCTGGCCATCAGAAGACCGGCCTCTGCCAGAGACTTCCTGGGTGACAGAACAAGGAGCAATGGTCTCAAGTTGCACTGGGGGAGGTTTAGGTTGGATATTAGGAAAAACTTTTTCACTAGGAGGGTGGTGAAGCACTGGAATGGGTTACCTAGGGAGGTGGTGGAATTTCCTTCCTTAGAGGTTTTTAAAGTCAGGCTTGACAGAGCCCTGGCTGGGATGATTTAGTTGGGGATTGGTCCTGCTTTGAGCAGGGGGTTGGACTAGATACCTCCTGAGGTCCCTTCCAACCCTGATATTCTATGATTCTATGACCTTGGGCAAGTCCCTTCACCTCCCTGTGCCTCAGCTCCCCATCTGTAAAACGCGGATAATACATTTAGATTTGGACGTACAGCACCTTGCACAACAGGGCCCTGATCTCAGTTGTGGCCTCTACTAACGGGCCTTATCCTCAGCTGGTGTACGTGAGCATACTTCACTGAAGCCAGTGGGTGGAGCTGGATAATGGGATTGCCTGCGATTCCGGGGGGGGGGGAGGACTCGATCACCCAGGAGGTCCCTTCCACTCCTGTGTCCCTAGCAGCTAATCTGATTTATACCAGATGACGATCTCATCCAATAATAAGTGAACAGGCGAAGAATCAGGCCCTTTTCTTTCATGTATTATTGGGCCAGATTCTCAGCTGGCGTAACCCTGGCTAGCTCCACTGAGGACAACGCAGCGACACCGCTTTACACGGCTGAGGATCTGAGCGCATGGAGAAGCGGGCCCTTCGCTTCAGACCAAGAAAGTTGGCTCTGACTCCCGTAACCTACATTGACTTTCGTTCGGCTGCCGCGTGGAACTCCGTCGCTTACTTTTCTACCTCTGCTCACAACCTCGCCTATAGATCGCATTCTTTTACTGGCCGTGAAACCAAACCGAACCAAACAGACCCTGGAGCCCTGCTAGCACCTTTCCCGTCTACACGCCGCCACATTAGAATTAGCCCTTGTGCTGCATGTCATCTTTTATCTGTCCACAAAGCAGAGGCGGCATGCTTGCTAATCTCAGCAGCGCCAAGTTAATCTGGTCTGTGAAAACTCACTCTGTTCTGTTTAATAATACATCACTGTCAGGCCCCCCTCGCCGGCATTGTCCTGTCCCTCTGGACGAGGTTCGATTTGACATGCCAGGAACAGACAACTTGACTTTCCTTGTGCTTCTCTAACCGTGTAGGATTCCGATTAATGTTACTGAGGGGGTGGGGGAAGATTGCTGGCTACTTCTGGCAACGCAAGGCTCCCTCGTAGACCCATGTGGGGCTAACCCCCTCCGGACACAGATCCAGCAGTGGGAAACCAACATGAATGTAGAAACCACAGGACGGATGATCTGAGCAATTGGTTTCACTGCGAAGCTTAAAGGATGATTGATGAGTGATCGTGGGGAAAGAAACCCATAGCCTCAAACACATGAAGGGATTCTTTTTCTCAACCTCATGAGAAAGCACTCAGCTGCATCTGGGGCAGAAATTTGCTCTCGGTTAGACCAGCATCAATATGGAGTCACTCCATTTACACTGGTGTGTGGAATGACTTTGGCTTGATCCTGGTGGAACCAAGACCCTAATTTGACTCTAAATCCTTCAAGCAAAGTCCAGGATCTGATCCCCAATCAGAGGGGGAAAAAGGAAGGGCCCATATCTTCAATGATGCTGAGTAGCAAGAGCTCCTATTGACCATGGTGGGAATCCACAGCACATATTTGTCTTTAGGCAGAACTCTTAGTTGGTTTCAATGGGAATTATGGCGTAAAATCCAGCACAGCAAAGGATCTGACCCACTGCAACTGTCCAAAGCAGCATTGCCAACTCTTGCAATTTTACCATGAGTCTTGTGGTATTTGGGGGTATTAAAGACCCAGCTCCTGGAGACATGTGAATATGGGAAAAGCTCGGCTTTCATTCAAAACAAAAAAAATGTTTCTAGCCCTTATGGCTGCAGCTAAAAGCCAGAAAATGTGACCTGAGCATGGAGGAAAGGCTCAAAAATCAGAAAGCCAAAAAACAAACCCAAATTCGTTATATTGTTTTTAAAAATCTCATGATTTTAAAGCCAATCCCACGATTTTCTGGGGCTGGGACTCATGACTCTGGAACGGTTGGGGTCGGCAATACTGAAGAAATTCTAGTAAATCAACATTCTTCCTGATATTTGGGGGTTACTTAATACGCGAGAAGAAATACTACAACACCGAGTGAAATCTCCCATGTAGAGTGTGAAAGAGGGGGGATTCCTGGCTAAAATGCTTCCACCCGTCCATCCCCGCCCACAGTGACCTCACATTAAACTCCACTGCCTTCAGTGGCGCTTCTCCGGCGGGGGATCAGAATCAGGCCCATCGTTTTTTAGAAAACAAAGTGTTACTTGGAAAACCGGGTCAGCCTCTGAGATTTTTACCCTGTCAAACTCCTCGATTGAGTCAGTTTCTGTATCAGAGACTTATCCTCTCAAACCGAGAGAGAAGCAGGGGCAGGACAGGAAGTCTTACAAACCTGCTCGGAGGTCATGCTCCCCTGCCCCACTTGCAAGAATCCCCAAGGACATGCAGCCACAAGCTAATCATGCCTTCGCCACGCGTCGGTTTCAGGGCTTGATGTCCAGAGGCGATGCTCCCACTGACTTCAACATGGCGTGGTGGATTACACAGCGTCTCTGAACATCAGGCTCTGATTCAGCTCTCACTTGTGTCAAGTGGCATGAGACCAGAATCAGGCCCCACAGGGGGCTCAGAATCAGGCCCTCCAGGAGTCACAGGGGGCTCAAAATGCCCTGCCCCCCTTGGGAGACAATCCCACACCCCAGCAGAGCTCACAGTCTACCAGCCTTTCCTCCTTAAAAACAGTCCCTGAATCCTAATCCTAATTCTATGGACTATCCCAAATCATCTCTGCTCCATCCCCTCCCGCCACAGAGCCAGGATTCTTCCCGTTGGTAGAGCAGCATAACTCCACACAACGCTTTCCCAGCAGCACGCCGGAGCAGAGACTCAGCCCGTGGGGAAATCAGTGAGCGTCTTGCAGCGTTACACAGAAGAACTGACCTTAACTGCTCTTTGTTTGTTTAACTATGGCCATTTTTCTCAGCACCTTATTTCTTTCAAAACTCTGGAGGGCTTTTGTTGATTCCTTTTTAATTTTCCAAGGTGATTTCTGAAGTCAGGGCAAGTAGGAGGGAATGTGTGGCGGAATTACACATAAGCATTTCACAAACTAAAGGCCTGATTATCTTCAGTGGCATTTTTACCATCAGGCTTTTTTCAAGATCCCCTGGGCTAGATCTCCCTCAGCAATCCTAACTTCCATGGAGCTACTCCAATTGATACCAGCCGAGGATCTGATCCAGATGTAGGACCTGGAGATCCTGTCATTTAACCTCAGTGGGCGTAAGACCAGGACTAAAGGCTCACGTGTTTCATCTCCAGAATTCTGCTCTGTCGTCATTTCATTGATTTTGCAACTAAAGACCCATTCCCTGAGCAGCCAGTGCAATGAACTGGCTAGCGTAGCTGAGTCACCGCTGCCCTCTGCTGGATACCATCAGAACTGCATAACTGCCTGCCATAGGCCTTGTACTGCAGCTAGAGCTGATGCAGAATTTTTCAACTCAACTTTTTTGGGGGAGGGAGGGGGTCAGAAAGGGCCGATTTGTTGAAACCAAAACTTTTTGTAGGAAAAGCTTTGGCAGGAAAGCGTTTTGGGTGCAGGATGGACTTTCTCGTCAAAGCAAGAACGATATCTCCCAATCGCAAATGGCTTGGATGCGCGCCTGCGATGGAGGAGGGACAGGTTCAGGTCCCCGTTCTGCCTGGTTTGCAGCAGGGCTTGAAGGTAGATCCTGCACATGCCATGCTCTGGGGTGGGAAGGTCGGTCAGTCTCTCATTTTTCAAAAAATGAGCAAAGGGCTTGGTTTTGTCCCCAGTGTGGAACAGGGCATTTATTTTACTCTCAAAGTTTTTTGCAGGATGGGGCAGTCATTTCCTACCCAGCTCTAACTGCATGTAGCTGAAGGAGGGTCTCCTTCGGTTCTGAAGCAGGAGGATCCAGATCTTACTCGGTTGTCAATTTCTAAGAGGCCATAGACACGTTACAATATTAGATATAGGGGAGGGATCCTGCAATTAGCGGATACAAGCTAGGACAGGGGGTGTTCCATATCTGTTATTTCAGTTACATGTGGTTTGTTTCTTTTTTTTTTTAAACTTGTGATTATATTTTTCACAAAGGTTCCTTAATGCCCCAGAACTGAAATAAAGCAAGATGCTATCTTCTTGTGGCATTTCCTACCATCGCGTGGTAGTAACGCCCCATGGACAGCAGATCCAGCTTTATTTTCGGCACCGTAAACTGGCAAAATTTAAAACAAAAAACGGCCAGTGAGAAACCAAGATGAAATACCAGTACTGAACTAGCCAGAGTAAATCCAGGTTCCACCCTCTGGAAAGATCAAACCACACAAGTCCTGACTAAAGCAAAAGTCACCCCTGAAGCCAGTTTAGGGCCACACAATGGGCTCCGGTATCTGCTTGTGCTAGTGTAAATCTGGAGTGAACTCTACTGACCTCCATGAAATCCACTCCATTGACACCTGGGCAGAATCAAGGCCAGACAGATTAAGTGGCTTGCCTGATTTCAAACCTTTCAAGGCTTTGGTGGAAACTATACCTGGTGCTGGCTCTCTGGTGCACAGGGGTAAGTTTCACCCCAAACAAGTCAGAAATAGAATCCAGGCACCCTCCCTTACACACATGGACTCGCGCTGAGCGGATCTCTGACGCGAACTCGTGCCATGCTTAGGGCCAAGGGGAGCAGCGAGCAAAGCTGAAGACACTGCACGAAGAGTTCACAGCAGCCGGGCCTTGCAGACACTGCAGTTGGGTCTCCGCAAACAATGAGCGACCATATATGTCCCGCTGGATGCAGGAGGGCCACATAAACTCAACCACTCTTCAAAACCTTCGGAGGAAGGGGAAGGGAGTTCATTTAGCCACGAGAGGCACTCACGGTTAGGTCCCAGCACAGCCAGACCGGCAACCAAGCACCATCTGTCTTTTGCAGAGGAGTCGATCAATGGGAGTATGTACTTACAGTTCATTCAAAATCTTTAATCTCCTCTCCCTGCGTCTAGCTGCAGAGGCGTCCTGACTCTCTGCTAAGGGCTTTCATTGCTCAGCACAAACAGCTAGAGAATGCCAGTGGGGTTTTGCTTTTCACACATTTGATTTGCGCTCACTTTTAGAATGAGCTCATGCAAATGCAGCTGGGCTCCCGGAGATCAAAAGCTCACATCACACCTTCTCTGAGCTAGGGTGTGTTGCAAAGAAGAAAAAAAAAACACCGCTGCAAACGTCCCCACGGCAGCGTCCGGCCCATGCCACTTACGGTGAAACAAACGAACAAACAAAAAAATGCCCCTGCGTTTAATGAACGGGCAGCAAGGCCCAGACCAGACTTTAACGAAGGCGTTATTAAGCACAAGGGTGAGATAAAGAAATGGTTATTGTCTGCCTGTAAAGCAGCAGCAATCAGACACATGACTGGATGGTCCGAAGACATGAAGTCTAGCAGGGTGTAAAATACAGTTCTCTCAGCTGGCAACTTTTCATGCCACCGTGTCTTCTAAATTAAGGACCCAGGAGAGCTGAATTTCATTAGCTGGATGACACATTCAAGGTGCAAAGATCTTTCCTTCCTTCCTGGAGGGGATGGGGGTTATCGCTGGCGTTCTCAGAGTATAGATTTTGATGCGACAGATTTAGAAGACATGCATTCTTCACCAACAATTTAATAGGGTCGTGCGTCAGTGCTGGGGGGCGGCAGGGAGGGCATGCGTATGTGCGAGCCGCGTATGATGCGTTAATGATTCCTACTCTGAGGCCCAGAAAAACCCGAGAGGTTCACGCAGGCAGGTGGGGGAAGCGTCGGCTAGTAGACCCCAGGACTACGTTTGATTCGTAGCTCACGTCCATGTACCTGCGCTCATAGATGCTGGAACTGAGGGTGCGGGGGGGTGCTGCAGCCACCCAAGTACGTCCTGCCCAGACCCCCGGGGTATGTACTCCGGGGAGCTAGCCCAAACTGCCGCCCGGGCTGTCCCGGCTACGCTGTTTTCAGCGTGCTAGCTCTGTTCGAGCTAACACGGGTCCACAGACACGAGCTGGCAATCGCACCTCACCTCCCAGCTCAAACGCAGACGTAGACTGAAAACCAGGACTCCAGTTACAGTCCCTGCTCCGCCACTAACTCACTGCTCGTCAGTTTCCTTGTCAGCAAAACACGCTAAGGAAAGAAGACTCACTGGGACTCTTACAACAACGCACCGGGCCAGCGTTAATGGAGTCAGTGTCAGGATGCTTTATACCACCACTCCCCGCCCCCTTTTACAAAGGGGGAAACTGAGGCACAGAGCAGGGACGCCACTTGCACCAGGGGTTGCGCAAGAGAAGGCAGGAACGGAACCCAGACGGCCCAACTCCTCGTCCTGGCCCATCCCTCAACTCGGAGCGGTGCGGAGAGGCTTCGTTAATTAGCGCTCGTGAAAGCACTTTTGGAGCCTGGCGTGAAAAGCGCCCCGGAAGTGCAAAGCATCACAAGGTACAAATCCATCCCGGAACAGCAAGAAGGTGGAATAATGGCGGTGCGCGCCCTGTCGGGGCTGGTACCCACTGATCTCTTACACACACCTGCCGCGTGGGAACACAGGATGGACTCACTGGCTACCAACTTCCACGCTAGCCAGGAGGTCGGAGGGGACAGGGAGCAGGCATCCCAGCAGTTAGCATCGACCCAGAACCGGCTGCTGTCTGTCACTCTCTTCTCCCCATCAGGCCTCACTAACACCAGCCCCTAAGGAGAAGCTCGTTAGTATGACGGCCAAGGGGAGGGGTGCTCCACGAGGGACCCCCCACACACACAGTTTGGAAGGTGCATCTCCCCTCCCCCCCCTTCCTTTAGAACCTGCCTCGGCTTCTGCCTGATTAGCTGCAACAGCAGCGCTGGCATGGCCCTTGAGTGCAGGAAATGAGCCAGGGGATCCCCTGGGGAGGGATTCCCAGCAGAGCAGAGATAATGAAAGAGGGAATCCAGTAATCAGCTTCATGAGCGGAGGAGCCGACTTGGAAACACACCAAATGTTTACCCAGCTGATAATCAGGGACGCGCAGGGGGCGGCGGAATCCCAGACGCTGGAGCAGGCAGGCCGGCGTGGGCGGTTTTCCAGGGGGCTGACTGCGACAGTTTAATTAGGGAGGTGTCCTCCCAGGGCGGACGGCTGCGCCTTGCATGGTTCAAAGAGGCCAATTCCCGTCTCGGGCAGACTTGAAGCCAGCTGCCAACGGCGAGGAGCTCCATCGAAGCTCACGGAGCCGCGCCAGCGTGCGACCAGGATCGGATGGGAGCCCTGAAACCTTCTCTCGGCCGCTCGAGGTGGAGAGCGGTGAAATCGGGAGTCCCCGCTCTGCAGTTCAGGGCCAGGCCGAGCATCGCGCCCGCTGCCCCAGAGACACCACTGCCGAGGGCAAGTATGGAGATCCGACCACCCCTCCTTTCGATCCACAGCCTCTCCGGCGAGACTGCTAACGAGGGTGCCAGCTAATGACCCCTTTTTGCGTTGTGGACCGGACTGAGACCCCCCCCAGCTCATTTCACGTAGGCCTACAAACAGCTTCCAGCCATCCCAGCTATTCCCCACGTTTCTCAGATACCCAGCTGCCTCGCAGCTGCTGTTTTCCCAGGCCCTGTTACAGCCTGGAGCACCCAGCACCTGGGTGACACTGGTTCGATGGAAAGATTGGATGGTGTCCTGATGGAGCAAGCGTCCAGGGGCGGCTCCAGGCCCCAGCAAATACATACAGCCACCTCTGCAAGCGTCACATGATTCCTTCGCTGCCGGGCCTGTCTCCGCTGTGGCCTCCAGCAGGAACCACGGGCCCGATTCTCCACTTTGGGGCCTGATTCTCAGTGACTCTGTTCTTTCACTTGGGACAGAGAGGGCGAAGGTGACTCAGGGCTGCTCTAACTGACCTCCATGCAGTCCCTACTTGGGATGGGGATGTGGGGGAGCAGGAAGGGGGATTCTGAGAAGCAATTCCAGTCCTCTTTAAGCTGAGGGAGCAGCCTGACCAAGCCCCATGGAACAGAATCAGGGCCTCTGTATGATCAGTTACCCCAGTGCCACAGTTGAGGGCAACTTTCAGGGCACTCGTTGTCAGGCTGCCAGCTCCCCAGCTGTTGCCTTGCTTGGATGGAGCCCCGCGTCTCTCTCCCTTCAGGCCGGGGTGTTCCCAGGCTGCCCAGTTCCCTGCCTTTCACTGTGTATTTCCCAGCACAGACAGGCTGTCCGAGACTGACAACAGAGCGATGGTCAACAGTTAGAAGTCACCACGCGGCACTTCCCAGGCAAGCCTACTTTGCTCTGAAGGTAAAAAGCATTACAGAGAAAACATTACGAATAACGAAAGAACCCACCTGCATGCTAATGAGCTCACCAGAATTCACCCCGGCCCTAGCAGGGATTCGGGCGGGACAAGTCCTTCAACCGTCCGTCCCCCACCCAAGGGAAGTCCTTGAGGTTACCAGTTCATCACAGCTTCAGCTCTGAACAAGCCCCAGTCCTTCCAACCCTCCCTAAGGTTCGGGGCCCTCTCTGGACCTGTCCGTTTGCTGGATCAGGAAGAAGGCCGGTTTAAAACCAGGCTCCTTATCCAAACCCCCTTGCTTTGTCTGTTGGTCCCTGGAGAATCCATGCTCCTTTCCAGGGGGCCCTTTCTGCGGAGATGTTACAACCTGAAGGAATTTGCCCTGTCAGTCGCCCCCTGCTGTTCTCCTGTTCACCCTTCGTCAGTCGCCCCCTGCTGTTCTCCTATTCACCCTTCCTGTGGAAACACAGACAATCCCGCAAGGGAGACACACACACACATATATATTTTTAAAAGACAATGGACCCCAAAGGTGAAGTCCGTTCAGGATATTGCAGGAAATTGCCAGTCTATGTCACCACCAACGCACACGGCTGGTCTGCTAGTGCCTTCCCCTTGTGTGAGACACATCAGGGACTGAACCGGGGAACTTCAGAGCTAAAAGCAGGAGCTGCTACCGCTTGAGTGAAACAGCCAAGCGCCCCCAGCTGGCTCATCTCCTCTGCAGATCAGGCACGGTGGGGGCGCTCACCAGCACTGGTATGAACACTACCGTAAGGGGCAAGGCAACGGGCAGCCGGGAGACAGACACCCAACAGCCCCTGTAAGCACGCAGCCCCCCTGCGTTCTGCCCTCGACTTCCCAGCGATCGTCACAAAACCCACCATCAGTTCAACAGCAGGAGGGAGGCGAGAAATACGTCAGCAGCAGTTCTCCATTTTCACAGCCATGGCAGGTATTTTTCAACGGAAGCAGACGGCGCCAGTAATCGAATCTCTCTCACACACACACACACACACTCTGGCACACGATATTGGCGAGAAAGGGGGATGTTTCCCCCTTCTCCTCCCCGTCCCCTCCTCCACACAGCACGCCCAGCTCGTTAGAGTTCGGACAGTCTATTGGCTTCCAGGGCCTCAGGAATAGGATGTGAGGCCAAGTGGCTTTGAACTGTTTATTTTCAACTCTTCAGCAGCTGATGTGCGAGCGGGAGTCACAGGCGCTCCCGAGATGGGGGTGGCTGAACTGGGGGCAGCCCGTTCAGTAACTACACCGGGGCGTTAGCAGGGCTCAGTGTAATATTCCCACCTTTCTGTTGCCACACTGAACAGGAGATAATCCTTTGCGAGTGACGGAAAAGCCACCAGGTAGGCTTGAGTCTCTCCAGTGCCCCAAGAGCAAGAGAGATCGGGCATCTAGAACTCGCTAGGACACTCATTACGAGCGGCATGACATGACAGTAGCACCTAGAATCCTCCACCGAGATTGGGACCCCCATGGTGCTAGGTGCTGTACAAATACAGGAGAGACGGTCCCTACCCCAAGGAAGCCACAGGTTGGGGAAGGGAGAGAGAAGCACAGAGAGGGGAAGGGACTGACTTAAGGTTGCACACTAGGTTAGTGCCAGAGGCAGAAACAGCCCCCAGGGTCTACTAAATGCTATCCATTGCCCTACCCACCAGACCAATGATCCACATTGTGGGCTAGTGGTTAGAGCAGAGGCCTGCTGGGTTCTGTCCCTGCCCAAGTGACCCAAGTACCGAGCTCCCACAGCAGCCAATGGGATCTTTGGTAAGTCACCGTCTCACTCGGTGCCTCAGTTTACCCCTCTGTGCACTGGACAGAAGAGTAGCTGCCGCCCTCACCGGGTATTGCGAGGTTTAACCCTTTAGGGCCAGGGCACAAGGTGGGGAAGGGAGGGTCAAACATGTCACTCGTCATGCCAGGTACCAGGACAAGCTCGCTGCTGCCCCCTGGAGTGCACCCACCCAGCCGCTTCACCTTGGCTGCTCTCCTCAGCGCAGGCAGCTCCGCCGTGCAGGGGCCGCGCACGCGCCTCGCCTGTCGGCCTGCCACAGCTCTCCCGGGAGACGCTCCCCGACAGGTTGACAAGAAGTGTCAGCCGGGTGATATGTGATACCAGGTGCCGGGGTGGCACGCCGGTCGAGGGCACTCAGGGAGAAACCGTGCGGGAGAAGGACCCTAGGAGCCGAACCCGCCAGGCTTTTCTCACGGGGTTTACTACGCCAGCCATCGGGCACGCATGTCGTCAGGGGGCTACAAGACCTAGCACAAGGAGATCCGGATCCCTGAACGGCCGGACTCCCTACACCGGCCCCCTGGGGCGGCCAGTAGGGACTGGTATCCCTACGCCAAATGCCAGAGTCCACACTCCTCGCATCAGATATCCCTACGCCACACACCGTTCCCCCCGAGGTACCCCTACGCCACACGTGGCCGCCCTCCCACGAGAGATATCCCTACGGGACACACCGTTCTCCCAGAGGTACCCCTACGCCAAATGCCCGAGTCCACACTCCTCGCATCAGATATCCCTACGCCCCACACCGTTCCCCCCAAGGTACCCCTACGCCCCACGGGGACGCCCTCTCCCGAGAGATACCCCTACGCCACACGTCGACGCCCTCACCCGACAGATATCCCTACGCCACCCACCGTTCTCCCCGAGGGACCCCTACGCCACACATACACGCCCTCTCCCGAGAGATACCCCGACGCAACACACCGTACCCCCCGAGCGACCCCCACGCCAGACGTGGACGCCCTCCCCCCCGAGGGATCCCTACGCCACACGCGGACGCCCTCACCTGAGAGATATCCCTACGCCACACACCGTTCCCCCCGAGGTACCCCTACGCCACACGGGGGGCAGGGGGAACCCGTAGGGGTAAGGAGAGAGGAGCTATGGGGCTCTGAGAGCTCGCTGGGCAGCAGAGGGTGGGTCTAACAGGTTGTATCGGCTCCTGAGGCACGTTCTGGCCAGAGCGCCGAGCAGAGGAGCCTCGTGATCTCTCTTTCCCAACAGGGCTGAGCATTTCCCCATCCTGGCGGGGTAGCAGCGGATGGAAGGGGAGATTTTGCTTGCTGATTAAGACCCAGGAGGGAGAGTGGGCTAGCAGGAGGAAGTGCTGGCCAGTAGTTAGAGCAGGGGACTAAAAGCCAGGACTCCTGGGTTCTCTCCCCTGCGCTGCACTGACTCCCTGGGCAAGTCACACCCAGCTGTGTTTTCAGCCAGGGGTTTCGAGCACCTCCATCGTCCAGGGAGCCCGACCTGAGGCCGCTAAAAGAGGACCCCGCTTTCACAGCGCCAAGAACCTGCGCTCCTGCCAACTTCAATCGGCGGCTCCGGGCGCTCCACCCCTTTGGAAAATCAGGCTCCTTTGAAGGGGTCACAAGTTGGGCTCCCCTCCGCCAAATACAGAAACATTGGAAAGTCAGGGCCCCCTGCTGAGCTGAAGCCTGGGATGGTTCAGAGCTGGGTCCGGTGGAAACAGAGTCAGGGCCTGATCCCGCAGCCCCCCCCACTCTCTGACGCCAATGGGAGGGAGGGCTGGTGGCTTGGGCCCATGGGCGTTATTGATCCAGAGTCTCAGAGCAAGCAAACAGCTGGGGGAAGGGGCCCTTGCTCCGTGCCTCTCATCGTCTCTCTCCCACTAAGGGCCAGTTCACACCAAGGCTCCTGGGCCACCTCAGGGGCAAGAGAAGCATCCAGCTGCCAAGTCATTCGCCTTGCAGCTCTGGCCACCCACATCCTGCATCGGGCGGGGCAGGATTCTCCCCCTCCCCCCCCGGGTTGCGCAGAATCACGTCCGTCCGTGCTGACGGGCACTCACTGGTCATCACCGACTTTCTTCACCCAGGCCATGTCCCGCTCCGACTGACTGGTCGCCAGGTCCTAGGGAACATCAGACAACCCCCCATTACCATCAGCAGGGGGCCGGGGCGGCTCTCATCCCGGTCCCGGTGGATTTCCCAGTCTCCCCAGCTGGTAACCCAGCCATCCCCTCTCTCCCCTGCTGTGGCTCTCTCAGGATAGACCGAGAGCCACACACCCCTATCAAGCCGCCACATGTCATCCCTTCCCCGGGAGAGGCACAGCTGGGGTCAGCTGCAGGGGTTGGACCAAGGGCTTCTAGCCCCAGAGAACTGGTGTCTGGCATCTGAGCGACAGGACTTGGCCGGCTAGCAGAGGGCGGTGGCAGGCTCTCATCCGTGGATCAGCCACAGAAAGGGCACAGCCATCTCCCCCAATGTCTACCGCCTAAGTAAGGGCCAGCAGAGCAAACCTTGCCCAAGTCCTACCGGCCCCACGTCTCTGCCCCAGAGACGGGACCCCGGGGGCACGAAGCCAACTGCCAGCCCCCCCTGCCAGAGGGATCAGGCAGAGCCAATAATCCCTGCGCGCTTGGAGAGCTCCGTTCCGGTCGACAGGCAGTTGCCCCCTCTGCCAGGGAGAGACCAGGACCGGGCTCGGGCCTCTGTCCGTCACCCGGCCCAAGGGGATGCTCCGGAGTTACAGCAGTGGGGGCCGAGAGCGGGACCCGCCCCTGCCTGAGCTCTCAGCTTGGGGGGGGAGGGGCACAGGTTTGCAACCATCCCTGGGAGCTCCCGGCAAACAGAAGCTCCGATTCCAAATGCCAGCAAGGCCCCAGTACAGGGCTGGGCCTCTGCTCTTTCACAAGGCCGGATCCTGCAAGGAGTCCGGGGCACGATCGGGCCCAGACGAACACCCGCCCGACTGCCCCCTCACCTGCGCCCGGGTCTCCTGGAGCTGCTTCAGCTCCGCCTGCAGCCTCTCGCACTCTGCCTTCAGCTGCTCCTCCCGGCGCTGCGAGCTCTGGGCTTCGTGCCGGGCCTCCTCCAGCTCGGCCTCCAGCCTGTGCACCTCCAGCTCGCTGGGCTGCTCCAGGCTGCGGGAGCTCTGCCAGCTCATCGAGCGATCCAGCACTGCGGGGGGGCATAATGCCGGTGAAGGGAGGCGCTGGGGGGAGGCAGACCCACCCCAATTGGCACAGGCTGGCTCCCGCCAGCATCCCTCTCCCGGGGGGGAGGTCAGAACCCAAAAGCCCTATCGGGGTCAGCCCCACAGAAAGAAGTGAACAACCGGCCCCGTCTCTGTAACAAACCAAAGCAAGAACTGCCCAGGGAACAGAAGCCACGTACAAACGGGCACTCCAGTCTGCAGCTAGGATCAAACCAGGGCCCTGCACCTCACAGGCACTGCCTGCTGCCTCTAGAACCAGTAGCCAGGCCCCTCAGGAGGAAACGTGACCAGATACACTAAGCAGCCCCATGTCCGTGTTACACGTGGTCCCAGGCGCGCCCCCAGTAAGAGCGGCAAGAACCTGCCTGAGAGCTCTGGCTTGACAGTCCCAGGGCCTGATCCCTCACTGGGGTAAACCAGCGTCACTCCACTGGAGCCAAGGGGCCAGATCCCCAGCGGGCATCAATCGATCCAGCTACGCCTGAGCTGAGGGACTGGCCAGCAGCCCACGTCTGGTGCCCAGACACCCAAGGTGGCAGCTTCCTCTTTGGTTTTCAATGATCCCTTCCTTTAATTATATTTAACGGCAGGTTTCACGCTCGCCCCAGTGACTCGCGCTGCTCGGTAATTAGAGCATCTTTATTCCGCTGCAGCTCATCCCGTAAGTGCCTGTGCCAGACGGATGTGGCTCTCAGGGGTGAAGAAGTCACAGGGGGGTGGCCGGGGTTCCCTTTTCTATGGCAGGGGGATCATTCAAGTCTTGGGCACCTTTAACACGAGTCAAGCCACAAGCAGCATGGGGGGGATCAGTCAGTCATTCTCCCACCACCACCAAAGACCCCTCAGCACTCGTTAGTGAAACCACCACTAGGAGAAGCAGCTGGTGATCAAAGAGCCGGTGGGNCAAGTCTTGGGCACCTTTAACACAAGTCAAGCCACAAGCAGCATGGGGGGGATCAGTCAGTCATTCTCCCACCACCACCAAAGACCCCTCAGCACTCGTTAGTGAAACCACCACTAGGAGAAGCAGCTGGTGATCAAAGAGCCGGTGGGTTTGCTTTGCGGTCTGCTCTCACACCAGCTCGCAGAGGGTCCAGGCACGGAACCGGGAGGCAGGAGCTTGCTTCCCCCCCTCTCTGTGCCTCTCTGCTTCCCCCCCACCCGTCCCGTGACTCTGGAGGAGAACGGTGTCTCGGTCCCAGAGCGCGGCACAGCTTGGCCAGCGTCCCCAGAGCTGCCCTCCCGCTCGGAGATCCAGGTGCTATCAGAGTGCCGACGGCTGTTATTTCATCGGGAGCTACCAGCCGGTTGTGAACAGCTGGCCTGTGCCATCTCCCTCACTAAAGCCACGGAAACAGACTCGGTGTTTCCGGGTGGCAGGGAGTCTGAAACGGGCCATTAACCGGGCTTGTGGCAGGCTTCAGAAACAGAAGCGACAAACGGAGGGGCTGCAGTGCCCTCTGCTGGCCGGAACGGGGACCCTGCGTGGTTTGATCCCCGTCCCTTCGAGCGGCCCAGCTGTGCCATAGAGCTGTTCTTTTCAGCAGAGTGACATAAATATACCAAAAGCATCCACAGCCCACAGCACTCCGCAAGCTAACAGGCCGGACTCAGGACCATCCCTGAATAGGTCCATCAATGGCTATTAGCCAGGATGGGCAGGGATGGCGTCCCCGGCCTCTGTTTGCCAGAAGCTGGGAATGGGCGACAGGGGATGGATCACTTGATGATTCCCTGTTCTGTTCATTCCCTCTGAAGCACCTGGCAGTAGCCACTGTGGGAAGACAGGATACAGGGCTAGATGGACCTTTGGTCTGACCCAGTCTGGCCGTTCTTATGTAGGGTATAATTCCACGGCCTGCGTTGTGTGGGAGGTCAGATTAGCCCAGGGGCTCTCAACCTATTTACCAACGTGGGCCGCATATGCAGCTCTCGATGTGTTATGTGAGCCACATCCACACAATATATATACTACCTATATGGCCCTGAGGATGTCACATGGGCCGCAGCTGTGTGCTGATTGGGCCACAAACAGCCCGTGGGCCTTGGGTTGAGAACCACTGGCTTAGACAGTCATAATGATGCCTTTTAGGGCTAAAAATCTAGAAACCCTATAAAATATTCATTGGGCTAAAGAACACCTGGGAGCCATTCTGGGGGCTGGGATGAGGAGGGAGAGGGCAGCGCACTCCAACTATTCTCTGCTTCTCAGGGCCCATACAGCACTATGCAAAGCAGAGTGTAAGTTAGAGCAACCCTGAGGCTGCTCTAAACACCAATGACTGGGCAGGCCCACGACTGCCCCAGAATGCAGTGAGCAGAAAAGTGGTCTTAAGGAGCTGGGAATCAGGGCCAGCGAGGGCATAAGCCCCCATGTATTACAAGTCCCTCTACGATGGCCAACATTACGCAGGGTCCACGCTGGGGAAGACCAAACATCTTCCTGGGGCAGAAACGAAAGACTCACCATGTGTCAGGCCAGGGCTGCCGTGTAGCGACAGGTATTGGACCTCCTGGTTCTGCAGCTGGGAGTTGAGGTTCTGGAAAGAGTTGCCATCTCTCTGTCTCAGCTGCTGCTCCAGGCTCCGGATCCGATTCAGATGAGTCTCCACCAAAGCTCTCTGGGGAGGAGGGGGAAAAAAGGGGGTGCCGAAAGAGAGAGTAAAGGGAAGAGATCTGTGCTGCAAGTATATCCCCCCCTCTCTACACACACAATCCTTTGCACACCACTTGTTTTGTGGGCCCTTTCTGTATGAGGCCCGGCCCCATGAGGTGCATGGAGCTGTACAATCTGAACTTACACACCAGAGCCCGAGAGCTAATCTTATGGCCACTACTGTGGCTGACACACCAGGGATTGAACTGGGGACCTCCTGAACTAAAGCCAGGAGCTATTACAGCTTGAGCGAAAGCTCTGCAGCTGGCCTGTGTAACAGACCGATCCCGCGCAGATCGGTACCTGTAATGTGCACTCACCAGGCGGTTACACAAACACCTAGGAGATTCAGTAGCTGAAATACACCCTCGCATGGGGGGCAGATTTTCAAATTACAATAGGAGTCGGGTGCCTAACTCCCTTGACACTTCAGAAAAATCCCACCTTAGGAACATCCCCGCAATGGACAGTCGACCGCAGCAAAAGCCACCAGCTCAATCGTCACACCTGAGTGCTGCATAAACCACAGTCCCTGTGTCTCTCTCTTGTGCTTGTCCCACCCACACAGACACATCCGCACCCCAAAAACAACACTCAGCAGGATCCTCTTTGCCTGATCTTTTGAATTCCTGGGTGGCCTTGGGTGCGCCTTTGTCTTGGAGACGGCTTTTGTTTCTTACATTCCACCAAAACCAAGGGCGGTTGTTAAACTAATGAACGTACGAGGTTTTTACCTAGCCCACATAACAACAACAAGGTTAAAAGCACTCAGGAGGACAGAACGAGACCTCGACAAGCCGGAGAATTGGTCTGAAATGAACCAGATGAAATTCAATAAAGACAAGTGCAAAGTATGTAGGACCGGGGGAAAAAAAAAAAATCAAATCTCTTTTGATCGAACAACTGGCTAGGTGTTCATGCTGCTGAGAAGGATCTGGGGGTTACGGTGAATCACAAACGGCGTATGAGTCAGCAGTGTGATGCAGTTGTCAAAAAGGCGAATATCGTTCTGGGGCGTGTTAACAAGGGGGTCAGACGTGAGGCTTGGTCTACACGAGGAAGTTAGGTTGATGTAACTACATCGCTGGTGCAGGCAGAGCTAGATTGATGGGAGAATTCTGGCTACTGCCACTCACGGAGGTCAACGGGAGAAGAAATCCCGTCAGCACAGGCAGCGTCTTTGGTGAAGCGCTGCAGCATTTTAAGTGTAGACGACAAGCCCTAAGACATGGGAGGGATTTATCACGTTCTGCTCGGCACTGGACATGGACAAACTGGAGAGAATCCAGATGAGAGCAACAAAAACGATCACAGGTTTAGAAAACCCGAGCCATGGGGAAAAAAGTTTTTAAAAATCTGGGCGTGTTTAGTCTTGAGAAAAGCAGACTGAGGGGCGGGACCTGAGAACAGTCTGCAATATGGTACGGGCTGTCACAAAGAGGACTGCGATTGACTATTCTGCGTGCCTGCCTGGAGCACCCACGGAAAAAAATTGGTGGGTGCTGAGTTCCCTGCCCTGCCCCCCCCGCTCCAGCTTACCTCCATCTCCTCCATGAGTGCGCCACCGCGTCCTGCTTCTCCCCCTCCCTCCCAGCGCTTGCGCCGCGAAACAGCTGATTCGCGGGGCAGGGAGGGAGGGGGGAGGAAGGGGAACGCAGCACGCTGGGGGAAGAGGCGGGGCCGGGGCGGGGATTTAGGGAGGGGGCAGAGTTAGGGCGGGGACTNAGACGTGAGGCTTGGTCTACACGAGGAAGTTAGGTTGATGTAACTACATCGCTGGTGCAGGCAGAGCTAGATTGATGGGAGAATTCTGGCTACTGCCACTCACGGAGGTCAACGGGAGAAGAAATCCCGTCAGCACAGGCAGCGTCTTTGGTGAAGCGCTGCAGCATTTTAAGTGTAGACGACAAGCCCTAAGACATGGGAGGGATTTATCACGTTCTGCTCGGCACTGGACATGGACAAACTGGAGAGAATCCAGATGAGAGCAACAAAAACGATCACAGGTTTAGAAAACCCGAGCCATGGGGAAAAAAGTTTTAAAAAACCTGGGCGTGTTTAGTCTTGAGAAAAGCAGACTGAGGGGTGGGACCTGAGAACAGTCTGCAATATCGTACGGGCTGTCACAAAGAGGACTGCGATTGACTATTCTGCGTGCCTGCCATAGGCGCCGACTCCGTGGGTGCTCCAGGGCTGAAGCACCCACGGAAAAAAATTGGTGGGTGCTGAGCTCCCCGCCCTGCCCCCCCCGCTCCAGCTTACCTCCATCAGTGCGCCACCGCGTCCTGCTTCTCCCCCCTCCCTCCCAGCGCTTGCGCCGCGAAACAGCTGATTCGCGGGGCAGGGAGGGACGGGGGAGGAAGGGGAACGCAGCACGCTGGGGGAAGAGGCGGGGCCGGGGCGGGGATTTAGGGAGGGGGCAGAGTTAGGGCGGGGACTTTGGGGATGGGGTTGGAATGGGGGTGGGGCCAGGGGCAGGGAAAGGGTGGAGTCAGGGCAGGGCCAGGGGCGGGGAAAGGGGTGGGGGGACGCGGGCACCCACCCGCGCTGGAGAAAGTTGGCACCTATGGTGCCCGTGGAAGGTAAGACAAGAAGCAATGGGCTTAAGCTGCAGCAAGAGAGATGTAGGTTAGATATTAGGAAAACTTTCTAACTCTCAGGGTAGTTACGCTCTAGGTTTCCAATGGAGGTTTGGATTCTAAATACCCCTGTGGATCTGGGTCCAAGTGACTAGCCGTGGACGCGTTTTCGCAGTCTTCATGTGAGGCCGGAGGACAGCTGGAAGCAAAGAGGAGCTGCTGCCCGAGGGAGCCGAGGGCACTTCCAAAGCGAAGGAGAAGTGATAAGACACATTAATAAAAGTCACGCTCAAAGCTGCACTGCAGCGGGCTCTGATTCAGGCATTAACCGAGGTAAGTAATCGAGTTATACTGCCTGATGCATGAATTCAGCCATTATAATAATTGTGTCTTGGAGCACTCTGCATTCCCCTAGCACAGAGCTCAAACGAGCGAAGCCCCGCAAGGGACAGTCCAGCGGGTCAGGATCATCAGCCCCGCTTGACAGATGCACAGAGAGGTGAAGCGATTTGCCCAGCAACGGTGAGTCAGCGGCAGACCTGGAAATAGAACCCAGGAGTCCTGGGAATAGAATCCTGCAAACAGGCCCAGAGCCGCAAAAGGCATTTAGGCACCTAAACTTCCATGAAGTTAGGGGCTAAAATACCTCTGGGGATCTGGGCCATACTCCCTGTGAGGGCCAGGAATGGAACCCAGGAGTCCTGTCTCTCAGTCCCCTGTTCTAGCCACCAGAGAGACTCCAAGATCAAAGGACAGAACAAAAACTATCTGGTACCTTATGCCGCCTCCTATTACCACAGCATCTAAGCGCTTCAGTCTTTAATGCATTTGTCCTCACAACAGCACTGTTACTCCACTGCACAGGTGGGGATTAGACACAAAGAGATTAAGGGTCTTGCCCAAGGCACACAGGATGTCTGTGGCAGAGCAGGGAATCAAACCTGGGTTTCCTAAGTCCCAGGCCAGGCCAGGCCCTTAGCCCCCTGACTACTCTTCCTCTTCCTAGTGATCTGCCTCCCACCAAAGGGTTATTCAATCTGGATTCCTCTGGCCTATTTTTGAGTGGTTGAAGACTATCCCAGGCCATGAGTTCACGGCGCGCATGCAGGGCACTCGCTGGAACCTACCATCTCCCCCAGCTCCGACTCCAGATCAGCCTTCTCCACACATAGCTTCTCATACGCCTGGATCATCTCATCCAGCTGCTCCTCCCTCTCTTTGCTCTTCTGCAGCTGGAAAGAAGCAAAGGGAGCTGTTCGCAGGGAGCCGAGAGACACGCCGCATCTATGGACACATGCTAAAGGTACTAAAGGCAGAGATCCGAGCCTCTCTGCCGTGGGGTCCTCTGATACTTGAGCTGATCCTGCTCCAGCCAGAGAGAAGTGGACATAGGAACGATGACAGCAGATAATAAATAGCTTCCCTTTCCCCAACCCCTTTAAGCCACAGTGCTTTACAAGAGTTATCTATGTAGAGACCACCTCTGAAATGCAGCCACCTCGGGGGTGCAACACAGCAGCTGTTTAACAGCACCCAGCAATGTTTCGGACAGGAAGAGAAGAAAAACGGCATGCCTGGCTTAAATGGCTCGGGAAGGGGCTTTTTGGTGGGCAAAGTATAATTACCGGAGCTGGAATTTGGCCAGGCTTAACCCCCCTGCATCTGAGAATCCTCCTCCACAGGGGCCTGCAGATCCTTCTGTCCCAAAGGTTGAGAAATTGTCTCTATTGGGCTCTGCAAATCCCCCACACACACACAATCACTGGGGCTGAGAATCCCTCTCTGTCGGGCCCTCCAAACCCCCTTAAAGCCACAGACACACATACACCTCTGCAGCGCAGGGCCTGGCTAGCTCCATCTCCCAGACCTCGCCACGACCCTGATCTTTTCAGCTAGGAACCAACGGGCCCAGGCGAGCCAGCTGCAAGGTGCCAAGCCCCCCGAGCCACCCACCTCATGCTGGAACTGGTTCAGCTGCTGCTGGAGGCCGGCCTTCTCGCTCTTCAGCAGGGAGCACTCCTGGGTGTCGTAGAGCGAGAAGAGGCGCTCCTCCCCGAACTCGCTGATCACCGGGTACTGCAGCCACAGGGCGAAAGCAAACACGGGCATCAAGGAACCCGCCGACAGCAGCACGGGGTGCCCTAACTCAGCAGCCCCGGCACCTCCCCAGGAGCCCGGGGGCTGCCCCAGGCTGGGATCCAATGGAGCAAGTCGCAGGCCGGCCCGGGAGAACAACGCGCCGCTCGGCTCGCTTCAGAGGGACTCCCAGAGCTCCGCGGATGTGGCTGTCTCAGGGCAGGGCCCGCGAGCGGCCTTCTGCTCAGGCCAGCGCCGAGCACAACACAGACACGCTCTGGTTAATCATCGTTGTGCTAGAGACACAGGAAACGGCAAACCCAGCGGTGTATAATCCCGGGGACCAGGGGCGGATTAATAATTTTGGCGCCCCTAGGCCCTGAAATAATTGCTGCCCCTGGCCCCGCCCCGACTCCACCTTTTTCCCTCCCCCATTCCAACCCCTTCCCCAAAGNGCTGGGAGGGAGGGGAGCGAAACAGGACGCGGCAGCGCTCGCGGAGGAGGCAGCTGGAGCAGGGGAACTTCTCCGGGGGTGCTCAAATTTGCCGCCCTAGGCCTAGGCCTTGTCGGCCTAGGCGATAATACGCCGCTGCCGGGGACAAGCCCAGAGGTGCACACTGTGTACACAACCCACAGAAACGCGTGTGAGCCCAGAAACACCGCCACCCCGCCCCGGGGTGTCTAATCCAATCTACAACCCCAGAGCTGCACGCCCGGCCGTGTATTACTGTGTGCGCGACCCCGCGCCTCACGGTGACAGCTGCTATTACAGTTATCCCGGACTCCTGGCACCTGTCCCAGCGGTTCCATTCGCCTGGCCGGGGTCAGGTCCGCCCTGGATCTGGCTGCGGGGGGGGCGGACGCTCGCCCGCTCGCACCTCACCTTGATCTCGTACATCTTCAGCCTCCTCTTGAGGGTGGAGTTCTCCCTCTCCAGGCTGGTCAGGCGGTTTTTGATGTCGTCGTAGGCCGTGATGAGGGCGAAGTGAGAGGCCGAGCACATCTCGCTGGAGAGGTCCGTGTTGGGGCTGTCCAGCCACTCCTCATCCTGGCACAGGGCCTCCTGGGTGAGGATGCTGATGTCATCCTCAAACATGGAGTCCATCGCACGGCTCGGGACGGGCCTTCAGCGGGAATCGCCAGGGCACAGCGACTCCTGACTGCAAAAGAATGACAGGGGCCAGAGAGGAAGCAGGGCCTAGTGGTTAATCATCAGTGCTCCGGTAGCACCTAGGGACCCTGTCGTCTCCCTGCGGCAGCTGAGCAACATACAAATGTACAGCGAGATGGTCCTGGCCCCAGAGCGCTTGCAACCCCCAGAAGCTGACCAAGGAAACACTATCCCCATTTTACAGGTGGGGGAACTGAGGCGCAGAGAGACTTGCCTGAAATCACCCAGGGAGTCTACGGCAGAGGCAGGAATCAAACCCAAATCTCTCAAGTCCCGGCCCAGCCACAAGAACAAAGCACTCGGACGAGCCACTTAACCACAGCATTAGCCCTGGGGGAGAGACACCTGTGGTTGCTGGTGGACGGTGTCTGAGATTTTTTTTAAAGCAGACCAGGAAATGGGCAGTGAGGGGCGCCCATCTCATACTGGCAGGGAAACCGGCTTGTGTTTATTAATGAACTGCTATTTAAAAAAAATAATACCTAAAGCCCCCTGTCCTGGAACACAAGAGAAATCCGGGACACCTAGGCCTCCATTCTTCTGAGCACGGGAGGCGGATAAATAACAAACCCAGGTAATGGCGGAATTAAAAGATCTCAGCGCGGTGATACCTCTGCCAATAGAACGGCTAAAAAGGGGAGGGAGCCTGGAAGAGGGACCAGAACTATCTAAATACCCCCCCGCACCCTCTCCAAACACACTAAAAGATGGGAGATGGGGACATGACACAGCGATGCCAACTGCACAATGAGTCACCGTGGCAAAGGGGGCGGATGAAGACAGAGCCCGATGAGCAAACTTTCTGCTGGCTTTATCACCTCCCAGTTGAGAGGATGAAAGCAAGTTAAGTCATCGCTAAGACCTGATCATAATTAATAGCTAGGCCTTCTCCTCGGTAGATCGCAAAGCACTACACAGGGATTTAGTCCCGGTATCACTATGTCAGTTAGGGGTGAGGGTTGGTTTTTTTTTTATGGCTACAGTCATCCCAGTACAATTTCTAGCGTGGATGCAGTTATCCTGGTAAAAAGATGCCTTATACTGGTAGAGCATATTCCCCTCCTCACACAGGTCTAAGCTACACCAAGGCAAGCACATTGATACCAGGAAACCTGCGGCCACTCTGGGAGGGGGATGCAGGATTTAAACTACACCAGTATAGTTAAAGCGACACCGCTCGTGTGTAGACAAGATCTGAGCACCAGGATCCCCGTGGTATAGATGGAGCTACGAATTCAGACAGGAGGCTGCGTGAACTGAAGCTGGCACCGAGCCGTGCCCCATGTCGCACGAGGCTCTCACCGGGGGGTGGGGGAGATGTGTGACGTGTCAGCCAGTGGGGGCGAGCTGAAGGAAGTCGGAGTTGGTGTTATTTACGTGCTGAGTGGGCCAAAGGAAGGTGTAAATTACAGCAGCGTAAGACTCCTTTCTGATTTGGGGCCGAGGGGGATTAAGTGACAAGGTCCCACGGGAAGTCTGTGGCTGAACCAGAAATAGATCCCTGTCCCGATGTCTCCCAGGCTGGCGCTTTGGCCACAAGGCTCCCCGTCCTCCCTAGAAATACAAGGCAGGAATACAACTCGCCCTATAGAAAGACACGCTCATCACCAAGAGCACAGCTGGCACCTCCTGATTCCTGGCACCAACACCCCCCACCCCCATCGCTTGCTTGCCATGTGCCACAGACCTGCATTAAACCTGCAGAGGAGGTGGGGGCACCCTCTTTTCTTCAGGTCACCAGTTCGAATCCAGCCCGGATCAGTAGGGCCTGAAGTTCCGGCCCAGCTGTTTATGGAACTAGGTGAATGAGACGGGGGCTGCAACCCAGAGCTTTAGCAGACAGGTGCCTCTGACAGAGCTGGCACCAGCTGACCCCCTTGTTGGCAGCCTCAGGAAAGGAACGGACCATTAAGACTCATCTCTCACCGCCATGCGGGGTCCCTCCAGGGAAAGGGCCAGGGCACGTGGGAATCTCTCTTCCACGCATAACTAACAGTGACACGAGGGGTTAAGGCACTGACCTAGCATGCAGGAGACCTGGGATCAATTCCCAGCTCTGCCACAGCCTCCCTGTGTGACCTTGGGCAAGTCACTTAGCCCCTCCATGCCTCGGTTTCCCCTTCTGTAAAATGGGGGAGAATAACTCTGAGTAGATGTCTATGTAGCCTGACAGGCAGGGTTATTAGAGCAGGGTGGGCTAGGAGTCAGGAAAAGTGGGTTCTTCTAGCCCCAGCTGCACAATGTGACCTCAGGGGAGTCACACATCCCCTCCCACTCTTTATCTGCTTAGCTTGTCAGAGTAGACCTGGCTTTGTACTATGCATATGTACAGTGCCCAGCGCCCAACCCGCTCTTTGGAGGGGCTTTAAGGCCCCCTTCAAACAACTGTTTCCCAAAGATCTTTCTGGTGCTTGTGCCAGAGGACAGCTACAGTGCCACTCTCTTTGCTAAGGGAATTAGTATTTAAATGCATTCAATTAAATAAAGCCTACAGAGAGCATGACATCATCACAACGTCAAACCCAGCCCAGAGGGCAAACGAACAAATCCAACCAACCACAGAAAACACACTATGAACCAACATAGGGGGAAAAAAACCACAAATTCCCAGACCCAGCCTCACAACCCCCCAGATGCCCCCCGCCCCCCCAAAACTCAGGGGAAAGGCAGAGGACTTGCCTTCACTGCTAAGTTAACAGAGAAGTTATAACTCAAGCCCCATTCACACACAAACCCTTCACTCAAATGCATGCTGCCTGTAACTGGAGTGGGGCCAGTCCAAAGGGAGAGACCCCTCAGCTGCTGCCCCAGACTCTCTGCAGTGTGAATGCCGGCTAGCGCAGGGGCTCTCCCAACAAATTTTTCGGTGACCTCAGAGCGCGCCCATCAACTCTTGCTGGTGGCCACTCTGACAATTTTTCCTAAAATACTTAATTAACTTTAGGAAAAACAGATGAATATGCACATACACACGACCAAATCATTATAATTTTATTTACGTAGAGGGGTGTGTGTTTTTTTGCAGACTCAATGATAAAAATAATGTACAGTTGTTTCTATTCTTTACTGGGCCTAAACAGAACAGAAACACAAATAAGGTGCTTTGCACGTTCTCGTCTTTTGTTGTTGTGGTGGTTTCTTTTGCTTTTTGGTTGCTTTAAAAAAACAAACAAAAAAAACTTGCTAGCTAGTAAGTCTGCTGTTGCGAAAAGTAACATTTGTTAATATCACTTTTCACAGCAGACTTACTGGGAGGCTGTGAAAAGTGATATTAACAAACAGACTAAGATCAATTTTCACAGCAGACTTACTCAGCCCTGGCAAACCAGAATTAAGCCCTGGATGGGGAGGCGGGTAGGGAGACAGAGGGAGGATGGATGGGGGGCCGGGAAGGCAGTGGGGGCCAGGGATGATACGGGGGGGGAGCCGAGGCCCGGCACCCAAAGCCCCATGACCAGAGCCTGCTGCCTGCCACTCCAGGGCTGAAGCCTGAAGCCAGAGCCTCACCGCACCCAGGGAGGTGGGGAACTCACTGGCTGCCTGCTTCTCTATTTGTGGCTCCAGAGGGGGGCAGGGGAGGGGCCACTGCTTTCCTCTCTCCCCCCCCACCCCCACCCAGTCACTGTCCAGGTGGCTGTGGCCATAAGAAATGCCCCTGGTGGGGGTGGCCGCATGCAGCCACAGTGGCCACATTCAAGAAACACTGGGCTAGCGCCATCTGAGGACTGCCCGTCCTCCAACGCCTGCTCACCATTTTCCCCATGTGCCCAGAAAGGACAGATACGTTGTCCCACACGTCCCCGGGAAAGAATCCCTCCTCCAGCGCTAAGAGCTGTGAGAGGGGCCCCAGAAGTCTATGGGATACAGATGGCATTATGGGATGGAGAAAACTGCACGATGGGAACTTGACTCCTTGCTTCCAGGCATCCCTGCATGACTCATTTCTACCCCACAATGCACTGGGAAAACGGCCCAAAGGGCACTGCGTGGGATGGCGGCCCGTGGCACACCGGGTTAGCTACCCGCAGTGCGCCGCACTTTGCGTCGACGCAAGCACTCCGGGCAGGTGGGCACACACCCAAGCGACGTACTAACAGCGGCGGCTGGATGCTGAGGTAACTGGCGTCGACCAAATCCTGGAGTGCAGACATGGCCTTCGCGAGCGCAGCCCGAGCGCGGGGAGTTAACTCCGTGGTGAAGACAGACCTTGAGCGTCAGGGGCCCTGACCTGCCGTGTGAATTCAGACACTCGGTTCCCTTCGTTAAACCTCTTTGATCCCTCCCTTTGCCTGTTTAGATTGCGAGGGACTGTCTCTCACGCCGTGTTATTAACGAGAGAGGTCCCGAGCAAGTCCCATTGTGCCAGGCGCTGGACATGTCCAGAGAACATCAGGCTTGCCAGCAATCTGCACAGAGCACGTGGGATCATACAAAGCATTAACGCCACCAGCACGAGAGGGGAAGTGGTTTGCCCCAGGTGAGCGGCAGACGTGGGAACAGGACCCAGGGCTATCGAGTCCCAGTTCTGTGTTCTAACCACTGCACCGCACTGTCTCGGTAAGACCTGGCCCTCGCTGTCGAGGCCTGTATGCGCTACTGTAATACGAACAATATCGAATCGGAGCCAACTGGCCGAATGACATTTAAAAAAAAGGGGGTTGAAACAAGCCCTTTAGATTGATTCCAAGCCCTTTGGACTCAAAATCCCTCCATCCACAATTGACGCTAATTGAGCTTTTCATAATCCCGGGTTTCATTTCAAGCTGCACAGCTATTAAAATATTATGACTGCTCCACCACCGCCTCTCTCAGCCCCCCCGCGCCCAGCTGGCACTGGCCCAGCACCGATAAGAGGGCCAAAGGGCATCGCTGGGAACTGCAGGCCATTGCAGGAAAGGACGGCTGGAATAGCCGGTCACAGAGCAGGCGCTGGGGTTACAGAAAAAGCCATTACTTTACATCCACGGGGACAAGGAAGGCTAAAAGAGGAAGCAACCTCGGGCACTACATGACCTTTACACGCTCCCGTAACACTTGTCTGTTCAGATGCTGTATTTACAGAGAGGACATAAAGCTGGCACAACACATAGCCTGTTAGGAGAGCAGGCATTAAGGGCGTTAGTAATAAACCCTGGCATTTATACCGGACCCTGGAAAGAGTAATTAATCCTGAGACACTGCCATGAGGTCCTGGGGGATGGAGGGGTTGTTCGAGCGGTTTTCCAGATGGGGAAACTGAGGCACGGGAGGGTTCCAGCCTAGCTTGTCCAAGAGTGGCCACAGATCCCCAGCGCCTCCATCCTTGAGGCACGGTAGGGGCCTGACTTTTGGAGTGACGGTTGCTCTAGTCAATGGGATCGGCAGGGGTTCGGCTCCTTTGAAAGCCAAGGCCCCTTAAGGCATCTCAAGTTGGGCTCCCTAAAAATTGGAAGCGCCCAGAAATCACCAGCCACCTGAAACGTGGCTGTTAGTCACAAAGAGAATGTGTGTCAAAGCCAGGAAGAGACCCCCGAGCCCGGACTCCCAATCTCCTGTTCTATTAGGCCTTCTTCCCTTCCAGAGCTAGTATGAGAAGCCAGGAGCCCCAAGTCCCATTCCCCTCCTCTGACCACTATCCCACACTTCCTCCACCACCAGAATCTTCCCTCTCCCTCCGTCCACATTTCCAGATCTAAATCTCCCCTCTGTGCCCCATGCTGGCCTGACTCTCTGCCGGCACAGGGAGCAGTGGGCAATGAATCAACAGTCTGCAAGAAATCGCTAGGAGACACCGGGCACCCTTCAGAACGGTTCACTCACCATTCCAGAGTCCTTCATTTTTCAGTTATTTGTTCTGGCTTGTGCCCAGCCTGAGGTGGCACATTTGTTTCGTTCGCCACGTCGCAGGTTAATTCCTTAAGAGGCCGGAGCTTACCCCACAGGACTGGACACAACAGACCTAGGAGAGGCAACATGCAGTTGTCCTAACCCGAGCTGAACAGGAAACCCTTATATGTGAGATTTGCTTGAGACAAGCAAAGGCAGCACCGCCCAGTGAACAGGACTCCTGGGTTCGATTCCTGCTTCTAAGCAGGGAGTTGGTTCGAGTGGTTACAACTGAATGGACTGGGAAGCAGGACTCCTGGGTTCCATTCCTGGATCTGGAAAGGGATTCAGGTCTAGTGATTAGAGCAGGACTGCTGGGTCCTAGTCCCCACTCTGCCATGGACTCATTGTGTGATCACTTTGCCGTTCCGTGCCTCAGTTTCCCCCTCCGTACAATGTGGATAATGAAACACACTCAACAATGCACCGCGTGTGTGCTGAGCATCCTCGGGGCTTGTGCACTCTCTGGCAATCCCCTGCCTTCTCCAGCAGCCCTGTATGACTGACCGGAGAGTCTGCAGCAGCGTCGGATAAATCAAAACATTGAGACGTTCACTGAATCCAACAGGAAAGCAAATAATGGAATCGCTACAGCTTCCCCGGTTATTGCATGCCATTTATTTTACATGGCCTCTACATTTTTAAACGTCGGCCTGCTGCAGAACTTTGCAATTAAAATGCATCACTGCCTTGCAGGAGTTCTTGGCATGAGTGAAGCTGTGGGTTTTAGTAGCTGGGGAGGGGACAGGTGAGGTTTTTGGCACCCGGAAAGGTGTGGGTGGCAAACTGCGATAAACAGTAGTAAGTATACTAATTGGCAATTAAATAGTTAACAATAGTTTAATAGCTGGCACTGATCGTGTCATCACTGGGTTTCAGAGTTAACCATCACCTGATATGAACAAGGCCAGGGTTCGGCAACCTTTCAGAAGTGGTGTGCCGAGTTTTCATTTATTCACTCTGATTTAAGGTTTCGCGTGCCAGTAATACATTTTAACGTTTTTAGAAGGTCTCTTTCTATAAGTCTATAATATATAACTAAACTATTGTTGTATGTAAAGTAAATAAGGTTTTTAAAATGTTTAAGAAGCTTCATTTAAAATTAAAATAAAATGCAGAGCCCCCCGGGACGATGGCCAGGACCCGGGCAGTGTGAGTGCCACTGAAAATCAGCTCGCGTGCCGACTTCGGCACGCGTGCCATAGGTTGCCTACCCCTGAACAAGGCAGTTCACCTCTCCTGTGCTATGGTTTCAGGCTATCTGCAGACTCTGTGGGGGGGAGGGGGGGAACTTGAATCCCCACCCCCCAGAAATAACTGAACTGGTGCCACTGACAAGCATGATTGCGTCAGTTACGTGTGGGTGATGAACTTTGCAACCATAAGGCCTAGAATCTTTTTTTTTTTTTTTCACTTGAGCGAACAAGAAGCCAAACATTCCCCAGCTGCAGAATCACGGCGCACCTGAGCCTCAAAAGCAGGTAGTCCGGTAGGATCAATTTCCAGCACGAACGCACAATCCCAAACACCAAGCAGGGGCCAGACTCCTTGGCCAAAATTCCCCAAGGGCAGCTTGATTCTCAATAGTTTATCATACCCTGCCCATCCCCATGGCCTTCGGTTCTCTCCTACAGGAGGACAATCAATCCTATAGGAACCAGTGGGAGTTCCTCCTGTCCCAAGGGGAGACACTGGGTTCTTGACTGTGCAGCGTGACGGCTGGCTGGTACATTTACCTATCTCATAGAGCTGGAAGAGACCCCGAAAGGTCATCGAGTCCAGCCCCCTGCCTTCACTAGGCAGGACCAAGTACTGATTTTTGCCCCAGATCCCTAAGTGGCCTCCTCAAGGATTGAACTCACAACTGTGGGTTTAGCAGGCCAATGCTCAAACCACTGAGCTATCCCTCCCCCGTTTTCAAGCACCACCAAACATAGCTCTGGTTTGCAGATCGCTCAGGGGGACAACAAGAGCTAGAGGGACCAAAGACCATCCTCGGTGCCTGCCTTCGCTGCCTACACCCAGCTGTCTCCTACTAAGTGCTGGCTCCGATACTGACATTTGACAGCCACCACGTCACAATGGGACCATCCCGGATAACAACAGCTTCCCAGGCCCTGTAGTTTAAACACCAGGGGAAGATGATTCAAGAGTTACCCCCTTTAAGAGCGTACCTCCCCCAGCCCCTACAAAAAGACAGCTGTGGCGGTGTCCTCCCCACCCCGGCCGATCTGAATCTCTTTCCTGCCCAGAGCTCCTTGGTTACTCAGCGGTGATGGGAAAGATTCCTCTCTTAATTGCTTTTTATTTCCCTTGGCTGCTTTCTCTTTCACTTTGTGACTGAAGCAGCAGTAACTCACCGCGCAACAGAGATCGTGTCAGGTATCAGGGAAGGCAGCAGAGATGGCGCGCATGGGCAGGGTACAGAGGGGGAGCTGAGAGCCATTGAACCAAACTGGAAACCCTGGATACGACAGAAACCACTTCAAGCCCGGGGGTGTGGCAGGCCCCCTCGCCCCAGCACCTCTGCGCACGGGTGTGCAGCCGTGAGCATCAAGCGTGCGAGCGAAATCCTGCCCGTGTGCGCGATGTGGGAGGGAAGTTTGCCAGCTGGTGTGGATGAGCGAGAGAGAGCGCGCGTGTCTGTGTGCAAAAAAGTGCGACAGTGTGTGTGTGACTAGCTGTACGAATGTGCGTGCGTGAGCCTGAGCGTGCGCTTTGTCACGCGCATCAGGGTAGCGGTGATCGTGCCGGTGTCTCAGGCTGTGCGCGTGCGGGTGGGGGAGGAGCGTGCATCAGCGTGCGTAACACTGAGTGTGAACGTGCAAGATGGTGGCCCTGAGCGTGCGCTTTGTCCCGTGCATCAGGGTAGCGGTGAGCGTGCCGGTGTGTCAGGCGGTGCCCGGGCAGGTGGGAGAGTAGCGTGCATCAGGGTGTGTAACACTGACTGTGAACGTGCAACATTGTGGCCCTGAGCGTGCGCGTTGTCACGCGCATCAGGGTAGTGGTGGGCGTGCCGGTGTGTCAGGCTGTGCGCGTGCGGGTGGGAGAGTAGCGTGCATCAGGGTGCGTAACACTGAGTGTGAACGTGCAACATTGTGACCCTGAGCGTGCACGTGGGCCTGTGACCCGCATCCCGTGCAAGGTGCGAGTCTGACTGTGCAGGCAACAGCAATGTTGTGAGAACAAGCCTGTGTGAGAGCAGGTGGCAAAACCGTTAACCCCTTCCTCTCTGCTCGGCTAACCACAATGCAAACACTCAACTTCCCAAATGGAAGGCACCAGAGCAGGCCTGGGAGCCAGCCGGGCATCCCTGCATCCACACCAGCCAGCCAGGAAGATGCTTGCAAATAAACTACTGTTACCTGGCTGGCAAAGCCACAGCTCCCTGCTCAAGCCCTGCTGTGAGCCTTCACAGAGATCAGCCTGCAAGCACCGACTCCCTACCCCTCCCTCTCACCCCATACAGAGTCATCCCAAGCAGCCAGATGTTGCATTTGCTTCCAGATGTCTGGCCCCTGAGCCCAAAGCAGAGCTGACGTGGGTGGGAGGGGAAGGGTGTCTAGATGGTCCCACTAGTGTGGGGGGAGTGGGGTGAACACATACAGTGGGAGCAGGATGGGGGGGCACGCTTGCCATACTGGGGGGGAAGGGTCAAGTGAATGGGTCCAGGGGGTGCATGTGCAGCTGCATTAGTTACAGATGCAGAGAGTGGTCAGAATGCGGGGGGGGGGGGGGG